>OW971881.1:11020000-12220000 GCA_943193645.1 Acentria ephemerella | reverse complement strand
GAGATTGCCACATGACCGATTTAAAAGAACTTAGTAAATGAGTCTATTTAAATAAAGATATTTTGACTTTCACTAGCTAGCTACTAGATGGTCTCTATCACAGATTAAAGAGAATATGCCAAAGAGTTTAGAATCGATTGGCCAAAGGGTTGTTTATACGACAGGATGTTACTGATAAGTAGAAATACTATTTATTTATGCAATCCCCGCTACCACTCAGAATATTAATATATTGGAAATATAAATACATTTTGATCAGTGTCCTTTTAACGCAAATTACACGTCGATAAAAGAGTATGTCTAATTATAACTTCAAAGTTAATAGTCAGATCCATGCTAGTTTAGATACCGTACAACGTAAAACATTGTATTTATAACTCCAATCTTAAAGGTTTATAGTGTGTAACTCATTATCATAAACAATCAGTTTATTTTCTTATACTATTAAATGCTTCTACTCAATTCTCATCAATGAAATACTTTTTTTTAGGTGAAGCATTGGAGACCAGAGTTAAGCTCAAGACACTGTTCGCCAACGACGGCTCGGGACAGTGTTATTGTACATGTGATTCTGCACAGAAACCAATATTTTTCTCGATATCCCGAGATCAAATTCTGCCGAAACCTAAATGAGACTGTATGAAGTCCATTTATTTCACATGCTATTTTTTTTTTTATTCGTATAGTGTCAATAAACTCTATTATATATAAACGAAAAAATATGTTTTTATTTCTATTTTGGTCTATTATCTTTCTTTATTATTAATATTAATGAAATTACAAACTTTAAATGAATTTTGTGCCTATTTCCGCATTATTTACCAAAAAAAACATTACCATAAAAAGAAAACAGTTAATACTTAATAATTTCATCTATAATTTCTAGTTAAAAATTAAAATACACATACATATTAACTTAAAACCTTTTGCATTATGTAGCTAATGTGCAAAGTAAGGCTGTGCCTCGCTTAACCCAGAAATCAGATGTCTCCTTCCCAGAAGGTAAATCAACAGCCACCACAAAGGCTCCCATGCGCTTTGGATAATAATAACATGGACAAATGTAGCGATCTGCAATTGAATTACTTAGTAAGAGAACTAGAACAATTTTTACATGAAGATATTAAAAACTAATTAATTCATTAAAATCAAGGTAAAACCTCATTGCTATGACATAGATACTGATTGAAATCGAATATAAATGAACGTCGAAAGGCCATTTGTTAATAAGGCATTATTGAAAAATATAACAATATACAAGATACTAACTACGCAATCTCCTTCCAGTAGCACGAATAGGCTTAAAATGTATAGGTGACATGGGGAAAACCAGTTGCATGGGCAATGGCTCTTGGAGATATCCCTCTTTCTTAAACCAACTCGCTCCTTCTAAATACTGTCCCCTGTAATGGGATAGGATTAAAAGAAAATGGGGTAATCTTTACTGTACAACTAGTTGCCCAGTGAACTTTGTACCAAACAAACTAATCTACTGATGGAACAAATGACAGTTTTGAATAGCACGTCAGTTATTTTAGATACTAAATTACCTTTAATATTTTTTTTAGCTTTTCTTTAGGATTTTCCGTTTATTATATTTTCAAACTACCCCTACATTAAACTGAACAAAACATAATAAAAATTATTCAAATTGGTCAAGCCGAGTTTTATCCAAACCACCGAACTGTCTTATAGCATTTAATGACAAGAGCAGCTGATGCACGTGGACTAATTATTAATTTCAAAACAGTCACTCGCCTCATGCAAAAACTTGGACTTACTGGCAGTACTGGTTTAAAATTGTGGCTATCTGATTTTTGGTAATACAGCTGCATAGAGACAGTATCAGTTTTAAACCAGGTTTGACTTTGGTCCTCGTTTAATAGTGACTCCTTATTTTAATATCTTCAAGAACATAGGTCAGGAAAATGAGCATTGTATGTGATTGAAAGTAATGACAATTAAATGAAGGCAACCTATTCCGACACAAGCCATTTTTTTATATAGAAAGGTCAAGTAAACGACTCCATTCCACTTGATAGTAAGCAGAAGAAGAGTCCAAATAAAAAGGTGGCTAGTGCGTGTGAGACTATGTACTTCACTAGCCATAGTGACCTTGCCTACCTGCAAGAGGCCTTCACGCCTCTTTTAGATTTAGGAACAAAAAATGCACAACAAACCTGATGTACACCCCGCCGTCTCTAGGCGGGCGGACGAAGGCGCTCTCTTCGAGGGGCATTACTGTGAACTCCCAGCACAACGTGTCTATGGGCCAACATTCGCCGCGAGCCGTGGTCTGTGCAGTAATGCAAGATTTCTATTAGAATATTCTTACACTAGCAGAGCGTCGGCAGATTTTAGACACAGGCCTATTATATGATGTCAGGCACCATCCTACACTGGTCGAGCTTATATCTCTAAATACACGTCCACGCCGTACCAGGCACACTCCCTTGCTGAAAATTCAAAACAGTTATTTTTTTTCAAAGTTAATTTACGTTTACGTAGTATATATGTGCCATTTTGTAGATAGTTTCTGTACAAATTTTGGGACTTCTGATAAAAAAAACGTAACAAGTAGTTTTGGTAGTCCTCTCTTGATGTTAACCTGACACTGCCTAAAGAATTCTGGAGAGACCGAAACAGGTGGAAATCTAAAGGTGTAAGGTTAGGGCTATATGGCGGAAGCGTTAACACCTCCCAGCCAAACTCTTTTAATGTTTGCTGAGTGGCTAAAGATGTATGTGGTCAAGCGTTATCGTGATGAAAGACCACACCCTATCTATTAATCAATTTTTGCTACTTTCTCTCAACTTCTTGCTTTAATCTCATTATTTGTTGTTAGTAGAGATCCGAATCAATGGTCTGCCCTAAGCTACGCCAATACACTATACGAATGGGGAATACGCTGTTAATGAAGTCCAATAAATACAAAACTTCAGTTCAAAATAGATCAGAACGTTCCACAAGTGGTATGAACGTTGATCATCGAATAAGGCGTGTGTTGCTGGAGTGGTGGCGGTACCTGCATGACGGCGGTGAGGAAGCCGGTGGGCGCCACGAGCGCGGGCAGCCAGCACAGCGCGGGCGGCGCGCGCGGCGCGGCGGCCCACGCGGACAGGTGAGCGCCGCGCAGCGACAGCTCGCGGCTCCACGACCCCAGCGGCTTCATCGACGCCCGCCCTGTTGTTGTCAGATGAACATACCATGATCTTAGTATGTTACTACACAAGGCGCCTTATAATAGGATAATCATTTTTTTTTCTGCAATTGTCCTTAGGTTACCGTTGCTACAGCCTCGCATTCTGTTTAAAAAGGACGACTTTTCAGCATAATTGCATCAAGCCCGTCTGTCGCGCCTCTGCAAACACATTTGAAACGCTACAGAAGCTGGGCAGCCCTAACCGAATCCAGAAGGCGTTATCATATTAAACTCTCAATGACTTATTGCCGTTTATGTATGACTGACCCAAAGCCATCACGAGTAGAAAAACTGGCAGTAGGCCTTTGAAATCATACGAGAAGTACAGTTCATCAACTTCACAACATATACCACAACTAACGCAATCACAAATCCATCATTTCTTCAACTCTGAATAAAGATCTGGAAGGATAAAACTTTACCTGACGAGCGTGAAACTGTGTGTGGGTCAGTATTGACAACAAGAAACATATTTTTAATTTATACAAAAATCAAGAAAAGCCAACTGAACAAAGAAGATAGACGCTCGTTGGCGTACTGGTTCAAGCACTCTGGTTTCTATATCGAAAACAAAGCCACCCCAAGGTTTGTCCCAGGATGGGTCAATAAATAATTTATTATCTTGTTCTTCGGAAGTCACGTTAAGTCATTGATCCCGGTTGGCAAGCGTGGTTGCTGTTATGATCCAAAACTCCGAATGTGTTTGCTCCATCCAGAAGACCTGTTCCCAGTCGTGGGACGTATATAGGCTGTTAATGATGAACAACTTAATATGCTCCTAAATTAAAAGACATAACTAACCTTTTTGCCAAAATGATGGCACTCGTCCTTCAAATATGCATGAGTACATAGTTTCAAGCATTTCTGACATCACCACCAGACCTTCGATAGCACGACGCAATTCCTGGGAAACCCAAAAGCCGTTTAAGATAAAATCATAATCTATTTTGAATTCATGGACATTCTAGACACGCATGATATAGCAGTCTCTTATTATCAATAAATTAGTGTGTAGTATTAGTGTTAATAGTTATAAATCGCTCCAGATTATGAACTTAAAGTGTCATTACTAGGTCATTCTTGAGCATGAGTGCAATGCAGCAAGAAAGTATTAAAGATTTACGTAAGCTAGATTGTTTAAAAGCGCTACAGTAAAATACAGTAAACTTCATGCAATAAAATGAAGCGCACATTATCTTATCTTGATGTAGGGCCAGGATTATTCCCGGAGCACGTCGACCCAATGGGATCTATTGTGCTTAAACCCACATTAAAACTATCAAGATCAAAATTCAAATGAGTTTTGAACCATATGTATCATAGACAAACCACCTGCGGGTGTAGAACGAGGAACCTGAGAAAATTTGTGAAAAATCAACCGGCTCTTTATTTAAATCGCACTACTAATCTCTTTGAAATTTAATCTTAATACCATTTTAAAGAAAACTTTAGCTGAGCAGAAGTGGCGCAAAATGCTCTACTAATTTTATACTTTAAATCGAAAGAAATGACACTCCATTAATGAAAAACCTATCAAGTATCTTTCATGCTAGTAGTGCTAGTATCTAGAGGGTTTGTTATAAGTTATGCGTATGGTTCAGACCTTCAGACCACTGCTGATGTTGTTGATGAGCACGTTATAGTAGCCGATCTCCTGCAGCAGCGACACGCACATGGGCATCACAATTTCTGGGCCCATGAGCCGCTCCGTCGTCTCCATGTCGATCTTGTTTGGTAGTTTTACGATCATTTCTGCTGCAAGCTCATCCACCTGGTCGGGTGTTTAACATAAGGCAACTAAATTTGGATTGTCAATAAGAAATATATTTTTCTATTGGAAATCACGTCATAATGCATTTAACAGAGATCAAAACTATACAGATTGGTATTTTTAATGTAATTCGCTGTTATGTTGGCACTATTCTAGAAGGGAATTAGAGCTTACGATAAAGATCATGCTTTAAGTCAACCACATCATGAATGTTGAAGAAGTTACCGAAGTCATTAAATCCGAAGACGTTGCGGTAGGCTTATAGAAAAATTATGATACCTTTTGATCCTCTCCACCACCAGCTCCACCACCTCCGGTTGACGCCAGTGCGAATAAAGTTGAACACATTATTAAGGCGTCCTGGAATTGTTTAAATTCTTTAGTTCTAAGCTTAGCTAAACTTGAATTTAAAATCCCCTTACATCATTGTTCTCTTTATCTATTAGATTTTACCGTCTTTGTGATCTAGTAGCTGAAATCACGTTTTTCAAATCTGGAAGCCCAGGGTTCAATTTTCAGTGTAGGCCAGAAATTTTCTGATTCGTTTGGTTGTGGTTGGGACTTTTTCTTAGTCCGCCTGGCTAGCTAACACCATTTTAACTAAGTTTGTCGCGATAACAACAATTTTAACAGAATTTATGTGTTCTGGTAGTTGGAAGTAAGATAGCCAGTTCCTCTTTGTGTACTTCGCTTCCATCTTCGGCCTTATCGTCACTTACCATCACTGACATGAAGGCCATGACCCGTTAAGAAAAAAAGATATAAATAAAGCTAAGGGGTACATAATACTTAGAAATGGAATTTGTCAAGGTTTAACTATCCTAGCTTTTCAATCGATATATACTGAACTAGATCTTAGTTATTTCATTTTATTTAATTCATCGCGTGATCCAAATTACTTTCTACAAATATGATGAAACAGTTTACCTGCGCAAGAGTGGCTACGTCGGCGGAAGCGTGTTGACCGATAGACTCGGCGCGCTCAGCTGGAGGCAATAGGTCCAGGAAGTCGCGGTAGGATTCTAGACTGCCATCACGTGGTATATGGTAAGCAGGGATTGATGATAGCCTTAAACAAAGATAGAAACATTTGTTACAACGTGTCATCAGCAAACTTCTTGGAGAAAGTCAGTACTTTGAGAAGGGTAAAAAATATATAATCGAGAAAATCTATGGAGATTTTAAGAAATCCACCGAGATGGTTTGCTTATTATGAGAAGGGGCTGAAACTATCCAATACATCATTCGTCCTGAAAATTGAAAAAAAGAATTAGCTGTAATTGTTGGAAAAACATCAGTAACTGTGTATATGAACCTGTAGAAAGCTATATCATGCGCCTCCTCGCAGAAGAACTGGTTAATGTAAGCAATGAGCACCCGCTTATCCCAGTCATCAGTGATGTGTCCACCATAGTTGATGATTGCAAACAGATAGCGCAAGGCATCCCATGGAACTTCTTCATACTCTTCGAGGTAGTTGGCCAGCAAGTTGTCTGACACCTGACGACAACAGTGATCTATACAATTAAATTCAAAGTGAAGAAGTAAGTACTAACATTTTGTAGAATACAGTAAAAGCTATTGAAATTAATAAATACACACAGGCATTGAATGAGAAGCGTAGCAATTTAAGCTTACGTGGAATTGTAATCTATATTTGTTACAACCATAATTTATAGATAACTATCTAATCACGTTACTAATGGGGAGATTGATGATGATGTTGTGGATGTAAGAGGGTAGATCGATATTTTTGTCTATAACAAAACCGTCAGTTCTATCCAGTATTAAGACATGGGGCTTGCAACAGTGCCGATATAACTCAAAAACAAAAAGTACATGGTACATAAATATGATTAATAACTAACTATCTATATATTAATAGTTATAGTTTGAAATAAAAAATCATAATCTACTATTTTACTTAGAGACTTAGAATTACAGATAGTACAATTTACCAATGCTTTTTAAACTCACGTCAAAGTCAGCATCGTTGAAGCTGTAAACGGCGTTATACCCAAGTTGTCGGAATCGCTTTCTAGCGATTAGAGTGCAGTGGAAGAAAGCCACGCAGAACAGAAGGCGTCGGTACTTAGGCGTAGCCTCATCAAACTTGTCTTCATTCAAGTTCGCAAACAACCGAACCATGTTGCCTTTTAAGCCCTAGTTAAAGTTTAGGGAATTAGGGACTTTCAGGGATATTTAGAGCATTGACTGATGGAGCTTCGTAAATTATAATGAAAAGCTTGATACTGACAATAAAAAAGTTTTTAAGCTAACGAGATAAAAAAACTAAAAAGACTTGAAGTAGGGAAAACTACTGGGCAGCCCAAACATGCTTACTTTTCAGTACACTATTTCAGATTATTTTCGACTTAGTTCTCCCGAAATCACACATATTACGTGAAACTGATATTTTAGTATATAGTGCATTGCTATTATATTTAAAACACTGAGACGATTATATTTAATTTCAGGCAAAGAAGTGTCAGTTCGTCAGTTAGGAGTAATGCACCTGAGGGGGTTCCGTTGTCATCTTGATGGAGCGCTGTAGCACGTTGAGCGGGAACTTATCGTCGGGCATGGACGACAGCCACAGGCGGAAGCGGGGATGGATGCGGGGGTTGTCGAGGCCCCGCAGAGCGCCTAGCCACTCGCACGCCAGGTGGCAGTTGGCGAGGAACACCCAGCCGCCTTCCTTCATGCCCTGCGTTAGCATCCTGGACACCAACCTTACTTATGTAATAGCTGAAGACACCTTCCTTTCAAGCATAGTGTAATTTTGTTCTGAAGCAATATTGAAATTACTGCACCGAAAAAGAAACATGATACATAAATGAATCAAAAACTTCGTATTATTTAACGTTATTAAGACGCCTATGATGGAGCAGTGTGACAATTTATCTAGATCAGAATAACTTACGAGAAATAGGACAGACGTATTTGGTTACTGAAATATTATAATATATACCACCACTAGGAGAAGGTACCAATTCCTTTACAAAAAGGTACCAAATAGAACCTGTCCCCATCTCTAATATAGTGAAAATATTAGTGTCAAACGAATGTTAATATCCAGACTAAGACATTCTCAATTCAATCCAAATAGCAGGAAACAACATAAAAAATGTTTGGCATAGTTATCTGACACAATTGATCTCGTTAAAAACATCTCCATTACTTAGAAGCTGTTGGCGCCTGCCCTTGCCCAAGGCTGAGTGATTGGAACTTGTCGAACATCTTGACGTCGATGGCCAGCTGGATGAGCGACGCCGTGGGATCAACGCCCGGAGACAGCACGAACAGCAGCGAGGTCTTCCAAGACGACTCCTCCCACGCCATCTGACGTACCAATACATTATAAAATTATCAATATTGTTTAAGATTTCCCAAGATACTTAGATATGAGCCTGAGGACATAACAAGCGTCACAGTGCACGTCAACCCTTTAGGATCTTGTGTACCTCCCCTTGGTTTTACTCTTCCGGTGTCAAGAATTTAGCTGTCGTAAGCTTCACTATGTCTCGCGTCGCTTATAGTCGTCTGACTTTGAGATACCACTCTCAGCAGACTTATATAGTAGCATAGTAGATATTACATAGCTTCCTGGCTTCTTTTGCTCTGCAAACTTATATTGGGGGTAGTTGTTTTTGTGTAACATGCCATCATCATCATCAACAGCTCATACGTCCCAACCGACGGTCTCGAGCCTACCCTTATTTAGGGCGATAAGCCCTTAACCAACCAAAATCTAGTAATGTCAATCAAGGCTAGAATTGCTTCAATAATGCTTTTTTATCGTGACTCCTTTTAAACTTTAAGAAGCTAAATTTAGTTATCTGGCAGGATTACTTAAGCAAGAATCACCCCACCTTAATATCAAGCACCGGAGGCTCAACGTAACGGGGGCCAAGCACGGAAATAATGAAGCTAGTGATGCAGGCTGATACGCGGTCCACGCGCAGGGAACGCACGAACAGGATGCGCTGAAACTCGTTGCAGATATCGTTCCAATCACCTATGAGTACCAAGCAAAGGCTTAGTCTTGTTATGACGCACACTTATCCAACCGCGCTCCGTACGACCTACATTTCTTTTTACAATGGCTTAGTGACTGATGGTATCTCAATATAGTTAATCAAAACGATTATATAAGCAATTTCTTTTAAAGTTACTTTTAAACCACCTCAATAATCAATAATGGAACTACAAATGTGAATGTCAGTATCAGTTACGAATTAACGTTAAAGAAATCAAATTTCATATATGAAAGGCAAATTTTTAACACGAAAAAAAGCGAGCCGTATAAAGCTGTACATTGAAGTCTGTTTTTAATAAGAATTTTCAACCCATTATGTAATGGTATTTTTTTCGGTTGTGAAGAGGTTTTTATGGGAATAGGTAGTAGCGTCTCATACACTGGCTAGTGTACGAGACGCTACAAGGCATTGAAGGCTTTAAATTCTCTTGTCTCGTAAATAACGTAATATATCCTGTATGAATAATTCCTTCGTATGTAATATGACCCAAATTACGACGCAAAATAGAAACGCATTATTGACAAATATTACGGTGGTTTAGCCACAAAATACAGTCGTATTACGTTGAAATAGTGTACTAGAGTATTAGTAAAAGCGAGCATACCAATAAGCGGTAATAACTCAGGTTCCGGATTAAGGTACCACTCCTTCCATTCCTTGGTGAACACCTCGAAGGAGTCGATGACACCATGGAATCCCGGCAGTTTATCTAACTCTGTGATGTTGTCCCAACACTCGTCTGGCATCCAGTCTAATGGATTAAATACGTTGCAAATGAAAATTATGCAATTAGTTCTTATTAGCTTAAGAGTATAACAAATATTTTAATACAATTGGGTTAGTTTTAAAAACCTATCAAAGGGGCAACGTCTTTTCTACTATCGTTTCTTTTTTTTTGAGTTTATTCTATTAAAGTTAGTAAAGTGCTAAATAAGTAAAATAGAGTACTAATGATCGTTTTCAATAGTTATCAAATATGTTTTGCTTCGTATCATATTTTCTATGAATGTTGTCTACACAGAGTGTGTTCACTGTTATTTACAATTTAGTGTCTACATATGAAAACCTTTAATTGGCTTTCTATTGTAATATTTTTAGTTTTTAAATTGTTAAAAAAGTTGGTATTCCTATTGAATAAATAAATAAATAATGATTTGGCTAGCCAATATTTGATTCCGAGGCATCTTGAATCAGGCAATGAGTCTCGGTAGCTAATTTTACAGAGCATTCCAGGAGAACGGACCGTATCATGCGGTTATTTACAATGGTATAGCATCACTAAGAATATATGGTAAGGCACGAACTGGTAGGGTTGTCTGGCTGTTCAGAGCGGTCAAGGACAACACCACCCTTGAGTAAGAACAGGTATTCGTGCATGCTGAGCTTGCCCATCTGGAACAGGATCCGCGATACCATGTGGAACGACAGAAGAAGCTTGTGGCGTTCGAATAACGCGCGACAAGTGTTTCTGGGAAACAAAACCCAAATTAAAAAATGTTAAAAACTGTCCAGGGAATTATAGAAACATGAAGCGTTTAACAAATTTCATCTGCATACCAACAATACACTCCGTACACCCGCCACTGTACACGACCGTAGATTCATTGTGTAAATGATCGGGATCGAGCGCAATCCTGCGCAATTGCTTTTCGCTTAAAAATGTATTAGCCAGGATTACTCCCGGAGCACGTCGAACCAATGGGATGTTTTGTGCTTTCGCTTAAAAATATCTTCTTGATGTATTAGCCAGGATTACTCCCGGAACACGTCGACCTAAGGGGATCTTTTGTGCTTTCCCTTTAAAATGTCTTACTTTTTTTTCAATTTTTATCGGATAATCTCAAAAAAAATACTAAATATAAAGTAAACTTACTTATAAACAGCATAAGTGTGGAACTCATTAAGGTTGCCGATGCGGTCTTCAAGCTCGTTACTCTTGGGGCTACGGTCGATGGAGTAATTGAACAGGTCGATATACGCGTCAAGCGAAAACTGGTACATGGGGTCGATGCGGGACAAGTCGTTCAGGGCGAAGAATAGGACTGAAGCCCGCACTGCGACGGGCACGTAACCCTGTATTTGAAGAGGTTTGTAAAAATACTATACTTTTACTATCTGCAATAGCATTTATTTCTATAAAGTAAATATTCATCATATTCACGGGTACATCAGGTAGACCGAATAAAAGCTTTAGCTAACCCGTTGAGTTTTTAATGCACGTTGCAATATTGTACAAACATCTCAAGTAGGAATGTCTGAACGGATGGGTGTATTATGATTGCGTTGTACGATACCGAAAAACAACCATGGTAAGGTGTTTAAGGTGTAACCGAGGTTTGTATAATGAAGTCCTAGAATGTAACTATTATCATTCAAATGAAATATTTCAAAATTCAATGCCTTGCTAGCAAAAATGTGCGTAGAGAGATTATTGAAACCCAGCATAATTCGACCATGTCAATCAGCAATATTCATTTTAACGTAAAGAGATAAAAGGCTTTTGGGTTGGTAAATTACTGAGTTACATTTATTTAAATATGCTCATTTACTAAGTTCTTTTAAATCGTCATAACTAAATGCAATATAAATGCTATCTCACTGAAATGGTCACGCTGATGTTGCTTACGCTATAAACAAAGAGTTTACCGTTGATAGGTCGGCTAACTCTAAAAATTACCTGTCTGGCTGTGTCAATCTCTTTTTCAGTATCCTGTGAAGTAACCAGCGCCTCCTTAACTTCTAAAGAAGTCCGCTGCGATGTTTGTAATGTCACGAATAACTCTTCGTTCTCCAACAACGGCACTTGTGACTCGTACATTATACGAAGTAGATCGTTTTCTAGGTCCATCTGATTAATATTTTATAGTAAGAATTCATTGTCAACTATGTATTTTATCATTCGACTTCAAATTATTTGATTTAACTACTATAATATCTCGTTTAAAGGTATGTCTATTATACTAAACTGTAACCAAATTTCTGTGAACATTATATGAAATGATTTAATATTGGTACAAAATGGGGACGCCACTTCTATTGCTATTAATCTTAGTAAATATATTACTGAAATACTTTATGAGTTTACTGTCGGTGTTTTAAGTACTTAAATCTACATGGATGACTTGATTATAAAAAAATATTAAAGCCTGTCACCAATATCTTTAATAAGTGTCTAATTTGAGATTTATCCTAGAAATAACTGTACCTACCAGCACTTTTTTATTATTGGCAATAGTCATGACGAGGTTGTCCTTCATCTGTTCGAGCTGCGGACGTTCTTTGCGAACCACAATGCCCAGCAGCTGTGACGTCAGACCCTGCTCTTTCACCGCGAAGTTCACCATTGTCGTCTTTGTCAAGGTCTCCGGCGTATAAACTGGGTTACCTGATGTTACAAATATTACTCATGCTACTGTATGTTCACTAAGGAATATACATGAGGTAATCTAAATTTCCATGGAAAATTTTGGAACTTGAACATATTGTTAAATCTGAGAAAATCGTCATCAAAGTTTCATTTGAAGCAGCAACAAACAGTTACCAAAATAAATGAACAAAGCAATGAAATAAAGCCACGGCAATAATATTACCATTACAATCCTCTACAGAGGTTCCCTACCATCAATTTCTTCGACCAAAAATTACCTAATTTAGTAGTAAGGTACATCCTAAATGCTTTATTGTATGGAACCATCTTCTCGTTGAACTTGATGACCATTGAATTCCCGATGGTGACGATAGCTTTATCCAAGATTGGAGCGATGGACGGGTCGAGTACCTCGCCTACGTTCTGGACGATTACAGGCTTGCCTTCAGATAGGCATTCTTCCATGGTTTTCAGGTATTTTGGCTGACCGAAATCTACGATCTGCATAAATATTTCAAAAAATTTTAGTTAACAGATTAGTTTTCCGAGTAAAGCAGTAATAGTTGAAGTACCCACATAAAAGGAACCAAAGATTATTATGGGACATATACTACACGTACATTGAACTAAATGTAGATAATGTGATATAGACAAGGGTGTAATGCTTCAAATAATCAGTAACTATGCTTAAAATAATTCGTTTTTATGCTTAATATTATTAATACCGACCTGTATATCATTTTTCTCCTCCAGTCGTGATATCCAGATGAGCGCCTGTCCTTGTGGGTCGACAGCGAGAGGCCAGCGGGTCGCTCTCACGACAATAATGCCATTTTCAGCGCTGAAGTTGTCATCTACATCGAGTGTTATCCAATTAAACTTATTTGAGGCTTTATTAAATACTTATTGGCAAAAACAATTACATCGTACATGTGATCGGTAGTGTTTCCCCATTCGAGCCTTGAATAAGTTTGCTGTCTTGATATACAAGGAAAGGTAGACAATGTATTCATAAGGCTGAGATGAAAAAATCTGCTTCTCAAAACCATTACGAGAATTCCTTCATACTTGTTCAAGTCAATAAATGACAATTATTTAATCAGCGATTGAAACCGCTGATTTTTGGTGCAACAAAATTTTATAATTCTTAAAAACTTTATTGAATTCAAAAGGCAAACCTGGAAGACCCATGTAGTTCCAGTCCCTGAGGGTAGCGTCATCCAGTAGAAAATATTTCATACTAAGATCCATAGTTACTGGGACATTTTCGTTGTATACCTATATCGAACATCAGATTATCGACATGAAAAATATCAGTATCATCTAAAATTATTGATCGCATAAGTTAAGCTAATAAGATAACAAGTTAATTAAGCATAGTGAATGAAATGAATGCTGTGATTGAAGCAGAAAATGAAGTAACTAATAATATAGTTAACGAAAGTTATGTAATTCTTATAATTACCTCAATGAACCAATCACTCATAAGTGATTCACGGTACTCAGACACGAAAGGTCCCAGATAGGCCACAAATCCTGTAGCTATAAGGCAGTCCCCAGGCAGATGGTCGAATTCACGGTCCAAACGCTCAACGGTGAGTTCCCATCGCTCACGTTCACCTTGAGTATTCAATTAATACCAGCTCAGAAAAGATTTAATATAGTTTTATACCATCATAATCTAATTATGATATTCTTTAAAGCGAAGTTGAACATTAAAGACCCACTCCATGCTAGGGGTCGAATTTTATTTATATACGGATCATAGACAATATAACTCCATACCTTCTAAGGATAAGCAGTTAAGTCCACTTACGAAGACAGTGTGTAAGATAACACTATTTTACTTTTAAATTACGGTTTTCCACACAAAACTGCAACTCTAATCAGTTTGGAAAGTGACCGCATCAGAATTTGATGTTGAGGGTAAATTCCGTATTTAGTTACTGTATACCTGATAATCCTGTAATAAGAGCTTCAGCTCTTTCCAATTTTAATTGCAGCATCCTCGACTTCCGTTCCAACTCTTCCTTCTGCGCGACCTTCTCATCGTACTCCTTCTGCAGCCGCGCGATCATTTCACTGAGCTCACGTAGTTTGGCGCGCGCTTCTGCCAAGATCTGCTGCTTCATTCTAAGGGATTCTAGTGCCTCCTCCAGGCGCTCTTTTTTGGGCTTTACTATCCTATAGAGTAAGGGAATTTGTTGGAATGAATATAAAATTTAAAAGTGCTGTAAAGTTCAGGATTTGTTTGTACGGAATTGAATTTTAACAAAAATCTTCCACTAAATAAAATTTAGAATTATCAACAATATATATTTATGTAATTTTACTATTAGTGACCATGAAAGTGTAGTGTTATAACTCCCACTCACTTGTAAACTTTGCCATACTTCTCTATAGCTCTAACCCATAGACACAGTGACTTAGCAGCAGCAGACACGGTTCCAACTATTTCTGGGTCAAAGTCGGGCTTGGATGTATACGTGCCAATCTTTTTGAGTGTCTTGTCTGCGATATTATCTTTATCGAAGTCCCGGAGGCGATCCAGGAAGTACTGGTCACCGAGTTGTCGCTTAGCTTCTGCCCAAGTCGGCTCTTTCTAGTTTAATCATATAAGAATAAAGGTCAAAACAACTCTCAAAACTATTTGAGCAATATAAATTACAAATCTAAACAGTTAGTCCATTATATGCGAATCATCCTTTCAGAACCCATTATTTTACATATTTGCGGCATATGAGTAATGTCTGATATATTGACATAAATATACATCTTCAGTCAAGATTTATTACCTGTAACAATATGAGTACAGCTTCCAACACCATCTCCACTTTCTGTGGTGGCTTGGCGTACGATTTAACTTCAGTAATGTCTTTCTTGTTCAAAGCATCAAGAGCCTGTAATTAATATGTATATTATATAGACACTTCATTATCCTAATTATATCAGTTCAATAGTTTCGTTAAGCATATTTAAATCAAAGTTTTTTCTCATAAATATACAAACTCACACAGAACACAGGAGTAAACTAAAATAAATTAAAAATGCTGTTGAACTTACTTTAACGGCTTCATCAAGTGCTGGCATAGCAGAAGCAAGATCCCTCATAGCTGCGTCGGCAAGTTTCTTACACTGAACCTCTTCTTCTTGTGTCTTCTTGCTGCGCGCGGCCACGCTGCGTTGTTGCTCGTCTGCGTTACGTTGCTGGGCGTTTATCACGCCCATGTATTCTATACACTGTTCTGTGTAATCGGCTACTTGCACCTATATGATGTTAACACGAATTTGGTTAAAATCGCCATCAGTTTCAGCAATATGAGGCGATTGTTTTTTAACTATGCTTTTCAGTACAAAAAAAAATTCTCGATTGGTTGACGATAACTGGCTGAAAATGTAGTTGCAAGGTCTGACCTGAACAACTTTGTCAAAAAAGATTTAGTAATATAATTAATACAACTAGCGACTTATAATTAGTTGTTGACGTTATCTCAATGTTTAATGTTTAAAGATCATCTTTATGTTATCTATTAGAATTTAAGATATTTAGATACAAAGATTAAAGTAAAAGCATTTTATCATATTATGTCACTTAATTTGTATACTTCAGAACTACTAGGGATAAAATACTTCTATTACAAATACAACAAATACAACTCTAAAATAAATTAAGTTATGTTACTGAAATTCGTTCTCTCAAGTTAGTACCTGCGCTACAGCCAATTCTTCCGACATCTGTCCTACAAGCTTGGTGGTTTCTTCCACTTTACCCAAACCATTCCGTAACTTGTTAGCTTGGAGTGCTATTTCAAACCTTTTCAATTTTAGCATCCTGATTACAAAACACTATGTTACCATCATCATTATAGTTTTATATTCTACTTAAATATTTTCAACTTTCAAAATATATTAGTAATTAGTAATAAGTATAACCTTTGTTGTTAAACTATCTATACTCACTCTTTATAACCCGATACTAATTCCAAATAGTTAGTAGGTGTGACGTAGTTAGTTCGTCGCATCTCCTGCCACATTTTAACAGAATATTTTCCAACAGATGAATGGATCAACGACATTATGGACGCCACTGATGCACGCAATGTGTCTTCACGACTCTCAACAAGAGATTCTTTCCTTCGGATCTGAGAGAAATTTTATTTGTCAGGGAAAAATGAATCGATACTAACTGAACCACCATTGAAAGTGTTCGGTGCGAATTATAAATATGACATCAATTTCATTAAAGAAATTTTGATATTATTGCAAATGTTCCACAAAATGTAAATGCAACAAAGGCCTAATAAACATTGAAATAAATCTATGCTCTCAAAAAAACTCACATTAATGGAGTTACTCAAATTATACCGAACATATACAAATAAATAATGTTTCGGCTTAAACTCAATACCCTCGGTCCAGTGATAGAAGCAAGCAATTCCACTCCCTCGAGGAATTTGTAGGCCACTTCTAACAATGCTTCACGAGGCCACTCCAGAAACCAGTTAGTGGTGGTCGCGTTGATCAGCGCTGGGTACTGGCGGATGCGGTTCCTGATAAGCGTTTTTGATGTGTTGTCATAATGTGCGGACGTAACATCAAATCTTCTTGACAAAGTAAATTATAAATTTAAAGAACAATAAATAGATTCAAAATCATGATAATATTAAATAGGCTATCAAATACATGGTAAAAAAAATTAGATAATCTGTCCTCCTTAAACTTGATAATCTTAGCTCCGTGTGATTCAAACATTAATCTGTGATACCTCGATTCCTATTAATTATAGTGACTTTTCAACTTAAGTTTATGCTTAGTAAGCTTGATCTATTAGTTTGAGTTACAATAGATTCTCTGTCTTACCTAAACTCATCTCCAATAGGGCTGAAACACAACACAATGTGCATATTGGAGCGAACCCGATCCACCAGGAACAAGTACACAGCCTCCGCCGTCTGCATTATGTTCTGGTTCTTCATTGGTTTCTCTAATCCTTGTTTAATCTGAGGCACGCAATATACTCTTATTATTATAATACATAATTTATTTCATGTCATTCTTGCAATCCTAGAATTTTTTGAGACATTTATCTCTGAATTAATCTTTAACCTGATCAAGAGGCCTAATTTTTTCAAATTCGTTAAACTTTTTGTGGTAAGCCTCTGAACAAAACTTTTACATCTATATTAGAATAAATTTTGATAACGCTCAATTGATACATACAAAAAGGCTGTGAAGCAGTCCGCTTTGTGTCCGTATGAAGGGAAAAAAGATATCTCTCTAGAATATCAAACCATACTTTTAAGCCACTCCTTGATATTTCTAGTGTCTATCGACCACATGCTTTGATATAAAACAAACAGTATAATTTATGCTGTTCTTAATAACTCACATCTTCAAATTCATCGGGCTTAAACAAATTAGTGACTTCACCACTACTAAGCAGGTTGTTTATGATTTCGGTAAACGACTCCTCCGCTATCTGCGTATCGGAGAATATGAACGTGGTTTTCTTCGCATCTACTCCGCAACTCGTGTATAATATCTGTGATATAATGAAAACTTAGATGGTCTATGATGTTTATTTGGCAATCTAAAGATCTAAAAGGTTAAAGTTATATTGAAATTATTAAGATTATTATGTGGCGGGAGCATAACGAAGTAGAGGTGTTACCGAAACATACTCTACAAACAGTAAAACCTTGAGGACTGAAGTTTTTCGAAGATTCAAACCAATATACTCCAAATCCAAAACAGATGGATAATTTTACAGTTATAACATTGCTTTGAAAAGCGTTTAAGGAACCTTCTTACTTTTAGGTCCTCTCTGAACTCTTTGATGCCGTAAGTCTTGGTGACGACAACCTGGAACGAATTGCACTCGCAAATATACGACGCCACGCGCGTCAAGCTCTGTCGACCGGAACCACCTGTTCAAGATTATATACGATTACCAGAAGTTACTTACAGAGAAAAGTTTCTGTGATATAAGTTGGAAAACAACTGTATATTTAGAGCATATATTAAATTTTTAACCTTATCTTGTATCTTATGTAGTTTATAATATTTATATAACTTTAGGCACTAAATTGCAAAACGTGCTGAGAGTTATTTTCGTTATATAATAAAGGTAAAAATTAAAAAAGGCGATATATCATTAAAGAAATCGTCTATAGTATTGACTGCTAAATATTTATATCTTTTTATTTATTAGGGATAAAAAACAGCATTCACAATATACCTTATGATCTAAGTGTTAGTTACAGCTATTATTTATTACGAAGCCATTATACTCAACTTAAAATTTGTGTTAATCATTACCCTAACATTAGTGTCATTATAGTAAATTATATTATATGCGACTAAACTTGCTTACTTTTTGTTCAAAATTCATAACCGTATGTTAAATACCCTATGTTAAACGGACTTGTACGGTGAGAGTGACGTAGACGCGGCCGTCGCGTGACTCGACTACTATTCGTTCAACAGCTACCGCTGAGACGGGCGTATTATACTTTGTTTGTTAATATCTTCAAAAATATACGTTATTTTTTTTCCGTAAAAAATAGAGATATAACGATATAACGAATGAGAGATATAACGATAGACTATTGCCTTGTGCCTAAATATCAACAAAGGCTTAATGACAGGCAACCTTCAACGTATGAATAAAATAAGAGTTAATTCTCGTCATTTAATGGGAAAACACTAAGTAAATAGATTAAATAGGTAAATAGATATGTAGTAAATAAGTAGTACAAGGAAACTATAAGACCTGCAAACTAATAATTTCAAAAATGCAGAGAAATCGATCCAATTCATGTGATGTAAGAGGAACATAATAATGCATAGGAGAAATCTTATATACTTTTACATAATTAATTCAACTAAAATATAGTTTTCTACGTACGTGGACGTGTATCAGTTTTAATGTTATCTTTAAAAAGTACTTAATAATTACCTATTCCCACGCAAAGCACGTTGCCTCTCGGCTGAGAGATAACGCGAACAATACGACAGATATGTTCGATGGCATCTTTAAACAACACAAGGTCCATCTTAACCACGCCCGGACAACTGTTGTATTCTTCCATTTGGTTCGTTATATATCTGTCATATAGAAAACATATCTCTATTAATATATTAACAATGTTAAGATAATTTCTGCGAAAACGATAGATATCAACTTAAAATATCAATCACGTCAAACTAAACATTTCTAGCTGCTTACTTTCTGAGAGCAGCGGGGTCGTTCAAGTCATCATACACTTCGAATGGGTTGAGGAAATGTCCAAATAAGGGTGGACTTTTGGAAGGGCAGAGCGCGTGGAATGTCAGCTCGAAGTGCTTGCCCAACATTTCCCCCATGTGGTTCATGAACCAATCTCTGTCTCTGTGTTATAAAGATTATTGCATAACCACTATAAGAAGGTATTTAACTAAGCTTAACTATGTTTCTTAAGTATTTTTTCCAAAAACAGTGTTACATTACTAAATTGCTTTGTGAACATAACTTCGTACTCACTTTTCTTCAGTGAGTCTATCACAAAACACTCTGAAGCACTCGTGGATCCATAGTCGAAGAAATCTCGCCTTCGTGTTAGTATAGTCCTTATTGCTTCGCAAAAGTCCCTGAAATGCAGTATATTTAAGACCGTAACAACTAAATTGTAATAATTCACTCCAATTTCTCGTTTTCTCTTACCTGGAAGATCTTTGATATGTCTCGCAAGTTAAACAAATAGTGCATTTTGCTTGGTGTTGGTAACAGTTTCGCCACAATATTATTGAACATGTCTATTGTTGCTAACAGTACAGTTTTACCTGAAAGACAAAATATAAATTTCAAAACGTTGATCAATCCCAATCTTCCATAGAAAGAACCAGAACTTTGATTAGTATGTAGATATACAATATTATCTTCATATGTAGACAGATATAAAATACGAGTCTTCTTTAAGCCATTAATTATTTAACACACATACAGTTAATGAGATTTATTACAAATTTAAAACTGGTCTTTCTCCAAATCACAATAAAATATATCTGACCGACAGTCTTGGTCTCCTCGTCAAAGTCGCTGAGGTGCTGACTAATCATTGTGCCGAAGATCTTGATCAGCTGTTGTTGCGTAGGCGGCGTCAAATAGAAAGCATGGAAGCAAGACAACAATCGCGGTGGTAACGGCGAGCGTGCGCCACCAGGCGGACCAGCCGCTGCGCAGAGGACCATACCCTAAACGAGTTATTAGTGAGTATACAATTTAAGTGGTGGTAAAATATAAAGATATTTTAAATTATTTTTTATATACGCGTTTACTTTTCAATATCAAAATGAATTTTCAATATCGAAATGCAACTTAATGAAATACTCACGGTCAATTTACCTTAAATCATTAATTAAATTTACTTTTTATATAATCATCACTTCCAACCCTATAATCAAAACTGATGATGTTGAGGATAAGAGACTTCAATCAAAAACCAAAAATGATTAGTAAAAGTTTACTAAGATTGAATCTAAACAATGTAGCACAGAAAGATAAAACAAACCTTAACATTCTTCCGCCATTGTTTGGCGCGATCAAACCAATAACCGTAGTCGTTCCACAAGCGAATCAGCTCTAGGGGAGGCTGGGAGCCGTAGTTGTCTCGAACAGGCATATTTATGTCATCCATGAATGCTATCATCTTTTTGCCTACACGTTAAAAGAAATAATGAAGTTTATTTTAATATTTATGATATAATTCTGTGGCGAACCAACCTCTTTTATCATTTTTAAATTATACTTTTACACGTTTCTACTGTTTTTATATGACGCTGTCGATTTCGCATTGTGAAAGCAATTAACGGGAATAAATATTTAAAAATATTTAAAAAATATCAACATATTATTTGATCCCTCCTACGTAGCTAACAAATTCTTTTTTTGACGCTTCGTAATTCCAGATCCCACATTATGTATTCTAACTAGAAGCCAGATGAAGTTTGGTGTTTGGTTTTAAATTCGAGTATTTGTTTTTTTGCTTTTGTTGGTTTTGATCGATATTATTGATATATTGATCGACGTTTGATTTTATTCAACACTCTTTTGATAAAACATATAATCACTACTGCAACAATTGCTTACCTCCAGCTGGCACATAGTTCCCTTTTGTGCGTTTTTCTAAACGTGCTTCGATGATATCTTGTACGTTAGCCGCCGTTGTTTGTGCGGACATGTTGATTACTTGCGTGCTATACCTGTTATGATTGAAGATATTGGAGTTAACTGGATATTTACCTGGTTGGGCTTTTTTACATTTGTTAGTAACTAAGTTCTATACGCAAAGCGGTACATATTGTGAAATGCCTAGTTAAATAAATTCTGTGTATGCTAAGACAAAAATCTTTCAAACGAACCTATTGTATTTTTTTAAATAAAAATATATTCTTTAAGAGCTGAAAAGGTACGGTTTTAATTCAACAAAGTGGGAGGGCAGTATCTATTTTAAACGCTGCACTAGCTTTAGTTTAGTTTTGAACCCCACTTATTGCTAATAGGAGTAATAGTCATTTTGCTGACATTTTGTATATAAAAATACCTTTGAATAAAATATTTTTGAAAACTAATTCGTAAAAGTGTTGGTCTACAAATAATAAAATGCATGTTACAATAATCTAATAATCGCACCTGGTGGGATCAAGATACGCCAGCGTGCCCTGTATGAGGAAGGTTTTGCCAGTACCAGTGGGCCCACCCACCAGCACACCATGGCCCGCCTTCAGCATTTTAAGCGCTACTATCTGTACGCGGATGAACTCCACCGTCGGCACCAGGATGTTGTGGAAACCATGGCTATTGAGAATCAATAATATAAAATTATGAGAGAGATGAAAGCCTAGTTTTTGAATTGTGAATTTGAATCTAAGCATTTCAAGTAGGTATATGACACAGCTTAGTTTAGCGAAAATATTCAAGCCGAAAATCATTAAATGATCCCGATTACGCGGTGCACAAACTAAATTAAATTTGAGTTTCATTACAATCGGACCAAATAAAGTCAGATGTCCCATAACGTTATTTGACGCATCTTAAAAACTACTCTTACGCATGTCAGTATATATGTATGAATCATCTAATAGTCAACTAACTTGACGTTCCTAAGGCATTCTATCCTTTTTATATTCAATAAGAATGAAAAAGAGGCAAACAACTTAATTTTAGATTAAGTGAAAACCAGCAGAATCGTATTTATAAGAACTATAGGTGAAGAAGATAGTCAGGCATATTACACTCTTGCCTTTAATGTTAACATTTGGTACTAATGCTGCCTCACCAAGGTCATACACAATATATTTCATTACTTAGGGTTGAATTTCCAGTTGTCTGGCAATTTTTCCTCCCAGGGTTTAAACTGCCGTAGCCTCTCGTCGACGTAGTAGTCGTAAACGGTGTCCTTCAGCGGGAACACGCCCTCATGCTCCCGGATCCAATTATCCATCTTTCTTCTCGGCTCTTCTTCCAGGGTGGCCAGAATCGACCAGATCATTCTATGACAGCGAGATAATTTTAATCACTTTTACGGAGATGAACAAGCAAATGCAGGTATTATCCATCCTATTAACTATAAATGTGGTTTATGTTTTACTTCATGTAGGGAATCTCAAATAAGAGAAGTAGTTTTTAAGAGTTCAGCATCATGAGAATCCAATGGTATCATCGTTACTAAAATATCTTTTGGATCATTAAGACCAATAACGTAAGTAAGAAGATAATTGTTTTTTCACTAGCATTTTTTACATATTTCACCATATATTAATCCTGTTGGACTACCTGGAAGCGCACGATGACTGCTGTATAGTAAAAACTAAATTTCTCTAAGTGCAGTTCCTGTTACCTATCTTGATGTAGGGCCAGGATTACTCCCGGAGCACGTCGACCCAATGGGATCTTTTGTGCTTTTGTCTTGTTACCTATCAAAATTGGTACTAACGCGAACAAAAATCTCATTTTGGAGAAGGTTTCATTATCCTCTTCTTCAGGGCCTGGTGGGCCGGGAGCGGGACTCAGCGCTAGTAAGCGGCATAATGATCGCACTCCCGTCAGTTCCTGCCCTCGGACACTGGGTCCCTCAGCCAGGGACAGGCGCTTCATCTCAAGCACCGGCGTCAGAATATTCAGGAAGTGGCGCCGGAGCTAAGTCAATCGACGATTTTGTTATGTTTAAAGAACCCATGAAGATAATGAACTCAGATTGAAAAGTAGCTATAATATCATGTTTCATAAATTATTTTTTTCCGCTTTTAAGTTATCATGAAATAAAAGGTAAAGTACTGGTAATGTCCTGTTCATAAAACATTCTTTAATAGTTCTTTTAATAATGCTTATAGATGATGAATTTATCAATAAATTATATACTTAATTATGCATGCACAAAGTGACATCATTCGTTAATAACAAGATCTATCAAGCAATATTAACGTGACAATTGAAGAATTACTGTTATCAAACGAACATCAATTAATAAAGACATACATTCTCTCTATACTCAGGGTCATCCACAGTCTCCAACCAGGAATTAACGAAGGGCCACCAGCCCCAGTCCTTGTAGTCATTATATACCATACCATTACGAGATACGGTCGCAGGGGATGCTACAGCCAAGTCCAAAGTTTCAATCAGAAGGGACACCTATATAATAAATAGCTTTGGCTAAGATGGAAGGTTTTTTTTCTTTTATATCTACTACACACGTTTTAACTTTAGCATGTCATCAAAGTAATCTGATTTACCTGTGGAGGCATAGAAATCCTCTCGCTGTTTACCAGAGTTAATAATTTGTTATCGTCCATCACAGAATTCAAATTTTCAATCCAAATGGCATCAACAGGACCATCAAATATAATCCATTTTTGATCTGACGACTCATCTGAAGCAATACTCATTGATACTTATGGAACTAATTGATACAATTGATCCGCATAGAATCATTGCTACCGTTACATTTTATCGACAAGATATTTGTTGAGCTGAGATACGGGTTATCCAGATTGATTTAATTATCCCGATTGTATGGCTTGACTTAAAAAAAACTATCAGATCAAGTACAAGCATCTAAACATGCATGCTGTTTCTGTGCTTTCTAGAAACCAATAGGTTTCATTTGTACAAAGAAACATTTAAGAAACCAAACCCTTCACCATTTTGAAAAAAATCATTTACGTATTAAGCTTACCTGCGTTCATGACTTTTTCTCTGTTAAAATTTTATACGCATTATATGTGTGTACAATAAAGATTAAAGCAACAACTTCCTTTGTGCAAATATAACTTTATTTTTTACCTTGACAAGTAGTTCTCATTATAGATGAAAGTACACCATCCTTCCATTCCCCCGTGGCCAAGTTATATTCTCCATACAATTCCCCTAGGGTCAAAGCTTTCGGATTCATCGGATGGAGTTGAACAGCCTCGAACCCAGGAACCTTCTCCCGATTCAACCGCGTCAATGTCGCGGCTAACATTTTCCAAGAGACAGATTTAGCTGTATTTGTGTCGCCGAGAAGGATGCTAGAGTGACGGGAATTCTAGATGAAGAGAAAGAAGTTTTGAAGTTTTTTAGGAAATTAAGCATCTAAAAACAGAGGCATGGTTTCGCATTAGTGGAACTGAACATTAAATTTGTAAAGGCATAGAAAATCGGTCTTCGTAGATAATGAGAAGTTATAACGGTGAATTTCTTACGACTAATATGATGAAGTCAATACTGTGGTAGAATTAAGTGTATGTGAGAAGTTCGATACCGTCTACTCTTTGTTTAAGTTATAATAGATGATACAAATGCAAACATGAGACCAACAAATGATCTAGTCCTTAAAGAAAACCTTTTGCAACCAGTCTTTTGGTTAGGCAGAGATGCTGCCAAAATGTACTGTGAAAAAGTCAAACATTCACAGAAAAACACTACCTTAGTTTCAAAAGTCTGTATAACTTTTAAGAGCGCAGACTTGACGGGCTGAAGCCCCACAAGTCTCATCTCAGCTGATATAGCGGTTTCCAGCATCTCATAGTCCAGGGTCGGCACCTCCACATCGGGGAAGATATCTTGCATGATACCATCGAACAGCGGCACGTCTTTGGCTGTTAACCGAGCCACGTTCATGTCGCGCATGGCTAAGATCACCATCTAGCATGATGATACCAATGGCAAGTTAAAATAATATGTGCTGACTAACAAAAAACAGAAATTGTACCCTAATGAGCTAACCTTATGAGAAGCAATTAACTGTCAAAACTGTTATAAACATATAAGCAAGCATAGTAAGCGGTTACTAGAATAGACCATATACACTTCTAATGTTAACAGTATAAGGAACAAGTTCCTCTGCTCCAAACACGCTTTCTTGATTGACTTGTCGAACGTCAGATATTTTATCCAACGAATCAATTTAACGTTTTTATAGATCTAATGGTTAACGGTTTTTCAAACTTGTCAAAGGTTTTTCTAGGATAATAATTATCGCTAACTGAAAGAGTTATCGGTCTACTAAGCCAGAGATCCAGGGTTCGGAACCTAGCAATGGCAGAGTTGTGTAAATTGAGTTAGATCATTTTATTGTCGGTCATGGGTGTTTCTGTTTCTATAACATCATCAGCAGCTTATATCATGCTAGCGACAGGCCTTCCAGTGGAGAATAATATACATAAGAAAAAACAAAACCAATAAAATTAATCCTGCCGTAGTAGTATTAGTCCCTTCCATTTTCGACCTTCATCCCTTATTATTAAGGGTAAGATGAAAGCCCGGTAAAAGATAAACAAAATATTATTACTTAAATATTACTATTACTTAATTTGACATAAATAAGTATTAAGGCAAAATCCCCTAAAGTCTCTTCGATGAAGAAAGGTTTGCCCCAGTACTAGAATAAAAATAGACTTTTACGATTCTATTACAAACCTCAAAAAGCAAAACCTTAAAACACTTTTGATAGCAATAAATACACAAACCTCTTGTTCAGGCAAGTTAGGGTAAGCACGCCTTTTAACGCCCGCGTATCGCAACAAGGCCACCATGGATCTAAGACCGAAATCGTAATGGTCTTGCTTGGACAACTGCTGCATTGCAAGCTGATACAGCGTAAAGACCTAGAACGTGTAGATATCATATTAAGGACCAGGTCAATTCCAGGTTACAATAAGGTGATAAATGTAGTCCTTTAAGTATTTCTGTAACCTTCTTCGCGTTAATCTTGTAAGCTGTGAAACCATCCGAGAAGAGAGTATTCTCAGCTATGATCAAGGAGTCTGGCACGCACATGGCGATAGGCCGGAACATGGATTTCAGGTTGTCCGGCAACTCCGTTCGCCCAGCGTAACTATGGTACATTGAATATCATTGTTAAAGATATCATTACTATTTCTTAATTACTTGTCGTTATTAAAAGTTTTGTCAATAATACACCATCACCTGTAAGTGATTAAAAAACCCCACATGCTTTCAATTATTACAATACTTGTGAATGAGAGTGCAAACTATAAATATTGGGGTGTAGACTTGGATTAAAACTGTAGTATGTTTTAGGTAAATGTTAAATATAAACCAATCTTCTATGGCGAGTAAAGCAGACTCCGTTTAAGGAGGCTATGTATAACATAAACTTCGTGTAACTACGGCCTCTCGCATTGTACGGTTTTAAAGAATTTTCTCCAACAAACCCTGAGTTTGGAGAATGAACTCCCTGCTTAAACTCAACAAACTACAGCATAGGAGCCCCTCAAGATATAATTGAAAAAGTTTCTTCGGGGTCGTCAACGCGCTAGACAGCTCTAGTGTTGCAAGTGTTCATAGGTTACGGTGACCACTCACTCACATCAGCTGGGCCGCATGGTTTTTTGCAACCGGTACTTTATAAAAATAAAAAACTACCTACCAAAGGTATTTTCAACAAATTCGTCAAGCTCATTTTACAGCCTATTAACTAAATTTAATGTAGGAGGTATATATATAGCCATAAAAGAACAGTATAACCCAAAATTAATTAAAATAATTTATATACTCGCAGCTCTCAATAAAACACACTAACCCAGGGTTCATAGTAATGAATATGCCGCAGTTACTATCCAGTTTAATCTCATTGCCTTCAAAGACGAACTTCTTCAGGAAGAGGGAGAGAGCGAGCAATACGGCGAGAATCTGCTGAGCCACCACGGACAACACTTCAATGTTGATGCGGTTGAACTCGTCGAAGCAGCCCCAGCAGCCACTCTGAGCAATACCTGATGTGACGATTTCTTCATGTTTACTTTATTTTAAATCTTACGGTTCAAACTACATGTAAATCAAGCTTATCAAGTGCCTGTTACCTGCTTTTTATTATTAGGTACTAGTTGGTCCTACCCAGGTATAATAAACTCCTTGATAGTTAGTAAAACTTATTTAGGTATACCGCCTAGTGATTAAGACCACGAATATGAGATATCAGGCCGGCATTTAATGAACCGAGTGAGAGCAGAAATTATCTGCCCTGTTGAATTATCAGCATGCATGTCGCTTCTTCTTTCAGCCTTGTTATCATTTATATCATCAGGTGAAATAAACTTAAAAGAATTTGAAAGTTCAGGACCGACCGGGCTCGGTCAACCTATAAATGCTTCTGATTTAATAAAATAAATTCGTGGGTTGTCCCATCAACTATTAAATCCATCTAGATACAGGCGCAAATATTTTTACCGCCCATTTCGTTTTTGTTATTTTAACAAGTAAAGCGAAATCTGTGCAGTTTTATAAATATAAATAATTTAAGTTTCTAACAAAACGACGAGCTTATACAAACATTAAGAAAAAATATACAGTAACAAAAAACTATGACCAACCTTAGAAATAAATCATTAATCAAATGAGACCAAAATTAAACCAACAAATAGTACAAAATAATTAAGACAGTTGTAATCGCACGTAGTAGGTTAACATACTAAGCTTCTTGCTGAGTTCCGACACAGCAGTAACAAGTTTTTGTCTATTCTGTTATATATATAAATATCTGCGCATGTATTTAGATCTAAATATTTTTAAAAATTAGGATCCGTTACCGGCAAAACATTTAGCCATGGATTTGTAGTCGAGGCCGTCAGAGCAATTGGTGACCACTACCCATCTGGCAAGGGCCCTACCAAGGTCCTTGGTGGTCTCCGTCTTGCCTGTACCGGCAGGGCCCTGAGGGCTACCTCCGCGAAACAGATGCAACGCCGTCGTCAATGTTATGTAGCACCTATTGAGTATAAAGAAACGAGATCGTCTATGATATCAAAGACATATGCTTATCTTGACATTAGCTTATATTGACATTTATTCGGCAAGATAATCTACATAAATACGGTTTGCAGAAATGGAACCATTTTGTGCCACGTCTTTTTAGAACAAAATATGTATAAATATACCAGCATTGACCAAAAAAATGTTCCAGCAGTATACCAGAATTATTCCAGTCAATTTTTAAACACCTGGAAACTATAATTATTAAGTGGATGTTTACCATTAAATTTGTTATTAGAGTTCCCGTATATTCACAGATATAAAAATAAAGTGCTAAAAGCTAAATTTACTAAATTATACCAAGAAAATTACCGGTCAGTAAGCGGCGTGATGACCAACCGACCAGAATTTCCAATATATTCATAAGTGTATATAGAGTTGGTATTTGTCTGCCTGATGTAGCAGTCTTCTCGCTCGCGGTCCCAGTAAAACTTCAGCTGAGAGAACCATTCAAAAGCACTTACGTGCATGCATCCTTAACGATAAACCAAAATAGTTAATACCAAACCAAAGCAATTTATTACTTTCTTCAAAAGTTTTAGGTAAATAGTTGAATATCCGATTTAATATGCAATAACATTATTATAAAAATAAACTGAATATATCTATAAAAAAGCCACTACCTATAATATTGAGAAGAAATGTCGTATATTCTTAAATTTAAAAGCCATACCCATTTTATACATCCTATCTACTGTATCCCTAGAGTGGATCTCAATGACACACAATGCATTGACTTTGCACCGCAAGATCTTTGAGATCTCCTTCCGAGACATCATTTGCAGAGTGCTCAAGATCTGATTTTGTTTCTTTCGGAGTTTCTTCAACGGTTTTTTTTCGCCCATTATTTCGCACCGGCAGAGTGTTCTGGTGCAGTCCGATGTCCATTGAATCTGTGCGTGTTACTTTGTCAATTGTGCTACTTCCTTAAATTAATATTACCACGAAAATTGCATTGACGATACATTTTTTATAGATTTATCTATTGCAATAAGGGCTATTTAGTATGTTATATAATACCAATATTATTATTTGAAGGTTATGCTTAGCACGATGACATGATAGTATATACTATCTAAAGTAAAGCCGAACTGTTTTACTAGTCTAGATGATATGTTACCTCAATAGTTGGCAAGAACTCTACATAATTCCTGTCAAGTGAGGGGCTGGTATTCATCTAACACTACACTACCACGTCAGGAATAATTAGGACCTTCATTAGTAGCCTTCATAACAAAATCCATGGCAATAGTAGGCCACCAGTAATGTAATTACATTACTAAACAACATATGTCTATATACCCACTGAGGTAGCCAAGAAACATCACCAAAATGGTTATCTAACCTTACTGCACGTTATGCCTAATTGTCCTGGCCAATCATTAATCCAATGCTCTCTCTGATAACGGCACTTACGTAGAGCTGCTCGAGTAAGAATCAGTTGCTGTTGAGTTAAAAATAAACAATTACAAGACCACGCTGAGGCGTATAATGGTAACAGAGCTTAAATGTCAATTACGAGAACAAATAGTATCAAAATTTTTAATCTCGTCCCCCTCGTACTTCGGAAGGCATGCTAAGCTGTTGATCCAGGTTGACCCATGATAAGCTAATATCCACCGTATCGCTTTGGTATAACCTCCTCGTGTGTTTCTCCTCAACATCTGCCCAGTATCGGGATGTTTTAGCAAGCTGGCGATGTAGAAACAATAAGTTCCACATTACCACATAACTTTTTTTGATTTTTACATTCAGTTATAAAATTTAAATAAAAAAAATTGATGGGGAACCCTTGAACAGTTGACCAACTCATGCTAACGCAATTATCAAAGTGTTAACCTAGAAGTTTATACAGCAAATTCAACTAGATAATGGTTATATTTCTTCAGAGATAAAATTCGCGTGCTCTATACATTACTCGCAATTGGCGTTTTTTTTTGTTTTGAAAATGAGTTATGTGAATTACGTAGTTGAATATAAGGGTGAATTTGCTTTATTAACTTTACTTAATCGCTTCGACTTTGCGCACCTTCTCTATATAGTATTATAAATATTTTATAATGCCAGACATGTTAAAATTATTTCACTAGTATACAGGTCCTTGGAAGATTAACCATTATAGGTCCACTGTTGGTATGGTTTTAAATTCAAAAAGAAGTCAATGTAGCCACCTCTCTAAGAACCACCCTCATAGTGTGCTCTAGCCCCAACAGCCACACCTCCGCAGGTCCATCAAGCAACAAGTTATACTTCCATTCAATACATTCACCGTCTTCGGACATCATTGCTTTGGCTACTGGAAATCCGATAGCATTCTGAAAAGCATTCAGTTTTGGGATATTACTTCCGTAGAGCAATTACATATTGAATGTTATATTTTAATTTCCAGATACCTGTTTGAAAATAAGACTAGTGAGTTGTTAAGAGCAGTGAATTACTCTGAACTATGTCTAATTGAATCTAATTAGTTAAATTTAAGTTATTTTCTTGTTTTATGTTGATTGCTAATGATTAATTTGTCATATAAATGACATTTGGTAGGCATACTGCTATCTGCATGTAAATGTCCTTTTAGTTGGCATGCTGCTTATAATTTTAAGTTGGTAGAAACAAACTAATACCACTGTAAGTAGAATAATAAATACCTTTCAAGAAAAGTAATGAGCTAATGGTATGATAACAATTCCAACAACCAGCCAAGTTTTGACCGATCATATATTTAACAACAGGGATAGTGCCAGTCCGTGTATTTACTATAGGTATAGTCAGCATATTTGCACTACATTTAGAGAATAAATTTAGTGCAAATACGTGTACTATGTGGGAAAGTTATAAATTTGTAAGTTACTTATTATAGCAGCTTTTGTAGTAAACTCAACAACATAGTATTCAATATATATAATTTTGGTTTAGCTTAATATAGAGAAATTTGAATAAATATAATATGAATAAAATTAAAAACTTTTTATAATAGTATCTTTATTGTAACATTTGTAAAAATCCTCACAAGATTAACATATCACTATTATCTTTTTAGATCTGATAACTACAATGATGTTGACAAGTCACTAGGATCAGTTAATTTTTATTTGTGCAGCTCAAATAAGAAATAGTCATATTTAAAATGTTATTATGATACCGACAAGCTTTAAATGCTTGCATGTAAAAATCCATACCACGTAACCAACCATCTACTTATTATGCACAAGATCGGTTGAAGTGCGGTGTGACATCTGTCATGATCATCATTTTCATCTTCCATGGTCAAGTTTAAACATTCAACAAAATGTTATATTAATAATTATCACAACGATATTTGTTATGTTTCATTTGGTATAAATACAGATATCTCTCTACAAACTTCTCTGGCAGTGTAAGAATAAGTTTCATGAGTGCTTTTTTCTCCTCGTCTCTACGACAGGTGCACACCATATGGATATACTCTTCCAATAGTTTCTGGGATTGTGCGCTGGGGTGATACATAAGCAATATTACCAAAGCCTAAAAATAAAATATATTTTATTAAAAATACCTATTTTACTTTTAAAGAATTACAATACATACTGACAACCACAAACAGACAGTGTATATTGCAATTCACATTCATGATCATCCACAACACTGCGAGCACTTTGAAGGTTGTTCTATATGAGCAACTGTTGCCCTCAGTGCTGAGGGTGCTCATGTCCATGGTTTGGATTGTAAATCCAAAAAAACCAGTCTGTTTAAACAATTAAAAAAGAAATTATAACTGTCAACATGATAAGGAATGATGAATTTGAATAGTCGCTGAAAATATTTTAATGACATTCTCATATTAATGAAGGTTTTGAATTAATAATATTGTTAAATGTATAAAAGATACACTTACTCTAACATAGAACATAGTGCCATGCATCTTCTTTGTTGTTTGTTTCCAAATGGGAGACTTCTTCAATAAATATAGCAACTTATTCCAATCATGTGCATATATTGCCCGAGATACTGATAATTGAAAAAAATTAAAAAAAAAAGATGCACTCTTGCGAAGTGTGCCTAATGTCTTGAACTTTTGAAGTTTATAAAGATTCCTTACACAATTGTGATTCGGATGTAATGGCTTAGTGGTTGTTAAATATTTGGTAGCTTTTTCCTAGGGGAAGATAAGGTTAGATTAGACATAGCAAATATTTACTTTCTGCAAAAAAAACATTTTTCTTAATATTATTTACTTATGTACTGACAACTCATTATGAACTCCGGTATCTGTGTCCGGCACTGTGGAGAATAGCAGACAAATTTCAGTTTTATCTACGCTATTTAGCTACATCAGCCCTTAGCACATGAATACGAAATGGTACTTACTAATGCACTTAGAGGAACAAACTGACAATTAACAATATCCTTAGGATCCATTGCTTGGTCAAATAAATTACAAATAGATCAAATGTGAATCACGTTTATAGGTTATTTTATTTTTAAACAAATTATTTGTTTTTGTTTGTTTTATTCTCCCTCTTCTAGGGAAGGCAAAGGGAACTAAACCCCATACAACCAATTTTTTAATTTATGGTCCGGGATATGAATGTTATATATCCCTTTGCCCCAAGAAGTTTTTAACGACTAATGGTAGGCCCTGCCATTTTTTTAATGACATAAGAAATTTTTTGTTAATGAAATTCAATGTTAGTGATTAAATTTGTGAAAATGGAATAATACGATGATTACAAATAAATGAATTTTCTATATAAATGAATGAATGGAAATAAACCATCGAATAATTTCACATAAGTCACAAATTTCATAAAGTAAATTCTATATTTTATCTATTCCTCACGCCTTTTACATTAAATTATAAATAAATCATGCTAAGTATGTATCGTATTTAGACGGTTTTAAAGCATTGTCCGAAATACCGACAAAATGCCACCAAAACCACTGATTAAAAACATATTTTTTATTCTCCCTGTCACAGGGGATCCAAAAGGATTCGAAGCACATACAGAGATCTCCTAATGTAGTTATTTATTTATTTCTGGCTCACGGATACTGGTGTAACATATTCGTTTGCCCCAGAGAGCTTTTGACGACTAAAGGCAGCACCGCACTTATGTTAATAATTCACGCAAAATAATAATATTGAAAATTGAATGCAATAATAACGATTGCGATGAAAGACACGACATTGGATTGTTATTTTTTATATGTTAATGATTACGATATAATGATACAAAAAAGAATGAAATGAGAAAAAGAAAAAAATAAACTAGCAAATACACCAGTAGAAATGAAACACTGAAAAATTTCACGTAATCAATGCTGAATAATGTATACATTATATGGTACACTATATATTACACAATATACGATTTTATTTCATGTATTGTGTTTAAGTGAATCGTATCATTACATTCCCTTTTTGTATCATTTTAATGTAATCCATTTTCAAAATGTTTCTCGTAAGTCTTCAATAAAATGGTAGTACTTGACACTATTCGATAAAACTCCAAGGAATACATGATATATCGATATCCCTGCATCAATATTGAAAAAAAAACTACATAAGACATGGCTATATAAGTCTTAGTTCCCTTTGCTTTCCCTGTACAAGAGAGAGAGAGAGAGAGAGAGAACTTAACAAAAAAAATGACAGTTTTAGCGACGAGATATTTAAGACTGTTACACGATATTTTCTACTTAAGCAAACCGATCTTTGAGTGAGTATAAAATAAATAACCAAAAGTATTAATCATGATAAAAAAATTAGGAATAATAAATTATTTTTAAAATGATTTCGAAAGCTTAAAATTTGTATACCTTGTCAATCCTAATTTTATTCACATTATCAAATAATTTCTTGAGATGCACTTGAATAAGTTGTGGCTTTTTAGAATTGCCGAGAATTTCCAAAAGGTCATCATTAGAAATGAAATAAAATCTCGGAAATAATTGTCTTTTAGTTTCTAAATACTTTTCTAATGCCCTTAAAATGCCATCGAGATTATCAACCATTTGATTTAACTTATTGAAAAGATAAGGTGCCGGCTTATATAAGCAGGCCTCTATAGCGTTTTTCCCAGCATGCATACTGAAATTGATATGATAATTTTTAAAACAAAAAGGAAATAATGAACCATTTAATGCAGTCGGTCCACAACACCATTTTGAATGTACGTATTAATGTATGAGGTATTACAGACAAATTTAGTGCTCATAATTTTGACTGTTTCATTATGTACATTTAGAGATATATTAAGTTCATATAAATATTATATATTATATGATCCTTACATTAAAATAATATATAAGGCATTATGGTCGTGATGTAGTGGACAGACACTATTACATTGTTAATAAGATCAAAATTTACTTGAAAGTAATATCAGTCCAGTCAGCTGCTAATGCGTCAAATATTTTCACTTCGTTTGGTAATTGTTTCCTTATATCTTCACCACTAAAAATACTTTCCAAGTATAAATATCTACGTTGGACTTGTAAGGTTATCTATACCAAAATATGAAACATTCAATGTTATGAAATTACCGTTTTAGTAAGTTCTAAAAACATCTAAATAGGTAGTACAATATAATATAACCTCAATACATTCTGCGACATATCCTAATGATTTTTCCCAGTAATCGACTTCTTTTATAAAAGGCTCAACATACTTAGTTGATTTCATTGATGATAACTGTACTTGATGATCTTCGAGAAACTGTACATAATTATTGTAACTTGCAGGTTAATATTCATGGTTAAATCATGCTTCATGATTGTTAGCATTGATTTTAATGACATTTATTACGCACCTGCATTACATCTTCAACATTTTTGACTCTATACATATCTCCTCTATGATGTTGCATTTCGTAAGTTGTATTTGCCCATACCTCCCTTATTGCCTTGAGACCATTTTCAATATTTAGCTCCATTGTCGCTGCATTTGATATTTCAGCGATATCTTCGGCATAAGCTTGGAAATTAAGCCGCATTATCAATTCCAGCTTGAAATCTTCCGAGTTTTGATCAAATTCTCTACCAGATTCACATATAAGAAATACAATTAATATCAATTCTTAAAGCATAAAAACTATTCTAACTGAAACAAAAGTACAAAAGCTACAATTTCTAAAAATATAACTTACACATTCATTAGTTCTTTAATTCGATCCCAATGGCGTTCTCTCATACAAGGGTTTTTCAAATCAGCTATAAGAGGCAAGGTTCGTCTAAAAGCATCTACTTTTACTCTCGTTGAGTCAATAATATCCCATCCTTTATCTTTTAACTGACGTGACAATCGGTTAAAATTTCTTAAATAAAATAAGGGTGTATTTTTTAATGTGTTTGTAAATATATTAATTAAAATTTATGAACATAGATTTTTTATTATCAAGATTTACCTGAACAAAAACATTACATTCTCTTCCATCTCATCAGTTTCCATTTCCCAAAAGGTTTGAGTTTTATATTTCTCCCAAGACTCCTCCCACTGGAAAACTAATCCCCAAACTTCTTCTAGTTTCTCTAATTCCTTCTCCATTCTCTGAAGGTCCAGATTCACTGGTGTCCTAAATATAAACATGAGGAATCGTAAATATCGGATAATCATAAAATATTTAGTTTGAAATAAACAAGTTTTTTACGTTACGTTAAATTAAATACTGCCAATCCATCTCGAATCTGTTGCTCTTGAGCACGAAGAGCATTTAATTGGTCTCTAAAAGCTTTCAATTGTGCGAGAGCATCTTTTCCACTAACATCAGAGCTACAAGGAGCTGTTTTATAAAAATCTTCACAAAATTCTTTGGCAGTTTCTTTGAAAACCTATACATTCAAAATATTACGAGACGTTTATTTATATGTGTTCTTTATATTAGTACTTATATTGTCTAGTAATAAATACCTCGGCTCGTTCGAGAAGTTCCGCTTTGAATTTATCTTTATTTATCTCCAACAATTTTTTGGCTTCTTCTAAAAGATTTAAGTAATCTGCCCAAAGGACCGGAATGTTTTCATGACTGGTTAGCATTTCAGAACTTACTTCAATTTCAAATTTAGCTGAAATAAATATTATATAAGAAATTTGGATGAAAATATTAGTGGATTTCACAACACCTTATAAGCAAGACTTATACCAATTACTTATCAAATTTTTGAGATTTAAATGTCTCTTGAGAATCTGTTAATTGCATAAATAAAAGAAAAGACATAAAATAAGACACAAACCATCTGAATTAGATTATACGGAGAGAACAATCGAAAATTGAGCCCCTTAAGGATATGGGAAGGGCAAGAAATATATAATAGAAATTAAATTCAGGATTTATAATTTCACAATTAACAAACTTAACATATTTGAATAATATGTATAGATAAGTTGATATACAAATTCAAATTGGAAAACATTTTTTGTTTCAGTACATACCAAGTGTTAATATCTTTTCTGTAATAGGAGGAAACGTTTTTTCGAATCTGGGGATATCTGTGACTAAACGTTCGTATGTAGCGATGGCAGAAGCGAGTTCTTTTAAGTCAGCAGGCATCTATTAAATAAAATTAAAATAAATATATCTTGTTTAAAAATAAGATCTAGGTACTTCATTTATATATGATTGTATCAAATACCTTCATAGCTTCTTCGCTACTTTTTTCTACATAAACATAAACTGCATCAATATCCATTTCCGTAATTTTACGTAGAAGATCACCTAATTTATTTTGCCAAAGTAGACAATGAGCAATGATAGATTTTTTTATTTCACTAGAATTAAGTGTAATGAAATGAATCTGGAAATAATACAATATTTGTAAATTACACAATTTGGTTTTAAAATATGATTAAGTTATTAAAAGATAAGTAAATGAAAGACGACTAGGCCATGTCAGTGACTAGGCCCACTAGACCGGTTTAGTAGAAAACAATAAGAATACCTGATTCACAGTTTCTTGTATTTGAACTGTATTGGCAAGATTAGTATAGCTTATGATTAATGATTCAAAATCAGCAGCGCTATGACACTCTTCTCGATATTTGATCATGAATTCGTCTTTGTCTACCTTCCATATATGAGAATAAGGATCCCACATTTTAATATGGTCGAGAATAAGATTCAAATTATAATCTATTTCTGTAATCATTAATATATTATTTGAATAATAAAGAAATGCTAGAAATCCAAAAAATAAATAAAAATATAATTACTCTACCAGTGTCTATCAAGTTTTGAAGTTTATTGCAATCAATATCCATTTGTATAACTTCCATGAATCTCCGAAGACCTCCTGCAGGCAACGCGAACTTTTCATATAGCCTTGGAACTTTGCTCATGATATGAATTATTTCTTCTAGAATAGTTGTGAATGTGTCAAAGAGTTCATGCTTGTTCGGTAAGTAAACAATGTTTTTTCCAACAAGGAATAAATCCATTTTAATCAGAGGAGATGGTGCCATTGTACCTATTTTAAAAGTAAACAGGCAATAAATTAAAATATTAATCGAGAAATAAAAATATGGTTTGAAGTTTTACCAAATATTTTATAATAAATACAGAAGAGAGAACATAGCTTACCATCACCGTGTACACATTTATACATATTTTGCATTGTTGCTTTTAAAGACAGTTTTAATGCATCTTCTAATAATCTATCAAATCTTCTCACATATTTTATCCAATATTCAGCCATCTAAGTAGAAAATAATACTATAATTATTATCCATTTAAGACAATATAACGGATTAAACTTTTATACGTCTAATCATCTCAACGATATAAGCAATTTAACTTAAAGCTAATTTTTTTAACACATTTTAAAAAATATATAAATATCCTTACTTGGGTTATATAAGATTCGAATCCTTCGTAAACAATAACGAGGTAAGTTATTATTTCTTTATACATTTCTAAAAATTTTTCGGAAGCTTCCGCTTCCATTGTTCGTATTTTATGTCTTAAGTCTTTAATATCAAAAACGTTATAAATATCAAATTCAATAAACGGAGTGTCGCAAATTTTTTCCATTATTTTTACTAAATTGATATTACAATTTTTGTATGTTGTCAAAAAATCTTGTAGCTGTAATGACAAAATTATATTCACTGATGAAAGTTATTTTATAATAATCTGAATATACCGCACACACAAAGTTTTCTAATAAAAATCAACTTTAATAAAATAAATAGCTAAAATAATAGAGTAAGTGCAATCAACCCAAATATTCATAAGTGGTTGGTGTAAATTAAGATAATCGACAATTTATAACAAGGGAGTTATTATATAATTAACTGACCTCACCAATTTGTACAACACAATCTGCAATATATGCATCAGACATGGTTGATGTCCAGGTTAATTTAGTTATACCCGGCTGTACTTTTTTCTCACAAGCCTGAAAGTTAATATTTTAGTTGTCATTATAATTACATTAATGTCTTACAGACATATAAACCTTGGCCATCATTCATTTCATTTATTTTATACTAATTAGGGTTCTTCCAGTAAGAATACTTAAGGGCAAGATCTGGATCACTGCATCTTCATTATTAAGTATTTGACGCAACCATACATCGCTTTGCCCCCCTTCGACTGCAGACTTGTGATAGAACCGAACAATATTTGAAAGAAGTCAACGATTCAGAGGACCATGACAACATGATAATCGATAATCGCAATAGAATGACTTTGTAAAAATGTATGGGATTTAACAATTAGGCTTGATAGCTAGGAGAGAGTTTATGCCAAATCCCATACATTTATACACTTAGCGATTCAATTGCGATTATGGAAATGCATCTTGTCTAGGCCCTTTTTTCTTATGCAGGCTTACTTTTTCTTTTTTCTTTATTTTATGAATATAATATGTGGAGTGCCTCCTCTTATTAAACTAAATTAAAAGTGTTTCTACTTCTTCTACTATAACCATTAAGACTCTTAATATTATATTAATCTTTTAATCACAGTTAAATATTTTATATTCCATAAAGACCATCCCTATTATCTTTTTTGACATTGACATATTGTTGTTGGACATGACATTAAATGACATGTTCAGTTTTTCGTTTATCTAATTTAGTTTTGAATTTCAACTGTATTTCCTTAGTTAATCTTATGAAATTAAAACGACATAAGAATAATCTATATGATGAACTTGCAAATTTATTAAAATGAATTTGGGTGACCCCGAACTAGAATTAATCGACCCGACACCGAACGTTCACATTCTGTTTTTACATTTCGACAAACTCTTCTTTTGGGCGAAGTTAGCAAGCAGGGCTGTAGTCAGATGGAGTAAGAAGATGTATTCTTGTGCTGGAATTTGCTCGTAAGTACATAATGTTTTTGTTATATAAAATTAAAAACATACAGCCAGCAGTTAGGGACAAATTAAGCGGCCTAGGTATTGTTTATAATACTTTGATAATAATAAATGAATATATAATAAAATACAAGTCGTCCTCAGGGATAGTGGAAATTCGCGTAACTAATGTTCCACATATCTGCCAAAATGTAACCTGTATGTGTAAATAATAATAAACTACATTGCACAAAAAAAATATACAGACGGAAATAAAAACATACATAGTACAAATAGGCGGCGTCATTGCTAAAAGAAATCTTTAAAAAATTAAAAAATCCCCTCAATCAAGATTGATTAAGAGATCTTAATCTCCCCTTATTAACCTTCCCATGAGAGACTTAAGTCTTTAATCTCTATACTAAATTTATTTAGTCCAGATACAGACCTTATTACAGTACATTTGAAGATTTCCAACTATCACCATTGAGATTTATATACACACAGATACACATATATATTATACAGTACAACACTACCTTTATTTACTAATTGGTCTGACAAAAAAGATTTTAGAATAAAACTAGTGCTGTTGGTATTGACAAAAATATTTGTAGTATACATTATATTAAAACACTTTATTTAATCACTATTTGTTGGAATTGTTTAATTCAAAAATATATTCTGTATATACAATAATCTTAACTTTTAGAGTATATAATAAGTGAATTTGGAATTTGAGTTTGACTGTGACTGTGATCACAGTTTATTTAAATTATGAAGAATACTTTCTCAGTGTTATTTCCTTGATTTTGTATGCTGTTGCTTATTTTGTTTTGCTTGCCGGTCTATTTGTACAAATACTGTACTTAATTCTTTGGTTTGCTAGTATAATGTCAAAAGTCAAAAGTCAAAAATAACTTTATTTAAATAGACTTATTTACTAAGCTCTTTTAAATCGTCACAACAGGGAATATGTATGAGAAAACAAATAAATATAATTATAAAGGCAATAGTCATAATTTTACTGGGTATCAACCGGGCATTTACTAATTGTCCCAGTTATAGTATTTAAATATGTACTAAATAAATTGCTACTTTTAAAATAACACTAGTATGCATATTCCCAATCAACCCTACTACCGCTATAACTATGTGTGTGATCACCCACACCCATAGTTATAGACTACAATGCTTTAAAATAAAGAATAAACATAGTTTTCTAAGTAATCTTCAATTTTCTATAAGACTAAATTAAACATGGAAAACCCTGGCATCAATAATTTTGAAAATTACTTTGCATTGATAGTCTGTATTAATGTCACCAAAACTTAATAAATATAAAATTAGTTTTCAAACTCACCCAACTTATATTTTATTAATTCTTACTTATGATATGAGGTAGTTATTATATCATTTGATTTAAAATTAAATGTAGAATTTAATACTGGATTTAAAAGGTTTTATTCTATTTGATACTGTTATTTTAAATTTAAACATTTTACAATATTGTATGTTGATGGAAGGTATTGTTATGTTTTTATGATTATCTCAATGTTAAAAATTTAAATAAAACACTTAAATCTACTGACTTATAACTGTAATGACACTGGCTAATCATTTTTATGATGAAATATTAAAGGAGTTCATTTATAAGCTAACCAGAGTAACTTTTGTCATAGTTGTTCATTGTATCTAATTTGCTAGATATATCTCGTCTGTTCTCATGTAAGACACTTTAAATCTTTGGTTTGATTGCGGCAATTGTTGTGTATTAGACATGTTTTTTAGTAAACAAATTCCTACTTGTTACAAAATGTTTTAAATAAAATTAATAATGTAGATGTTAATTTTTTAAATAAAGTCCAATTTATAATTAATAGAATCTTCATTCTATGTACGATCTCTGCTGTTTTTAAAGCTCGGACAAGCTAACATTGAGTTTATTACAAACAAGAAAAAGGTTGAATTAGTATAATTTCAAGTTTTCATATCTTTTGAAATGTAATATAGTATTGAAAATTTCAGATACGAGGGTAGAGGTGGTCTTTGTGATATTGCCCTGAGCGAGCCTCTCCTTAAGCTACGTCCACGTAAAGATCTTATTGAAACTCTCCTACATGAGATGATACATGCATATCTATTCATAACATGTCAAGACCGGGAGCGTGATGGCCATGGTCCCAACTTCCAGTCTCATATGCACAGGATAAACAAATCTGCTGGGTTGAATATCAGTATCTATCATGATTTTCACGATGAGGTAAGTGAATTCAAAGTGAAATAAAGTTCAGTACAAAAGATATGATTTTTAAATTTTTTACATGATCCAAATTCAGCAATATTACAAAATTACAGGTAAAACTATACCAAACCCACTGGTGGAGATGTAATGGACCTTGCCAAAAGATGAGACCTTATTATGGTGTTGTGCGTCGATCACAGAACAGAGCACCTGGTCCTTCAGACTTTTGGTGGGTAACACATCAAAGGAGTTGTGGAGGAAATTTCGTTAAAATTAAGGAACCAGAAAAAAGCAACATCAAAAAAAATGCCCAAGAGAAAAAAAGTAAAAATAATGGTGATATTAAAAAGTATGTTAAGAATAAAATTATCAATGGTAGTATAATAAATGAAGTAAGAAAACCATTGACACCTGTAAAGATAAATGCTCCTGATACACCTGCAACTAAAATGAAGAGTAATAATATAAATTCAGTACTAATTATTCCAAAGAACATACAAGGTAGTCCGTCTAAAATATGTTCCCCTGCAGCTGCATTCAGTGGTAACGGAAAAGTAATAACTGGGCGAAACAGAAGTAATTCAGTTGATGTTACAGAAACTGTACGAAATATTTGGGCCAATAAACAGTTGCCTAGTTTGAATAGCAAACCTATCAACTTACCAGTTAGCGACATTAGCACTAAATCTAATAAATATACAAAATCAAATAAACACAAAACCGATACTGTACACAATAATTCACCTCCAGCCAAAATTAAGAAAATTGATGACTACTTCAAGAGTACAGCAACAACCTTGTTGAATGATTTATACGGAGAAGATTTTAAACTAACTCAGACAGACAATAAAATAATAGCAGTCACCAACAAGACTCTTGTTGAATGTCCAGTTTGTAAGAAAAGAGTCGACGATAAGGAAATAAACAGACATTTAGATGAATGCTTGAATACAGAAGTTATAGAAAAATTAAGTAAAGAAAATATTGTAATACCAATTACTGAAGACAGTAATCCTAAATCTCCAAGTTTTGGCCAATCTGTAGATAAAAAAACCCTCAAAGAAATTGTTGGTGCTTCATCTATTCCTAAATTGAACAATGTAAACAATATTAAAAATTTCATAAATAATCCTGTAGTGGAAAGTGATATCAGCCATGAAACGGAAGCCAATTTTTTTGATCCCAACGACATAAACAAAGTAAAAGCTATAGTGAAAAAATTAAAATATGATAAACATGTTAGGAAATCAGATAATTTTATAGTGCCCAAACAAGAAGTCTACAACGTAGACTGTGGTTTCTTGCCATCATTTCTAGATGACAAAGGAACTGAAATCAAAGCTCCCGTCGTTAAAATTGAACCTGGTACAAGTAAAGATATTATAACAAAATTGACAGATAAAAAGTGTCCTTGTTGTGATGAAATTATAATGAAACCTATCGCAGAACATTTAGACGAGTGCCTTGCATTTTTTGATAATAATTCGACAGTACCCGAAGAAGGTGCTTCTACTAGTTTTGCGAATAAAACAATTGTTATAGATGATGAAGAGGATATTTTCGACGAATCATTGACTATGAATGCTACAGGCACTAAAACACCTTGTCCATGTTGTATGGAAATGATTGAAATGGCTGAAATGAATGAACATTTGGATACTTGTTTGAGTTGAAATTAGTATTATATTATTAAATTTTGTATAGTTCATTATAAGGGTTATGTATTCAATATGTTACTACTAATTTAAGACTTGTTGATTCTTATTTAAAATGAATGAATATTTGTGAAAATTATGTGATATTAGATAAAAAGGTGATATTATTAAAACTTATTAATCTTATGCTACCGAATCTCAATCATATTATTTATTTATTTATATATTCAATTTTCACAATAAATTTCACGCAACAGGTTTATAAGGATAAATTGTACAAATGCTTATTTCTAAATGAAATCTCTTCCAACAGCCGTACCGTAGAGAAAAGATAATGAAAAAGTAGAATTGGCATGTGAAAATTTCTTATAACTAAAATAATTAATTAAATTTAAAATTCGCATAATAAATCGCATAAATTGCACGAAAGAGAGAACCAAAAGTACTCATTGAAGATTTGTAGCAAAATTAACAATTTGCAATGTTATATTAAATATTCTCGAAATGACTCACCGATGTCAGAGGCTTAAAAAGCAACCGCTCCTCGTCCGATAGAGAGTCAAGTATTTTATTATATCCCTTCACAACAGCCAGCACATTCTCGTAAACATAAAATACAGTCTTCATTTTCATATAGACCTGTTAATTACAATAATAATGTACTAAATACATGATAGAATATGAATTATTTGTACACCATAAATTACAAATACAATTTTCCAAATGCTACAATGTATAAGGGCGGTCTTATCACCAATTAGCGATTTCTTCCAGACAACCTTAAACGACCTTACCTAGTAACTGTATTGACGAAATTTTGGCAAATATGAAACTAATTATTTCGTTACCTGATAAGCATGCAGGGGTATGTCTAACCCTAAGTTTTCCCAATGACATGCTTCCTTGCAAAGTTCCAAGATGTTTCTGAAAAATGTACACAAGAGTAAGAATAATTGTACACTCTTATAGAGTATTTATTATTTTCCACTAATTCTTAAAAATAATTGCTCTTACACATCGATGTTGCATTCCATCAGGCCAGGATTTTCAGCACTCTTTCGCATTAAGGTTCTGTTTAAGCCTGCACCACATTTTTCATCTAAGTTATGCTGAACATAAAGATATTACTGTATTAGACAAATTAGAAGATTCAAAAGAAACGACGAATCTCTAGGATAATTACCGTCCAAGAAATCCACAATTCTCTAATAGCCACATCTATTGCACCCATAAGTCGATTTACGTGCATTATTACATCTTCGGAGTTGCTACATGGAAGCAACCATACTGAAGCTTCAGTCATTATCTGATGAAAAGAAAAAAAAGTAAAGAAGAGGGTTTATATTTCCAATTCATCGTGAAAACTCTCAGCGGTATATAAGGTACTAGTTGACCTTTTTCAAGTATACAAGCCGATTCTTTCTCATACGTAAAACTACTGCTCTGCCTGAAAACGAAGGCAAATCAGCAGGATGCTGACTTCGCGTAGCTACCATGTCCTTCTTGGCTTCTTGAACTTCATCACTGAACATTGCCCATACCTGGAATAAAGAGAAAAACTTACTTAATATTCTTAATGGGTATGAACATTACTTCTCATTATATTTCGTAACTCACCTCTGCGGTCTTTCTTTTGAAGATACGTTTTAAATTTTTTCTTTTAGAATAATTATTCAAAGAGAATAAAGCTATAACTGCCTCTTCAACATTATTCACGCCCTCGAAAACAGACTCTACTAAATTCTCGATTATAGTCTGGAATAAATTGGGCAACTGTTATATGGATATTTGGTTGCATTGATAGACGTTTCAGAGTCATCATTGCTTATTCGTGTGACATACCTCTATATCCTTGATGATAGTCCTAAAGTGCAATATATCGTCATACCACGATGGAGCTTGCACATCGAGTATAGTATGTGCTACACTACGAACGTTCTCCATTGCGTCATAGAACATGTGTTCTATCTGATCGCACTTAGCTTCGAATTGGTCGCCGCGTGCGCCGGCGAATATCGGCTTACTTACGTTCTCTAATTCGTCGATACTGTTAGAGATACGAAAACAAAGGTAAACAAAATTGAGTATAAAGCAGAAATTTTCGTAAAAAAAGAAAGAAGTAAATTTGGGAAGTTTTTAAGGGTTTAAGAAAATATAAATTAAAATTACCGCCCAAATATAATCATGCAATTGCACACTTCTAACATATCAAAACATCGTTGCACAAACGAATCAATGTAGTTAAAAATTGCTCCAGTGTCCAGTTCCCAGCTACCAGGCTTCACATCATTATGGGCTTCAGCCATCAAGTCGTAAATCTCGCGATATTTTTTACAACAATCAATGCATTTACTAAATTCTCCTAAAGCTTTTTTCGTTTCTCCATCGAAGAGCTCCTCTAGTTTTATAGAAGTTCTACATAAAATAATAATCTGGTTGCTTAAGGCTTTGAAGAGATTTGTAATCCTAGCTTCAGAGTTGTAGTAAGGTGATTCCAACCAGATAAATCTAAATAGATTAATTATTTGGGGTATGTGCTTGGATATCTCATCTGGATCGACCACACATTCAAGGATAGCACAGGGTTGCTTGATCACTTGGAGATACTCTATATTAGATACAGCCTCTTCTATCTTTTGAACAATCTCACCACATAGCGCTTGAAATTGATGGATGAAGGTAGAATGAGTAGTAACTAAGATTTTGGTGATGTGCCGGACAGCTGGATTTTTTAGTTGATGACTGAGAGCATTTAAATTCTCATCTGAAATAATATCTGCAGTTAGTGGATGTATAAGTCTAAAAATTTACATGATTTGTACACAGAACAGATATAGCCACTAACGTCGATAGATCCAGAAGTCATATTCATCACTTGGACACAATAGCTCGTTATTTGATGCTACGAATGCCTGATCCTCCAAGCATGACTTGATCTGATGCGTCCAGTACACCACAACGCCTTCCAATCTCTTTACAAGCTCTCGATCGGCACTGGCGCTTTCGAAAGAAAGCTGCTGACCTTCCCGAGGTATATAGAGAACAGTCAGTCCTAACATTTTGTAATACATGTCAGTGAGTTTGGCAAGGAAAGTGTGAATGTGAGAGCAGAATTCACTTTTGACGCCTGAAACAATAGTAAATTCTAGTAACGCTCAAAATGACAAGATGACAAACTCAAAGTGACAATGGATGGTCAGAGATTCACTGTAATAACACAATATTAAGGATACCATTTTTTAACTATTTTAGAAAATAATCTCATCAAAATGCGTTGTTGAATTTTGACCCCACAAGTAATTTTAATATTTCATAAAACTTACTATCAGGCCAAGTCGTGATTGCAAAGAAATATGGAGCAAACACATTCTCCAACATCTGGATCAAATTAGCTTCGACTGAGTCAACGAAGGTTCCAAATACTATTTCTTCGTGGAAAGTGTCCACTTTAAAGATGAAGTCCGGTTGCCTGATAAAATAGGTTAGATCATAGACGGGAAAGAGAGGAATATCACTGGTAGCTTTTAATTTGTCGCCTCTGAAGTAAATGCATAGGATGAGTGCTCGGGGCTCCATGAGCCATTCTTCTATACCGTTTCTGACGTCATCGTTCCAATCTTCATCACGAAGGTCGTATAAAGTAGTCATTTTAACTATAAAGCCTATCAGCTTTTCGAGGTCTTCATTTGAATATGTTGGTTTTACAGGAGTCTCAGCCAACTCCCGCTCTAGCTGGGCCAATCGTTCGCGCTCTAAGAAGTTGAAATGGATTGTTAATAAAAAATATTAGTATATTTACCTAAATACAAATTATGAAATGGCGACCCAGTAAGCATGTATTTAAATTTGACTGAAATTGCTTGTAGAAGGAGGTATACTGCTCCTACCAAAAAAAATTGCTGTTTGACGCCAAGGTTATTGATTTTTAATATTTCGATTTCAATCAATTATTTAATTAGATAAAGGAGTAAATAAACAAATAAAATATTGTATTCTTGAAAAAGACCAATTATGTTAATATAAATAATAAAAAAAACATACCTCTTTCCTCTTCAGAGTCATGGCTGAGGTCATCGCTCCATGTCACTTTAGGTCGTTTGACTTTTTCTCTATTATCTGCCATAATGGCAAAGCGTTAACTAACAACTAATTGAGAGTTTTATTAACAAAGAATCTTAAACTACTTTTAATTAGACGGGTTAAAATTATATTGTTATCACTCAAAGTCCATGCAAAATAATAGACTATAACTGACGTCGATTGATCTTTGCCGTTGTGATGATTTTTTAAAATTGTAATAAAGAGGTTAACATTTTTTAAGTGATGGTTTGAGAAAAGGAATTCATTATGTCTATCAGTTAAGCTCAGTGAATTGTTCTTTCTAAGCACTTTTATCGATCTAACGTTTCCCTAGCAGCATTATGAAAGGAAGCTTATACAAGTAACCCCTTACGACAAATATCAGAAATGACTAATGCGATTATGCAATGTGCATGAATAGAGATTGTATTTTAAAGGAGTTTCAGTTTGTATGTGCCATAGATTGTCGATAGACAAATTAAAACTTTTAATGTCAATAACTGTCAATACTTTGATTTTGCCGAAGCTATTCTGTGAATGACGAATTTCTTCCGAAGTGAAGAGAACCTGAAATAGATTCTAGGAAAGTTATATTACCGCTTCAGTCGCTTCAGTTGAATGTTGCTATAGAGGTAAGAAGATGTCCATTTTTTATGTATAACTATAAAAGATAATAATAATAATCATTTAGACCTACGATTTTAGACATGACATAACACATAACGTAACGGTAAGAATAATCACGAATGAAATCTTGCATCTATGCGCTTATAGTAATCAAAGCTGCGCTCGTTTAATGGAATACTTAAATGAACCTTTTGAGATGACAATTTACTTGGTTCGAGTGCTCCCGCACTTAAGATTTTCAAACTTTGCTAAAATTTGCCGTAAGTGCAAGTATTTTTTCTAAAATATGGCGGAGCGGCGGACTGAGGATAGGAAGCACCTTCACCTTACGTAATATCGTACTGAAAACACTATGACGTATGTCGTCAGAGTGAATAAAGGGTGCGTTTCGGGAGTTTGTCTTCTATCCTGTCAGGATAAGGTTTGGTCGTGATTTTGACAGAATGTGCGAATACGAGGGTATGTAATATTTGAGCTAATTGCGTCGAAAGGCTGACTGTTAACTATGAGACTAAGCCCGTAAGCGAACTTTTGGATTCGTTTGCCCTGCAGTGTTCTTTGCGTGCTCTCTATAGGAACTTAGTGATGAAGTAGCAGAGCACGCTGTAATGTACCGAAATATATTTGTTGACAGGAGTTAAGAGCAGGGACCCAGGTGTATTTGATTTCAAATTAAAAATTATTTAGAGCTTGACTCATGGATACTAAATTCGTGCTCTTTAGAAAAATATCTGCCCTTACTGGGATTCGAATCACGGTCTATAGCTATCTCACCATATGGACTCTTACTACTTACCATCAGGAGTCGAGTCATTTGCTGTGATTTAAAAAAATGAAAAGAAGGTGGTAGGTTAAAGCACTTGCCGTAAAAACCGGGATTTACGGCTTAACGAGCCTTGAGCACGAAGGAACTCGTACCAAAGGACTCTTCTATACCAAACGACTCCTTTGATACAAACGGCTATTTTAGAACAATTAGAAGAATGGTTAGCAAGGTTATGAATGCGCTTCCTACGTTTGTTGTGTGGTAAAATATACCGTGTTTCTCAGTAAGGAAGCTAGCATGCCCCTTCATCATGCCGTTCGATGGCGTGGGGCGTGTTCACATTCAGTAAGGATGGCAGACAGCAGGTCGCAGCAGTACTGCGTGGGTTGCTGATTGCGCAGCTGGTGGTGTCTCTGTCTATGGTCATCTTCTGCTACAATACCTCGCTTAGAGTCATGATGCTTCTCAAGCATATACATAAGGTAAGTTTCGATTATCATTTGAATTTACAGGTTAATGATACAACTCTACGAATATTTAAATGAGCTATATGGCTACTTACTTTACGGATGTACTTTATAAGCACCACATAGCAGTCATATTAGTATGTATGAGTAATCCAGAATCGCTTGATCAGCGTCATACATCCCATTACTCCTATTGCTGAGTATATTTTCTCCTACTTGGGAGAAAAACAGGAGGATTTTGGGCCAATACAACTTGGTGGTGTCTTCCGAACCTCGGCGGAGTTTGATCTAACATATTTTTGATTGACTTGGCCAGAGACCAGCCATGGCGAAAGTTATAATAATACAGTTTATTAAATAACTTTTGCTCAAGTGCTCGTTGGCGTTATGGTCCGAAAACTCTTTGATAACGTAAACAAAGCAACTGTGGCCATGGTTGGTTCTTGGATGGGTCAATCTAATTTGTTATCTCGAGCTCGTCCGTGCTTCCGAAGGGACGTTAAGCCATTGGTTTCGGTTGTTAAGTCAACCGCTTTCACCATCGTGGTGGTGTTATGTTCCAACTCCACAAGTATTTCTGCCTGTGCCCAGCAGTGGTCCAAATATAGGCTGATGATGATAATGAGTAACCTTTGCTCTTATAGGTGACGGTATTCATGTTATACGGTCTGATATTACTACAAGCGTACTGTATGAAGCTGCATTACACCAGTGGATTACGGCTGATCACGCTGCTGCTGCAGTGCCCCCACTGGGCGCGGGCCAATTTTGTGGGCAAGGTGTGGCTTGCTGGCGGCACGGTAGTGGCGGCCAATGGCCTGCTGGTCTACGCTGCTTGTAGGGTTACTTTAAAAGTAAGTTTAGTAGTGTTTGGCTTATGGATTAAGAAAAACCATCTTAAATCGAATTGAAATAATTAACTTTAGGTATTTTTTTTTTGATAATGGCGAACCCATACCGCAGTGCATAATTTTTCATGGTTCTGTCAACAATATTAAAAGTATTGTCTTTATTATTAATGACTCGGCGCCATTTTGAAAATACCACGTGACCAATACGTTCCATTCCACGTGCAGCGCAATCCTTTGTCCGTTTTGCGTGAATTTCTAGCGTTTAAGTAATAGTCTGCACATCAATTGGTATGCAATTAGATATGCGTGCTCCAGTCTTTGACCTTCACTGCGAACTCCGTTTAAAATCATTGCTAAATATATTTAATTTGATTCCAGGCGCTAATGAGCGAGCTTTCTTCGTCACTCAGAATTGGCATATCACAGTATCTTATTGAGCCCAACTGGAAAAGCTTAATGGACACCATGCAGGTACCTAACACTTTCTTTTATCCATTCTTTATACTTACAAGTAAAGGTATTGTTTTTTTATAAAAAGCACAGCAAATGACTCGACGCCACCTGATGATAAGCAGTAGACGAGAACACATGTGAAGATAGCTAGTGAAGCATGTGATATACTGCCCTAGGCACCCTCACCTTGCCGGCCCAAAAAGTGCCTTTTCACGCCTCTTTTAAAGGAACCCATGTTAAGAAGGAGGGAATACGTGTGCTGGTAAGGAATTCCATGCTCTAGTTGTGCGACAGAGAAAGGAGTCACTAAATCTCTTAGTACGTAAAGTAGACGTCGTACACAGTAAAGGGGTAACTCCGTAGACCAGCACGCGTATTCCTTAGTAGGAAAGGAGAGGGAGGGATAAGGTCGAAGAGCTCTTCAGAGCACTCTCCATGGTACAAACGATAAAAGGCACTAAGCGACGCTATGTTGCGACGCAGTTGCAGAGTTCGACGCAGTTTTCTAATTTATGTCTTTTCTGATGGATCAACGGTCAACAATGTTGCCAGTGGTTGTCTGGTCCAGTAGCATGTACCCCGTCTAGTTATCTAGAGTTCCCAAGTTCGAATCCCGGCAGATATATGTATCATGACTACGTATATTTATTCATGAGTCACGTAGGTTTGAACGTATCACTATTAATTTTTGTACGTTATCTAGTATTCATAACACACTTCTGACTAAAAATAGGTACCATAGTGCTATACATGCCTAGTATATGCGTAGGTTGACGTCGGTATGTTTCGGCTTGGTAGGGCAAGTACCAAACACCTTGTATATGTATAAAAAATTAATAAAAAGAAAATCTAAATATTATTTGTCCATTTAATTTCCTAATTCTGTTATTAAGTCTTGTACCTTAAAAACATATTTTCGGGAGAATGCGTGAGAGATTTTTCTCTTTAAAACGATTTTTGTAATTGTGCCGACTAAAAGGGTTGTCGAAACAATCAGACAGTGAAGCCCTATCGTCGGCTTCAATAGTATCTTACACTTTCTTCAGGTGGAACTTAGTTGCTGTGGCGTTGAGAAGCCGAACGACTGGCACGAAGTACCCTGGATCAATATGGATTTCCTGAACGAGGATTCGGATTTGGTTATGAAGTATGCTCAGAAAATTAAAAATATTTCATGTATGTAGTAGACGTGAAATAATTTTAATTGCTGAAGCTTGACACTTATTACGAACTTAAATATTAAACTAAGGTCCCAACACTTAAACAAGCGATTATTATTTAACAGTCATTTTTGTTTTTAGTCTATGCGACCTGTACATTATAAGAACTACAACAGGCCGTATAGAATTAATCTTTTATGTACATGCTAAGATGCGAACAATAAATTTATCTTTATATTCATATCTCACTTTTGAGTTGGATATGGTAAATGTAAAATCAATTGTTGATAACAATCGCCTGTTTAAGTTTTGGCGAATACTTGCCTGAATATTTGAAAGATATTTAGAAAAAAAAGTATTTAAGTAATACCTCACTTCGTCGGATCATCTGTAATTGTGAAATTATTTGTCTTTAAAACGTTATTATTTATTTTAATTAATAACAAAACATTTTTATTAAATAACCAATCAATTGCGAAATAAAATTTCAGCCTGGCAGGACCTGATGGCAAAATTCTTCCACCAGTTACACCGTACTCGTGTTGTACCCCGCGCGTACTGGCCGCTTGCTACCACGACCCGTTGCAACAAGTAAACCTGTCTTTTTCTATTATAAAAAGTTTATAAGAGCTGACTGCTGTGATACTTTGAACTAGTGACGCGATTGTTATAATTAACATCCAATATGTAAACATGCCGTGTGTGTACAGACACTGCGCACTGTGGGTTTATGTCTTAGTTATTTACTCCTTATTAGTTTAAAATTGAAGACTCACGATAGTATTTGTCGTTAGCTGTCAAATCGTATGAAAACGACAGCAGCGACGCTACTGGGAACTTATTGTAACAGAAGCGTAGTGTTTATATGCTCAGTGATAGACTTAGTGGTAATGTCTAAATGTAAAAGTGGTAATGATTAAATAGTAGCGTTGTTCCCAACGTGTGGCAGTGTCCTTGCGGGTAGAGCGAGTCCGGCGGCAGACCTTTGTCTACTTCAAGCCGTCCCCGTTATAGAGCGACTGTGGTAGTGTATCGTGTCCCCGCTATAGAGCGAGTGTCGCGAGGTGTGGTGCGGCTCCCCGCTGCTGCCGGCGTCGCTGCACGCGCGCGGCTGCGTGGAGGCGGTCCGTGAGCCGCTCACGAGGGCGCTGCTAGCCCTGCACTGCTTCAACGTGCTCATCTTCTTGCTGCAAGTAAGTTTTCACTGACATCTTTCTTATACAGTGTAGGCTCCGTCTATGACAGGCTTTTTACTTTTAATAGAGAATTTAGCAAATGGTACTTACTTATGACATGATGATCTGATCCGATTTTTCTTTTTATTTGTTGGTATATTAAGTGCTCTTAATATTCTTGGAATGATTATTATCATGTACTCAGCGTAGAAGAGTGATATGACTGTCAAAGTGTAGAAATTAAATTAGGTAATTAAATCCTCAGAGTGCAGGTACCCCGGAAGGCAGCCCTGACAGCGTTTAATTTAAGATTTAAGAGTTATTACTTCAGTATACACAAAACAAAAATGATAAGAATATTGACATGCAAAGGATAATTAAGTTGTATTGCCATTGCAAATATTTAAATCCTGAGAAATAACTTACGTGCTTCTTCTGCTAAAGTGTTCGTCGAATTTGGTGGCGTTAAATAATAACGATTTAAAAGAACTTATTAATATATTAATTAAGAGATTTTATAATTGTTTTGCAAGTGCAACGCTTGACACTCTCCCCCTTTTTTGCCCTATGCAAGTACCCTCGCGCTCTCCCGTGATTCGGTCCGTATGCCGCAAGGTAGGCAGGACCATGGGTTGGTGGAGGGATTCTCGCCCTTTGGAAGTTAAAATGTCACAATTACGCTTTTGGTGACGAGAACCTTGCTATCTGCGTTCTGCTACGTCATCCTCTCCGACATATTACACATACGCATCGTGTGCCACTGGGAATGTCCGCGCAGCACTCTTGGAATCTTCCGAGTTTCTGAACTGGTCGGGTCCTCGTGGTACATGGATCCTGGTATATCGCGGTTTATACCATCTATCATCTATCAGAGCCAGTAAAAGCAAGTATGTAAAGGTCTCCTAATTATCTTCAAAATCATCCATGATGTTCGATCTTAGAGACGCAAGATTGTGTAGAGTGCTCGATCGTCCTTGAATGGACAGAAACTAACTGATAACACCCGATTGAGATACAGACACAGACATAGGGATGGTTATGTTCTCTAAGCAATCGTCCGTTTCTATAATCAGCAATATCAACAAGCAGCCTATCAATTTAGTATAATATGTAGAAGAGCCTTAAAATAGTGATTTGATTGCGTGTAGGTAGTAATAACGGTGCTGACGCAGCTACTCCGTACTAGCTCGCGCGCAGCCGTGCTGAGCGGCGACAGTGCCGGCTGCGGCCGCGGGTACCTGCTGCCTTCGTCGCGGCCGCGCGCGCCCGCGCCCGCCCCAGCTACGCCGGTGAGTATTAAATACTTTATATATTCCTTTTTCTGTCGCACAGCTACAGCGGGGAATTACCTCCTTCGTACAACATGGGTTCCTTAAAATACGCAAAAAGAATCTACGCGCAACAACGAGTCTACACTCAATTTTTTTTAAAGCTCGGCAAATGAGTCGACACCACCTGATGATAAGCAGTAGAGGAGTCCAAATGTGTAGATAGCTAGTGAAACATTCGACATACTGCCCTAGCCACCCTCACCTTACCGGCCCAAAAGGACACGCCTCTTATAAAGGATCCCATATTGAATGAAGGTGGGACGTGTGCCGGTGTGTGAATATTTCGCCCGCTATCCACACTTTTGGGCTGGGCGCTTCTGCTCCACGAGACGACTTGCCTGAGCAAAGGTCCAAGCCAAGAGGTCCGCTCAAGTCGGTCAACCCCTTATAATTTGAAGGACTAAGAGACTACGGGACACCTTCCCTGGATGTGATGCCAGCCGATTGTATATTCTCCATAGATGAATCTCCCCTAAAGCACTGGGAGTGGATTGTTTTTATAATATTCGATTTATGGTACTGTGGATCATACCAAGCAGAAGTCGGAAATTTCTTACTTTCCGCATCAGTGGGTTCAGAGCCTAAGATTTGAGGACTCGCATCTTAGGCTCTGAATCTCATGTTCTCATGTCTTTAGAAATCGGTAACGGTATTAAGACTATCAGTGGTCCACAGCACACGCCACGGTTTCGAACCGGGATCTCTGGTGGATTTTGGTTTCTGGACAGGGTATTTACTTATCGGGTACGGAACTACGAACAGCTGTCAGAATTAACAATAAAATATGTTTTAAGTTTTCATCAGTTTTTCACTTTAACCATAAAATCAATATGACTCATTGATCAAGTTTGTTTGATCAACTGCTGATGGTATTACATCGGTGTTCACAATTTATAGTCATTATCACATTTAACCTTGACACACTGAACTGGACGAACATGTTAAAAACCTAATTTTTATAGTAATCTCTTCTTCAACTTGTTGTTGTTTCATCTAACACTTATTAATTAACAACTTTGTTATCGATCATCAAAAAAGAAAAGATAGTAAGTTAATAATATAATTTATAAGGAAAACAACATCCTCTGTACTATATGTGTGTCCGACAGGGTTGAAAATTCTGTTTAATATAGTTTTTTTCTAGTAAAATCCTCCTTCGCCACCGAAGGTAGCAAATCTAGGGGTGGTGAGTGGGAATGCCCGATGCTTAATATGAATTTTTATCCCTCCCTACACTCTAGTATAAATTCTTAATGGAGGCAGAAATTATCTGCAAGGTTTTGTTGGTGATGGGACTTTTTCTTAGTCCACCTTAGCTGGTCGCTCAACAACAATGTTCAGAGCATTATTGTGTCCGGCAGTAAGACAAAGATAGCCACTTCCTCTGTGGTCTTTCCGCGGCCTAATCATCACTCATCATTAATTGAGATAAATTTCAAGTGCTGGAAACGTTGACAAATAAACAAATACTACAAAATCAAATCTTATTTATAACGCATTGTTTCATAGTTATATTGATATTGTAATTTTTAAAGCACACGATCAGGATAGTATTGTATTGATGGTCGTGAGAGTAATGTATACTCCAGGAGCGTGTGTCGAGCGTGTGTGCGCGGGTGCAGCCGCGGCGCACGCGCAGGCTGAAGCGGTTGCCGAGGGCTGTGTCGTCGGGGTATGCTTACCTATCGTAGCCCTTCTTGGCTGGGGTAACTATTTACATCCTATTATAGTATGTTCATTATACTTTCATGATTCTGATGATGTCATAATGCTGTTTCAATGGGTCTGAATTGAGGGGACTTCTCATTATTGTATACATATTTGGAGAATGCTATATCAAATACTCACTACTTATTACATAACGATATTCCCCTATATAAATTTTAAATATTTAAAAATATGCCTTGACATTAATTAAAAGAGGGAATATTATTATGCTATAAGTAGTTATGTTTATAGCTGTGCATGTTTACATAAATAACAGAGAATTAATCACTAATATCGTTATTTATCGACAGTTCATTTTAATACATAATCGCTTTCTTCCTGTTTTGAAAAATTCTGTGTAGTAATTTACACAGGATTTTTCAAAATAGCTATTTTATAGGTTATAGGTAGGTATTTTATAGGTTTTTTTTAGGTTACATATATATATATATATATATATATATATATATATATATATATATAGCATATAGCATATAGCATGATGCTTTCAGTATTACACATAAATGTATGGGTTACCCATTGGCTTTTATTTTATAAAGGGATATCTACAAAAATTAATCTTACATGCAGGTGGGAGAATTGTTCCTGTACACCTTAGTCTTGTGTGTTGTTAAGTGAGTGAGTATTTTGTTTAAATGCAGAGGAAATATAAACAAGTACTTGATATTTGTTATTTGCTTTTAGGTATTCTCTGCATGGAGCTCCTAGGATGTTTAAGAGCAGAAAAAAACATTTTCAACTTAAATAAATATTGTATAGATTAATTATTATGTAGACGATTTAATTGTAAATAAAACTTCATATTTAAATCAATGCAAAGGCTTTATTTGACTTCATTATAAACAGTCCTTACTATCTAATAGTTAAGTAACAATGCGTGGATGCGAATCGAAAGCCGTCTTACGATTTGTGCGGCGCCATAAATACAAAGATTATTTTAATATATATAAATAATAAATACGATATTCGATATATGTTGTTTTCGGCGCGATACGTCGTGGCGCGGCCACCGCGGGTTGTCTTTTAACAACGTAACAAATATACAAAACTGGAGGTTCCTAACATGCGGCGGCCGCGACGCTAGCACCTGGAATGTCGTCGCGCCGCCATTACGGCGGACATCTTTTTTACAGTGTGTGCTACAAGCCTTTCGGCCAGAGCGACTTAACAGCCAAACGCTGTTTCTATTTTTAAATCATTCGTAACTGTCACTAGTAGAAACAAATCTGTCAGGATAGAGGGCAGCCTGATAGACTTGACATGATGCTTAATAGTCTAGTTTATTTTTTTAATTTAACGTACGGGACGAAAATTAAAATTGAGTCGAGTCGAGTTGAGTCTACTAACTCATAAAAACGTGTCGTTTGAAACTTAAATAGTAGTAAAACGTTAATTGGTTGTGTAGTCGTGTTCGGTGCGACAGCGAGTGTTTAGTGTGTAGTGTCTGTGCGGCTCAGAGCGGCGGCGGGCCGTCGGGGTAGCGCAGCACGGGCTCGAGGCCGAGCGTGGGGCGGCAGGCGCCGTGGGCGGCGGGCCCGTGGGCGGGCGCCAGGGCGGCGGCGCCCAGCAGCAGCAGCAGCAGCGCCTGGAAGGGCAGCGCGGCGCGCGCCACGCGGGACACGAACCGCAGCCCGCGCTGCAGCCGGCTCAACTCCTGCTCCTCAGACTCTTCACTCATCACCACGCTGGAAGGACAACACCGGTGCTCACTCTCACCTCTCATATTCTTATGATAGCATGCCGTGAAAACACGTAAATTGATCACTTCTTGTGCGCAACACCATTGGTAGTGTGAGTTAAGGTTATAAGTTACGTTGTAATGTGTTGTGTTTTCCATTAAAATAAAATCAAATCAAAAATTATCTAACTCCATGGAATGTTGCCATTAAACGTCTGCTTCAAACTCAAAAACAACTTGACCAAGTCAAAATTTTTAATCGTGTTTTGTTTTCACTTTAATTCAGAAGTGGCTTAATATGAAGATAACACGGAAAATCCCAAAGATAAGCTTAACATATCTAATTGAAAATTGGTACTTTAGAATAAATAATCTTTTAACTGACGTGCTAATTCAAAACTGCTACTTCTAATCACTTTTCATAGATGGCGTTCGGAGCAAATTATCTATGGGTCATACAAAATTCACCGGGTAGGGTAGTATTAAAAAAAATTAATACCCATAAAGAATATATATACATAGATACATACATTTTGTAAACAACCATAAACTTAACACCGAACATTAAACCTGAAAGCACGCTAAGAAGTTTAACTTAAAACTTCTGCGTCGATTCCATTCTCTCATTATATTATGTGAAGAGATTACGAGTTTACACAACCATATACAAACTATAGATAATTTTAGAAGTCAAATTACGCGAAGATGCTTCATATGACTTACATTTTATAACGTCCATTACTTTTTTATTTTAAATTAATGATTTTTTGTCCTTTTTTAATTTAAACATTTATAAATAAGTGTGTATTAATAATGATGCGAATAAATTCTATATATATCTTATTAAATCTTGATTTTGCATCCATTTGCATGTTTCAAATTAAGTAATCTATTTAAAATAGTAATGACCCAACGTAATAATTACATATTAAGTAACAGTTGACCAATTGCAATGTAAACTAGGTTTAAGTAGATATATCACTAACTAAAAAATGTTACGCAAACGAATAGGTGTTAGGCTTAACTACAAGTGTAGTTCGATAGAACACGGTCACACCACTTGAAGGAAATAACTTGAAATGCAAATAACAATGATTTTGTAGTATATTTTATGCAAATTATCGTATCTTTATATGGCAATAGACTTCATTTAGAAATAAGCAGTTGCCTTCTATACAATTTCTAGACAAAATGTTTTGTCGAGTGTTTTTATTATTGTGTATGCATTAATCATTCAATAAATTAATTGAGTTATAAATTACGTTCTAAATATGAAAAGGAATAGAAAAAAAAACAAAAGAAACCATAGATAACTGACATTTAAATAGTTTTTTAAATAAGTAACTCGACAGCCGTTCTTCGTCCATCACTGTTGCTGGAAAGTGAGGGTATTACAATTTTTTGGAATTAAAAAATTAAAAATCTGTTTAATATTGTAATATTTTTAAAAACGGAATTTGTGCATATTTACAATGGTAAATTCCTTCAAGTAATGTTAATGTGTCGTCTCTGTCAAGTGTCAATGCGATACTTACTCTGACTCGTCGAGGGGTGGCAGGTTGAGGGCAGACATCTGTTCCTCTTCCTCCTCCAAAAGCTAGGGAGGACAAAAATACGTCAAAATACTGTGCAAAGCGGCTACTGTGGTATTATGGGGTGGACGCTCGCTAACACTGGAATATTGCTTGGATACTTGTTACAAGTTCAAAAAATACGTGTTGTAATTAGGCTTGTATTTTATTTTCATCATATTACTACAAAAAACATCGAAAAATCACCAAATTAATGGTTTGAAACATATTTTCAGTACGTTAAAGTAATTTTAAAAAAGAACGGATTGAATCTTTGACTATCCAAAATCAATCGCAAACTGTCAAATTTGACAGAATGAATGATAAATTTGACAGATTGCGATTGATGTTGAATTTTGATATAATTCATGGATTGTGATTGTGGCTTAGAAAATATATATTTTTAAAGAATATTAACAAGTTTTGATTACAAGATATTCCTGTGTTTGCATTTCGATAAAAAGGGGAGTAACTAATCTATATTTGAATTGACTGTAATAGGGTTATGTAACTGATACATCTGTTTTCCGAGTAATTTTGTAAGTATCTTTCAAATAAATATTTTTTCTATTGGTATATTAGCTAAATAAACAAGTAAAGCTTGTTGTGGTGTGCTCGTGGTAGGGCAAGCAGTGGGAAGCAAAGGAAAGATACTTACTAATTAATTAAGTATCTCTTCAAATTATTATACGTATACTTATATTCATATTTGTATTAGTTATATACGTAGATATTCATTTCTCTAAAAAAATCTTAATGTGGGTAGTTATGTACAAAATCCAATTTCACATTACAGTCAAGTAAATAGTAAAACAGCAGTAATACGTGGTTTTAAATAGACTAGTATATAACACGATACTATTTACAAAGTGATATTGCAATTTTAATACGAGAAGAGCGAATTCGCCGTGAATCTTTACGCGCGAACACCTAACTGGAACTCAATCGTGAGTGTCGTGTTATCGCGTGCGCAAGAGTTGTGATACTAGAGACCTCTTGTTGAGTCTAGTATAAGCACGGAACTGTCAAAATACTACAAGGGACAATGGAGCGAAAGTACGGACTTCCCCGAACGCTTCTTCTGGGTGTAATATACGCGTGAAGCGATTCGCGGCAAAATGACCGGTTTTGTCATGGCCTTAGCCCAAAAGAAGTGTGTGGTTACCTGTGGCGCGGCGAGGGCGGCGGCGGCGGCGAGCGCGCCGTGGGCGGGGGCGGGCGCGGTCGTAGGGCGGCGGGCGAGGGCGGCGCCCAGCTTGAGCGCGTACACGGCCGACAGCTTGCGCAGCGACTGCAGCCGCAGCCGGAGCTCTCCCAGCCTGCACACAACACGCGCGATATCACCGTCACCGTCACCATTACCGTATGGATAGGGTATTTGGCTATAGAATTCATTGGTTTGGAACAGAGTATAGTTATGGAGTTGTGGAATTAAATTTTGTGTTTTCTGTATGTCGTATCGTGTCATAGTATATTTTTAACGTCAAAAAGGATCGCTGCTTCGTGCAATGCACGATTCATCACAATTTTTGGTGACTCAACAAATGACGCCTACCATTTGTCATTAAAAACATCTTAATATGAAGTTGTAACTTAAAGGTCTGGGGCACCAAGCCGAAATTCTGTAAATAGTAGTGTTACCTGCGGCAGATGTCGTGCGCGTGCTCGTCGTGCGCGTCCGGCGCCCGCAGCAGCTGCGCGGCGTCGTGCAGCGCGAGCACGCGCGGCTCGGCGGCGGCCAGCTCGTCGCGCAGCTCGCTGAACCGGCGGAAGTCGTGCGCGAGCGCCGGCGCCGGCCGCGACAGCCGCAGCGGCTCGCGCGCGCGCACGCCGCGCTCCGCCGACGACAGCCGCGACACCAGCTCCACCACTGGACACGTGACACATACCGCGCTCTTTACTTCATCCACAGCCTACATTTTCTAACGCCTCTGTGGTCTGGCTGAGATCGCCTAATTCAGATCTTTCCGAAGTTCAATTCCCAGAGAAGCCAGAAATTTACTGCTCGGTTTGGTTGGCGGTAGGGCTTTTTCTTGTATTACCTAAGTTTGTGGCCATAACGATTATGTTAACAGCATTGTTGAGTTGAACATAGAGGTACTCCTCTGTGATTGAGGAATCCCCTTATTTTCACTCACCACGGTTACCAGGTTAGATGAAGGCCAAGAGCTACCCCGTTAATAATAAAAAAGGCTATTTACATTCCACTGCTGGGCTACAGATCTTCCTACATGAGGAAAACAGATCAGGAGCACCACTGATATACATTCAAAGTCAAAATAACGGTAAAACTGTCAAATGCAAACTAATTAGCAATATTGGATTGTCTCGAGGCTTCATTATGCTGAGTTTCACTACCCTACAGTACTACTGTTGATTTATGACCATTTTATTTTGTATTGTTCAATTTAATTCAGGGGTAGATTAGGGTACAATAGTAATGGAAGTTTTAGCGAAAAGCTGAAAAATAATAATTCAAAATCGGTAATTTAGTATATGAAATTATCTAACTGACGTGCTAATTCAACTATAACTACAGATTGCGTTTGATAGATGGCGTTAGTGGCGGGATGAAGGCGATTCAAAATTCTGTGAGTCTACTAGTGAAGTAGTGTAGTAGTAATGAGATAAAATGGTGAGCGTGTTACCAATGTCGTGGAACTGTTGGTTGTGCACGAGCGCCCGCTGCAGCGCTCGCTGTGCTAGGGCGGCGCGCTGGCAGGCGCGGTCCCAGCGCGCGTTGGCGGCGGCGAGGCGCGCGCGCACCGCCTCCGCCGCGGCCGCGTCCGCCGCGTGCGCCGCCACGTGCCCGCCCACCACGTTCAGCGACACCACGATCGACTTGTGCGAGTCCAGGTCCAGCAGGAACTCGCGGTGGTCCTGCCACACACAGCCGTTAGCTTACGCAGCACGCTCTTATAATTATAACGTGATTGTATTCGTGCACTCACACCTATTATCTAGCCCAAAGTAAGCATCTAATTGATCTTGGGATGGAAATCGATTCCCTGGCGTCAACAGAAGTATTTTATATCAATGGAAAAAAACTAGAGACGAGATCTATAATTCCGCCCTATAGAGTAGTATAAATCCTGGCTGAGGTGTCAATTCATTTTGGACAAGGGGTCTCTTGCTCTAAAAATTTAGGAGAAACCTGATTTAAAGCTTTTATAATCAAAACATATTTTAAATTATATTATAAATCCTACCTTTTATTAAAAAAATAGTAATGACCTGAGGTTCAACTATGATACTATGAATGGACTTGCTATTCCTACTAATACAAACATTTGCCCCGGCCGAGATCAAACCCGAGAACTCTGGCTGAGTCATTCGTCAAATCATTATCAGAGAGCTGTGTACTGTCCCCAGTTATAAATAAATCATGACAGCACCTGAGCCTTAGTTTGACTCCAATCAAATCGATGCAAACGAATTGGGCTGAGTAGTTTAAATATATTTATATAGTATTGGTAATCTTACTGCAGTTTTCATATGCCTTTCTTGTACTATTTCTTTAGGAACCACCATTTACCGACCTCATCTATATTTTTGATAATAATTGTCCATATATAAAATAAAATTGTAACGCAGTGATAAACATGAAAAAGTGGTCTTACTGCAATACACGATCTCTACCAGATAACTGATACACGTAATGTGTTTTCAATCTAAAAATAATTCTCGCTTAACAAACCTGTATACAGTCTTCCAGCAAGTCATATTGCTCAGGGGGTTCGGTGCGCGCTTCGTCGGTAGCTTCAGCGAATTGCAGCCATTGCTCCAGGCGCCATAAGTCGTTGTCCAATTGTTTCCAGTTGCGATCCGAGCATAGTGGGCACGTCAGTCGACCGGCCACGCTGTTGGTCGAATGCGTAAAAACATTCTTAATATTTGAATTACGAACACTTAAGCTACTAATCTTTTTAGGTAACGGTACGTTACATCATTTTTAAAGAGTACTCTAGATTCAATACTGAACTTCTAGACAGAAAAGTAAGCAATGAAAAAGAAATTAAAAGTATCAATTGTTTTCATCTTCTACATTATAAAATTTAAGAAAAAGAACCATTAAATGTTAATAATTTTCTTTCCAAGTATCTAACTACAAAACAAAGCAATATAATAAAAAAAATGTGCAGTGCATAACGTTAAATAATAATGTGAGTAATTTTAATATACTTAAATAAAATTGGGTTGTCTTTATACAATACACTATGTTAACACAACTACGTATTAATTCATGCCTTTAGTCACGTTTCTTGCTATATAATTTTACGAAAAAATCGTAGTAGTATTTGTATATAAAATGTATACAAGTTTTCCATACCAATGAAATTTTTGTTTTTTTATATAGACATTAACTAGATATATTTATAGTTAAAAGCTAAAATATATGTTATCTTCTTACCTATGGTTCATTGATTATTATTGTAACGTTAATAAGAAATATAACTTAATCGAGACATTGATATTGACGTATTCCGATCAGTCATATTTTGTTAAGAATACGGAGAATAATAATATTCTCAAACCCTTATAAAGCATCATTAAGAGCTTTTGTAACCTTATACTAGATAACGGAGTAATCTATCTAAATATACTAAATAAATATACAAACATCCGAGATGCGTGTCGCACATAAAAAAATCTGCCCCAACCGGGAATTAAACACGGGACCCCATAGATAACAAGCTTTTATTTAACCTTCAATATGTATGTATTTTCATAGATAAATGATAATTTACAGTTACTTAATTATTTTTATGACTTTTTCTTCGCAGCATTGGAATGAAATTATGCATTTTCACTTCTTTTGGGTTATTCTTATTTACTGTAAATACATTTTACCTACTTTATCTTTTTATAATTATTTCATTTGCTTCGAAGCTGACATCTTTTATTTCATCTTTAATAGCATCATCTTTAATAATTAGTAAGGTTCTTCAGATAAAAAAGGTAAGTACGAACCAAAATTGCAATTTCATTGGTAAATAAAATTATAAGTAATAAATCTACATACAGATACTAAATTATACTACTCAAACTAAGTACTAATTTGAAATGAAAAATCTTGCAAAAAGATAGCGAAAACGTGACTAAAATAGTATATTAGGTAAGCAGTACTCACTGTTCGCATGTGAGCGCGTACGACGCTGTGTGGGGCAACCTATGGGACCAGAAAACGGCAAGATTTAGAGCATGCCAGGTTAGGAAGCTGTTACACACCTGCGGGCTGGTTGTATCTCATAGAGACACCAAGAACTAGATTAAAACGCACAATATTTTGGGTAATGGGCTTTTTTACGTTAAAATAATATTTTATATTTATATATATATGAAATGAAAACAATTTAATTGGTTCTGACAACACAGTCATGTTGGCAGTAGAATTTTTATAAACAAAAAGTAATATTAAACCATTGTAATTTATTTCACCATTAATATTTCCTAAAATAGCAGTGATAAAATAAAGAAAATTAATTAAAAAAACTCAGATAAAAGAAAGATCAAATAAAATTTTAAACGTGTTTTAGATTTTTGAAAACAGCAACATTGTAACAGTAATCGTGCTAGTGACGTCATTGACATTTATTCACTGTTCGAAAACAGCTTTATGCCCCATCACCAAAATGCAAATCCGTGCCAGTGCTACAATGAAAACATAAAACAAATATTTCATCAAAGTTTCCTTGACCAAATAGGTTTAGTTATTTATATTAAAGATTTATTTAAAACTGCATTTGAAGTGGGGTTTTGTTTTCTGGAAAATAATATGAAAAAGACCGAATTACTTGGTATATTGTGTTTAGAGGTTTATTACATAAAACCTGGTAAATAACTACAGTATCTAAGTAGTTATTTTTGGTCAAAGATCCTTCAGCAAGATGTAAATAATACTATTAAAAATAAGAAATATAAAAGTAGTGTTTATGTGGACGACATTTTTTATTTGTCTGTTCATAGCATAAGAAAATGAAATTAAACTAACCTCAAATTGTTGATTTGCAGTTCTCGTTTCTTGGCTTGCGCCAAAAGGTCTTCGTATCTCAATGATAACGATTCCACTTCCTTTAGCATCGCTTCGTCTTCATTCGCGTCACATTCAGTTAGAAGTAGTTCTGATAAATGCTTGGCTAATTCTAAAGTTTGAGCAGGCTTAGCACCAGCCTTGGCAATTTCCTTGGCAGCACTAGCCAAGTCATCACCGCTAGCGTTATCACTTGGCTGCTGGAGTAAAGCTGACCTAAGGGCCTCTAGAGAATTTGATGTTTCATTGACGGCGGAAGCTAGTTCTGCTCTGTACGTTTCTTTGGAAGTTAGTGTATCTACTTGTAAGGCGGCGTCTGTCTCCCATTTGAGGGTATCCACCTAGCAAAAACGTGAACATTTGTTTAGTATTTTAATATGTTATTAAATTTATATGTTTCTGTTAATCTAAAGAATAATGTTTGTACCTGCACAGCAGTGTCAACATCTCCGCAGACCTCAGCTCGAGCCAGCTCCAGTCGCGTGCGGACATCAACGTATAACGCGTGGTACTCATGCGTTAATTCTGCAACGCCGGCTGCTTGCGGCACACCCTGTGAAAGCCGATCAGCCTCCGATACGAGAGCTTCACATTCCACTAGGTCTTGTTCCACACCCTACGAAATTGTAATTGCATGTTACCAAAAGCTTATATCTCAAACAGAATTATAGCCAAAGATATCATAATAATCATAATACAAAAACTAATTTTGGCAAATAACTTACTGTTTGAAATTATTTTATTATTTGACAAATATATATGAAATTACCTGTAAGCCTAAATTTTGTGAAAATAAAGTCAATACTCACTTCTAGTTCTTTCATTGTAGCAGCCTTGTCTAGAGGCGTTGGAGCGAGATGTAACGCTCTCGTTAGTCGCACGTCAGCTTCAGCCAACGCAACCACTGCTCTACCATGTGCAGCCACAAACTGTCGATGTAAGTCAGCACCGGCAGCGTCAACTCGCCCTCGCAGCTGCTGCCAACGGCGAACAGCGGCACGCAACCTTGCTGCATCGTCTGCACCTTCACCTCGAAGCTCCACACCACGCGCTGATGCTAAACGGCTGTAGGAATCTTCTAACCGCTTAACGTCATCCTCCAACTCCTCCAAATCTTTGATAACAGCTTTAGAAACGCTTTCATCGTCTAATTCTCCACGCTGTTTCCTCGTCTCGATCTTTTCGACTCTCTTCTCTATAGAGTCGAGTTTCTTTTCTACCTTTGGCAAGAGTGAGTTCGCTAGCTCAGCTGATTTTCTTATTTCTTTCAGCATGCCCTTTCTTAGTTCAGACATATCGCAAGTTGCTTTCCATTTCTTTTCAACAATGTCATAGCCAGTTCGTAGGTTTCTCAGATCAAAATTACCTTTAAGGACATCTGAGTCGTTGAATATAAGTTGGCAGAGGTTCAGAGTTTCGCCAACTCCCTCGCTTTCTTTTTCGATACTCTTATGGATTTCATCTCTATCTTGGAACTTTTCATCAACAGCTTTGATCGTGAGGTGTTCCAAGATTATTGGCGCAGTCAGTCTAGTTTCTATGGTGTGCAATTTTGTTCTTATTACTGTCAAGCGTTCCTCTAATAGTAAAATTGTATCCAGCAGCTCATTTATCTTTGCTATCCTACTTCTTCCTGTCTCTTGTACCTTTTGCCATCGGATTTGCAGATCTTTTAATCGCTTTGATGTATTTTTGCTAAAGGATTTTTCGTCCTTCTTTGATAATTCAATAAGCGAGTTGCCAGTTTCAGCAAGCCATTCGAACTCGCGTTCTTTCATAGCAGTCTCAGCTTGTATGTCAGACGATATTCTTCTGATCAAGTCTTGAGGATCCAGAGCGCTCCTTTCGGTAGTCTGACCGGATGTTTCGAGACGAGATTCTAATGTGATTAGCCATTCCACGAACCGTGTTATCCTCGTTTCGTATATAACATAAATTTCTAAGCGTTCTTGTAGCCGGTGTATTATTATTGATAGTCGATGTTCTAAATCGGCCCGCTGTTGTCTAAGTTGCCATAATTTTTGATTAACAATCCTTATGTCTTGAGGACTCAGGCATTCTTTTAGTTGTTCTTGAATGACGCTCAGAGCTTCAATTTGAGTTTCAGTCTTTTCGATCCTTGTTCTTAAGTCTGTGTATTTATCAATTGCTTTTTTCAATTGTGGCCTCGACAACTGTTCTTCGTCTGAATACAAATTAATATCATCCTGTATTTTAGAATAAGTATTATGAAGATCATTTGTTATTGATTCATATTCACCTATCAGTTGAAGTATTCGTGATAAGAAGTCTCGCCATGTATCTAAACTAGCCTGTAAGTTGTCAACTCTCTTGACAATGCCGGCGTATTCTATTCTGACCGAAGCACCATAAGCTTCTTCCGTAAATTCGAGTACTTTCTTGAGATTTATTGATAGTTTTTCTGCTAGTTTTCTGCCTTCAGGTATTTTGTCTGCGAGATTCTGTATTTTTGCCAGTACTTTGTTTATTCTTTTTATGTGAACGTATCGGAGTTGTAATTTTTCTTTTTCGCGTTCCATTTCTTTAAGCCATTGCAGTAGTTCAGTATTGACATCTCTGTAATCATCCCACGCTGCTATTCTTGTGCATACTTCATCTTGTCGTTCAACTATCCTAGCTAATGTTTCATTGTGAAGATTAGTCAAAGTGTCGAATTTTTCTGCCAGATCTCTGTTTTTCATTTCTTTACTTTCGTTCATAAGAACAGATCTTTGAGATGTTAGCAGATTTCTATGAACCCTGCATAACCTACGGTGTTCTGTTAAATTCTCATAATCAGCAGGTACTGAACCTGAGAGGAATGATTGTAAATCCAGCAAGTATTCATGCCACAATCGTAAAGCTGTCGCGGCATCGCCAGATCTGACTAGAGCGGTGGACAACCGGTGATAGTGTAGGAAAGTGTCTCTGAACATAGCCTGCCATAGTTCAAGGATTCTTACGATTGAGTGTTCATCAGATACGTCACGGTCAATATCAGGGAGTTCAGCCTTCGCTGGTACTATATCAGCTTCACTTTTACCTAATGTGATCAAATTCTCTCGAAGTGCTATTAACTTATCTTCAACTATTTCGCCGTCTTCGTGCAATGGAGCTAGATCCTGGAAAATACATTAAAATTTATCAGCTGACACTAAAGTTCACATTATATCAAAACATATTTAATTATCAACACAGATAATGGGGTACAGTGTATCAGCAGAGTTCTTTAACGCAAGGAAATTAATTGCAAGTTGTCGTGTTTTAAGTCGGTATAATTAGATACACGAAATTGTTTAATTAGTATACCATGCGATAAAGACCTGCCATCAAATTCATAATGCTCCAAGGTCCTAATAATAATCCTTTGAGACCCAGCGATGTTGTTGAATATTAATGACTAACTGTTATATTGTCACTATAATAGCAGGAGGAACTGGATATCCGTTACTCATCAATAAACCTACACATTTCATTGGAGTGATCTTGTGGGTATTGAAATAAAGAACTTTTGAAAATTAGGCCTTGAAAAAATCCTAACTATTATGAATGAAATAAATAGTTCTGTTTATTTTTAAAATTATAACCAAACTCACCTGTCTCATATCGCAAAACTTCTCTTTGGCATGTTGTGCCTTCGCCCGGGCCAGTTGCCTAGCTTCCCCAAGATCTGCCAAAACCTGGACAGCGCCAGCGACGAGCTGCAGCCTTCTGGCTAATGCGTCGGCATCAGCTTGGAGCGCTCGAGAACCTGTCTCAGCAGCCACGCGGGCAGCTAGAGAACGGAGCTCAGCGACTCTTGCTTCTTGCTCTAGGCATGCCTATGGTAAATAAAATCCTTTAGGTAAGTTAAGTCCTTAAAGTATCGTATATTATTAAGGTAAATAAGTAGCATAGCAATAATCAATTATTTACTCTAGTTAAACACATTGGATAATATTATTTAGTTAGTAATTATTATAATTATATTTAGTAATAAAGAACAATCTATCTATCTAACTCGCTAACCTTAAATGAGGTCTGTTCAACATTGTATTGCAAATATTTCTAATTACTTGATTCCGAATACTAAAGAAGTTGATTCTATTCTAATGCTTGTCTCCTATAACTGATTGTGATATGTTGCCTTGTGACATAGCGTTTTTCATAAACTTTAGTTAAAGCACATTTCCATTTAGATATAATTTTATATTAATAATATACATAAATAGGTTACGAGAAGTTTAATTTAGTCATTGAATCTCTATTAGTAGACAGTTCGCGGTTTTTCATAAGTTTCTATCTATTTTTATTCCAAATTTTGAAAACAATATCTACAGCACTATGTTCTTATTTCAAAATGAGTTTTTGACTTCTTGTTATGTGAAAAGTGTTTCTTTTCGTTTCCGTCATCGGTGAAATTACTGGTAATTATAAATTCCTATGACTTCTACATTAAACCAAATGACCAATGTCTGTTTGTATTTCAATCATTTAGAGATCTATCTACCACAAATAGAGCGTGTAACTCACAAGAGACTTCACTCGCCACGACAGTAATAGCATCGTTTTTGCAAAGTATAATTTGTACCTAATTATTAGATAAATTATGTATATTTTACTTTGCCTAGAGTATAATCGAATTATACTCTGTATTACAAATGGTTAAAAAGCTTCTCAAAATAAGTCTTGCAAATTTTGACAATATCACATTTGAATATTCACATTTCATAAAACAATGCAATTAAAGGATGTGGAGGAGTGTCCAGACTTAACACTTCGCTATCTATAAAAAATTTGAAGTTTCTTTAGTATACAAAGTTAAATGTGTCCAATACCGTTGGTGGGTGTTTAAAAATAATCTTTACTGCATGCGTCATTCATTTTATAGATTACTTTCGTAGCTCACGTACGCTGCCAAATATCAACCATGAAAGCGCGAAAGAATAGTTACGTTAGCATATATTTTTATTGTGTCCTCAATTGAGGTGAAATCGTAACATATTTCGAAATTAAAGTTAGAATCATATTATATATATATATATATTTATATATTTGACAAGCCTTATTAAATTGAAATCATTATTGTTTACAGTGCATTCAACACGTAGGCGTGCAAATATTTTATTCAACGAATATTCATTAAATACCGCTAAGAACACTACGAAAATTTATAATAAGGAAATGAGATGGTTATACTTGGAGTTTCTCTTCGTGATTGAATAAGAAATGAGTCCGCAAGAGAACTAGGGTTACCGACATAGCCCAAAGCATTGCAAGCCTGAAGTTGAAGTGGACGGGGCATATTATAGCATCGACAGTCCAAATATGGACTGACGGCCATTGGGGCGGAATGACCCTCGACTGTCGGCCGCGTACCGCCGCAGCGTTGGTAAGCATCCCACACACGTGGACCGACTGCCTGGTAAACGTCGAGGGAAGCCGCTTGATGAGGGAGCACATGACCGATCGGTTTGGGGATCCTTGGGGGAAGCTTATGTCCAGCAGTGGACGTCATTCGACCAATATGATGATAAAGTAAATGTAACTTCTCAATTATTATTTAAGGAGGTAATATACCATTTATCTAGCTAAGGACAGAATCAGGCTTAGTGATGTTTTAAACCACAATTCTTACAAAATTTTGTATAAAAACGATTTATAATAAGTAAAAGTAAACTTGAAAACCGAAACAAACTAAAAGGACCTGTAACCTTCATGGTCAAAGACTAAGACTTAAGACTTTAAAAGAGGGTAAATCGATATTTCTGCCATCACCCGCAAAATCGTCAGTTATCTCCATGATTATGGCGCTTGCTACAGTTTCGAAAATCAGGAACTCAAGAACAAAAAGGTACAAGGTATAAATCCCGCTAATAACTATCTATATACCTGTAACCTTTACAATATAATTAGACGACATAATAAAGACCAAACAGGAAAGGTTTACGCTATTTACGGCAGATTACGTTATATTGAATTCATCGCATATGCGCATAGCAACGACAAGTCTACGGATGTGGTCGATATGGAATGCGCGCGCAAAAAGTCAATGCGTGCGCGCACGTGGGCGCGAATTAGTATTAATAAATTTTCAATCTGTTGATACTAAAATAATAATCTACTATAGTTATGGATTATTGTAATATATTTATATCTTATATTTAGTGTATTTGATCATTTACGTATATAATGATTTTTTTTTATAAAGTTTAAAGATTTTGTACACATTTCTACGTTAATTTTCAAAGAAACACACAATTATTGTCAGCTTCTGAATTGAACTGTTTTAGAGGAAGATGGAGGAAGAAAGATGTATTTTTATTTATTTTTTATTTAGGGTGCTAAAGAGTTTTAATGACGACGAAAATTTGTCAACTTTTCATTAAATAATATAATATACATATCATTATTATGTTATGTTTTTATTTATATATTATTACTTTATTTGGTAAATATAATTTTCTTCATAAATTTAATTACACAATTCCAGATAAATGGTTAAGTATAACATATTCTTTTGAAGCGTTTAGTTTTTATCTGCTTGGGGTCAGAGAGAATGAATTTAGTAATCAAATTTAAAAGCCAAATTGATAACTTATTGATTGAGTGTAACGACGTTTGATCCTAGGTAGCTTTAAAATACATTAGCTAAGTGATTCTAAAAACAGATATATTTATTAATTTTATGTTACAACGTCAATAATAATTCATGTTATAGTTTCTATTTACAGATATATATTGACATTTAACCTGCCTTCAAAGACGAAGAAATGTATTGCATTATCTTGCTTAATGGTGGTTAAGGAGTTTTTATACTTATGGTATTAAGGGTTGGTCTATATTCTACTTCATTTCCGCTTTCAAAATAAACTTACTACCTACATTGTATACTTTATATACATAATTATATAACTTTATATAAATGAATGTTATTTTAAACTTTTTTTGAGGCTAAGTAAAAAAAAAGTAAGTAAGTAGTTAAGTAGTAAATTTAGGAATTATCCTAAATTTTAGTTTCATATTTAAGGTGTCTTATAGATATTACCAACTAATGTAGTAAAAAGGTAAATTTAGCATATAATTTTAAAATTTAATAAATTTATAGGGTAATCTTAACTCATCCATAGGTCAAGGTTCAGAGAAAAATATACCAAAAACATTTTGGATTTAGTCTATTTTTTCTACATTATTTATTTATTTTAAGGGCAGTCAACAAAAACACATACTAACAAAAACATTAAACTGAAGCGTATTATCTTGCCTATACATCGTGGTTCGAGCATAAACTATATTAATTATGTTTCGAGTGTTCGAAGTTTAATACTGTATCTATTAACCAAGTTATAAAAGTAAATTAAAATAGTGACTTGTGTCATTTACTTCTGTGCTTTAGCGTTAAAGTGGGATACGCGATATTGAACCTTTAAGCTGGAGCATAAAGCATTATAGATTTTAGGGAGCTGCTACTTATGTTGGTGATCTATTAGATTAGAAATTAATAAATACGGTATTACTCTATGTTCACGCGCAAAACTAACAAAGAGGTTTCGTAGCGGGAGACATGCCGCCTCCTTGAAGCATTGAAGATCGGCGATCCTTTTTTGTTGTCTTTTCATTTTGTTGTTCTATTTTCTTTTATTTTACAATAGATTGTAAATACCATATTTAAATATTATATTTGATACTACTTTAATCTATTGCATTATTGTTCGCACGAACATTCTATGATACGAAATACAGTTGGATGTACCTTTATATTCTAGTTAGGTAATTGTATAGGTACTCGTTTACATATAAAGTTATTTTTTGTGTGCTTACATGACTCAAATGTTAGCACGATGCTCGAAAAAACAATGATTCATTCGTCTGTTGATCAGTGCATCTGTTTTCTTCTCTGAAAATAGTTTCAACGTTTGGGTTGAAACTGGTTTCATATACTTATCTATATAACAATTGGGAGCTTTATTTACTAAAATATAGACCGAGAGAAGAGTACGAAGTATAGTGCATACCTCGTAAGTTGCGTGGTCAGCATATTGGCACTGATCTTATTTGAATATTTACTTATTTTAGTAATAATAAAATTAGTCCACGTTTTGATATCAATTACGCCGCGTGTGTTCAATAACCATACTACCATTTTAGTCCATAACTATTTAACCAATATAATAGTGAAAATTTGTCTATAAACTTTATGCTTTTATTAACATTAAATTTTTTGAATTTACACCCTACAAGAAGAATGGTACTGAATACTTAAGATAGAAAATGAATGCGAGATTTTGATTCGAGAAAGTTTTAAAAAATTTCAATTTTATAGCTTTAACGCTTTGTGATGTATATGAATATGCTATGCATCTGCTAAGTATCTAAGCTAAGAAGCGTATAGCAACTGTCAATAAGGCTCAGATTTATTTGTTTATTAAATGCGTCAAGATAATGTTTGAACGATCAACGATACACGAAGTACACGTAATATGAGTTTGCTCAATGCTTGGAAGACAAAATGCGAAACCAAACCATGATAAGTTCCGAAGGCTGATTACTTAGGAAACAAGAATATTTGACACAAAAAATCATTTAAATGTCATTTTTCAATCATCATTATCATCAACCGTTATGATGCTTTAATGAGAAAAAGTGTAATTGATATGGCTAATAAACTATTTAATAAATTGCCTGAGTTGTAAGACAAATTATTACAAAATCAATAGAAGTATCAAGATTTTATGAAAAAGTAATTTAGGATTTATTAATGGATCAGTAAATCAGTCAAATGCTATTATAATGTTAACGATTTCTTTAGTGAAAATGACATTGTATGAATGAATTCTTAAGATTTTTGAATTATATATTACTTTATACACTTCTTATTTCAATTCTATAGACATTTAATAGGGCTTTTGACTACTAGTAAAAAATGTGTTTCATATAATATTTACTTAGAAGTAAGCGTTACAAAGTAGTTGTCAAAACATGGCGATATATGTCTTTAAGAAATTTCTTAAAAACATTTCTACTAACACACACACGCACAGTAACGTAACAAATTTTACTAAGACATCTATGCATGTAAAAAAAATTTGTAAAATCTAGATAACTGATCCATGGTTTTCGTATGGACCATATGACAGTAGACACCGTTTCGTCCAAACTTTTCTGAAAACATTCAAAATAAGTAAACTTTAAATGTAGCCATCAATATGTATCTAGACACCCCATTAACTCCCTTGTTTCACTTAAACAAAATACAATTTATAGCTAAAGTCGAAAACTAAAACTCATTAATGCTTTTGGCAATAAATATAACAAAGTTCAAACATTTTATTTCAGTTTCGGAGACTTTTTATCTTTCACAAAACATGTTTCGATGTTCCACTATCGATTAAGTTGCGAAGGTTATTCCAAATGTTTAGTTGTTCTGAGCGGGTTCGCGCCTATCGCAATTAAGATGTTTCTACCATTTACCCATAGAAATATAGTCCATAGCCCATGGAAAGTGTAGATAGGGCAGATCAATCGGTAGGACAAAGAAAAATATTGTATTATTTTCATTATTATCAACAGCTTATAAACGGCCCACTACTGGGCACAAGCCTAACATTATCGAAGAAACCATTTTTATTATTTATTCTTAAATTACTCCGCCTGTTATCTTGTATTATTTAATATATAATATTCGGTAAAGGAATCTTATTTGGTTAACCTCCATGGTAGACTACCCTGGTATTTTTATTTGACAGTGTCAATATATTCATTTATTATAGCACTAATCTTTTAAAACCTAAAAACTAGTTCTAATACATTTATTATTATCACGTAAGTAGATTGTTTTCAGTTCAGTTACTTAATACCTATAAGTATTTAATCTCTTCGTTCATTTCGTCAAAAACAACTGTCCTTTAGGCAACTAACTTATATCTAGTGAAATTAAAAAAAAACTCTTCCCTCAGTACAAATCAAAAACAATTTGCGTGTTAGACAAAGCAAACATATCTACAATGTAAATTGAATTTCTCTTGCACATGTCTGCATATATGTGAGTCTACTAACAATGGCAAAAGTAGGAAAGTGTGCCCTTGAAAGTGCTAATTCTGCACAAATTTATAGCTGCTTCGTATGTCTGCGTTAATTAACAAATACGGAACCAGGTTGAACGCGAGCTAATGTTGCAACGTTGCTGCCACGAAAAACAGCGTTTAATTGAAATATCGGCCGAAAATTTAAAAAATATCAAACCCTCGTTGATTGAATAGATTTTATTACTTATAAAAAATAACTAATAGAAATTTTATTGCATTTTATGCATTGATATTATTATGCGATTCATGTTATACAATAACATTTCGTTTTAGTGTTTTACAGATGTTTACAAAAAATAACCGTATCTCGTGAAGTTGAGCCCCTAATAGCCATGGCATTTAATGACTAAGATATTTTTCGTGTTCACAAAACAAATTTAAGTGTAAACTAGATAAAAGATTAGATACGCTTTTATTGCTGCTTAGCTAAGTCTTTCCCTTGGAACTAAATGACGAATAAAAACACAAAGGAATAATCTATTAGATAATTCATAATTTTTTTAACAACTTATAACTTATTTTATTATCCAATATTGGTAATTTTTTCGGCTTGAACAAACCGCTAAAACAGGCATTACATTTTTGCAAATAACTAAATACATTCATCAACCAACCAGCCGTTTTGTATTCCATCTGTATCTATTTTGTTTTATAATTACTGTTACATTCCTATTATTTTAATAAAAAGATTTAAGTTATGTAAAGAAGGGGTAGTGTAAAATATTGAAGTCATTTTTATAATTCGTCCATTTTGATATTTTTATTGTTTATCGCGTCAGAATTTAAATTCAATTCGTAATGGCGGTTTTTTAGAAATAATTTAAATTCATTATACTTATTATCCTTGGGAAGATATTTTTATTCCTATGTATTCTTCCAGAACAATTTTCATCGTTTATTTATAACTTTACGCTGGGCAGATTTAATGAGATTTATGTAGATTAATTATCATAAATACTGGTAATTTTTAGTTAATCATCGGTTTTCGTTGCGAAGAGTTAACACCAAGAACTGTAATTTATATTCAGAAACTAGAAAAGTGGTTTATGGAAAACACTGACCTATTTCAATAAATCATTTACGTTGTGAGCAAACTGTGGAGCACATTATTATAATGTGGAGTATTGTGTGACCCCAACACTAACAAAAATGCATAAAATACAGTTTATGTAGATAAGTAACTATTGTTTATGGAAAGGTTCCAAATTTAAAAATTGTATCGTTGTACGAAACTAATATAAGCAATTCAATAATTAGGAATATTTTGTCACCCCAAATGTACTTTGACATAAAATTTGAAATATTGGATAAGTTTGCTTTGTTTATGAAATGGTAGTACTAAATTTCTATTGTTTTCTCTTTATTTTGGTACAAACAGTCATTACATTAATGAGGTAATTTATTTATTTTACATGTAACTATAGACGAGTACCTAAAAAAATAATTTACAATAAGCCTTATTACTTTTCATGTTATCATAAATTATGTAGAAAAATTACACTGAAAGTTTTACAGAAAGAAGGATATATACTTAATAATTGATAGTAATAAGTGTAAGTAAATGGAGCGTATGTAATGAAAATAAGTGATAACAAAAAAAATTCCTATCGTCAAATACACAGAAACAAGTACAAGTCCATTGACTAAACTACGATAGAATAAATATTTTTCTAATATTATTTAATTTATATTTTTATTCAAATATATAAGTGACAAATACCCGCAATTTATATACGATTAAAGCGTACTTGCTATCTTTATAGCCGCTTACCTCTTGAAGTGACATTTTTCAAAATATCAATCACACGGAGCTCCAATTCATATTTTTTATCAAAAACACATCGTTATTTCTCACTACATCGTAAATAAACATAACACTTAGTAAATACGCCACTTTAAATAATGAACACAAAATTGCCTTTAACAAATGACTGTTTAAAATAAATAATTACATAAATTACTATTTATTAATTATTAAAATTCTTTTATCGCGTGATAAAGAAATAAATTAATAAAATAGCTTTGCAGGCAAATTGCAAATGGCCGAATCGCTATCAGATTTAATTCAATTCGATGTGGAATTAAAATTTTCAAATTTGGAATATCGCCTCACGTCATGGTCACGCTTTCAAGGTCAAGACATTGAATGCAATTCAGTGTTTATCTTGATCTAGTGAAATTATGCATACAGCGGTGATTTTGCATTCTGTGATGACGTCACTTGTTTCGCGCGTTTTCGTTTAAATACTATTATGCGGTTTCGGTTCGTTATTAGTCTGTAATCGAGATTTCGCGTAGAAGTTAATTCATGCAAACGTCCATCTCGCGGGACGTCCGCGGAACAACTGCCTGGCGCGCACTATCAGCTTATCACAGTTGTAGTGGTTAAATTAGTTCACATTCATTAATGATCTCTTATCGTAGTAACTTTTACGGTGACGAGAGCAAGGTCACAAAAATAATTATATTTGAATTTTGACAGCGGAATCTTTTAACGCTAATTATCATTAATATATTAAATATCGTAAATATTATTAAGTAATGATATTTTTTACAACAGCTTATAGTGATGTGAGAGATTGGAAAATTATACATAGATATATTTTAATCTTTATGTCTCTTTTTATTAGAGAGTATTAACTTATTAAATTCTGCAAATTATAGATTGGTTGGTGTCAAGTCTTTTGGTGGGCCATTTGAAATATTTTTGCTTGTCTAATATTTTCAGGTTTATAAGGTAAAGTTTGTAGTATAACATATAGGTGTGAAAAAACAAGTCTTAGTTCCAATACCAGAAATAAGCATAAGCTCGCGTTTCCAAGCCACAGACTGCACAAGACCGGTAATTGTTTTATAGAAATAAGTATAAAAATGAACAATATGATACCAGAAAGTTTTATTGAATTGCCTCTGCATAAATTTAAGTCAACTATTAAAAGTTGTTTGATGAAAAAGGGGTATTACAAGGTGGAAGATTATTTTAAAGATAAAAATTTGTGGCCACTATAATTTGCTTCTCTGCACTTATTTATTATATTTTGCAATATTTAAAAATAGATTTTTGATTGCACTGGAATATGCATACTAGTGTTATTTTTAATTTTAAAATAAATATTATTTTAAAATTGAAACTAACAATTTATTTAGTACATATTTTAATACTGGGATAATTTGTAAATTCCCGGTTGATACCCACTTAAAGTTATGACTATTGCCTTTAATTACATTATTTGTTTTTCTCATACATATTCCCTGTTGTGACAATTTAAAAGAACTTAGTAAATGAGTCTATTTAAATAAAGTTAGTTTTGACTTTTTGACTTTTGAAATATCTTTTTGGTCGTATTTACTTAAGACAATACTCTTTGTTGGTTAATGTTTAAAAAAAGTTTTTACAGTTAATTACAGATTTACATTGACGAAGTTCATTTATATTTATACTTACGAAATATAATCTAAATAAAATATTAAAAATTATATTATTATAATATTTAGTGACTTAACAAGCTGGAAAAATCTTATTTATTTATAATCAAGTAACAAGTTAAATTTTTATACGGGAACGTATCATACCATAAGTCGTCTGTTATTGGTCTTCGATATTATTGTATAATAAAAATTAATTCTCACTTCACACAAAAAAGTGCGGTTCAAGAACTTATAACTGTTATAAAAACAAATAAACTGGTGAATACCGTTTCTGTGTTTGTTTACCACTTAATAAGTTTGACAGGGGTCGACGCTTGTTAGAGTAAATATGTAAGAGACAACACAATATATATTTTGGGAGTATTTTCTTTTATTATATATAAACAACCTTGCTATATTACCGGGAACCCCCAGAACCATGTATCATTCCGCTACTGGTCACTGGCTTTCCTATATTAGACTTAACGTGCCTCCAGAAGCTACTAGAAGGTGGACGAAGATGACGAATATTGTTCTTCCTTACTCGCCATTGAAATATCGGCTATAGGGCAGATGCTTTCGAAGCAACTCTATATCCTGCTTCCTTACTACCCCCTAATGCTAATGTTAACTATACCGTAGGTCTTTTGATTTAAGGTCGAATATCGCAACAACTGTGTGTAACTGTGCATTAAAGTAAGTAGGTAAATAGCATTGCGGACGTCACAGTGAATAGTTATGTTTGACACATGACCCCACAACAATTGTTCACTATAAACGCGACAATCTTACCATTATATATATATTTTTCAAATTGTTCAGAGACCATAGTATAGTTTCAAGGTGGAATTCTATTTGATAGCTTGAACTTTGTAGTTTTTGAATAGGAGTAATATAATACCTATTCAGAGGCTACGAAGGCGACGAAATAAATAAAATAATGGTTCTTTGAAAACATTTGTTTGTTTTCGTTGTAACATGTACTCTCATTAAGCGTAACGCCTTTTATTTTTCCGTAAAAGCATGACGTCACTTGCTTGGACTGTTTGTCACTATCAACGACCAAATGGCCTAGGGGTCAGTACTCTTAGTTTCAGACTACTAGTTACAGGTCCTGGTTCGCGTCACGATTAGGCTAACGGTTGGTTCCCGGATTTTGGTTATTCATGTATTTATGTATGTATATTAAGTATTCATAGAGATATTTCAATTAATTTTATCTACACCCATGCTTTAGATGCTCTAACAAAAGTTTCTGAAACAGTTAAATCATTGCCAACATTAAAACCACTAACGTTCTCAAACCCAAAATATAGTGGTTCACTAAATTTCATAATATCACTCCTTCGCTTTTTCGATCCCTTCCGTGCAAAGGGTTTCACTAACAGGCAGCCACATTCTTACTGCTCAATGAGCATCTGTGCGACTTTCAAAAAAAGAACATAGTTATTCACACGCGTGTCCGTACCACAACGCCGTAAGAAAAATAAATACTCAAGCGAATTTTACAATTGCACGATACAAAATGTAAATTATTACTACAGTATTTTCTTCCATTATACTTAACTCAGTAATTAAACTTTTCATGAATCAAAGTTCTTATGTCCTACGGTTTCTGAACCTTACATTGAGGATCCATTTCATGAAAGTAAGTAAGGTCTTGTATGCACTTACATTATCACGTTATACAACATATTGCATAGATAATTTAATGAATTTCAATCATTTTATATGCAATATTCTTCCCATGTTGCCTGCAGACCACAAGTATGTCTGACACATTCTTGGGTTGGCTGGAAGAGATCTCTCAAATATATCTAGCTTTAAACGAATACTTGATAAGAATATTTGAAAAAAATATTCTTTGTCATTTTAAACTGCAATTAGCTCAGCGCAATGAACCTTTGCCTGAATCGGAAAATCGATGAGAATATTATTATAATTTGACGATTGAAAAATCAGTTCTAAAATACTGACAATTGGCCGTTATTGCTACCGATCACTGCAAATAAAATTAAAGACACGTCGTTTTAAACGCTTTGGTTATATTAGTGAGTCAGACATAGACATTTTGTATGGTCCGTCGAGGCACGGTGAACGTACGAGGACAACAATGGTTTAAGAATACGAAATTGAGAACTATCTTTGGTCATAGGTGAACTTATACAGCGTGTAAGGTGATCTACAGTTCACAAGATGAGTGCGAGGTGTATTGTAAGGGAATGTTAATGTACGAAGCAAACCCAATTATAGTTTTCTCAACGCTGATTTATTTCATACATAATTAAGTATATATAAATGATCGGCAATTAAAAGTGCTGCGTAATAATCGTAGGTACAATTATAATTTATAATATTGTTTAAGTGATCTAAATTATACGGTCATTGACACCTTTAAAATTATTTTACGGTAGCCCGTACACAGTGAACGTACGAACAATTGAAATTGAGAGCTATCTTTGGTCATAGGTGAACTTGTACAGCGTAATTTATATTCATCGTCATGTAAAGCCTATTTACCTCCCAATGCTGAGCAGTCATTCCTATATGGGTTAAACATATGTGCCCTAACACCATCATGTTGGCCCAATGCGGGTTGGTAGGTGAAAGCGGTTTGATTAAACACGTGACGAACGGCTTAATGTGCCTTCCGAGACACGAGGAGCTTGAGATAGCAAATTTGACCCATCCAGGGATGCATCTTGGCGAAAATGGCTTTGTTTCCAGAGCCTTTGAACCCCTACGACAACGAGCACTTCTTAACGTATTTACACAATAATATTATGACATTCTAAAGTTTCGTATCTGAGTAAATGTGTACCCATTTATGCAGTAAAAGGTCGTTGGCGTTCAAGCGATCTCGTTGCGATTAGGAAACAAAGAAACTCGCCATGTTTTGTCCTTGGACGGGTCAATCTAAATTTGTTAGTTTTAGATCATCCGGTCTTAGCAAGCACATAAAACCGTTGGTCCTGGTGTTAGACCTCTTTTGACCCGAAAAACTAGATTGGACCAGCTAATTGATGTAATGACCCAAACTACTCATATTACTCCCATGTTTACCATGACTATATATTAATATGACTGTTGTTTTTTCTTTGGCAATTGATTGACGACCAGTGGAGATAATTCTATGAATTTTTGACTAGCTGGGTTTATAAATTTACTTCTGGGTACCTACTTATGATACAAGATCTCGCTAGTAGCATTGATGGCTATCTTTGTCAGTCAAAAGTTTTTAAATTGTTCAATGTTACATTACTGGTTGAAGCTAACAAAATAAAGTAAACGCTTGAGTTTTTTGCCTAACCAAGCAATTTTGTTATTGCACCAGCCATTCATCTCCATCCACACCACTCGCATGCATGTCACGTAGAATTAATTTTATTGAATATTACCATCTAGAACGTTCGCTCATTCATCGTATGTTCGTAGAGACGCATGCCTCAAGCAAATCAAGCGAATGCTCAACTCTATCAGCACCTTAATATGGAAATGTATTGTGTATTTTTGTTCCTATCATATAATAAAATGACATACCTGCTGTGTTTCAGTCGCGTCATCTGGTCTGAGCGCATGAAGCCGTCCCTCCTGGAATTCGGCGAAGGCGCGAACAGCGGCAGCCGCGTCTCTGTACCTTTTCCACAGGTCAACAGCCTTATGATACCTGAACGTGGACGAAAATTGAATGAGCGACGTTATCTATTTTATAGGATTGGAATTTCTTGACTTGGCAACGAAGTTCTCCGTACCTAGTAAGTAGAACTAAGCTTTAAGTCTCTGCATTTCAAATGCAAATATCTTATGGGACATTGTAAACGTTTTCACAACAAGGTTTCAATCGATATTAGTGATGTCCCAATAAAATAGTTTAATACAACAATATACAACTGAGTAAGAAATCAGCAATTTTTTATATTTATATTAAAAAAAATTAGTAACTAAACCATTCGCTTACTTTTCGCACAGCTGCGTGAGATTAGCGCGAGTGTGGTCATATGCGGCAGTAGCTTCATCCAGATCACGGCGCAGCTGAGCGGCCACAGTTGGATCAGTGCTGGCTTCCAAAGGCGCAGCAGCATCGCGTAGCTCGCCAACCAGTTCACTGCTCCGACGATTTAGTGACTCGTTCAGTGTCTAAAAGAGTATAGTATATAAGGTGAGCGTTGGTAGAAGGATAATACCCGGTATAATCACGAAAACGATTCCACCTGAGAGAATTTGTCAAGAGTTTGTCCGAGAATTTGTAATTTCCACTCAAATTTTGAGCCACCAAACAAGGCAGCAAAATTAGCAGAAGGTCTCATTAAGGAATGTATTGAGAACTTTTAGTTTAAAATTACACTGAAGTTTTGAGGAAAAATCAGAAAATAAATCTTTAGCTTAAACTAATGTTCTTAAAATAATTGAATCAAGCTGACAATAAAGAGAAAAAGTACCAGTTTATTAAAGCGACACAGTGAAAAAAATAACAAATACCTCAAGTTTCTCGGTGGCCTTGAGTAGGCGGTCATAGTCCACTTGACCCTGCACAGTGAGGAGCTCCACCATATAGTCTGCTTCACGGGCGGCGCCCTGTACCATCTCTAGCTGGCGCTCGAAGCGCCGCCACAATTGCACTTTCGAACGTAACCGCCGATTTAAATCGTTACAAGCCGCTTCTAGTTCCGTGTGAGTTTCCTGATAAAATAAATCATAATAAATAAAAATCCCTTAAATATTAACTGATATCATTGAAAATAAACAGAAGTCCAATCACCTGCAACGCTGATATATCTTTTTCAACGCCTGTAGGTGACACGCAGACTCGTAAACTTGTCGGCAAAGTGTGCAGCGCTTGTCTCAACCCCAAGATATCCTGCCACTGTGATGTAAGATCCTCCATTAGCTTGTAACAATTTTCTGAGGCGCGTTCAACGACGTCACTGCCGAGGCGTTCTGCAGCTTCACACTCCTCCAAAGTTAAACGAGCGCGACGTTGGCTCTTCTGACTGCGGATGATACCACTCTGCACTTGAACAATTTTTTCTTTCAATAATAAACTTCGTTCCAATTCTCCAGATATTTGATCATCCAGGATACCTGATTGTGTTAGAAGAGCACCTAAACGATCCGATTCCGCCGTTGGAAGTAAGCTTAATCTACTGAGTTCATTGAGAATTCTGTCAACACGGCTAGTCATCACTTGTAATCTCTCGATGTACAAATTTAATTCATCTTCACTCTTAATAACGCCCTTCAGGTTGTCTAATGAAGAACGCAACTCGCGTAATTCATCTTCAATTATGTTCAGTTTTTCACTGGATGATACTTCACGGTCCGAAATACTCTGGATTGCTGTTTTATGTATATCACCAATTCGAGCGGCTAATTCACGCCATTTGTCTTCAATCTTTGAGAAGAATTGGCGTTGAACCATTTCATCAGATATCGGTAAGATTTCTAAAGCTTTTTCAAATTGGATGCCAGACTCATTCTTAAGATTGTTATACATTTCATGCTGAGCCTTCAATTCCCAGAAACGGCGAAGATTACCCGTAGTAGTAATGTTTTCGGGTGTAATATACTCTAATTCTCGATTAGCTATCTTCATCCAGCCTTCAATTCTATCAATATATTGATCGTAGGTAAACCAATTTTCTTTGAACGCGGTTAGTCTAGTTAATCTAGAGTCAACCTCTTCTTGTAACATCAATAATATATTAAGTGCATTAGAACATTCTGCTTCCAAACCAGCACACATGATTAAATTCTGTAGTCCTTCAGTTATGGACAGTAGCCGCAACATTTTGGCATAGTGTTGAGATAAATCTAGACTTAGTGATTGGTATAGATTAATATATTGTTCATGATCTATTGAGGTAACATTTGAAAGATCCGGAACCCTTTGCTGAGCTACTACAAGCCATTGTTTCTCTCCTTTCATTCCTTGTTCGAGTAAAGTCCACCTGGAAGCGGCTAATGTCATTTGTTGAGCTCTACTTGCCGCGTTGTCTATAATTAGAGTAGCTCTATCATGTAAAGAGTTGTGTAATGCTGAATATCTTGACCTCGTTTCACTGTCCAAGTTATCTTCAAGTGATTCTAGAATAGCTCGACAGTGACTTAAATTGACAAAAAATTTTCGGTGTTTTTGAATTTCTTCATGTAGGTGATCTAGATTTGATACAATTATTTTTCCATCCAGTAAAGCTTCGGCAACATCAGTAATTTGACCAAAATCTTGTAAGGTTTGTTCATATTCTTCTGCTAATGATGTGAGTTGCATAAGACGCTCTCTTTCAGTATAAACAATATTTTCCACTTGTTTTGTGTCATCATCACATATATACAGTTTAGGAGGACATTCTCGCTTTGGATTTACTTCAACAAACGTACGATATCGTTTAAATAGATGTTTGACTTTATCAGAATTATCGTTATTTTCTAATTCGACCTTATCTAGAGAGTCTAATTTCTGTTGAGTTGGAACATCTGATAAGACTATATTGTCTAGTTCAATTTTAACCCTCTCTATATGCTGTGACAATTTTTCTGTTTCGTCCAAAAATTTGACCCATTCTTGTTCTAGTTCTTTTATTTTAAACGAACTCTGTTTATTAAGCGTGTTGACAGCATCAACTTGGTGAGTTAAAGTTTCAACCAGGGTTATAATTTCTTCATTTACCTCAGTAACTTCTATTATTTCTTTTAAATAGTTTACATAGTCCTGTAGTTTCCTGACACGATCATTTTCGTTGATATTTGTGTTTCCAGATATCGTTTGTTTTTGAATTCTGAATTGTATTTCTTCTAACCACATGGAAATGGTTTCTATAACTATGACTATACTTTTTTCAATTCTTGTAGAGTCATTTTTTCCAATGGCATTTTTAACCTCGTTTAATTCTTTATCCACAATAAGATCGTATGATTTTTCTACAGATGGCTCATATAACTCTACAACCATTAGATTTTCTGGCAAATTTCTTGGAGTCTCTGTTATAAATTGAGTTCTCTTTTCTAGAGCATCAAGTAATCTAGCCTTTTGAGTTTTGTTCGGTAATATAGTTTTGCTTGGTGATGGTGACTTCGACTTTGATCTTTGAACGACATCTGAGTATGTTGGTCTGTGATGTATGGTTGGATAGCTTTCTTGTTTTGGTGATATGGGACTAGTAAATTGATAAATGCCTTCATCTATTGAAGAAGAGTCTCTAATTGAAAAGTCTTCGCTTGTTGGAGTTACAGACTCTGATAGTTCGGTGGTAATAGGATCTGAGAGACTTTCGGGTGAATATAAGACAGGTGACTCTACCTTCTTCTTTGATTTTCGCTTCTTGTGCTTATGTCTTATATGTTCTGGAATATCTTCAAATTGTCTTTCACTTTCTATTAAGTCAGTAGTGACTTGAGGAATAGATATTTGTGCACGTAAATGTACTTCATAAGGTTCATCCGTTGATGTAGATATTGAGTCCTCAGAATAGAGCCTCGGTGAAGTTTGTTGAGTCGAATCTAGTGTTGTAATTTCTTTCTTTACTAGTTCCATTTGTGTCATTGGAACAATACTCATTTCTTCGTTTCTTGGTGTTGTTTGTTGAGTACTATCTACCGTAAATGTGTCCGTTTTACTAAGTTCTAGTTCAGATAACGGAGAAACAATTTCTTTTTCTGATTTATTAACATCCCCAACTGTTGGTGATGTCTGTTGCGAAACATCTGTTCTTTCTCTGTTAATGATACCTGTGTTATTTACTTCAGGTATTTGAATACTTGGTGATGTTTGCTGACAAGCTTCTGTTGTGATCGTTTCTTTTTTAATTGAAATTGTTTCTTTTTCAGGCTCCAGCTCATCAGATTGCGTAAATGAGCTCACTAATGGAATTTCTGGGGTTTGTATACTAATTTCAGTAACATGCTTCTCCTTGATCGGAGAAGTAGAGGTTCCTTGATCAATATTTTCTTGTGTAGTTTGAATGTTTGTTTCAACTGTTTCAATAGTGACTTCTGTGCTTTTTTCATCTTTATGTACCTGTGGTATGGGGGATGTTTGCATTTCTCGTGACTCAGTTTCTATAACTATATTTTCAACCCCCTGTTTAGTTTCATCTACAGGTGAAGATGTTTGTGAGAATTTCTCATCGGGAACAAAAATATCACGAGGAATAACTTGCGTAGTAGCTTCTGCAAGTACGGTGGGTTCAGGAGTTTCGGTTCGGCTTGTCTGCATATCTGACTCTGATGTTTGAACTTTTTCAATGATAGTTACACTGTCAAGAGTTTGAGTGTGACTATCTTTTTCTTCAACCGGTGTTGTTTGAACTAAGGTTTCGCTGACAGGTGTTGGAGAAGTTTGCTGTATCATATCAACTGTTTCAGCCCTACTTACTTCAACAGTTTCCTCGGCAGATATTTCTGGCGAAGTTTGAATGTAATCATCTTTAGTTGCTATTTTTTCCACTATAGGTACGGGGTATGTAATTGTGGTACAAATTTCTTTCTTTAAGGTTTCCGGACTGCTTTGAATACATTCTTCTACAATTTTAACCGTACTAATATCCGAAGTTTCACTCATTGTATGGTATGATTCTGTCTTTGGAGATGTTTCTATAATTTCACTACCAAGTTTTGGCGTTTCTTTAGTACTTTCTAACATATCTGGTTCTATCACACTATGGGATTCAGTAGTGGTTTTAGCCTTTTTGCGCTTTTTATCCCTTTTTTTCTTTTCAGGAATAACATCAGTGATTTCAACTGAGGTTGTTACTGATGTTTGCTCCGAGTCTGTAGTACTCATATCCGGATATGCTGTTATTTCACTGACACCTCGTTGTTTACGTTTTTTCTGCTTCGTCTTTATATCAGTTGTATGTATAGAATCCAAAGACACTTCTTCAGCTTCATAGCCAGTATCCTCTACAATACTTTCAGTTTCTATTAAAGGTGATTCGATCTCTGGCACTCCAACAGAAGTTTCTATAATATTTTTAGTTGGTTTTGGTGATTCCAATGCAGGAGAAACTGGTAATTTAATGTAATGATCTAATGAAGAACTTTCAGTTTCTGTAAGACTTTTATTTAATTCTATTGGCGTTCCGGCGTCGATTGAATCACTTTCTGAGCTACGTTTGTGCTTCTTTTTCTTTTTATTTTTTTTGTGTTCTTTTATTGATCCTTCTGGTGACCCCTCACTTACAATTTGTGCTTTAATTACACTTTCAGTTTTAAGTGTTGGTTCGAATCCGGGTTTTACTTTTTGTTCTTCAATAATCTTGATTTTACTGGGTAAAGCAATTTCTATGTCCTTATTTATAATAACAGGAATTTTAGAATCAAATTCTTTAATTTTAACATCAAAACTAAGTTTGGGGTCAAATTCATTAGAAGAAGTTACTTTACTAATGGAAACAGACATATCGACCGATTGACTAGGTTCTTCCGGTGTAGGTTTTATTATTCCAGAAACAATATTTTGAGTAAGATTATCAGGTAATATACAATGTGCTTTTACTTCTGATTTTGTATCCGTTTCCATAATATCACCAGATAAAGTTGTTTTTCTGTTCCTTTCAATTATTACAGGTTCACTTGTATCTTTAATTGCTATACTCCCTTCGTCTTCAACTGTTACTTCCGGTTCTTTTTGTGTAAGTTCAGCTACGGGTTGCTTCTTTTCAATAATATCTGAGGTTGGAATAGAATAATGCTTAGTGATTTCAATGTCACTAGGTAAAATAACTTCCATGTCCTTTTTAGTTATTACTGGTTCAGTTTCAAAATTTTCGACTTCTAAATCTTGTCTGACTTTAGATTCTGGTTCTAATTTAATCAAAGATGTAGTAATGTTCAATTGTTGTTCAATATTATGAGCTTTTGTGTCCACAGAATCCTGATTATCACCATCATTGTCTGGATTAATTTTTCCGCTTGAGTGTTTGTTACGTAAATCGGTGTCTTTTCGTTCAGATTCCAGCAATAAATTTATATCCTGTGTTTTTATTTGCTGACGACTACTTGAAGAGGTCTGCATTCCTTGTTCAGTCACATCTAATGGGTCTGCTAGACTATCAAGCAATTTCTCTTCTGGATCGAACTGTTTTATATACGATAGTTCTGGAATTGTTGAAGGCGATGTAATAACAGTTTCGGTTATGACGGTTTTTTTATTCACAGGCTCTACTTGAACCGAAGATTGCATTATTATTTCTTCATTTAAGCCATGAACCGGAGTAATCGATGTTATATTTTTTATATTTTCCTTCTTGCCAGTACTAATATCTGGATTTTCCAACGGCACAAGTAGTTCTAGTTTGGGACTCTCAGTTTCAGCAATATTATGCTCTGGTAGTGTTATTGCTCCCTCTTGTTTGTGTTTGGTGACTGCAATCTCTTCTTCTATTTTAAATTCCTTGGTATTAGGCTCATGTGCTTCAGGAATTTCAATAGTTGGAATGAATGACTCAACAACCTGCTCAGTGGGACTTAATTCGGGAACAGTAATATTTTCTGTTAGTATCTGAATATCTTCGTCGTCTTTTTTCTGGCATTCTAATGGAATTATTTCTATTATTGGTTTAGAATCAGTAAGTTTCTTGGTGGGATCAACTATATTTTCAATATTTTTTGAGTGTTTATCAGTTGTTTTGGTGAAAGGTTCTTCACTGGCAATGAGATTTTGAGTAGCATCAATAAGAGAAGTGTGCTTATCTGTGTCTATAAGAGGGATTTTATCAAATATTTCCTTAGTTCCTTCTAATTCTTTCTCATCAAGCTTCCGTTGGTCTGGAATATTTTCTGTTTGCGATATATCACCTCTTGGTTTCTGAATATATTTCTGAACCATATTCTCTGTACTTTCAACTGTAGTTTTTGTAAGTTTTACCACAGAAGGCTTAATTGCTTCGGTATGTTCAAATTCACCTTTAGTAATGTTGGGATCTGCTTTTATTTCTTGACCAGAAGTCTGCTCAGTTGGTGACACATTTGTTTCCGAAGTGGGTTCATAAGTAAGATTTTTTTGTTGATCGAACTTTATCGGGCTTATACTTTTTTCTCCTGTTATGTCTTTTTCTATTGTTTTACTGATGCTTACTGTTGGTTTTAAAATGGTAGATTTTAAACTGTTCGAATGTTCAAGTTCACTTCCGATGAGATTTTTAGTAGCATCAATAAGAGAAGTATCCTTGATGGTTTCTTTTAAAGGAATCTGTTCACATATTCTAGTTGTGTCTTCAAATTTTCTGCCATCAAGCTTTAATCCATCTGAAATATATTCGGACTTTGATTCACTCATGTTATCACTTTTTTGCTGACTGTCTTGTGTTGTAATCAAAGAACTTGGAACTATAGTTTTAGCCTGGTCTTGTCCAAGTTTTTGGTGTGTTATTCTTGAAGTTATTTCCATACAGGGTTCCACAAAATCAATACATTCTTGGGAAATATTCCCTACAGGACTATCAGCTTCTGTTTTAGTGATAGTAAGTTTTTCCTCAGAAGGTATTACAGCACGAGAGTGCTCAACTTCACTTCCAATTAAATTTTCAGTAGCTTCAATAAGTGATATATCTCGAGATAGCTCTTTAGAAATCAGGTTATCTAGTGTTACATTTTCTGTCAAATTCATGTTGTCAGTTTCAGCTGCAGAAAAACTTTTATTCTCAACTGTTGTTTTACTTGATTGATAAGGTTCATCTAAACTGGTATGAACCAGTGGTAAACTATCTACTACAACTGTAATGTTATCAGGAACTGTTATTTTCGTCGGTATATCTACTGGCTTTTCTAACACTTTCTTTATTATATGTGAATCTTTTTCTAGGTGATGTGAGGGTATTTTTTCAATACGTGTATCTTGTATAAACTGTGGTTCATTGATTTCAATAATTTGTATTTGTTCTCTTTCCGAAGTAGGTTTTTCTGAGATATTCAAATTTACTTCAGCATTGATTGTTGACTCTTGTGAATGATCGTCATCAGGTTCTTCGATACACTGCTCTGTTATATGTTCTTTGCCGTCAATAATTTGGATCTGTCGTATTATTTTAATACGCTTAGTTTTCACTCCTTGTGTCTCAACATCATGAATAACATTTGGTTCTTCTTCAATTATCTCCACGTCTTCTGGTTCTTCTATACATTCTTCTGTCACGTGCTCCTTGCCATCAATTATTTGAATATGTCTTATGATGCGTTTCTTTATTCGTGTGATTTTTCGAGTTACTTTTTGTACAAATATTGCACTATTTGAAGATACTTCGGTTGTGACCAATTGTCCGGTTTGAAGATGTGAATCCATGTTTTCTTGGGGACTGGTCATACTCATATTAGGTATTAAATCTATTTTTTCGCCTATTGTTGTTTCTGTTGGAATTTGTTTTGCAAGACCTGTCAATTGTTGTAAAGGAATCTCTTTTGATGCGGAATTGTCATCTTCATCTTTTTTATCAAGTTTATCGTCTTTTTGGTCTTTAGATGCAGATTTTTCATCTGATTTCGAATCATGAGGTGGCAAAGGAGGGCGGTTGTCGTTATCTTGAGAATCATCGAGTTCCTCAAATTGCATACCTTCTTGTTGTCTCACATTTATAGATACTCTAGGAATTTGTTCTTCGAAAACTTCAATATTTTCTGGTTCTTCAATGACTTCATCTGTGACATGTTCTTTTCCATCAATTATGACTACACGTCGTATTATACGTCGTCTAGTTTTAACAATTCTTTTCGTCACTTGTTGTACTACTGCTGTGACACTAGACGATGATGTCTGAATTTGAGGTTGAATTTGACCTTCAGCTAATTGTAGAATCTCTTCGGGTTTCATATCTTTTTCCATTTTTATAATATTATCTGGTTTTGACGTAAATTCTTGAATCATCACCTCACCTCCAGGAAGGCCGGATATTACTTTACCATCATGAGACTGATACTGAATATGTTGAATACTACCATCAGCCAAAGCAGTAGATGTCGAACCTTTATCTTCTCTTAATGTTACTTGAGAGAATGTGTCCTGTGGAAAACCTTCACCAGAAAGTATTTGTGATCTTTGTTGATGCGTTTGAACTGTTTGTTGTCTTGTAACTAATGTTTTGCGTATTTTTTTAACAATTATCCGTTTCGTACCATCAGCATCAACTACAACTTCAGTTGTCGTTTCATCTGGTTCTACCATAACAGTTTCAAACGATTGCGGTAAACTGTGTATTATGTTCAGTTGGGAGTCTTTATTTAAATTGTTATCTCTATAGTTGGCGTCAACGGATAAGGTAAGTTGTTCGTCTGTTTTTTGTCTTCTTGTAATTGGTCTACTTGCAATTTCTATAGTTTCGTGACCATCAGATGTAGTCTGTTTCACTTCTATATTTTCAAGTATTTCTTTTCCTTCAGAGTGAGGTTCGCTAGTCTGTATTGCATTATCTCGTAGTGGTGCGCACATAATAGATACATCATGCATGGCTATGATATCCGGTTGACAAATGATTGATTTATCGGCCATGGATGGAGGTTCAGTAATTAAACTTTTACCGGTCTGTGTTTCAATGGTAACGTTAGGTACTGGCTCAATTTTTGGTAAAGTTTTTGATACTCCTATCATTTTAGCATCTTCAATAACAAGTTTTTCCGACGGAATTCTTTCAACGTTTGTATCGACTTCTTGAAATTTGTCCTTGATTACCTCCACTTCTCTTGGAGTTACTACTTCTTCAGGCATAGAAGTGGAATCTATTGTACGATCAGTTTGTGAAATATCATCATCGACAGGCTCTGGAGCAGATCTTATCTGCAGTAGTACATGTCTTAATCTTTCTATTTCTATTATGACTAGATTTTTTGTATCTTCTAACGCTTTTTGCATTGCATTTAATTTTTCTCTCAATGACTGACTAGATTCATCGTTACTTATCACAGTAATAGACTTCAGTAGGATTTTATACTCCTCATATTCTCTTATATATTTCTCATAGATTTCTATATACCTAGTAATATCTTCTTCTGTTAATACGTCAGATTGTTTAGTAGATTCTTTGAGTTCATCATTAATTAACTCAAGCCAACTATCTAGTTTAACAATCTTTTCCTTATTTTCTTCTATTTCTTTAGATTGTCGCGCCATTTCTACTTTGGCGTCCTGAAGAAATAATAAAGTGAAATTTTATCCAGTAATTATGGGACATAAATAGACATAAACCAGTAAATATTCGAAAATAACTACCTTTCTTACCTGGATGATGACTAGACCCTGGCGTGCTTGCGTCAAAAGCTTTGAGATTCTTGCCTTCATGACAATCAGGTCTTTCAGCAGTGTTTGTATTTCCTCTTCTTGTTTGTACTCCATGATTTTCTCCTCCAAAAGATTCGCTGCCTCCTCACACTTTTCGAGAATTGAAATTCCCTCCTGTAATGGAACATTTTCAACTATATAATCTTTAAACGAAAAGTAGTAAAGTTTAATTCTAACTATGGATGTAGAAGTAATCTTCGATACTGCTTTAAGATTCCGATTATTTTTTCACTTTTAATTTTAAGATAAACATATTGATATTTTTTTTAACCAAAAAAAAATTTATTCGAAAAACTAACTAATGTTGCGATCTTCTTATATAAAATCATTTTAAATCTTTTTATAGAGTAGAGTACCTATGTCTTCACGGCTATGAGACAGCACTTTCTGACCTTCATGAATTATTAATTAAAGTAATATTTCATGAAATTATGTGAACCCACTCATCAGACACAATTCAATTATAATATGTGTAAGCGGCAACGTTCGCAGATTGGCAGGGGACAATAAGTTGTAAAAGATTATTATTTAAAATATAAGATCATCAGAGTACTCTTTGAACTAGAGAGTTGCCAAGGACTTGAGAAAACTTTATATCGCAAAGAAAGTAGTTTCAGGCTTTGTAAACTTATCATGATAGTACGATATTTGTTTGTTATATTTATATGTTCTTCAGCCAAATTACTTTTAAAGAGAAACATTTGAATATAGTTTTGTTTATTTAGAACTCGAATACAGAAAGATGAAGTAAATGTTATATTCATATAACGAAACCATTGGTGTTGGCAAATTGTTTCATCAGAGGAACAACATCATCACCATCAACAGCTTATTCGTCCCACTACTGGGCGAAACACATAAGGAGTTTGGGCTATAATACTGAATCTGATCTAATTCGGGTTGGTTAGTGAAATTGGTTGTCTTAACAACCTGAAACAACGGCTTAACGTGCCTTCCGAAGCGGAGGAGCTGGAGATAACGAATTTTTTGACCCATCCGGGACCAACCATGGCGAAAGTTGCTTTGTTTTCGGTATCGAAACTAGAGCTTCCTAGTCAGTACGCTATTCGAGCTTCTCATAAACAAGAACAATCATAAAAACTGAAAAGCTGAAAAACTCCAGCAATTCGATTAAAATATCTCCAGTAAGTCGATGTCGTTTAGTTTATATTATATAATTTTTATATAACATTTATTCAATGATTGAAACAACTTTCAACTATACCTCGTAAATGTTAGAGATAATTTTAGCCTGTAGTGTTGACCTACTTCCACTTATGTCTGTTTAACTCACAGAGATGTTGAGTAATGGTGTTGACTAAGCCTGCCGGCATCTTATACAAGAGTAAAAAACAGTTTTTTTGTTGTTTAAAGTATCGGACGTTACTAAACAACATAATAAAATATGTAGTTAATAAATGAACAACATAAAAACTATTTTTTAGTCCCTAAATGTGCTAGAATCAATTCGTTGATTTATTTTTAGTATATTCCACATTTCTATGAGGATCATCTCAAAACTGATCGCCAAAGTGCATCTCTTGTTATTCAATGCCTATATCCATTTAACCTTCCGACCTTTGCCGGTACGTCAGCAGCTCATAAGCAATTAAAAACAACAAATTATGCCTTGTAGGCTCTGAATAGTTATTATAATATAATATTATACAACAAGTAATATTGATAATAATGGGTAACTCCAAAAAGCAGCGACTGACGTAAAAGTATTTTAAAAAATCATCAATATAGTAGTTAGTATTAAAAATACCTTGAAATCTTATTTAATCCATTACTCGTTTCGAAGACCTTTAATTATTACTTTTTGTATATAAAAAAACAACACTACAACTTCACTTAAGTTCACTACAGTCTTTTGTTGTGATAATTTTGTTTCACTCGATTGTTCGATATCGGTTCGCACTGTTTGCAAGCCCGTCACTGACTCTGTTTCATATGCAAATGCCCTAGTCAATGTTTGCCAAACAGTACCTCGTATTATTAACCTATGTCGTAACCCTAAAGCATAGGTGACATCATAAACAAGCGATGGGCAACTCAATGCCAAGGTTGACTGAACAACCATTATTTAGAGATATTGCAGCATCTGTATATACATATATAATTTATATACATAAACAGTGTATGATGTAAGTATTTAAATTAAAAGTGATGTAAGATTGATTCTAATTTTATTGTAATAAATAATAAAATTAAAATTACTTAATCGGAATATCATTAGTTTGAATCTAAACATGTTACCACGTGTGTTCTAGTAATACGAACTTAAATAAACGATGTCACGTCTAAATTTAAAATAGAAACTACACCTAACTCAACGTCAGTAGGAATTGGGAATGTTATTTCTGAACTATGAATATTTACAATGGAACTTACCGTGAGACCTTCCTCCATGGCGTGAAGGCTCTCGTCGGGTAGATCTGATAGACGAGTCTGTACGTCCATTACTTCTCTTAGCAGACTTTCAATATCGTTAGATAAGTCATCCTGAGAACACACCCCTTTATTAGTACACAAAATAAAAATGCTTATGTTACGTAGAATTCAAAAACCATTGAACACATGTCATTCACAATCATACCGGTCACAAACAAAAAAAGTTATAGTTACAAAATTAGCTAATACTCAATTTCGTCAAGGTTTTTGTATTCCATATTCTATTTAGCGATAAAACAAAAAACGATCTCATTCCAATTCAAGGGTTCTGTTAGCTAAAGAATTCAGAACATAAAAATCACAAAAATATTATTAGTTTAAATCTTAATGTTGACATGTCATGCGAATTGGGCATCCACAGCAAGGGCTCATTCAGGTGATAATTTAACAGGGCTTAATGGTTGACAAAACAAAGGAGTAATTAAAAATAAGTTCGACATAGTATGTAATAATAATATACATCACAGTGACATACTAAATACTTGCGTATCATCGTTATAATAGCCTAATCAATGTAGTAGGTATATTTTCAGGTATACATTTGCAGGTTACCGTTTGACAAAAACCTAGATCTCAATTAATTATTAAGTATTTATAAATTTTACGTATGTACAAGTAAATCTTAATAGAAATATATTATTATGTAAATGAAGTTACACAAATGATTTACTAATTGATACCGTATAGGTATTAATTAATAAATCCATGGAATTGCAAATAATTTAAATAATTTAAATTTAATTTAGAATACTCTAAATTTAAAATGTGCTAGCTTCAGTGAGTTAAGCGTGTTCCGAAGCAAGTGAGGAAAATAACCAGCAAACATCAAATACTATGCTGAACTTTCGAAACATTCTACATACATTAAAAATACTATGAAAAATATCATGAAAACAAAGATTTTCAGAGCACAGGTCATCTACTGAAAAACATAGATATATTAAAATATTTAGTGTAACATGTTCACTGATAACTGACCTGAGATAACTATATAGAAAATTGTAGCCGGTACTGCATATTCATTGCTAAGCCCAATATAAAAAAATCTAGAAAAAGAAAGCGTCCTCAATGTCGATCGTCTCATAGTGGCCAATTAATTTAATTTTTTCACACAAAAAGGGTTCTTTTGAAAAATAAACGTTATATTATTTTAAATAAAACAAGAATAAGAAAACAATATTCATTTTATTATAACAAAATATCAGACCATTATAAAGACTAGATATAAATATATCAACTATCGAAATTATAGTTAATAATTTACGAAGTGATCTGACTAGACACGACTAGAATTATAAAAACAACAATTGTTCAATAAATTTAAACACTAAATCCAAATGCGTAAATACTAACTCCTCAAACATAATAATTCATTACATAGAATGCCAAGCATTGGCACTACAAGACGAACGGCTTTGGCGTTGCTAAACGATAGTTTACGATAGAGAGCCACGTAATGACTAACATTAAGAATTTAGTAATAATATCATGCCAAACATAAAATAGAAAATATAAATTTGTACAATACGACTGGCGATCAGTCACCTTGGCTCTTCGAAGTGATGATTCTCCTTCCATCGGCTCCTGTCGGGATGAGGATGGGGCAACTGGTTCTAGGGACGAGGTTGTTAGTAAATCCTCTCGGATGTCGGTCACCGAGCGCGGTGTGTTCTCGCTGAATGAACCCGTGAGCGAATCACCAGGCGTTTCTAAACTTAGGTACGAACTTTGATCTTTCCAACTACAAATACCGCCCGGCAAATCCATTGAAATATAGTTAGAATCGAACGGTGAGCCGCAAGTGTCTTTAGGCTCATCGGCCTCAGACGAATTACCAGAACTACCATTTGGATCTTTATCCTTATCGTTATAATCTTTTGTTTCTATTTCTGTCCTATTCAAATTCGCAGTCTTTGATTGGTTAGCCATTAGAAGGAAGTATTGGCATTCTGCGTCATGATAAATATGTTTCTCGGGCCAAAATGTATTGTCATCAATTAGGTTTTCTTCAAAGTTAACATGTTTTTCGGCCGTTAATTTCATAGATGTGCTATTATCAAGGATTACAATTTCATCTTGAAGCAAACGATTGACGAGTAAATTTTCCGCATCATCAGTTATATGTTTATTAGTCCAGAAATTTTCAGGTTTCAAGTTTATTATATTGTTAGTTGAGACAATAGATCCAATGTTAGTGGAAATTTCATCATGCTTATCAATTGGTTTAGTGTTATATTGGAAAGTGCTCTTTGTTAAAACTGCGTCTTCAGATTTTGTTTGCAAGTCAACTTTTTTGTCATCTTCTAATAAAGAATCAATCATAGTAACACTTATATGTTTAGTATCTAAATCTTCTTCATATTTGTTAATTTGTTCTTTATCGATTCCAGTATATACAACATCATCACTATCAGATGATGCCAACAATGGTGTTTGATTATCTGTTATTTCATCATTCTGTAAATCTATTGATGCCTGTAGAATCAAATCTGTAGGATTATCATTTCTAACTTGGGAACAATCATTTATGGGCAGTAGCATTTCTTCAATCTCTCTTTGTAAATCTGCCATTTTATTTTCAAGAGATTGCTCATCTGTTATTATATTTAATATTTCATTACTTTTGGCTGGCTGGACTTCTGTGAAAATTGTAATCGATTCCGTGGTTTCGGGTATATTTTTGGTGCAGCTGTTGATAATATCTGACTGAGAGGTTTTATGATCAAATTCAAAGTCTCGTTTAGTTTCACTTGATATTTGTACGGTCATTACTTCTGATAAATTTGATAAATCTTCTAATTGACTGGGATCAAATTTCCAATATTGTGCTTCTGAAAAAAGTCTATCTTTGACCGGTGTTTCAGATGATTCAGGAGGCATTAAAATTGTTGATTTGGCTTGTTCGGATAAAATGTTACAATCAATAGTTTTAGACTCTCTTATTTTTTCTTGTTCTTTTGATTCACTAGCAGGACTTGTTTGCCTTTTGGCATCTGTTGTCGGTTTTGAGGCAGTTATTAATTCAGTTGGTGTAAATTCTGCAGAAGGTAAGGATATTGCTAGTTTCATGTCAGCTTTTTTGGATACGTTTTGCTCAGTTGAAATTACTTTCAATTCCGATTTTGTGGCTTCTGAAGAATGTAAAGATACTGTTTCATCTTGGGAATCAATTATTTGTTTTGGTAATATTTCTTCTAATAGTGTTACATCCGGATAAAGTGAATCTTTGTGAACAGTCTTTTTACAATCAATATTTGGTTCCAGTATCATTATCTCTTCTGATAATATAGTTCCCGCTGAGGGTAAAATTTCGTTTGTTTCTGTTTCATGCGTCATTTCGATAGTTGGTTCCGGTAAGTTATCATTTGTTAATTTTATTTCTAAAGAAGGTGAAGTTTCCGCATTGAATCTTACATCAATTGAAAATTCTGGTGGTATTTCTTCCATTGAAGTAGGTATAGTGGTTTGATGTTGAATGTCAATATTTGGTTTTGGTAAAATTTCCTCTTTTACCTTAGTAGTAGTCTTCATAGATTTATCCATTTCTGCAATGAGGTCAATTTTTGTTTCTTGCTGTGAAGAATCTGGAAAAGGTATTGCTGTAGAAGTGGACTGTGTTGCAAGTTTATTTTTAATTTTTGGTTTAATTCTGTCTTCCAGTTCTGGTGGGTTAACTTCAACGTTTGTTGTACGAGAAGGCTCTAATGATGTTTCCGCACCTGGTTCTCTAAATTCTTTTGATAATGTATTCTTAACTGAAGACATTGTTTGTACTGGCTCAGTTATTTGAATCTCATGTTTCTTTTCTTTTTTCTTTTTTTTATTTTTCTTTACTTCTTCTAATTTAATAGGTTGAACAAAGACTAAGTCTTGTTTTTGAACATTATCTTGATCTTTTCTTGGTTCCAAAGCTGTTTCGTTTTCATCTAAATATGATTTTGATTTTTCAGCTGTGTTTTCTTTTTTACGTTTCTTTTTATCTTTTTTGGTTTGTTGTATATCTTCATTAGGGCGACTCGAGGCTACTTGTAAGTCTTTTTCTTTAGATTTTGATGCCCTACTGGGCCTTCCTTTTTCTTTGATTATCTTTAATTTTTTCTCATCAGATGGGACATTCTCACTCAATTCAACATTATCTGTTTTTATAGTGCTCGATAGAGCGTCAAATCTATTTTCAGATTTGTCTCGTAATCCACTTTGAGTAACATTTGATACTGAAGGCGATCGGTTGTCTCTTGAACGTGACCTGGATCTCCTGTGTCGCTCTACAGTTATGAATCCTTCAGCATCTATTTGTGGTTCTTGTTTCTGTGTTTCAGAATCTAATTCATCAACAAGTATTAAAGGCGCAGGAATTTGTTTAGAAATTGGAGTATAAGATTCTTTATGTAAATCTATTTTGTTAGTTCTCTCTGGTGAAGGTCTATTAGCAGCAACAATTTTAGCCCATGAACCTGTAATATTTTCTTCGTGTGTCTGAGATAGTTTATTAACTTCATCTGGTTGTCGCGTAGGCTCAACATTTCCGCATTCTCGATCTGTGTTGTGTGATGTAGCTGGTGGCAATGAAGCTATTTCATTATCATCTATTGTTAGACTTTCAGCCACTACTTCAGCGTATGATTTACCTTCATCTGCACATTTCGACCAGATATTTACTGGTTCTGGGACAGAGCTTAAAGTTTCTGAATCAGATGCAGCTGCATGTAAACTTTCAAAGGCATCTTTTTTATCATCCTTCTTTTTCTTTCTTTTGTTCTTTTTGGACTTTTCATGAACATGATCTTTAACTTGCTTATTGATCTCTAAGTCTTTGTTGGTATCTTTGTGAATATTTTGATCAGTTTTAACAATTTCTTCAATATTTGGTTTTCCTTCATCGGTTTCTTGGCTGGAGGAATATGGGGTTTGATTAGACTTGATCACAGTCTTATAGATATCATCTTTTAGATCCTCTTGGAAATCATGAATATTTTCGGGTATAGTGTCATTTTGAGGTGATTGAGACATAGTAGCTTGTGAAGATTGGTACATGTAAGATGGTGTAAATTCAGGTGCATCAGCTGATAAATTGGAGAAGAGTACAGTTTTTGAAAAGGATGGTTTGAACTCAGGAATGGAATCAATTTCAGGTAGAAGTTCATGCAAGCTATGTATAGGAGATTTTTCAGATCTAATATTTGCATCATCTTTAGGAATGTTAGTCTCTACAACAAAATTTTTAGTATCATCAATCGATTCATTAGGTTCAAAAAGTATATCCGCACTTTCAACGTAATTCATATTATTTTCCAGTGATATCGATTCTGATTTGCCTTCACTTTCTTTTGAATATGAGTCGATCAAATGTAACTCACTAGAACTTTTTTGAACGTAGGGTAAATCCGATAAAACTAAGTCTGATTGAAGCCGGTCACTTCGAGAAGACTCTGCTGATGGGAAGGGATCTGTCGCAGTCTCACTGCTAAGATTTTCTTCCGTTTTATTTGATTCAACTGTCATATTTTCAACTCCAGCCTCCATATCAGCAATCGATTCATTAGGTTCAAAAAGTATATCAGCACTTTCAACGTAATTCATATTATTTTCCAGTGATATCGATTCTGATTTGCCTTCACTTTCTTTTGAATATGAGTCGATCAAATGTAACTCACTAGAACTTTTTTGAACGTAGGGTAAATCCGATAAAACTAAGTCTGATTGAAGCCGGTCACTTCGAGAAGACTCTGCTGATGAGAACGGCTCTGTCGCAGTCTCATTGCTAAGATTTTCTTCCGTTTTATTTGATTCAACTGTCATATTTTCACCTCCAGATAATAAAGTACTAATATTTTGCTCCAAAATTATGTCTTTTTTTAATTCATCAAAACATGGGTAAAAGTCTGAAGATCTTTCATATCTTTTTTCGTGTATTAATTCTTTTTTCAATGACTGTTCTTGCAATGTATTTGTTGTGTAATCTTTTTCAACAATCGGTTCCACATAGTTTTCATTTCTCGCGTCTTCGAGTTCTTTTTCATCTCCATACTCAACTGATATAGGAGTATTATCGAGGTCGTCAACTTCAAATGAATATCCAATCGCATCATCGAATTTGGTTTCAATACTTGTTTCTAATGAAACAATTTCTATGTTTTTATTTTCACTAAGTCCGCCACTCTCTTGGCTGTAAAAGCGATCAACAATGCTTTCATCGGGTATGCATGTTGCTAGTTGATTATTTGGATTTTCATTTGGAATTGTTATATCAGATTTGAAATCAAAGTTTTGTATATCATTGTCAAAACCTCCTATTTTTGCCCACTGATTTTCCGGTTTAGAGATTTCTGCATCTTTTATTGATGCTAGATTTTCTAATTTAGGTTCAAATTTGATATCGGGACATTTTGTTAAAATATTATCAGTCATTTTTAATTTAGTTTCGTCTTTATCTCGTGTAAATATTTTTAAATCTGAAAGCTCTGCGGAGTTGTTGAAACGTTTATCTTGATTCGCTTGGTTTGTTGTAAGTGCAAAGATGTATTCAGCATCTTTGATATCATGGTAGTTATGTGTTGAAACTTCAAAACAAGGTTGATAATCAAGAGGTTTTACTTTGATTTCAGAAATGGTCACGTCCACCTCTAGTTGCTCAGATTTATTTTTTAAGTTGGTATTAATAGCCCCAAGTAACATTTCTGCATCATTTATTAAATGATAAGACTGACTTGACTCTTGCGGTGATTTTACAGGTTGAACAAGTTCATTCAAATATTCTGTGCTACTAGTTCCCAAATTTTTTTGATAGTCAATTTCAGGATCAATACTCTTTACTGTATCTTTAGCAACAGTATGTTCACCTGCGAGTTCACTATTCTCGGTAATTTGAAATGCTAGTAACTTTTCTGCGTCTAAAATTTCATGATAACTTTGACGCGATATTTCTTGAGAGAAACTTTTGAGCATGCTATTTATTTCATCTTGATTTTTGGGATAATCGTGAACTTCAATTTCCGTGGTGTTGGACTCATTCACACATCCATTTTCAGCTAGCACTGCTTCGACAATAATATCTCTAGCGTCTTCTGTTGCGATTTCGTTAGCTGAAAACTGGTAAATATTTTTTTCTTGCTGATGAACAACAGGATTTGTATCATTAATATCTTGTTGTTCAATTTGTGTTTCAGTTGAACTTATTGTCAAATTATTTTCCATGCTCTTATTCGATTTATAGATTTGTGCTTCCTTTTGTAAAACAGAAGCAAAAACACCTTCTGCATCCTGTATTTCATGATAACTATATCTACATTTATCTTCATTCAAAATATTTCTTTCTTGAAGTGAATCATTAGATAGACTTTTAGATTTTTCAGTTGATATATTCGGGTTGAAAATATTATCAGAGTCTGTTTTCTCTTTTATTTCAACATTTTTTATTAGGCATTTTTTAGCAGAAATGGAATATGCTAAAGCAATTTCGGCGTCATTTATATCTTGGTAAGGATATTTTAACGCTTCCTCCTTGTAAAATTTATTTTGCTGATCGTTGCAAGAGAAAGGATCAAGTAATTGAATATCAACATAATCTTTATTTTTTGATTTTAATTCCTGTTCAAATAGTAAAGATTCTTTATTATCTTCTTTTGGTATATTGTGACGACATGGATTCATTATTTGTACTTCGATATTGTGAAGATTATCTGTATCGGGAATTAGTGCAAACTGAGTCGGAGGCTTCTCGGTTAAAACTGTTTTACTTAGTATTTGATCTTTTCCTTCGTATATAATTTCGGTGTCTTCCTGACTACCTTGAGTTATAAGATTATAATAATTATTTTCCAACTGATTCATATCCAAATCTAGGGAATACGTTTTTATTTCTTCTATAAGCGGTTGATACGGAATATCAAACAATTTCACTTTTTCTTGACTTTCAATAGATTTCTTGTTTCTATCTTGAACTGAACCGAATATAACTTCTTCTACAGTATTTTCAACATTTTCCTTTATCAGAGATTTCATAGACTTTTTAAGCATCTCTGAAGTTTCAGTGAAAGTTTCTTTTAAATCAGATTCTTCTTCAGTTTGAGCCATAGGTTTCTCCAGTTCAACTGGTTTATCTGTTCTTTTATAATCTTCTAATTCCTGATTTATGTCTTCGTTTTTTCTTTCAGGATTTTCTTGTAATGTTGTAGAAAGATGTTTTTTATGAAGCTCAGTATTTTCTGAGCTAGAAATTTCTTGCAGTGTTTTGTCTACGTGCTTTTTTTCATTTTCTAAGAAATCTGCTGTAGAACTTTTGCTTACAGTAGGAACGTTCATGCTGGGAGTGCTTATTATTGAAACATTATCAGTTTCATCTACGCTTTTTATTCTATTGGAAGACTTTTCATCAGTGATTTTGTCGTCACTATTTTCTAAAGTAAAACTCTTGGTTTCATCCGCAGGATGTGTTTCCTCTAATGAATTACTTTTCCTTTGAAAAACTTTAACTGTTCTTATTGGCGGTAATTTTTTCTCTTCGTGAGTTATTAGATATATTGTACGTGTTTCAACATCATTATTGATAGGTTCATAGCGAGTTATCTCATCTACGATTTCAATAGAACCACGTTTAAGTGTCTCTGTAGAGAAAAATTTATCATTGTTATTTTGTTCACACGACGGACTTGATGTAACAGATTTTTCTTGTTTTATCTCATTTTGTTCTTTGTTTATCTTGTCAGATTCAGATTTAATGTCAGAAGGTATCTCAGGTACTTTTCCGTGAATCACCACTTTCTCACTTTCAATAATAGTTACTTCTGTTGCTTGTTCTGTTTGGCCGGATAAACCAAAGTCATTTTCAATATTTGCGTCAAAAGTTAGCCCACTTCCTCCTTCCTCTTCAGCAATCAAAGCGTTCCAATCAACAGAAACAACTTTTTGAGCTACAGAAAGGCTTTTTTCATGTTTTGAGGTGTCTTCAGGACTTTCTTTAAGAAGATTTATTTTTTCAGATGGAATGTTTAAAATAGCAGGTTGAACTTCTTTTCGTTTTATATCCTTGGGTTTTGAATGTTTATCTTTGGACTTCTTTTTAGACACTTCAAATTGTTCTATTTCCTTTAAAGCTTTTTCTATTTCGTTATCCTCAATCTTGTTTTTTTTCGACTTCTTCTTTTTGTGACTTTTTTTTTCTCGTATATTACCTTCAACGTGTTTATTCATTTCTACCTCAAAGTCTTTTTCTATATTATGTAAGTCTACATTATCATTAGTTATGGAAGTCACTAATTTATCTTGGCAGGAGTTAGACTCAGTTTTTGACAATTCTGGTAGAAATTCCTCTACTTGTTCAACTATATTAGGAATTTCTTGCACAATCGGTTCTATGTCTTTAGTGTTATCAACAATAGATGTTTCAACTACATCAGTGGTTTCAAATAGTATAAGTTCTTGAACTTTGTCAGATTTTTTACCCTTTGCCTTTTTTTTATCTTCATTTGAAATTTTCTTACTGATAGATTCAGACAAGTCTTTTTTTGGAGGTACATCTATTTTTGACTTAGCATCTTTCATCATCTTGTTTTCATTATCAGTGGTATCTGGTTTAATATCAAATTTTTCTTCTGAAATCAAATGTTTAAAAGTATCGGCTTCTGAGGATTCTAAGATCAATTTTGTATCCAATAAAGGACTCGAAATCTCTTCTGCAAGAATCTCAGTTTTTTGAGAAGCAGATAAATCCTGTGCATCTGGTTTAGATTGCTTTTTCGAGATTTTCTTTTTTTTCTTAATGTCCCCTTTTTGTTGTAAATTTGCAAGTGTTTCATTGCCTACATATTCTTTACTATTTTCTAGCGAATCTTTTACTCGTTTTTTCTTGTTTTTATCTGATTCTGCGATTTCTTTAAGAGCTTTCTGGATTTCATCTTCAACAGGGTTATTTGTTTTTGATTTTTGTTTTTTCCTTGATTTCTTTTGAGTGGGTTCGCCTATGACGACGCTTGGTTCACACTCAACATTAATTGTCTGTGTTATTGTTTCAACTACAGTATCACTATGCGGTATTATTTTGGTTATCTCTTTGTGAATCGTTTCATTCGATGTAGGTTTAATGTATGCTGTTTGTACAGCTATTACTGGTTCAACCTCAACTACATCATCAAAGTCTTGTACTTCGATTACTTTTTTATTCACCTTTTTCTTTTTCACTATCTGATTTTCATTCGCTTTTGCTGGTCGTTTTTCCGAAGTACGTCTTTGTCTCGGCATGTCCTTTGACCGATTTCGTTGTATAGGCCTATCACGTCGCTGTGGTTTCAATTTCGAAGGTTCTATTCTCTCTACCGTGATTTCTACAAATTGCTCTGAAAGAGGTTTTTCGCCACATTCGACTACAATCTCTTTTACCAACTCTACTTGCGCAACTTGCGATTTAGGTTGTGTGGACACACCGTAACTTTTTTGTTGTTTACGCAATCCAAGTGCCAATATTTCAGCATACGATAGATCTTGCGAACGAAGTTTCTCAAATGGACTAGAAGCCCTGATTTCTCGTTCGGGTGGAGTCAGTTCCACCAAGATGCGAGAGGGGGAAACGGCCGAAACCCTAGAAGACGATTTATCCTCAAGCAAAACTCCTTCACACTGAGGCGATACTGATGATTTACTCTCAGTCGGCACTTCGACTAGAGGGGACGGCGCATAAAAGTCAAGTGTCTGATTCGTCACTGATGTGGAGTGAGGCGCGTTATCATAACCATAGTCATAAACGTCATCCGAATAAGGTTCACAAACACTGACGGTTTCGCACTCGCGGTTGTCACTGTAAGTGCCGCTGGGTTCAAATGCCCCGTCGTCTAGCGGCTCACTGTGCTCACAGGGATGCACACTCACACTGACACTTTCACCGTGCACATCGTCGACGGTCTTTGGCGGGCTCGGTTCAGCCTCATCTCTGGGTGCGTGAGGCTGACTCTGCCTCTGTGGGCTCTGTCTTCGCGAAGCGCTGGATCGTCTGGAGCCCATGGAACTAGATCTCGAGCCTGCACCCTTGACTATCTCGGCGTAGGTGGTAGGGGCTAGCCACGCCACAGGAGCAGCGGCGGCATCGGGCGTCGGATGGTTGCGGCGCTGCGGCTCGCGCGGGCGGCGGGCGGCTCGGGCATGGTCACCGCGAGCCACGAGCATGCCCAGCGTGCTCGCAGGCTCGTCCGCGCCCGCTGCGAGCGCCCAGTAGGGGTCCAGCTCGTAGATAGCCCCAGTCAGCTCTTCTATACGCCGGGCGATTTCCTGATACGCAAGTACGGACATACATGATTTACAAGGGGTTACTGGGGTTACGGAAGTGAAGCGTGAACCTGAGCGAGGGTGATGAAAAGAAACGACGATGATTGCGTTGGTCGAATGAATTTATTCGATAGATACAATAAATACGTTAACGTTAATAAAATTACAAATTAGGAATAATCTAAACGCTACGCGTCCCGGAGCGGGTCCGAGTCGGGCCCGCCGCGTTGAACCAGAAGCTTGATTCGCTCGTTACGCGCCTGAATTTTGCTCTGAAGCGACTTGACTCGCTCGCGACACTCCTGACAGAGGATCGATCGAAAAGTTAGCGCGAGTAGGTGAAAGGAACAGGGACGGAACAGAAAAAACAGAACGATAAATAAAACGCTACGACGGTGTGGTGACGAATGTACAGTGAGGCTACCTAGCAGGCGGCCAGAGCGGAGAGCGGACGTACCTGTTGATGGCGCGCGGCGCGGTCTGGCTCGCGCGGGCTGTAGTGCGGCTGCGCGGCGTGGCGCAGCTGCTGCTCGGCGCGCATGAGCTGCGTGCGCAGGCGGGCCACGTCCGCGCAGTACGCGTCCACCTGCGCCAGCGCCGCGCCCAGCGCCGCCGCCTGCCCCTGCGTCTGTGCGCTCAGCGCGTCCAGCGCGCCGCCTAGCGCCGTCGCTTGCGCCTGCACTCCAGCGGGCCCGTGAGATCCCGCTGCAACGCCTTCCGGCCCAAAGTGTACCTGCGGGAGTGAAAGAATTGTTAACGTTTCGGTATCATTTTAAGACAAATTCGATCATGATACCGATTGTAACAATAACGGTTTGCATTATCTGTAGATTTCACTGAGTAATGGTTTTCAAACACCGAAAGAAACGCGAAGACTAACGTTCAATTTCTCGACGGCGTATGATATCTTGGTCTTCTGTGTGGAAATATCGTTGATGAGCTTCTCTCTCAACGCAAGGCGATCTCGAAGTGGCTTCTTCGCGTTTTGTGGTGCTTCTAGCGTTCGCGCAGTAGCGTCGAGCCAGTGCCCAGCGTCTTTTAATTTCTTCTCACACCGCTCCCACTCCTCAGCGAGCTCCTGTAGGAGACCGTTCTGTAATAAAAGATAAAATAAGTTTGATATTCAGCAGCTGTTGAATCCCTCGAGTGCGGTGATCACTGACCGTCTTTGCTAGTCGTTTTTCAACGTCGACGGTAGCATTCTCTGCTGCTTCCAGTCTCGATGGCAGATCTCCCGAACTCGTCACTCGTTCTATTGCCTCGATCTCTTTCGCCATGTCCGCTAAGTTTTTAGCTTGCTGTTTACAACTCTTGAGCGCATTCTATAATAAAATATTAAAGATGTGAAAACACTGTTTGGTTACAATATATATTATTAAAAAATAACAAGTATGATACCCCATATTCCGCCTGTTTCTGTTGCGCCTCCTGCAAGTCGGCCAAAGGTAATGGCCGCGCAAGGAATGCACGTTGTGTCTCGACCCAGAGTAAGACTTTCTCTAATAGAGCGAGGAATCTAGCGACTGCGTCGCAGGCATCTTCGACTGTCGCTTGGCGCGCTTCTAGTTCACTACATACAGCCGCGAACTGCTCAGTCAGTGCGTTTACAGTCGACTGCACTAGTTGCCGCTCGCCGGCGTCCCGGCTGCCCTCAACTATGGCTCGTGCATTCCGTGACAGCCGCTCCACGCGGTCCGCTATATTTGGCACTTCTGATCTGGTAGCTACCAGGCGCTCTTTGTACGGTTCTGGTGGCAAAGTTCTATCACGTGCAGTCAACTCTGCTGCTTTTATCCATGCTTGCACATCCTCCACATCTGTCGCGTATTCAGAACGTGCCGTGCGAGCACGCTTCCATTCCCTCTCTTTTTCCTCCATAGCCGCTGCTAACGCTTCCGAAGACAATTCTAAAGCTGACAACTCCTGAGCTACGTCCGCCGGTGCAGATCCTCCGTACCGCTTCCTGCTTTCCTCTGTGAAATTCTTCGTGCGGTCAACTAATTCGGAAACCTCTTTGGTAAGAATTTGCACGCCTTCGGATTCGTTCTCGCCGAATACGTAGAAAGTCTTTACTTTAGCGATGGAGACCTCAATCAATTGTCGGAGTTCGTCTATCTTCTCCGATACACGTTCGAATTCAGAAACTATCTTATCTATCTCCGCGAGTCTCGCCGCAATAGTCTGTCGCAATCTGTAAAAGAAAAGCAATATTTAGTGTACTGTTTGCGCAGAGAACTACGACAGTATGGAAGGCATTCGGCATCACACGAGTGAAGTTGAGCTGCCAAAATGCGACTAAAATAAGACGGCGCGGCGTGACGCAGCGCCCGTGACGGTGCAAGGTCGGCGCCGCCGACTCGTGTACCTCGTCGTTAGTGCTCGTTCGCTCGCGGCGCTCCGCTCGCGGTGCCCGCCCGTCGCTCAATGAACCGTTTTCGATAGATTCGGTGGACGCATCTAAATTTAAATTCCACGTTCTAATGTTTGCACGGTGACATCAGAGCACGCAAGTTTTTTGATTGCATTCGCCGACGAGTGTTTACGTTTTGCAAATATGGTTGAGCGCTTATTATTGGTGACGTGTCGCGTGTGTCCTTGAGCATCGCATCTCAAAAACACTATATAAGTTATTAAAACAAGTATTAACTTTAGTAAATGCTAATGAAGGTTATAAAATACAATTGCGCAATACGAAGTTGATGATATGCGCCGACGGACCATGGAGCGGCATGGCCTGCCGGCGGGGCGCCGTGAGTTCCGATCTAAATGCCGAAGTAAACATGCGAAGAGGCCGTTGCCAAAACTTACACATTCAGAATGAACAATTTTACAAATAGGAGCCATCGAATCCATACCTAATACACAAAAATACATTCAGGTCTGACTCATACCGGTTGACACGTACGCAGTACGCAGTCACATTGTATCACATTATTCGCTATTATTATATAAAAAGAACCATTTCAAGCCACGGGAATGCGACAAGCAGATCGCAGTCTCTTTATGTACTATTCAATACAGTTTATCTCTCACGTCCGCTTATTTTCGGATCGGCGTGTGGAATGTTGTTGTTATTACGCGGAAGGGAACCTCTAACATCGGTTTGATTCACTGAGAACATGTCACTTTGACGCATTTCGCACTTTTGTTTTTCAACTCGTTACGATAAAATCTATACTTGTTAGACTTTAAGATGGCGTATGTTCTAAGTATATTCTTGCCCGGAGCCGGGTTCCAGTGCAGACAGGGAGGCCCTGACCTATAAAAATGCGACGCGCATGCGCGCTAGACTTGGTAATAGGTAGTCTACCAGTTTGAATAACGATTACACGTCCCCAACGAGTGTCTGGAACCGTCTATGTTTAACATTATACCCTATTTTGTACAACGAAAGTCTTATTTTAACTGGGTCTCAGTGACGCCGTATGATATTTTTAACCTGAAAGTTGGTTCTCCGATTGATTCTATTCTATAAAAGACTTATTATAGATAGGAAAATCCAGTCGGTCGTTTTAAAAATATAATGATAGAATCTAGATATTGAATTATAAGTATCTATTTTGAAGATTCTTACTGTTAAGTTAAATTATGACGTCAGAGAATTGACAATAAATTTATTAAAACAACTTTAGTAATAATCATTGAGTAATTATGTAATATAAAAATGGCAGGCCAACTTATGTACTACATAATTATACTCACTTATATTTTGTATTTTTGCGAACTAAATACTTATACATTCAGTTTCCTGTCTAAAAATAATTGAGTAACTATGACATCATTCACATTTATAAAGAAATTTGATTTAACGATTTGCCTACACATTAAAATGATAAACTTTATTTCTATCCGTAATCTTAAGACTATCCGCTAGAACTAGATAGAAATTAATATAACCAACTGTTTTAAGAACTAATTCGAGTTTAATAATTAATTTAATTAATAATCTGTTTAAGATTAGTGTCTTAAACACTTTCGTATTTACGTCTACCTTGTAACTTTACCTTTTATTTATCTTTAATGAAATATGAAGATATATAAAGATATATTCTATTCTATTCTATTCTATGATGCTAAGATACAATTTTTAAAATAATAAACTTTATTTTAATTAACTTAAAACGAACTGTTTGTGTATATTCAGTGAAAATGTAGAATCATTTCATTTATCTATTTCATTTTAAATTTAATGAGTAACGCAGAAATAAATCATAATTTTTTAATGAAATTAATTCTTAAATCAGTTGGTTATATTAATTTCTATCTAGTTATAGCGCATAGTCTTAAGATTACGTGTAGACCTAAAGACATACATTTATCTGAAAAAAAAAATATTGAAACGTTTAGAACCGGTGCGGAATAATGGTGTTTACATTTAAAACCCAGTTGCTATGTAATCAAACTGAAATACTGTTTGTACAATGTGGCAATAACAAACTCCTAGCATTATGACGCTGGACCAAGGGCACACGGAAACAACGTACATTGCTGCTTTTCAAAACCTCAAATCTTTTTCTGTCTTTTGTAGTCAGCAATGCATTATAATTCGTGACTAAAATTACGCAAGAGCGCTATAAATCCTTCCGTGCGTCTCAGTGAGCGATCTTCGACCTAAAACACGCGGATTTAGGACGAGCTAAATGCAAACGTAATGACATCATCATCAGAATATATTCTTAAATAGCTTAGTGTCATTTTCGCTGATGATTTCATGATTAAAACGGCTTCGAACTAACAGAAAATATTATCTGAAATTAATGGGCGTTATATTCTTTCGTGAAGTTGTACAGATTCTTATTAGATTTAATTTTACATCAAGGTTGCTTACTACACTTTGTTTTTAAATAAATATTTTCTGGTATTCAGTATTTGTCAGAGACCATTTGAGCTTTTCTATCATAATTTATTTATAATAAGTTGTAAGTACCTTTATTGAACTCTGTTACATTCGTTGTCTCGTTTTAGCACACGCAATCTGACTAATTCTCTGACAGGACGTGTTTCCGATGATTGAAAATGGTTTAAATGAGTAGGTTTTTACTTTAAATATATGTAAATACGCGGGTAAATCCACCAATATATAATTTTAAATATAAAACTGTATTAAGCAAACGGGTAGACATTTTAATATAAGCTTTACTTTACAACCGTAATGCGATATTTACAGATTATTTGTTATATCTAACAGTGCATTAAAGTGTATATTAAGTGTTTATATAAGTTATAAGTCCAACGTATCATTAAGTTTCTAAAATTATTTATAATAGGTTTGATATTAATTTAATTTACATGATAAATGATAGAGTTGTATAGTTAATGCTCTCAAAGAAGTTTGTACTTATATACGCATATATATTCGATTAAATTTGTTTTGAGACTATCGTAAATTTCTTTAATAAATGTGCGGGCCCCTTTGTTTGTGTGTTCTTTTTAAGACTAGACTTTTATAGAGCTTGGCTATTTCTCAGTATCTAATTAATAAAACAAAAATAAATGTCAAATTATGTAGATCTTGTAATTATTACTTACCGGTCGTAAAAGTTAACTCGATTTTAAATCTCTGATTCTAAAACTTTTAATATTATTTATATGGTTACTTCACCGAAGTTCTCAAAACCCAAGAGCTTTGACATTGCGAACAGGTTACCAATTATGTCAACCAGCCGCTCGCCCTTGACCGTACGCGTCTGACACGACACGACCAATTACGAAGTGACATCACTGTTATCACGAACCAATACTTTAAACCTTACGTCTACAACATAAAGCACAAATCGTAATGCCAACAATCCCCCAGACCATAAAATTTAAATAACACAGCGGTTTCCTGTCGAATTCTGTACCCTTTTACTGAAGATCTAAAGTATAATTTTGAATTAAGCAATTTTGGCGAAGTATATCAATAAAGTTGGCTAAACTTAGTTCATTGGCTCAGAATTTTTATAAAAATATTGTTTTATATTATATTAAGCTTTCTCAAATTATATTAACACTAGATATACCAGCGATTTGAATATATGTCAACAACAAAAATTATATTTGTTACTAATGTATATAAAATAACATTAAGTTTATAAAACGTACTCTCTAATTATAGCTACAAAAGTCATAACATCATTTCTGAAAAAAAATATGTAAAATATAGTAGGAATTTAGATTGAAATTGCAGGACCAGTCTAAATGACTGGTCTGGTAAATCTAGTGTTAAGCTCATTGACAAATTTTTGTATAACAATTTATTTTATATTCTATTAGTGCATTTTTTTTATAGAAGCACAGCAAATGACTCGATATGTCCACCTGATGGTAAGCAGTAGGTGCCAATCAGATAAGGAGCCCATGTTATAGGAAGAAGCGAATAAGTGTACCGGTAAGAAATTCAACGATCATTAGAATATCGCAAAAACTATGTCAGATCTCAATAATAGTATTCAAACCCTACTTCTGTAAATTAGCAATCAATAGCAGCTATAAAACATAAAATATTGGCTCTCAAGCAATGTGTTTTAAAAGTTCCTATGTGAGGAACGGATGTTTTTACCTAGTCTCAAGGTTAAACACTCGCTAGCAATATTCGTTTCAGTACTAAATTCGGTTTTTGAGCAAGAAAACTAAACTATTTGTTTGTAAAAGCAATGATCACGATATCGTTAAATAGTTCTGATGATGCAAAATGTCTATCATTTATTTTATCATATCACTATTTAAACTATATGTTCTTGCGTATAATCATCGAAGTATTAAATAAATCATTTATCTGTAACATACTACAGAATAAAAAAAACAAAAAAAAAAGAACAATTCGGTATTATGTAGGTGTGTGTGTGTGTGTGTGCAAAATGCACGCCATTTTTTTTTTCGCTCAGCAATCATTTTTATCCCTGTATTAAAAAGCTTGACCGTAACATTGGTATCATGCCAAAACCTGAAGATGGTAAATCAATCAACTGAGGGATTTCAATAATCGCTAACGAAACGCTGAAAGTAAAAATATGTAGGATTTGACATAAGCTCTCGCTTAGCTCTCGAGCGTAATTGTCAAATAACACAAGTATTTTTTAGCGATTCTATTGCGATTACATGCCTTGACCTTGGCCTTGTCTAGACTGGAGTGTTATCTACAATTGTGAAAATAAACAAATATACGTATTGTTATTATAAAAATGGCACTTAATAAGGGTTATAGAGCCAATTGTTATGGTAGAAAATTTGTTTTAGATTAATTTACGTTGAACTGTTAACTGTGAACTGAAATAGTATGCACCTATTTTACGTCAACAGATACATGATTAAGTAGACCTTGAATAATTTTTATTATTATTTGATTATATTATTGTTTAGTATCTCTTCACGTTTCAAAAACACCCAAATTAAAAATTAGGAAGTGTGTAAAATTAGCAAAAGAATCTAGATACGTCAAAAGCAGTCTGAACCATTATTAACGATTGCTAAAAAATTGGTAAAATTAAGTTACTACGTTTGAATATGACCAACGAAATGCAACTAAAACGCGTTATTAAGTTTTAATTTATTCATGGATCACGTTAATTTTTAAGATTTTCTTTGTAATTTTTCAAAATTGTGTTAATGAGGTAGTTAATTGGTGACACAAAAAATAAGTAGTTTCTTAAATTATAAGTCGAACCAAACCAATTACATAAATCTCAGAGACATAAAAATACTTTAGGTAGGCATAATTATATTTTCTGAAGTCTTCACTAGGTCAGTACGATCAATTCTAGTTTTTCATAGAAAAAGTTACACGTTGACAATATTTTGTCAGAGCGCCAGACATCTGGACTTTCAACGGTTACTACTCCCGGCGTCTATTGGCAATGATTGGCATACAAAAACATATTTTCTAGTTCATGCAATGTTTTTAAAGCAACATGTATTCCGTAACGCTAATTAACGTTTGTTGGTGATAAATATTGTTGTAGAACGATCGACTGGTCAAAATGGAATGCTGATTACATGACCGTTAATTAAGAAATTCCCCGATATTATTTTATGAGAAGTACTCTTTATTCATGAATTTCAAAAATAGAATGACCTGTTGAAATAATAGGAGGGTATTATCATGAAAAGAACATTATAATTTTGAGGGAATTTAGTTTAATTTTATATGTATAATATAGTTTGTTTGTAATACTGCGATACCTAACACGATTCATGTTAACTGTCATTTGTCATACTGAATTTACCACATCAATGAAAATAAATGATTTATATCTAAGCTAATTTTCTTTATTAAGAGTGATTAGTAAGGAGTACCGCTTATTTTTTAAGGTAGATAACGTGTAATAAAGGCTTTGTTGCTGACTTAAGCTGCCAAATAATGCAAAAGTGTTTTTTATAAAGGCAAGTTATTTTTTATACAATTAAGAAGGAAGTTCGAATTGAATATGCTTGCGTACTTGTGCTGACACGTATGACCACATCTCCCATAGACTAATCCTATATGGTATACAGACGCTGAACAGGCTCTATAAACATAACAGGCTCAGCTTAATTGCCTGGACAGACAGGTGATCCTTACAATTAAACTTGAAAGAAAATGGGTCTGGCGAGTACGTTATTGGACCAGAATCCTACGATGTACTCTCCAGTACGATGCCAAAAGCATCCAAGAAGTATGCGGAGAGGAAGCACTCAGAATGGCATAAGATTGCTTCTCTCACACACTCCAAGTGATTTATGTATCCATTTGAAGGCGCTAACGACTGTGTCCAGCAGTAGTATATATCGAAGCAGCAGTGTATATCGAAGTCTTTGTCTGCAAGAAATCCACACAACACACTGTACTTACTTCTCATAGTTGTCTACTAGATCCTTGACGTTCTTTTCCGTTTCTTCAGCCACTTCCTTTGAGTTTGGTTTTAAAAGGCTGACGATGAATTCGGCGTGCTCTGTCACCTCGTCCCGGCTATCTTCTAGACTGTCGACGTCACTTTGAAGTTCCTGAAGACAAGGCAACGTGTTTTACAATCAGGTACTTTATATTCAAATCTATTTTGATATTTAATAGATCTATTCATTTCTTTATCACCAGGTGATATAAAATAAAAATAAATTGTACCCAAGACCTCAATTACTATTAAAAGAAATATTCTTTATATGGCATAAATACTTTGTAAATGTGACTACAAATATTTAAAATCTAAGGAGTTTCGATCTGAGGAGGCGCCGCTTCATCTCCAAAGCTAAAGTATTCGTCGGAGCGGCAGTAGGGTTTGATTTTGACGTTTTGAATAAAATTAGTAATTGAACGCATTTCAATTTGATTTTGGTTTTCATAAATTTTTCAATTTATTGTCTACTAATTCTACTAAGTTGCGATATTCGCTAAACTATTACTATCTATCAAAAATGTACACGACGTCACTTGATGTATGTCAATTGATATATCATTGCATGTAATATTCAAATACACTATTATGTTATCTTCTTAACTCCTCTTCTTATCCTCGGAGTTAATATTTATTTTAATTTATTAGAAGACCAACACTTTATTATATGAAACAACACTGTTTCTCTTATTAGAGTATGGGATAGACTGCGCTCAGAAAGCTCTGCTTAACATATAAATATTTTTCTGCAAAATAATTGCCATTTAGGTAGGTAAAAGATTCTGAGTCGTACTATCGAGACACACTTGTTTAAATACGACCCCACGGATGAATAATCATAACAAACGAAATGGTACCTGCAAAGCATGCCTAATATCGAGGGCCTTCCTCCTCGTGCTGGGGTTAGCGTCCAGTTGCCTGAGCCGGTCAGAAGCTGCGGTGATGGCGGCTGTCAGACTCCTCTGCACATCCAGCAGTTGATTCCAGCGCTGCAGCTGATTGTCAGTGATTGCGGCACGCTTTGCGAGACCTGGAGACACAACATTGAATTATTGAGATGTTCAAGGTGTTCGAGCCATTTAAGACAAACAGTGACACGAACGAATTATTTAAGAGAAACCACGTTACCTGAATAATGATGTTAAACGAGACTGATCACAAATTTCATCGATACAGACTGCTTTTGTTTGAAGTGTGAATGCCTACACTATTAATAAAATTTCACATTTCAACAGAATTTGGTTACCAGTTATTTGGATGGTACTCCTGTTCGACGCTGTTATGATTTAAAATTGAATGTGTAATAGAAGAAAAGTCATGATTTAATCCTAGTTAAGCTTGATTCCTATCAAACATTGATAAGTATCAAGGTTACTGACCTTCGCAAGCGATGTTCCACCTGTCTGCGAGCTCTCTAGTCTTTTGCTCGACGCGCTCGCCGCTAGCTGCGTCTGCGCCGCTGCACAACTCGCGCGCTCGCTCCCGGACTACGTCCAAGAGCGGCTGTTGGTTCTGTCATACACACCACATTCACTTTTAATAAGTAGGGAATAAGTCACAAATTACTGCAATTTCCAGCTGCAATTACTAGCTACGAATTAACGAACTGAATAATTAATAAATATTGGTTTTATTTAATATTTTTCACATGTGTAATTACAAGAGTAAATAAAATAGTGTCACTACATGTAATTATTGGATAATCTTTGACAAATAAATTATCAGTTGATAAAACAAATATTTTATGTCGTTCATTCTCACATATTTCATGCAATATCAAGGTTAAGAAACTATTTTTAGAAAAATAAAATATACAGTTAAAAATTAGATTTCCAAAATAATATGTATCGTACAGTCCGTAACAGTAATATATACTCTATTGCATCAATCTAGCAGTTTTATTTTCATTCAAAGTCAAAGTCAAAAATAACTTTATTTAAATAGACTTATTTACTAAGCTCTTTTAAATCGTCACAACAGGGAATATGTATAAGAAAATAAATAAATATAATTATAAAGGCAATAGTCATAATTTTACTAGGTATCAACCGGGCATTGCACAAAGAGTCAAGAACCGTCTAATATAGATCCATGACTGTACCTACTTATCTTTTAAACTTATACTATTTTCTTAGCAGAGTTTTCAAATAAGATAAGTACTAGTAATTGTCTTATTCCTATATATTCTCAAATCATGAGATGAGTGCAAGAAAAGATCGCAAAACTTTTAAATAAACATCATAACGTTAATATAAGATAATAATCTTTCTAACAATCACACCTATTATCTAGCTTAAAGTTAGTATCATTAAGAGCTCATTTTATGGATGCTTGATAACGGAGAAATATTAACTAAACAAACAAAAGGGTAGATAAATACTTTTACAAAATGTACAAAATGTGTCCTTATTGACATACATTTACAACCCAACATTTCTCTACTTGTTTACGTGTATATATTGAATACTTACAAACAATAATATTTAGACTTTGCAATTGTTTTTGTCTTTATAAAGGTCACACTCTGTTTTTGGCTGAAGTTTTCCTTTCTATTCGTCAAGAATAATGTGCTTGAAGAAGTTTATAGCATAGGTAGTTGAGAGCGTGTATGGTGATGTCACAAAAAGATTGGTAGCTCTAATCGCTCGGTGACGTCATTAATTTGATATTGACACAAACACTAGGTATCGAGTTCGAAGTTTATTAATAAATAATTGGTGAACATTTCAGTAGAATATAATATAATTAAACTTTACAGGTAGGTACTTAAATACAATGGAGTCACTTTCGATCTCGTTTAAGTTGTACAAGAGATACTTAACATTTCGTTTTTAACGTTGTCACATATGACGTAGCCATTAAGATATTTAATAAGAATTTTTAATTTGGACATTGCGGTTTAATTTTATAAAGGGATAAGTCTGAAATCATTAAAAATAGTCCTACATATCTTTAGATTCAAGGTACAATATCGCGTGCGCCACTAACACAATTATTGTCGTTTATAATTTGATTACTAATATAGTATTAAAATTCTACTTAGCCGGTTTTTAATAAATTATCTCATTAATCTATTAAAAGTATGATTATGTTAAATAAGGTAAAACCAGTAACAAACGTACATAGCCAAACATTTTTTTTGTGGCAGACATATACAAAGACATATATATATTTTAGTTAAGCATACAAAGAACCGTATTTCTTAGATTTCACGTGTAGATGAACGCTTCTATAAAAGTAACACGTATTTATCTTATAAAGTGCAAGAATTTATCAACAAGTGACAATAAAAACACAGACTGCTTGTATGTCTATGTTAACAACATGTTGTTTAGTTATCAGTGTTATATAGATACTATAATTTTTTTGTTGATATGATAACTGACTTTAGATACGGTACTGAGAAAGTTGGATATAGTTATTTTGTCATACAACTCATTTGATTTTTAATTATGCTTATTAACAAAAAAAGTAAATAAGTAAGCTCATTATTTAAAAAGACTCAATTATTACTATATCTTTATATATCTTTTAAACCATTTTATTATAACGTTCCTTATGATCGTCGTTTCGACTAATACTTAAGCTGTGTGGAAGAAGGGGCGAAAGAAAATTGTGTACCCTTAGTGTGAGTTTCAATATAATTGGACCGTTACGATTTTGTCTTCAGTTGTCAAATTGTACGGAAGCGACAGCAGCGCCTCTTTTGTGGAAGCAATTTTTTATATATTCGAATGCAATAACGGTCGCAAACGTCTCAATACGATTGAAACTCCCCTAGTGTGAATTTCACTGAATATTGCTTAAATAAAAATATCGTTTATCACTCGGGATAATGAGCTTACAAATGTTTGTAATGACATTTGCAAATTTAACCAAATGCGCCATTAACTCTAAGATTTAAGTTTTATTATTAGTAAGTAATATCATAATCGGTAATTAATTAAACGGAAAATATTTTCGTGAACACAGGTACATTAATCTTCAAATATAAACTTTTCCAATTTTCTTCATCGCGGCTGAACGTATGAAAAATTACATTTTCTTACCAAAACTATATCAAAATTTATTCTTTTAAAAAATTCTCTATCTATCAACAGATATGAATTGCAATTATTTTATATTTTATCTAATATCTTATCTCAAGAAACATGTGTAGGTAATTATTTCATTTCGTAAATAAAGATGTTTCGTGAAATTAAAATTCCTACTTAAATACATGATGGTATTAGAAACAATCGTGAACGTATTAGGAAAACCGAATAAATTATCTCTATAAATAGAATCAAGTGCTTTAAGCCGGTAGTAAACAGAACATAACAACGATTACATAATGTTGCGAAATATTTGGAAGGCACAAAATCGCGTGCCACTAAATAACAATCGTTTCGGTACATGCCTCTCATATTTACAAGTAGGCAAAGCTTTAAAACATTCTCTTTCCAATTCCAAACATGCTTTTCTCATACTTAAAACTACTGATACAAATCACGACGACATCTGCAAAATGTTTTCGATTGTTAAACAAATTACTACAACTGAAGTTATCAAGGAAAAAGTTGTAAAATAAATAACCGAACCAACAGTAAACAATAACACATTGTCGTAGTAATTATTAACGAAATGCCGGTAATATTTTAGCAGCGAACTCACCTTCCTTTTGCGCGGAATTTTTATTAACTACTAAAACTAACAACTAGTAATATTCAGTACTAAGTAGGCACGTGAATAACGAACTTGTAAAATAATAAAACGATATGAATTGTAATGTTGTGAGCGTTCCTTCTCATTGCGTTGACGTTCAGTGAAGAACTGACCGGCGCGGGGGCCTTGGTGCACGTAGGCATGACATCACCCAGTTAAGGCGAACCACTTGCGATAACCATATAATACAACAAAGTTTTAGCGCAACCAAAACAATTTTAAATCTACTAACACAAATCTGAGAAATTAAAGCATTAGAAATTTAAGAAGTAATTACTTTAAAATAATTTTTCTATGACATGTTTATAAATGTTAGATAGATTTACAGATGGCGGTTTCCGCGGTAATAAATACGTAGAGTTTTTATAGATTTTCTCTTAGACCGATAAAAACATACTTTCTACGGATACTTTTGATAAAACTTCATAAAATCATTATTGAGTTATTCAATCCTTTTCTTTCTAAACTGGAAACGTTTAATCTGCAGATCGGATAATAATTTTGCCACAAATAGCCATTAATGTTTCGTAATTACTTTCATATCGAAGAATTAAGTCTTGTCTTTTGTAAAAAAAAAAACTAACATACATTTATGCATTAGCAAGTTGGAGAAACATACATCTTTGACAATTAAAAATAATGTTCTCGGAAGTAATATGATGACATAACACTAAAACAGCAGTGGGTGGACAATTAACTGAGTGATGATCATTTACGACTGTCAAAATTCAAAGGTTTCGCGAATGAATCAATAAAAGATTAAACGACATAATAATTTTAAAATTTCCTAAAATCAATCAATCACTCATTTTTATGCAAGTTCTAATTTCAAAAATGGTTGACAGTCTTAGTCGTTAGAGCGCAAAAATGTTTCAATTTAAACTGAATGATGATTTTATGATGACCGTCTGTAGACGGTTTTAGTGGTTAAAAACGGGACGGGTTTAGTGGGTTAATATTGGGATGTCATGAATCTATTAAACTACTGTATTACTAGTTAATATAATGAAAATTGTTATTATAAACAAAATATTTACTTTGTAATTTGTCTTGATGAGTTCCCGTTATAGTTATAAAATTTTACCCGTTTATAATTATATTTTGCCACCATGAAAGCTTAAAGTGCTATTAAGCTGCTAATAAAGACAATTCTCTCACAAATAGATATTTATTACATACTTTGAGAAGAGAAGAAAACTTGTAGTCACGAAGGGACGTATAGAATTAATTTTTATACAAACGACATTGTAGAACTACTGACTAAATTGTATTCTTATTTGTTGTAAGTATGAACGTCACGTTCTACTCGTATGATAATAGTTTTGCAAAGTACTTAGGTCATAAATATGCCTTCATTCCGAAGTAATAATGACCTTCAAAATGAACACGAGGGAAGCAAGCTCTAACCCAATCACCTAATAAATTTATCTGGTCGCGTCACAAATACCTAGGAGGCTTAAATTTATGATATTATATCTAATGAAAGAGGAAATGTTTACTACAGGTAATTGTACGATCCAGTTTCACTATGAAACTTGTAGTGTTTTTTGTATTTCGTAATTTACTATCTACCTATTACGTTTACTCGTAATTAAGAGGTTTATTATTACGAGAGTAAACGGAAATTATAAAATGTCATTTCTAGTGCAAGTTTAGATTTAAATATCTAGGTCTCTAAGTATTCTTTCATAGTTTTAATAATAAATAAATAAAATTCACTTTATCATTGTTATTTGAAGGCGAAAACTGTTTAACATAGTTAATCATGTTTCTCAGAACACGGACTTCATCTATAGGCCATTGTCGTCTTAATACGAAAACGTGTTCAGCATTAAATAGTTAATACCGATAAATTTATAATGACACATTCAAAAATGTAGAGGCGTCACCTTAACAGGAACAGAGTCGGGTGCAATAACCTAGTAAGGATAGCCTATAAAAAGTTAGACTAATGGCTAACTGCATTCAAGGTCGTTTGATAGATGTTTGGCATCATAATAGATATTATCAGAGAAAAGTAGATCGGCACAGGAGCTCACGACTTTCTGATTTTCTGAAAGTTGACGTGCTCTTAACGTATGAGTGCATACCGCACTTATTGAATTATATAGATTTGAAGTTCGATGATCATTTATTTTATATTTTAATTGACTTTATCATTAACTGAGATTTAATTTATTTTGAAAAATTTGTTACGATATACCAAGAGTAAGCTATTAAATAAAATATTCAAAAGCATAACAAATAAAATCGAATTCATAGTGATAACCTTGTTAACGAAATCACCATTTTTCTTAAAGCGATCTGCTTCAATAAATCATTTCTATCACATTTCTTCACGATTTTATAGAATGGTCAGTATTAAAATCAAGTGTACAACGGAAATTAAACAATCGAATTGAAAAACAATTTTAAATATTGTAAATTATTTTTAAACCAATGATATAAATGAAAACAACCAAACCGTTTCTGTGATAAGTACCTATAATTTTAATTGATCAGTTATTGTAATATGTGAAATTGCGACGCTTTATGTATATCTAGCATTATTATTTTTTAATAATAATTACGAAATAATATTTTTTCAATATGAGATCGAAAGTGGTATCCAGTTTATGAAATTAATCCGAATTAAAATATTTATAAAACCTTACCTCTAACTCATTGTTTGCGTGGTTCAGCTTTTCTAGGTGTATTCTTAGCTCGTCGATGGAAGTAACAGTCGAATCTTCGATGTCATTCTTGTCTAATAACGCCTTTATCTTGTCCACCAACAGGCAGAAGTCTTTCCAAATCTCCAAATCTTGCTCCAACTGTGCTTGGCGAGACTTCGCTGAGTTAAGAGTATTTTTTAGTAGTTGGTTGTGTTTTTGATGATCTTTCGATAGCTCTTCCTGCTCTGACGTAGCCAACGACGGCCAGATTTTATCAACTATATCTTGCATACGCTTTCCTACTAAATCTTTCATCTTTGGTTCAGACGTATTGAAGAACGATTTATGTTCTTCAAGATCTGCTTCGATATTCTCAAAATCAGTTCCATTTTTGCCCATATCTAGGCGGATATTAGCTTCGTTTATCCAGATATTTAGCTTTTCGACTAATTCTAGATACTGTTGCCTATTCTTTTTGTTGTCTTGAAGATACTTTTCCCTGTTAGCCAATTCAGCGGGTAGCGACGTTTTTAGAGAGTTTCCTTCTGAAACCATTTCTAATAGAGATCCAGGCACTCCATCATCGTTTTTAATGATTTCAGTGATTTTAGACAACTTATCTAGATATGACTGAATGTTCTTAGCTAAAGCCACGTGTTCTACAAGTTTTTTGTCAACACTAGCGACATCTCTATTGAGAAGTGGACGCGAGTGTACCGCTGCTTCATTGTCGTGAAGCCATTGTAGAATTTCAGATAGGTCTGACGCGAGTTTTTTGTGTTCAGCTGCTGCTCTCTCGTGTTCTTGTCGTTTAGATTCCACTGTTCTTCTAAGAGTTAGCAATTGTTGTTTCAGTGATTGTAGTAATTCTGTAATGTTGTTTCTGTCTATAACTGTGCCCTCTGCCGCAATTTGGTGACCTTTATCTGTAGCTGTAGCTAATAAGGCTTCACAACCTTGTATTTTACCAATTATGTCGTCATATCGCTTAATTTTATCTTCCAACGAATCATTTGACTTTTCTATATCTGAAGTCACATCAGTATATTTAGAAATAAATTCTTCGATTTCTTTAACAAGGGCAAAGAATTGTTCACGCAGCAAGAGTAATTGTTTAAGTTTTGATATTTGATCTTCAATAGTAGCCATAAGGTCATCTTGTTGAGTTAAAATATCTTGTAAGTCATGAAGATTGCCACCTTGCAATTCATTAAGCATCGCTTTATTTTTTTTGAGATCTGTTAAAATTGCTTCGTATGCCTGAATAATAGGCTGGACATCTTCTACTTTACTTCCAATAGGCTTATTTAAAGCCTTGAGCTTATTTTGAATTTCATTCAAGAATTCTAGGGCAGCAGCAATCTTAGCTGCAGCATCTTTGTATTCTTTGATGTGCTTATGAAGTACGTTCTTTTTGTCATTTATAATAGCTCTAATTCTCGCAAACTTATCAGAAAGTATGTTAACTTGTTCTTTAAGCTGGAGTTTGTTGGAGTCTGAAAGTGAATCCATAATGTCTTTAGAGTTGTCTTTGATTTTAGTAATGTTTTTCTCGACATCATCAGCTTCTTTACTTAATTTTTCAAATTTAGCTAGTTGTTCTTCTAGTAGTTGCAAACTTGTGGTACGGAGCTCTGGAGTAGCAGCTACTTCTGCTTCATTCAACCAGCTTTGACATTTAGCAACCTCGGTCTCAAAGTCATTTCTTCCTTGTAGCAACTTGTTCAAAGCTGCCAATTTGTCATCAATGTCGACTTTAGCTGCAGTATAATTCTTATTTAGGTCTTCTAAAACGCCCTGTAACTTTGCTCTATCTTCATTAGAACAGTCCTTAGACACAGCATTTCCTTGGCGCATTACTTCAGTAAGTGTATCATTATGAAAATCGGTCAGTTCAGTTTGATGTTTTTTGTGGATTGCAATTTCTTTCTCAACTTTAGCTGCTTCTAATGGCACTGGTCCACCAAGTTTCTTAATTTCTGCAAGTTTAGCCTTTAGCCAGTTCCTAGCTTTCTCGATATCATTTTCTAATTTCTTTCTATCTTCAGTACAACCATTTAGTCTCTCAAGTTCTTGCTTAATAAGTGTAGCTAGTTGTTTTTGTTTCGAAGACAGTTCAGACAGTTCTGACTCGAGTTGCATTTGTTCAGAAGGCTCTAGGTCAGCTTGAATATTGCTTACTTTTTTTTCTAGGGAATCAATTACTGTTTTCTTGCTATCAGTTTCTTTTAATAAGTTTGCGACCTTCTTTTGACGTTCTTTGACTGATTTGCTTTCATAACCTAGGGGTTCAGGGTGCACTATATTATCAATTTCCTTTTGCATCCATTCATTTTGAGCGGCAACTTCACTCTTTGTACCATCAATAGCACTGTAAGTGATTTCAAGCATTTGAAGTTTACGTTGGATGCGTTTCGCAATGTCGTTGTAACGCCTTTCCACAGACTTCATCTGAAAAAGATTTTCAATTAGAAATATAACATTTTAAATAAAACTATTTCTATTATAATCGAGGATTATCACTTACTTGCTCTTCCACTTGCTGTGATTCAAGGTTACTGACAATGTTAATAACTTGGGAGCCAACAGTCTTTATGCTTTCGACCTTATCTTTTCCTGCCTGACCAAACTCCGTCGACAGTTCTTTTAAGGCGCTTAGTTTCTGCGGACATGGTAGACCAGATCCTTTGTCTGCCAAGCACATTTTCTTGAGAACGGAATCGAAAAAGTCATGAATATCTTGGCATTTACGGCGGAAATCATCAATGATAGCTTGGTTACCCTTTTCTCGTTCGATTGCGTTTATAATCGCCTGTTCTAGTTCATCAAGTTCTTCTTCTAAGTTAATTTCATCTTCTAGACCTAGAATAAATTATCATTAGCTATATTACAGACAGAGTGATAAAGGATATTTGTGATAGAGGCGAGTTGTAACAAAGTCGATTTTTCGTCAACTATTAACGATTAAGCTGTCACAGCAGGCGTTCCAGTAAAATTTTGAACGCGTAGATCTTTGATAGATAGATTTAACGTACTTTATATGCTGAAGTTACTGTGTTATATTTTCATTATTTTAAATATTTTTTCGACTTAGCAACAGTTTAGGAGATATTATGACAGCTCGTTACAACTCTACTCAGTTGATTTTTACTTCAGTTATAATGTTTAATTGTTCGAATGTCCCTTATAAGTACCATTTATGATTACTAATCGTTTTACTCTAATTATCCCGGTATTTGATATTAACCAAGCTTATTAATGAGTTGATTATGTTTTCTTAAGTTGTAAAATTTTGCTTATAACCTTAGAATAAGTAAAGAGTAAAGTATTGATCGTCATTACATGTTTTTATTTTCAATAAATATGTTGTTAATTTCTCAATTAATAATATCGGTAAAATTTAGAATTATATTCGGTAAAAATAAACGTGACACAATTTACCTACCTCGGTAATAGGAGAATTGTCATATTGACAATTCTCCTAGATTTTTCAGAAACCTATTTATTTTTCCATAGTTTTGTAATTATTTTATAAAGATGATAGAATTAAATATGGAAGGTTATGGAGATCTTGAGACCTACTAATACTGATGCATAGAAGTAAGCGTAAAATTTGTCACAACTTTCCTTAGCCTCCCTAGTATTACACGTATATCATAGTGGTGGAGTATGCATAGAACACGTATGCATAGAGTATGTATGGACTCACCCTCTGTCGGAATTTCAGTAAGTAACCTATTCCTCTTCTCTCCTAATGATACCAAAGCATCGCTCATAGCTGCTATGTCTTGCTTGGCTGCTTCAGGTCGTAGCTTGGAAGGATTGGCAAGCCAATCACGGGCAAGAGCTTTATGGGTATTTATCCATTCTTGTATTTCAATAACTTGTTTCATTGCTTCTTCCATTCCATGTACAGCATCGCCTAAAGTTTCAAGATGGCTTTGTACCTGTCAACATTGTTTACCGTTACTCTTTCGCTCTGATCTTAAAATATAACATCAGTAAACACTCTTTTTTACGAAAGTTAAGTTCAAATAGTGTAATCGCTTCAAATTTTGATAACGCATTTAGTCATTGCGAAAATATTTTGTCATAATTAAAAAAGGTTTGTGATAATAAGTAAATATATATTTACCAAATAATACCGGGGATTGCATATCAACAATCGACAAGCCTAAAAGCCTTACCCTTTGTTCGTAAGCCTTGAACTTTTCGCCGAATTCAGGCGCTTCAATATTCTTTAGAATAGCATGGATGCGCGGTGCACTGCCAACATCACTTACATGTTTCTAGAAAAAACCATGCATCACACCATACAACACGCAGACAAACAAAGTGCTTGTTAATTAGTGCAGTAAACGGTATGTTATATTAATAATAGAACTATTATTTGATTTCTATTCAAATAATTACACTCTATAAATATTTTTTTAAATTTTACCTTAAGTATTATTAAGTGAGGATGAAACTAAATCTTAAAAGAAAATATTAAATTTCCTTAAAAAAGAACACTATAAATCATAGATCTATTATTTTTATAATCCGTTTACAGGAAACGTGTTATTTCGCAGTGATAACGATTGTAATTATTTTAGTAGGTATGTACTTAATAAAATGTATTGCTAAAACACCGTGCAACAGTGTTAACGTTACTCACACTTCATTGTGCTTTGTAATATGAAATATTTCATTCATAACTGATTCAAGATAATTTACTTAAAATAATTTCTTATCTTTATAAATTTATCAAGTAATTTATTGACAAATTCTTAAGAAATCTACGACTCAAATTCTATTATCTTTCTGAATGCTATTGTTAAACATTGCTAATAATTATCATCTCGAGTCAGTGATAAAGCCAGGTGCACAAAAATTCATAGCCAACGAAGCTTTAATGTTTCTTAAATGAACTAGCTACTCTAAATATTCTATCTACTTTATCGTTAAAATTTACATAAACTTGAGATCTTACTTCGCTAACTCGTTGGTTCTGTTCTTTTGTAGACCTGGCAAACTAGAAACTCTATTTAATTTACCGGGAGTTTTTGGCGCTTAATGGCGGGGGCGTTTACTGCTGTATATTTTATTTCGTATATAGTGTTATAGTGATGTTTTTATTATGATATTGGTGTAGTTTAATAGCAAAAACGATCTTTATATCCTGCAATATATGAAATACACCATTCAGCGTTAATTAGTGACTTACGTGAGATTATTTAGTGTTTTATTTTCATTCATTCATTTACAGGGTAAGTTCATTTATTTATAATCATCGTATCATTCCATTATCATTTGGGTATCATTTCATCGTAATTATTAACATAACATTCTATTTTCGAATAATTTTACCGTATTCACTAACATTACATTCCATTTTGAAATGTTTACTCGTAAGTCATTAAAAAATCGTAGGACCTACCATTAGCCGTCAAAAACTCCTTGGGACAAAGGGATTCATTATATCGGTATCCCGAATTATATCGGAATCGGTGAATAAAGAAATTGGCTGTATAGGCTTTAGATCCCTTTGCCTTCCCTACAGTAGGGAGAATAAACCAAAAAATAATTTAATTTAACGATAATTTTCCTAATGTCAAATAAAATATACTTGGTTAAGTATTAGTAGTATCTCTAATTTAAAGGCACGCGTTATGAGAAACTTAAAGCGTAAGTACTATGAACACAGTTGTTGTCGTTATTTATAAATATTAATAAGAAGTGATTATGTTCCGTTTCGTTCGCATAGTACGGAGCAGTAGTTACTTCTATGTGATATACTTTAAGAGCAAGTCATTAAATCATTCTTGATCACATCAATTAGTATTACACTTTTACGAGACATAATGCAAGCATTATAAAAAAACAAAATTTACGCTAAAAAGAATTTAGTACGTCAGAAGCAAGAACAGATGCAGACGCGTCAAGTACCTGGTCTATGAGATCTTCAAGACGAGCTCTGACATGGAGTTCACGTGGTGGTATCGGCAGAGGTGCGGTGTCTGCTGGAGATGAGGGTCTGGATACGGATGCGGCTGCAGCCGAACATGCGGCCACAGCTGCTGATAAGCGGCTCTTCTCAGTTTGAAGACGATTGTGAAGACCCTATATTATTGAACAATGGCATTTAAGGATATGATATGAAATTAAAATATCTTGACGCTTTACGAGATTATCTGTTTATTCTTTTTTACTTTGCTCAATTATCAAACGAATAAAAAAAGTATTAATTTATGTATTACCAAATAGAAATGCATGAACGCATGAAATACGTACCCTAGCTTTGTCAAGTAATTCACGCCCATGGGAAAGTCCATCAACTGGTATGTCAAGCTCAGTAATCGCAGGTTCACATTCATCTAGATTATTCAGAATGCTCTCTAAAGTATCTTCATACTCTTTAAACTTAGCGAGACCTTCTCTAAGACGGCGTTCTATTTGTAATGCCGTAGCAAGCAGAGACTTGTGACTATCATTTACATTCTTCAATTGTTTACCTACAGTGTCTTTAATCGAGGGTGTGGTAGCCTCATAACGTTCAATCTGAGCCTGACCTTTAGTTTCCAGGTCATCAAGAGTAGATCTATACTTTTGAATGTCATCTAACAAGACAGCATGTTGGGCTAATTGCTCTTCTGTTTGCTCCCTGTTCGAAATATATAATGAATTATGAGCCATGAGCTGGAATGATATTTGCAGTAGCCACTTCTCCGTGTCTTGCAAGGATTGATGATATTGATTATATTCTTTAATTTCAGACTCTAGTTCAGCTTTCTTCGCGGCACATTTAGCACGCAAACTATTACATTTATTCTCGATTTCTTTCACAGTTTCCTTTACAGCAGGGTTTTTAGCCCACCCACTGAGTTCGTTGGCTTCACTCTTCAATCTCTCTAATTCTGGTTTCTTGTTGTCAATTTCTTCTTCAATATGCTTATACTTTTCCAGTAAAGTCTTCATTTCACCAAGTTCACCACCAGTTGCCGGTACTTTGTCCAAATTCTGTTCTGTGTTTTTGATCCACTGGTTAATCTTATTTTTAGATTCTTCAAAGTCTTCCCATTTACCGATAGCAGCTTTAAGTTGTGCCGTAATGGAATTCAAATCAATCTTGAGTTGATCCCAGCTCTCTTGTAATAGTTTAACATCGTCACGCAAACTATCCTGTTCCTCAGGGGGTGTATTATTCAGTGCTTTTTTGAAAGCTTCTTGTAACACTACTAACAAATGATGGCCTTCCGTCATTCTATTAGTAACTAGTTTGACTGTTTCAAGTTTATCCTTTGTCGTTTCAATATCGCCCACTCCGATGGAATCCTGGACTGTACCATGAGCTGTTTCTAACCATTGTTGGAGATCTTCTTTAGCTTTTATAAATTCAGTATGGTCTGACAAATTCTTCTCACCGTTAGAAACAAGACCTTGAATTTTAGTTAATAGAGTTGTGTATTCAGTTTGTAGAGAGACTGTTTTGTCCCGCACCCAGGCACATGCGCTTAGCTCCATTAGGTTCTCGCATCTATCATTGAGTTCTTCGAGCACATGTTTGTGCCCTAAAGCTTCTGATAGTAAATCCTGCAATAATGAAATGTATTAAATATCTGAAATTAAATACTTAAAAAACTGCAAACTAATGTGATTTTGAAAATTGCTATTAACATTCAAGATAATAATCCTAATAAATAAATTACTTACTCTACATTTTTCCAGATGTTCCGGTGTGATTTTATCTACTTTCTGTACAGCTTTTAACTTGTTACCAAAATCTTTGACCCATTTACTCATCTTCTCTGATGTTTCCAGGAAATCTGACCATGCTGATAAACATTTCTCTAACAGTTTCTTAGTATCTTTACAAATCTGTTGAAGATTTTCCCATTCAATTTGTAACTGTTTGATTTCTTGATTAATGTTATCTTTTCCTTCGTTGCCAGTAGTTTTCAACACAGCTTCACTAAGATTGATAGTTTTCTTTAGAAGAGCTTCGCCCTTGGGGAGAGATTCAATAATTTTGCTAACATTCTTAAGTTTCTTTTGCACTTCTTCTTTTTCACCATGTGAATCAGAGCATTGCTGAATCTCAATTTTACAATTACGAATCCAGTCGTAGAAGTTATCATAAGATTCCTTGTATTGGATGTGGGAGTTAACGTAGTCTTCTAGTTTCTGTAATTAAAAGTAATATTAGTATCTTGGTAAAAGTGATGCCTTTTTTAAATAACATTAGAATAAATCTTATCACTTACGGAAATCATTTCATTAACAGTATTTCTGATGTCTTCATAACGCTTTAGTGTATCTTCAATTTCCTTTGATTTCAGAGTTGAATCTTCATGTAATTTTTCACTTAGTTTCTTTATAAGATCATTGTGTGAATCAATATCCCTATTAAATGTTTTGAATTTCTCAAGCTTAGCTTTTTTCTCAGATAAGTCATTCATCAACGAATCATCAGATTGTATCTTTTGGTCAATATCGTCTAACCATTCTATTAATAATTTATGTAACTGGAAATAACAAAATATAAATATAATATATAAATTCAGTATTTATTACATAAAAGTAATTTTGGTAAATAGTATATACCTTAGAGATATCATCGAACTGAGACGCTCTGGTAGTCAGTTTATTGCGTACATCTTGCAGGTCAGCAATCAATTTATCGAATTCCTGTTTTAAATTATCAGTATCCTCTTGAATCTTGGCTGCACCTGCCTGTTCTGTGTTCATTATTACCTTTTCTTTCAGTTCAAGAAGATATCTTAGTTTGTTTTGTCCTTGTTCCAGTGATTGGCGTAAAAGTTTGACAGTGTTCAATTTGTTATTGACTTCTTGTAAAGTATTAGGTATATCCGCACATTGGTTTAGTTTTTCACGTGTTCTGTCAAGCCAGTCTTGGCACTCTCCATATAATGCATTATGTTGTTGGTGTTCCTAGATAGAAAAAAATAAAACGTGACTAATTATAAGTTAGTGTTAATACTAAATTCTAGAAGTCATAGATAATCAATAACAGTCAGCAATTACTGTTTTAATATGTTGCATTAATAAATAGAATAGTGTAATATAAAAAAATACCTGGTAGTGAAGTTCGAGCCTCTTCATAACTTCTTTAGCCAATGATAGGATAGCATTATATTTTGTGGTGAGCTGGGTAATTCCGTTGGATATTCTGGTATCTGCGCATGTTTCCAATAGAGTTTGTGCGTGGACATTAAGTTTGTCCAGCTCAGCTTGCCAGTCGAATAACATTTGTAAATGACCCTGAAAGTATAGCTCTTTAGAAATAGTTATTTTATCAACAAGGGCTTCGATTCCTAATAAAATCACATATGAAGCATTGTTTGCAGCGGTCAGTTACAGGTTTGATCCACTATAGGCGTTTGGAATCAAGGATGTCAGTCGCTAGAATAGTGTATTGAAAACACTCAAGAATATAGTCTGATCTGTATCTCAGTTTTATGAATAAACAAATATAGTTATTGGTTAAGAATATACCCTATTATTGAAGTGATGATTTTGATGAGAGTAACTAAATAAGTTTCATACCTGGAATTCTTCAAGAACTACTTTCTTTTGCTCCAAGTTATTTTGTAGTTTATTGAAAGATTGCACAAGTTTTTCAGTCTTTGCCAACCACTCCAAGGCTTCCTTGTACTGCTCTTCGTATTCTGTCCATTTAACAATACCACCTTCAATCAGAGCTTTGGTGGTGTTTAATTGTTCACTAAAATACATTAATTGTTTTAGTTATTATTCAAATTCAAAATAATTAACTAATGTTCATTTTACCAGCAATGAATGATCAATATGAAATGTATACTTACACATAGGTATCATATTCTTCTTGCATAAGAGCTACCTCTTCTTCAATTTCCTCCCTATCCTCATCATCAGCCATGCCACAAGAGATTTCGCCTTGTTCGAGTGCTTTTTGTAATTTAGCCTGTCCTTCCGGTAATTCACTTTCTAGGACTCTGAGTTGGGATATCTTACTGCTTAATGATTCTTTATCTCCTGTCGCATCAGAGCATTTACTTAATCTTTCTTTCGCAGCTCTAATCCACTGTACAAAATCTGAACCAGCGTCAATAAATACTTGATGTTGCTCAACTGTTTCTTTTTGTTTTTCATACAAATCTTTTGCTTGTTTAGATAAATTTTCATACTTGCTAGTAATTTCCGATGCGGGCGCTTGTTGCATAAGTTCCGAAGCCTTAGAAGTTACAGACTGAATCATGGGTTCAAACGAAACAATATCTTGAACAATATTGTTTGTTTGACGAAGCGTGGCTTTTCTTTCGCCAAGACTAAGACCAGTAGTGAGGCCAGCAAGACGATCTTGGCCTTTTTTTGATTTGGCAACCTTTTGTTCACACACTTCCTGTAATTTTGCTTCTCTGTCTGAGATCCATTGCTGGAGCTGCGAATAGCTTGAACTATAGTCAGCCCATTGAAGGAGTGCTGTTTCCAAGTGCACTTTAGCTGTTGTCATTTTTTTAACTAACCGTTCCCATTCATTTTGTAATTCCTTAAGCTCAGTGTTGATTCTGTCTTTGCCGTCAGATCTTGTATTTCTGAGAACTTTTTCTCCGCTATTTATTGTAGCGTGCACTAAATTTTGACCTTCTTCACGACGCTTCAGTAAATCTTCGATTTGCTCTAAGCGTTTTTGCAAAGCTTCCTTACTACTATTGCTTCCAGTGTCACTGCCACTTCGAGTGATTTCCCAAGCATCATCGATCCACTTCTTAGTTTTCGCATAGTTATCATCATAGTTTTGATGTTGTTCGTAATTAGTTTCTACTTTTTTAAGAACATCATTGGCCAGATTAACTAAAACTTGATACCTGGAATTAAGGTGTCTTAATTGATTGTTGACATACGTGTCAAGATGAGATGCCAACAAACCAGAAGCCGACGCATTGAATTTCTCTATATCTTCTTTACCTTTAATCAGTTGATCAACTATCTCTCTTACATCGTTGACCTGAGCACCTTTCTCTTTAGCTGTACCTAATAATGCCAATTTGTGGTTTTTGATGAGTATTTCCTTTTGTTGCAACCAATCTGAAAGTCTCTCGTATTCATCTTTGTACTCACGCCATTGACTAACTGTCTCTTCTAACTGACTCTTTTGTTGCTTGATTTCATTAAATAGATCATCAAAACTTTCTTTTAAGGCTTTCATTTCATTTTTAATTATGGACTGCCCTTCGGGTGAAGTGCTTGCAAGGACTACTTCGCCAGTGTGCTGGAGGTGTTCTAATAATAATTCACCTTGCGCTTGTTTATTTATAAGTGCATCGAGTGGGGCTACAGAGTTTTCAATCGCTAATTTGTCACTGAGTGGCTTAGATTTTAAAGATGGAACCTTTTCACGAGCTCTAGTTAACCATTGTATAAGTTCATCATGAGCTTCTTTATATAATCTATGATCTTTGTATTGTTCTTCCCGATCAGCTAGTAATTTTTTAACTTTATCATATAATGTATCAAACTTGTTCAATGTTTCTTGGGCTTTAGATGCAGTTAAGTTTTGTTGACCACTTGCAATCATTTCTGAAGCTTTAGCTTTTAAAGTATCAACATCAAGACGATCACAACGTGCTTTTTCTTCAACTTCTTTGAGTTTTTCTAGTTGTGTTCGCTTATCAGACATTGATGTTTCAAAGGGAGATAATTCAGCCAACATATTTTCCAGCCAATTATTACTCTTTTCAATCAGCTGTATTTGTTCTAAAAATCCTGCCCACTTAGTTACAGAGTCATCTAACATGCTCTTAGTTTCAATCATTCTAGATAATAATGCGGACCATTGTTCTTGTAATGCAACCAATGAATTGTTTATTGCTTCATGGCCAGCTGGTGCAGTATTTGCCATAACATTTTGGGCAAGTTCAACGAGTGATTGTACTTTTGTAAAACCTTCATCTTTAGTCAATAACAAATTTTGAATTAAGACTAGTTTCGTTTCCAAGTCATCTTGTGAGCTAGAGCTTAAATCAGCGCAAAAATCTAACTTATCTCTTAACTCTTCGATCCATTGCGAGCATTCTGTAACATTGCTTGCAAATTCTTGATGCGTTTTAACATATTGTTGCCATCTATTAGTTAAATCTTTTACTTTCTGGGATAATGTTTGATATTTTAAGGACAGATCTGATATTTGTGAACCACGAGGTCCAAGTACTCCTGTATAAAGGTTTTGTGCTTTTTCGGTAATATTATCAATTTCTAGTTCTTTGGCACGTACTTCTCCTTGCAGTTCCTTAAACTTCTTGAATTGTTCTTGTTTTTCAGGCAGAGTGGCTTTTAAGTCAACTGCGTGAATTTGAGTATCTGTATTTCTTATCCATGCCAAACATTGATCCTTCATATTTTCATACTCATTCCACTGCTGTATTTTATTTTCCAAGTTCTCGATAGTCTTATTTATAAATGACACGAGTCCTTCCCATTCTTGATGCGAGGAATCTATTTGATTTCTTATATTAGCTTGCCCATTGCTTACTGTACCAGGAAGAACTTTTTCTCCTAAAGTTCTAATCTTATCAATGCGGCTCTTTTCCTCTGGTAAACTAAGTTGCAATGATTTCAATTTTTCACAATTGCTGCTTAACGAAACACGTTCTAAATTAACGTCACCCCATAATTGCGCAGTATTATGCGTAGCTTCCACCCATTCTTGTAAGTCCATAACTGCCTTGGTGTATTGCTGATGATTGTTAACTATAGCTTCATATTGTTCTACGAAGGATTTAGCTCTAGATAGAACTGTTTCATGTCTTTGTTTAAGTTGATTAATTACTTTTGTGATATCCTGTGTTGTATCGGGTAAGTTTTGTGCTCGAGTTTCTAAATTAATAATGTCTTGCTGATGTGCAATCGCATCTTGAAGATAAGATCTGTAGATATTCAATTGTGTGCGTTTTTCATCTAAAGTAGCTTTGAGCTCAATTTCTTTAGGCAGGTTTTTCTCTGCAGTCGATAACCATTGTTGAACAGTTTTCAGATTATCTTCGAATGACGACCATTTATTCAGTTCCGAATCTAAATCTCTTTCAGCTTTTGTGATATTTTCATATAAATTATCAATAGCTTGCTGAATTTCTAGAAGTTGTTGTTCTATTAATTCCTTACCTTCAGGTGATGTAGAAGGATACAACTTTTCACCCAGCTCTAGAGTGTTATTAACGAGTAGAGTAGCGTTTCTGCGTTGACTCAGTAATTCATTAAGACTTTCACGTTTAGCATTAATTCCTTCAGGAGTGTTTGACAATTTTTTGTTGCATTCATCAAACTTGTGTTGGGCTGCATTAATCCATTCAATGCATTGGTTGTATTTTTCTTGATACGCATTATGGTCACTAACAGCTTGCTCACATTTTTTAACCAACTCCCTAGCAGTAGATTGTACCGATTGAAAACGTGAAGTCATTTGTTGCAAATTCATTGTAATCCGAGTATCGTTGCAGTTTTCAATGAGATCATTAAATTCATCTGTTAACTTATCGACGTCATTTTCAGTTTTCTTTAAATTTACCAAAATAGCCTGAAAATAATAAGTCAATTAAATATATAAAATTTAGTAAGCAATGGTTACGAAAGAAAAGTACTGACTTTTAACTAACTACAACATCTACATATTAGTATTTTTTTTATAATTTCGATTATAAAGGAAAATTACAACCTGTTCCTATAACCGTTTTATCAAAAAAAATAATGGGTCCAACACCATTGAATTAGTAATAATTAAAATTAACTAAATAATACACAATACATTCATAATTTGGTATAGAAATTTTATTGTTAGATTTTTTAAATAAGCTTTGGTGGATATTAATGGATCATCTACTGAAGATTAGACTATTCGTACAGTGCTGATATTTGAATATTTTTTCTGCGATCTTACTTGATCCAAAGCTTCCCCAATTCTTATGACGGCATTCAAATCATTTTCGTGATTATCAATCGCTTTACTTAAATCCTGTTTAAAATAATGATAATTGAAAAGAATTTTTAAGTAATTCATCAATTAATCCAAATTGAATAAAAAATAATGCTAACCTGATATTTGTGGAGTTGATCCAATTTCTCTTCCAATGTCGCTTTAGGTGTATATGTCTTCAAACTCATTTCAGTGTCACTCAACCAGTGCTGTAAACGATCGTTAGCATTTTCAAACTCTGTCCATTGTTGTATCTTGTCTTCGATTCCTCTTTTGACATCATGGACTGTCGCTGTAAACTTTTCTAAGTCAGCCTTTAGTAATGCCATTTCTCTGGACATACCTTCTTTACCTCTTGGCGACAATTTTGAAGAATTACTTTCAATTAACTCTGATAAAATTTTAAGTTTAGTGTTTCCTGTAGGAATTGAATCTAATAGTTCTTGAAGTTTAGCTAATTTGCTTTGTAATGCTGTTTTATTGCCAGTAAAGTCTGAAAGAAGATGTAAACGATCCCATAAGTGTTTTTGATAGTCTTGTAAAGACTTCTGTTGGTCTGCGAACTGCTGGTATATTTCAAATGTTTTCTCGTGGTTATTTATCACCTCCGCTAGTCTATTTGTTAAAGTATTGTACCTATCCCACACAGATTGAATAATATCTGCCATCTCATCACTTTCGCCTTTTCCAGAATGAAGTGTTGTATTCACCGTTTTAGCTTTCTCAGTTACAGTTTCAATGACTCTTTTGTGGGAATATATTTCTTGTAGTAAAGTCTTATTTTTTAATAGTTTTGATTTAATTTCTTGAGCTGAATTCAAAACAGATTTTTCTTCAGATTCGACAATTTTCTCCTTCTCATCCAACCAGGTTAGTGTTTGCTGGAGGACATCTTGATAACTTGACCATTGTAAAGTTTGAGATTCATATTCTTTTTGCTGCTGTGAGATATTATCATTGAGTTTATCCCATCTATCTCTCAAGGCCCGTATATCTGCTCTTATATTTTCTCTGCCATTTGCTGCGGTTTCAGGTAGTACTTTATCCCCAGCATTTGTTAGAATGCCGATTTTATGTTCACCGTTATCTCTTTCCATTAAAAATATTTGAAGCTTGTTTCCTTTGCTTTCAATACTAAGTTTATCTTCTTTTGTAACCATTTGTGATAGTTGTTCTTCTAATGGTTTTAACCATGCATCAAATTCATTTCTTAATTGATCATATTTTCTATGATCAGCGACTAGCTCAGACCAATGATTTACGATTTCTTTAGAAATCAAATGCAATTGTTGGTAACGGCTACTAACTTGAGTAACTAGCGGTTTGAGTCGTTCGACACCACTTAGTTGGATAAGACTGTGAGATTCGTCAACAAAAGCATCGATTTCCTTTTCTTTAAGATTAATTTCGTTACGTAGGGCTACGTATCTTTGTAACTGGGCTTCTTTTTCTTGTAATGTTGAACACAAACTCTGGTCACGACATTTTGATTCCATATCTTTCAACCATTCTGTTATAGATTCGATAGATGAATCAAATTTGTTCCAAATATCTAAAGCATGTTTCAATTTATTTTCAGCCGTTCCTACACTTTCAACTGAATTACGAAGCTGATCAAGTAAATTATCAATTTCAGCTTTAATAGCAGCATTACCTGGTTCAGATGTACTTTTACTAACACTTGAAAAAACATTTCTTATTTCGTCTAATTTATTGGCACCTATCTTTTCCATATCTTTTAAGGCCACGGTCGATTGGAGCTTTCTAATTATTTCAGGTTTTTCACCTGTTGAATTTTCAATATCGAGTAACTTTTCTGATTGCGACCCAAGCCAATCCTTGTACTGTTGAATAAGCCGAACTAAGTCTTCATGTCGTTTTACACAGTCTTCTAAATTATCTTGTAAATTTTGTGACTTTGTTACAATATTTTGGAACAGTTGTTTTATAGACTGTAAATAAACATTTAGAGATGCATCATGAGTTTGATCAACTAACTGTTGCGCTTTATCACAAACAGATTCAACAAGTTGTTGGTGAGTCATAATTTCTTGGTGCATTATCTTGTGATTTTGCAACTGAGCTTTCTTTTCTTCTAGCGAAGCTTTCAATTCTGTATGTCTTTGCATTGCCCTTTCGACATCTTTTAACCATTTCGTAAGTTGTTCTTGAGCAAGCGAGAAGTCCGAGAATTGTAATAAGCATTGATCTAATTTGTTAACTGTTTCTTGGAAACTATCCCCAAAGCTATCCCACAAAGTTCTTATTTTTCGTATTTTCTGACGAATAAATTCTCTGCCATCAGGACTAGTATGAGTATAAAGTTTTTCACCTAGACTCAAAAATTCTTCGAAAGCTGGTGTTTTTTTGTTTCGAGTTTCATAAAGTTCTTTTGCTTTATTTTGTTTCTCCTGTAAAACAGCATAGTCACCTACAATTTCATTTAGATCTTGTAATTCTCCAAGCATGCTCACTAGCCAATTTTCCATCTTGTCATATTCAGATTCAAAAGCTTGATGTTCAGAAACAAATACCTCATATTTAGAGATAATTTCATTCACTAGATTATTTAAAGTATGATATCTAGTAGCCAATTTAGAAGTTTTGTTAGTAAGATCAGATTCACTAGCAACATCTTGTTTATTATTAGTTAGAGCAACAAAGTCAGCATTTCGACTCACTAACTCATTTTGTATTTCCTTTACTTTCTGCAGATGCGCTATTTTGGCTTCTAGATTACTCTTTAAACTCTGATCTCTGACTTGATTTTCTTTTACTTTTAACCATTCTTCTAAATCATCTAATGTCTTCTGGCTTTCATTCCAATGTTTTAAAGTATCTTTTAGTTTTCTGTCTTGTTCTTTACACTGTGTTGCAAATTGATCCCAAATAGTGTGTAATTGTTCATATTCACTTATAAGTACTGGGTGGCCATTAGGGCTAGTTGTTTCTAAAACAGCATGTAGCTGTAACTTCAGCCCACTCAATAATTTATCAATTTCGTCAGCTTTCGACGTAACCTTACCAATAGCAATAATTTTGGAATCAACGTCTTCTTTTTGTGTAACTACCCCATAATTTAACATGCTATTTTCTGCTATTATATGATTAAGACTATCTCGACATTTTTCAAATGCTTGCACATACTGTTCATGTTCGGAAACATGCATCTCATAAGCAGCAACTCTTTTTTCAAGTTCTTTAGACATATCTGTATATCTCTCTATTATTTTCGCCAAACTTTTTTCTGCTTCTTCATCAGGCATGAGTTTAATTTTTTCTGTCAGTTGTAATAACATAGACTGATGCAACTCAACCTCTTGATGCATACTTTTATTTGTATGCAGCTGGGCTTTCTTTTCAGGAAGAGTAGGACATAGTTTGAATTCACCTAATTCTTTTTCTTTCTCAATTATCCATTTTTGAACTTGATTAAATGTATCATCAAAAGATGACCTTTTATTAATTGTTGTTTCAATATCTTTAATAACATTGTTCAGAGAATCAACTGAGTCTTCAAAGAAATCTCTAAGGCTTCTTAATTCATTTCTTACCTGTTCACGACATTCTGGAGTTATACCACTAAACAAAGCTTCTCCTGATTCAATAGCGCTATTCAAAAGTCTCTGTCCAACTTCTTTATTATCATTTAGTCGTTTCATCTGTTCAATATCAGACGCTGATGGCTTTGCATGTTTGCTCATTGTTGCTAAGTCCTTTATCTTTTCATTGGCATCTTGCAACCAGTTTTTGAACTCACTAATAGATTTATCGTACTTAGTTTTATTATTTTTTAGTTCTTGTAATCTATTTAAATGGTTGTCTATAAATTTATTGACAGCTTGATAACGGGTTGATAAGTGGTTGATATATTGTGGTACACGGGAATCTGGATTACGAGACACTATATTTTCTCCAGTTTCCGTGAGTTTATTCATTTCACCTTCAAAATTCTTTACATCTTTACTTAGTTTCTGTACATCTAAAATTTTTGTATCAATATCATTTAAATTTAGGAGATTTGCCGCTTCTAACCTGACAGTATGTTCTTTATGTTTTAACCATTCGGAAACATTTTCTAACAATGTTTCATATTCTTGCCAAGCGTCTATATTCTCTTTCAGTCTGGTTTTTATTTCGTTACAATTTGCAGTAAGAACTTCCAAATTCTTTTGTGCTTTTTCTGTTTGTACTGCAGCTTCTTGAGCACAAGCAGGTTCAGCAACCACTTTTAATATATCACATGCCTCTTTTAAATCTTTCACTTTGTCATTACACTCGGCAATACCATTCTCTACATCCAATAAAGCTGCAGCCTTGACTTCTAAGTTATACTTATCACTGCTTGCATCAGGCATACACCATCTTGTTTTATCATCGAGTATCTTTAAATTTCTGTTGAACATAGCCAACTTGTCAGTGAATAATTTCTGTAGGAAAGTGAGAAGTGTTGTTTCTGTTTTATTGGCGTGAACAAGTACGCTCTCAAATCGTTTTTGCAAAGAACTAAGTTCTTTTGGAACCAAAGATTCATAAAAACCAGGGTAGTTGGCATTCATTTCTGAAACGTTCTGAGTTAAATTGTCAATTTCATCACTAAGATTCTGTAATTCAGCTTTGCAAGATTGACATTTTTTCAATCTATCTAAAATTTTTGCATTGTCTCCAGTCATATCGTCACATTTTATAATTTCATCTCGTATTTTGCTTACATTGTCAGATAGACGCTTTATGTTATCTTTTAATTTGTTCTCTTTTACTTCGAGCGACGTCACTGCACATTCTAAGTTATCTGCTAAGCTTTGAAGTGCTTCAAATTCAGACTCTAAGTAATTAACAATGGATGAAACTTGTTCTAATGGAATACTTTTGTTCAAATTTGTAATTTGTTCACATTTAGCATTTATGCTATTCTTTAATGATAGATAAATGGGCAATTCTTCTTTGTATTTTGTCAAATGATTTTGCCCGAATCTTATTTCAAGATTATCACAAGCATTTGATAAATTTTGGCCAGTTTCACTTAACCATGATATCACTTGGTTTTTAGTATCATCGATTTGTCGCCAAACAATAAGTTGAGATTCCAAGTCCTGAATTCTTTTAATAATAGCATCGTTTACTTTTTCCCAGTGTGTCTGTGAATTGAGGAAAGCTTCTTCCAGAGGACTTGTATCAAAACCACCCAAAGTCGACGCTTGCTTCAAAACAGATTGTTTAATAACGTCCATTTGATCTAAAAGACCTTTTGACCTTTTTAAAATTTCATAAGACTTCTTAGCCTTTTCTAAAGACTGTGCTGTTTGTACGTAGTCATTGGGAGCATCTTTTGCGTCATTGTATAACTGTTCTGCTCTATTCATTTCTCTGTCAAAAGCAACTGTAAAGTTTTTCAGTTCTTGCAAAGTAGAAGAAAGTAATATGTATTTATTCTTAGTATCACGTACACTATTAACTACTTGATCCCAGCTGTGGTCGGCTGCAGATAAAGCGTTTTGTATCGTCCCCATATTGGGCTGATCTTCTCTCATTAAATGTAATCCTTCTTCTCGTAACTCTTTTCTAATGGACTGTTTTTCTTTTAGCTCAGCATCAAGTTTGTCAAGTTCTTCAGTCATGTTTTGAATAGTAGCTTCAGTTAATGGAACAGGTTTTTGAGACATATCATTTAAAACAGCTTGGATATCGTGCAAAACTTGAGCTAATGCGTTATGTTGAACATTAAACTTATCCCATCTGGCGCCAACTTTTTGCACTAAGTCTCTCTTTGAAGTGACTTGGTTGAGTAAAGCATCAGCTTTTATTTCAACTTCCTTGACTAAACTTGTTGGTGATAAAAGGCGACCAGTATTTTGATCGGTTACTTTTACCCTTGAAGGGCCATCTAATAATGCTACATTACTTTTCCATTCAGGCACTTTAGTGACAATATTTACAAGCTCTTGACGTAATACTTCGTAACTTTCAGGCGTTAGTTTTGGTCCATCAATTTGGTATTGGATATGGCCAAGCTGTTGTTTAGTGTCTTCATACCAATTAAGAAGCTCTGACCACTTTTGCAAGACAGCCTTATTTTGTTGTATATTGTTTTCAATTATTTGATAATGCTGAGCAAGGTTTGAATAGGTATCACTCAAGGCACGAGATTCTTCTGGATGGGATGTCAGTGTCATATTTTTTATTTCATTGTAAATATCAGTAAATTCTGGTTCTTTGGATGCATGCTCTTGAGACAATACATGCATAGACTGTAGTGTTGGTTCAACTTTATCGGCCGATATTTGATCGTAACTTTCTGTTGTTCGTCTAAAGTCAGTAATCCAATTATCAAAATGGTGCAGTTTTGTCAAAAACTCTTGGCGTACAATTATTTTATCTGACAATTCGTTAACCTTTGTTCTGACAGTTTCCGCTAAAGAATTTGTGCGCTGTTTGATATCAGATACTTTGTTTTTCAACAATGCAGCTCCTTCTGGTTGAATATTATGGCAAATATTATCACAAGTCTGAGATAAGCTTATAATTTTGGCTTGTTGTTGGGATATTTCATTACCGAATGACTTAAGTTTGTTAAGTTCCCTATCCAATTTTTCTACCTGTGGAGATTCTACAGATACATTTCGGCTACTTAGCAATTTCTCTCCATTCTCAATCCAAGATTCCAATTTTTCAGCTTCACGCTCGAAGTTTTCCCAATTGTTCACAAGTTTATCTAGTTTGTTATTCCACTGATCAGCAAGATCATGAACCACAGCCCATCTCGAATGAATGGCATCCACCTCATCAGGTGCACTTGTTTTTCCTGATAATTGATGACTCACACTAGACAAAATTTGGAGATTCATCAACTGCTTATCGCAGTCTGTTATAAGAGCTTTTGACTGTTGTTGTAATTGTTGAGCTTCAGGTAATGAAGTGGGCTTAGGAACACTTCCTAGTTTAATTTCAGCTTCCTCAATCCAAGGCTTTATTTCAGATACACCTTTTTGATACTTCTGCCAACTAGCTAGATCAAGTTCAACTAGTTTTGTTTGGTGTTCACTTGACCGCTGTATATCAGCCATCATTTTTTCTAATAAAACTACTTCACCCTTTAGTCTATTGGCATCTTGAATGCGATGTTCAATAGCGATTTTACTACCTTGATCGGCAACATTGTGAATGACGTCCAATTTTTCACTTATAATTTTCTGTAATGCTTGTGATTTTTCTACACGTTCTTCAGGAGTAATATTTTCTGACCGGATTTGTGATAGCAGAGCTGGGCTTTCTTTCCTTATCCATTCCCTTATATGTTCCAGTTTATTTTCAATTTTGACCCATTCTTGATTGAATTGCTCCAAATGTTCTACTTTTGTATGTACCTCATCTTCAACTTTATCAAGTTTTCTTTCAATAGTTTCCAAATCTTTTTCAATGATAGGTTTCGGTTTATTGGCCGTAAGAGAACGTAATTCAGCATATGCCTGTTGTAGTTGTGGCAGTCTCTCAGATTTAGCTTTTTCAATATCAGATGTAAGTGTTCGTGTTTCTTGAAGTTCGCGGCCAATGTTAGAAACACCAAGTTCTAAGCCGGGATGAGCAACATAGTTTTCGATTTTGTCAAGGTCAGATAATAGTTCTTCTTTTTGATATTCATAATTGGACCACACTTTTTGTGTATCACGTAGTTTGTGAAGTCTATCGTTTGATGTCTCGTAAGCAGTGTTCCAGCCACTTTCAAGATTTCTTACATCTTCTCTAACAAATGCAGGGGCATTAGCATCTTTTATGAGTTCTTTACCTCGTTGTAACATTGACATTACAGACGGACGTTGACGGTCCAGCTTTTGTACTGCTGCTTGCTGCTCAAAGACGAGCTGTTCTACATGTTGCAGCGACTGCGGCTCCGGTTCAATCATAGCTTGTTCTTTAGCATTCTCTAAAATACATATAACTTCATGTACTTCTCTACGGTACGTGTAGCATCGTGTATATGTTTCGGTCTTAATCATTGTTATTTCTATTGTAGGTATTAAATTCTTATATCTTGCAATTAGACTTTCAAGTTTCATTTGTTCTTCTTGTGCTTCTAAATCAGAACAATGATTGGACAACATGTCGAGTGTTTGAACAAGCCATTTCATGTCTTCTCGCTTCATATCAGCTTCGCGGCAGATATTCTAAAAAAGTATTGTTTCTTACCATAGTTATAAAAGCATTACAAAAAAATATTATTTATTGAAGAAAAATGTTAAATAATCATAATTTTTGATCATAATCATAATATTTACCATCAATTCCCTCAGCTAAATCCAAAGGAAGCATTTAAAATAAGAGGCATTTTTAAAGATATGCAACAATATTATCTTTCATTACAAAAATTATCACATTTAAATCACTTCGCTTACCTGGAAAATGGTTTTTTCCCGTTCAAACGCATCAGCTGAATCTACTTCTCTTACAATACTGTCCATAGTTTTATCCACATGATCCATCCACCTTTCCATTTCCCTGAACTTCTCTCTGTATGTGTCCCATTTGGCTGGTATTCTCTGCAACTGTTGTCTAAAATGCTCCACTCTACGAACTGTACTCTCCCATACTTGCTCGCACCTCTTGACAGATTCTTCGAGCGTAGTGTCAGTGGTTTGATGCGTGTAGCTAGTGGCGATAGTTTTGAGGTTCTGGAGGCAATGTTCCACTTGCATCACCTTGCCCTGGTTTCGGAAGTATTCTTCGTTTCTGATGAGGATACCGTCAGCGTCGTCGCTTTGGTTATAGGCCTTGTGAAAAAAAAATATTATTTAATGCAAGCACTTTTTTCGAAATTATCAATTATTATATTAATTATATTTCTCCCACTCACACTTATAATCTTATAACATAATAATAAGTTAACATCATTAAGAGTTTGTGGTATGGATACTAGATCAGATGGAGTAATATGTATACAAATATCAGATACATGCAAACAACCATGACTCAAGAACAAATATTCATCATACTATCAATCTCCCTATCAATTATAACTTCCTTCCATTTTATTTCTTTTACTGTTAAAAAAAACAAAAGCTTAAAGTAATAAGGCTCTCACCTGCTCCTCGTAGACTATCTCCTTTTCAATATCCTTGATACAGTGATGGAACACTGCCTCATCAAGGCGGAACTCTAGTCGCATAAGGTGCGGCGGCGCACGCGCAAGCAGTTCGCGCCAACGGCGCTGTAGCTCCTCTACCGTCTGTACAATTACTGGCCGGTCTTCTTCGTTCACCAACTGGAGTAAGTTCTTAGGTTGTAAATTTATCAATGTACTTATTGAATGATAACATATCATTACAGTGGTAGTATCAATTCATATTAGACCATTATAAAGCAAACAAAGTATAGAGGTAAATTATAATCAGCAAAATTAGTGGAAATTGCTTTGACAGAAATAAGTAAAATAAAATTTATTTTCATGAGCATATTTTTCTATCAAAAAAACGTTTTTACATGCTTTTGGATCTTTGAAATTGGAACTATACCAGGAATAAATTATCGAGCTAAAAAATTTTTAGAGTTCATATATACGAAGGTTGGGTTTATCAGATACATTTTTTAACTCCGCACTAAAAACTAACCTCCAATAGCTCCCTGCCTGACCGCACAAGCTCCGAGACGGCCCTCTCGTCAGCGCCCTGGAAGAACCTTTTGTGAAAGTCGACAGCTTGCTTGGAGTCCACGCGATTATCTGCCAACAGCGCCTCTGCTCTGGACGCCCACTCTTCAACTGCACGCTTCTTCGTGTCAAACTCCTCCCAAGCTCTGACAAGTCTTTGTAACTCAGATTCTCTGCGAGTAGCCTCGGAAGACACATGGGCGAATCTGTATTCAATTCAATTCAATTCAACTCTTTATTTTGCGTTCCATAGTTACATAATATGTAGATCTTAAGACTATTAATGACACTATGGACCCTGTCGGGCACAACAAAATTTTAGGATATACAGGAGAAAGGTAGATTACAAAAGGTAGGTAAAGTTAGTGTTTAAGTTTCTATAATGGTCCAATTAAATTCAAATATATGCATTCAAAATACTAATTATCTTGGGATTGTTTGGAATTGTAAGTCAATGTGATTGTATTTATTAAAAAAAATATTATTAAGAAATATATATATAAGAATATTATGAAGATTACGTAAAGGGGAATTGCAAGTATTGAAAATGTTACACAAAACTATCTTACAGGTTTTTTTCACGTTTCGATTGGTCGCTTTTAACCTAATGAACACAAAGTAGTCCCAGCCTTATTATATTGAAAATATTCTAGGTACTGAAAAATAATTCATTTAGTTTTGTAAATTGATTACATTCAGTTCTAGTGCGTCGAGATCTTGAGAAGAAACGTTGAAACGTTTGTATACTCTATGTTTAGCGAACTGTTGTGCCGGTTTCATGATAGCATCGTTAATAGATGCACGCTTAATTATTTGCACCATGCGCTATACAAATAAAAATGAATGAAGCACAATAAGTCTTCCTTTTCGATTCCATCTATTCGAAAAACCAACCATCGTACATTTCTGTGTATTAAAGATTGAGATTGATTTCCGACTTTGCTACTGACCTTTCATTAAGATCCCGCATAAGGCGTACTTGCTCCGTAACATCTGCGCTCCTGTCAGTGTCTGCAGCCTTCACGATGTTCTGGAACACCTTATTCTTGCTCTCTAGCATCGAGCGATAATATGTCGTGCGTGAGAAAAACGAGCGATGGAGTTCGTAACGCTCTTCTATGATTTCACTGGGAATTAGAACATTTAGTTAAAATATTTATTACACGATATTGGGAAATCCAAAAAAAGTTGGTTTTATGATAAAGAGATACGGGTTTCACGCATTCATTGCTTTAGTAACTAACTTAGAAGAGTTATAATAGCTCTCCAAGACAAATGACATTTGCTTTGAGCTTGAATCGCTATCGCAACCGCTAAATTAAATATGGATTGACGTTTACCATCGAAATCTAAGAGAGAGCTAAATTCAAATGTCATAAATTTTCATTAGGAGATAATGATAGGGATTATCGGAAGGCACCTAGGCCTAGACTAAAGGCCAGAACTTTTGCCCTAAAAGGACTTATAGAAACTATTAATGATATCCTTGATTTTAGAACAGGGCCTTAGAACGATAACATACGCCCTATACCTAAAATAAATACTGTTTAAACTACTACCGTCTTGTCTCGCCTCCTGGTTTCAACGCCTCGTCGGCCCGGTCGAGCCACTGGCCAATCTCCCTTTGCCCGGCCTCCAGAGACTCATGCTGTACGAGTAGCTGACGGTACTGGTGCAATTTGACAGGAACAGTGGCCCGTACGCGGACGAGAGCCTCTTTCTGCTGTTTCAATTTTGCCATGTTGCCTTCTACTTCATCGCGCGGTAACTCGGCGATGGCGTTTTGGAAGGTCCTATTAATTGAAAATAAATATCAGATGTGATATAATGTCTTCAATAATCAACGCCCCGTAAACAAATCATCGGTAATTTTTTTACGATGATTTGTTTACATCTGTTGTTACTCAGTACAATCATAATTTTTTTAATTAGAATTTGAACAAAAAACTAAACACTTGTTGTAAATTGAATATCTTTTTAGAAGGATTGCATTTCGTTCGAATAATTACTACGTTCACTTTCATTACATTCTATACACTCAAGAATTTAACCAACCTGCTAATAGTCTTAAACAACTCTTCATGGTGTTCGATCTCTGAGTTGAGATGCAGAAGCTGGTCAATGTAGGTCTGGATGTCCGCCGTGTTAGCTCGAGGCTGCCTCGATAGTAAGTTTTCTGCAGATGCCAGCCAGCTGTCCAGCGCTTGTACTCCAGAAGCCAGCTCACGTCGGTGGCGAAGTGCGTCGCCGCCGCGAACGTAGCTGTCAGTAAGTATATTTTGGTTTAGAATAATAGTAATATAGTTTAGTAATTCTTGTAGTACAAATTCGTATTTTAAAAACCCTTTAGTCCATCCTAATATAACATTTCCACAGAATCTGTGAGAGTAGAGATATACTTTAAGCTACTGTACTGGGACTCAGAAACAGAATTACTCTGCGAATGGTGCCGGGTAACTATGGCGTCATAGACAATAAAAAATTCGATGAATTAGCTAGATTTGGGGCTCTGAAACAACAGATACACTGAGAACCATTCTGTGGTAATCCATAAACGAAGCCTTTATCTGGGGAGACACATAATCAGCTTAGATGAAATTAAAACCCTTGAAGCTGGGTAAATCCTGAAGTTTATTGAACGTGCCCAGAAGGAACTACTATAACCTATTGATGGCAAGTCACAATAGATCTTTTAGGTCGCAGTGTCACAACAGTCAGAAAAAACTAATTAGTCTCAAACCACAAGTAATAATAAAATGTGAAAATTTTGACAATGTTACAATTTTAACTATGTAGAGCATCATCTAATAATTATATCATCACTCATTTTTATGCAAAAACTCACCGTTCTGCTTCTTCCCAAACCCGTTCCCAACGTTCAGTAATTTCAACGTATCTCCTTTTGATTTCTGAACTGATTTCTTCAGAAGAAGTGGCAGCCAGGAATCCTGCTGCATCTCCCAAAAGCTGATGCTTTTCTTTCCAAACAGTCAAATCGTGGAAGAATTCAAGTCGCTCATCTTCAGAAACTCTCAGCATATGCTGAGCTTTGTCAAGCCAGGTCATGAAGTCATCGGATAAAGTATTCCATCTTTCCCAGTGGGCAATTACTTCTTCAAGCACGCTACGGGCACACCTCACGTCTGAGGCGACTCTTCTCCATGTTTCGGCCACTTCTTTCAAAAATGTGTCAATTTCTCTTGCTTCAGTCCTATCTACGTCACAAACTCTCTTATACTCGTCAGCGACTTGCTTTATATCGACGTACGCTCTATCAAACTCTTGGAAAATCTTATTCTTAGTTACAAAATTATCATAGTCATCTAATAAGGCACGAACATGGTCTATTCTACCGTACTTGCCGGTCCACGCGGCAAGTTTAGCTCTTGTTAACTCAATGAAAGCTACAATACAACATTTGTGTTCTAAATACTTTAATCTTGCTTTCCTCTGCGGCGCCTTTCGACTTACCGTTTCAAGTCTCTCTTTCATGCCCAGAAGCCTTTCTTCGGGAATTCGAGATGCATCCGGAGATCTTAATGCACTTTCGAATCTTTCTATCACTTCTGGAAGATTTGCGAAAAAGGCGCTGTGTTCTTCTAATTTTTCACTTATGATTGCAGCAGTTCTTTCATCCAAAGTTTCAGGAATTTCATCGAAGTATAAAAGGTACTCAGCTCTCGCGAGCCATTCTCCTATCACTTTAAAATCTCCGGGCAAATCTGAATCTAAAAGCCAAAGCCACCTTCTGTGTAACCTCTCCAACTCTATCCAGAGGGAAACAAGCTCACGCCATGATTTCGGTGCTATTGCAACTAAACTCTGTGTATACATTAGTTTTTCAAGTTTCTGATAAGTAGGTTCGCGAGCGAGCCTTTCATTTTCGGCGCGCACGTAATCGTCGTAGTTTCGCGATAGGGTTCGCGAGTCGTATTGCCTTTGAATTGTGGTGACACGTTCGGTCAGCCACATTCTAAGAGTTTCGTATTCTTCTTGCACTGCCGCTACGGCATCTGGTCCAGTAGTCTGTAAAGAAAGTAATTTATTAACGGAATTTAAAAGTGTTTTAAATAATGCTTATACAGGTGATAAGTATGGCCTTTAATTTATTATAGGAAACGAAATAGGTGTTTAATGACCTTGGGTTCAGGATATTTGTGCAGAAACTGTGCTACGTATGTCATAATGGATCTTTCATCTGGCTTGTCAACATCTACATCTTCAGCATCCAGCAGCCTGGCAATGCCGAGTTCACTCTCAGCGACATCGAACGCGTGCTCCAAACGTTGCTTGTTGGTTTTTCTCTTCATCTCAGCCAAATTGATCAAATTAGCTTTGATGGCATCAATGATTGCTAGGAACGCAATACCGTCGCGCCACGAAGGACCGAAGTCTGTGACATGGATATTTGAGTCTCTGTAACAATGCGGGCAAGTTTCAAATACAAACCATGAATCATTTTTACGTTCTATGAATCATTTTTAATCTCTAAAAGTTTTCCCGGAGTACGAATAAAGCATTTGTTATAAATAATGAATAAATTCTTATAGTTTTGTCAGACAACTCATGTATGATGTAGGATTTTTAGTAAGTGTAAAAATATGAGAAATATGAAGAAACTAAACTAAAATGGCTTATTCCAGCAAATTCAATGTAGTTCCTTTCTTAACCATGCCAGTTAACGAAACCGTTTGAGTATAAAGAGTTTCAATTAAAACTTACTTTGGTAGAGCATTGGCCACCCACTGCAGTAGAGTCTTCCTGGCGCCTTGCTTCCACCGGTCCTCGGCGCGGTGGGTCGGAGTGGCCGTGCCCGACTCCTGCGACATCACGGAAGCACATCGCGACCCGACCAAGTATTCCAGTGCTCGACTGTTCTCTTCGATCTGTCAACAAAGTATGTTTTGAGAATTTCATTCATATTCTAGGATGCAAGTCAACACTATGTCATCTAAATGTATAAATTCAAAATCAACAATCTAGTTCTCTTTAGATAAAGAGAATTTTCAATAAAAAAAACATAGCTGCTCGTTGATCTCGCCAAAACTCTAAAATGACTTGATCGATTTGAATTATTATTTTTTTTCGTTTAAATTCGGATGTTATTTAAAAATAAAAATAATAGAATTTCCTTAAGAAAACCTAATATAAAGAAAAGTATGGAAAATAGTCTAATTTCATACTAATCATAATATTTTGTACAATGGGGATGTACATTGTGAATTGACATGTGCTATTCGAAATTGTCATTTCTTCTACCGCTACTTCGGATTACTTTTGATAGATGGCGCTATCGACATGTTTTAGGTGATACAAAGTTAACCGGGTCAAATATAAACTATAACTATAATTAATTTAATATATATTACGTCACAAGAGATCTTAAAAATTATACAAGTAATAGACACCAAAAAGTTACGTATTAAATGTTATAAACTCTTACTACAACTTTTAAAAAATATTTTAAGTGTCATGCCGTAATGATTTCCTTTTTAATATTGAATTAATCTTTTATACTACTTAAATATCTTCACAAGACTAAAATATATTCTCGCCTTTAATGGTGCGGTAATAAAAGTTGAGTTTTAGTTATTTCGATAATTAAAAAAGAACTTAGTAGATAGAACGGTAAGCAAAAAAAATTAATTAACTCATTTGAAATTACAAAAAATTATACGGAGACAGATTGTTTTTTTTATTAAATATAATTATAATTATTACATATTAATATTGTAAAATTCACCTTATGAACTAGAAATACTTTGGCGTAGCCAATCCAAGCGCTAGGATAGTACGCCTAGGGAGAGGAGAGAGTCTAGAAAACAAATGTGCGACTGTCAATGAGAGGGTGGAATCAAACCCCCAGTCAACGCTATGGCACTTGGCTTGATCGCTTTGTGGGGGCCGAACCAACACCTTTGAATGGGTTATGGGCCCATGATCCACCTTAGCGATGACAGGCAGCTTATTGGTGCGCGCCGTGTAGCCACAATACAGACTGATTTTATTTAAGGACCATTCTCTGTTTTTATTGTACCTTCATCTCAAGTATATGATGTGCATAGAATAAATTAAATGTTAGATTAGTACTACTGTTCCGTGTAAACCGAGCAGAAAAAGACAGACAATCAGTGTCGTTTGACTTTTCGAAAATAGCTTCATTTAAGCATATTTTTCTTATTTCAGCTTTCCGATTAAAATAAGTCAAAAGTATAAAGATTTAAACAATCTTTATACTTATCTAGTAGTCGTTTAGAAGTAATTGTATCCCATTCGTATTGAATTGAAATAAATAACTCAATTTTATTTTAAGAAAACACCAGCCGAGTCTACACCAATATATTTTGTAAACGTAGATAAATAAATCTAATTATATTGCTGACTGTACCCAATAAGCAACGAGGCGTGGTATTTCTGTCGTAGGTATAGTTTAGTTAGCCTTACAGAACATCGTCGGTTATCAACAATATTCTATGTAAATCGACAAAATTAACACAAATTTCCTAGCTACTATTTAGCATAAATTCATAAAACCAGTCAAACTCGCTAACACGTTTGTCTTGTTTGTCTCGCCTCAACACAAACTTGACCTTGCGAATGTTATCTTGCCAAAACATCACATTACACGTGATTTAAGTATTCTAAATCAAATTTATGTTTTACAACAATTTGTAGTATTGATTTTTGATTGAATCAGACGCTTAAGTTTTTTGTTTAAGACCCAATTAAATTTATAGATATGCATAAAACATGTCATGATTAACAAATAGGTTAAAGTTTTTTTTTCACCATATGAAGCATTATCGAAAATTATGTAATCGGTAGATCGTATCACTAGTGCAGACGAGCTTGCATGGAAAGAGTCAGGGGAGAATGTAATTGGACCCGAATCCTACGTTGGGTCTCATCTAGTAAAGTACGATTGGCAATCAGAGACGAAGCATTCCGATTGTTTCTGTCGCACACTCCAAAAGATGTATGTACATTTGGAGGGCCTACGCTGGCGATTTGGAAGTTACAAGTTACAAGAGCACGTGGCTTAAGTGGCGCTATCACTGGCCAATATACCACAAATAGCATGCGAAATGAAGTTAGTGGATTCGCCTCTGTGTAGAGCTTATTGGGAGTACACTGCACAAACGAAAGACATCCCGTGTAACTGTGATGCTCTTCCTAGGAAAAGAATGTGTCTCTTTGATCAGGACTACCCCAATCCTGAAGACATAAGGCTGTTGACTCCAAGCGTACTTAGTAAGTACATTTTGGAAGTATCCAGGATAGGCAGACACTAGCGGAAGTCCCATTGGGTCGACGTGCTCCGGGAGAGAATCCTGGCCCATAACCAAGGTAAGATATTCGCAAATTTTTAAGTGGACAATTAATAATGTATTCTCTAAATTTACAAGCTCTTCATTATCATCCAAATTCATACAATATTATTTAGTGAAAATCTATTGTTTGTGACTAAATTATATCAATTATTTTATGCTTAAAACCAAGCAGCCTTTTGTCTATGCGTAAATAAATATAACAACAATAAAAACTAGTACTATTAATACATGGCTATTCTTTTGTTGAGTAAGTTATATTCAATTATAATTCTTTGTACTGATTAGAAATAATACCACAAAAATTAGCTGTAGCGGGTAACTACATTTATGCTAGAAATAATATATACAATATAGAATTTGTATAAACATAAATATCTTATAAAAGTGCACAAAAACCAGAAGCACTAAATTAAAAAGAAAATATTTATTGTCAAATATTTGCAAAAATAATAGTATGAAACTTGAAAAACAAGAATGGTAGGTAAACTTAGTAATTATATTACTTCCATAGATTATACATAATAAAGTCGATATATAGTATAGAATTAAAAAGTAATTATTGTTATAATAAAAGAATATATCGCATTACAAATCAACTAACATTGTAAGCATCAGACTGTTCCAATAGTGTAAGTTTCAATCGAACCGATCGTGTTTGTCGTCTATTGTCAAATTGTATAAAAACAACAGCAACGAAGTGTAAAAAACTATTTGTATATATGCAAGTAACAGCTGAACGCAACTACGATCGAAACGTTTCGATACTCACACATGTAATTTGTTGATGACCGTAATTTAAAAAGATTTATATTTCAGGTTATATCAACTCTTTCAACTTATAATACAATATTGTTTAAATAGCTAAGATGTCTTTCAAGTTCGTATTAATTTAACAAGGTATTATAACACATTCTAATCATATTACAGTCATCAATATATCTAAAAGCTGTTACGCATGTAAGTACCCACCTTTGTTCTTCTGTCCTGTGGGTCCAATAAATATATCGAAGCTTGCGCAAAGAAAACAAGTTGAAGCCAATTAAAATGAGTATAAACCGTTTATTTTGTTGATTAATGATATTATCAGTCAAAGAGTTGCTCGCGAGGAAGAATACTGTTTAGGCTTGGTATATCCTCATTTAAATGGTAACGGAGTGCTTCTAGTTGTACCAATTATATATATTAATTAGAAAGAAAAAATATTAAAACTTATTTTACTGAAATGTTAACATAATTGTCATTGTCAGCAATTAAGATCATGTTGATAAAAATATAAATAGTTATAATTTTTGATACTTAAATAAGATCAGATAGATCAAAGACTGCAGGTTGCTGCTGCTGCAAGATATTCGTTGAAGGTACACCATTGTGTATGTGCCCACGGAATGTATAAAGACTACTTTAGCAAATGATAATTAAATAATATCCAATTTTCCACAAATATTTAAAGCAATTTAATTTTAATTATTTTTTTAAGTAGTAAGACAAGGAAAGATTGGAATGCAAGGAATGTAATTAATTTAAGGCATATTCTCAACAAAATATTGGTTACTTTTTCAATAGTGTCAGTCAAAACTACCTGATAAAAAAAACTATAAAAATATTAATCAAACTATACATCAAACCGTGTACAGTTGTCCAAATCGTTATTCATTACAACTTTCTGTCCTTAATTGTGGATGTCAATAATCTATCACTGGATGGTTTTCTGATGAGGTGTTGAATATTGACATATTTCACATTTATTTGTCAAAACTCACGTCTTCTAAGCTAAATCGCTTGGAGGTAGATTATTGCAACCCATCGTAATCTAACTGAATATCTATTTGGTGGTTTTACTGTGCGATATGTTAACTACATTTGAACACACCGTGCTTCTAGTTCGCTTTATTTTTTAAATACACTAAGATATCTCCTACCACAACGAAGGGAAGTACAGATAGAATGAAATCTTGAAAGAAAGTTTAACCTAAAACGAAGACGTTAAAAATTAATGTGTTTTTTTAATAATAGTAACAATGTTTCTTTTTCTGTCGTTCGTAGTTACGTAGTTATACTAGATGTAGATCTAGTATTCGTATTTGAAGTCCATGTTAATTGGCATATTTCAAAACCAAAGTACGTGTCGAACAGTTTTTTTAAAGCTCAGCAAATGACTCTGATGATAAACAGTAGAGGAGTCCATATGTGAAGATAGCTAGTGCAGCATGCGACATACTGCCCTAGCCACCTGCACCTTGCCGACCCAAAAACTGCTTAAAGAAACCCATGTTACTTTAACTTCATACGTGTTATATCTTACAGTTAACATTAACTTTATGGTTGACCTGATCATTGGAACATAGTTTAGATACTGAAAGTTGCAGATCAACGGCAAGACAGCCATACATATATTTAATAAACTTTATTGTATACTATAAACGCTAATTTAACCAATTTCCCGGTTTTACAAAAATCGTTATCACTGTGATATTGGTATATATTGCATTTATATTACATTAGGTAAAGGCAGATGTCTGCAGAGGCTTACGCCAGCAAATGTTAACCAATCAAATGGTACAATTTAGACATAATTGAATTTTGTTTGCGTCTATTATATCGCGATACTGTAAATTAAACGTATTAAGGACTTGTGCGAGTCGTTTAACAAATATTTTTTCTAATTATAAAATATTGTTTCCGGCACCACACACGACGTTGGTGTTGTCGTGATGTTTAAGTAAATATGAAGACGGATCTACAGATCGATTCTATTACAGTTTAAAAGTCAACAGAACAATCATAACATTTCTGCACCAGTTTCAATCTGTGAACGCAGCTCATCCTACCTGGAAGTACAAGATGATGGTCCATATTAGACCGAGCACGACGGCAGGCCGGCCATCGACCAAGTCCGCAGCGTTGATGTTCACCAGCTTGATCCTCTTGCCAGCCAGGAACCTTAACGCCGTATTAGCGTTTGAGAGGAAGTGTGGGCGGCGGAGGACGCGCCCGCGCTCCATGGGCTATACATAAATAAGAAATTTTTGTTATTATATTATGTACCTGTTATTACTATAGCTGGTAATTTTTTCCTTTTTTTGCGAGAGGGTAGGTCAAGAAAGTCCATAAATTATTTGCTCCTCGTTTTATTTTATTTTATTTCAAAATAATACCCTTTTATGAGTTTAGGTAAATGGTAACATAGTTAGCTCAACTCTCCAGTGTTATCTCCTAATATAACAACCTCAAATAACATAAAATATGGAAAAAATCATAATATCAAACAAGATTCACTTTCAAATCTCACATCAGTCTACACGGAAAGAATGGAAACGTATGAAGCTGAATTGAAGTCACCTGGTGCATCGGGCAACACAACGTCTGGCCTAGTGAGTGAGGTTGAGCCATTAAAAAACTTTGTTATAGACTTTTTAAAACATTTCACATAAAATGCGAAGAAACTTTTCCCCTAACCTTTTATTTATATTTCGATTGGGGATGTTTTGCCTTTGATATTTATTAATGGGCATCAAATATATTTAATCAAAATGATAAACTGTAGAGAAACTTACCAATTTTTCACCTGATAGCACTTCCAGAAGTGCAAGAAGCTTTGTGCCATCACGAAGGTCGTATATCAGATCGTCTATACGTAAAGGCGGTATGCGCTGAAAATAAATTGTTTCGTCAATTTTCTTTTAAGTAAAACGTGACATTAAATTATTTATTACGTCCACGTGTTTTGCTTTCACAATGTCGTTTACTCAAAAGTTCTTGAATAATTTCTCTAGTTTGTTAAATTACAAAATCAATTTCTTTTTCCTTAACACTCGACACGTTTTTAAACTCGTGTTTTTGATATTATATGTATTTCAAAATGAAATAAAATAATGTAGTATTGCGAAACTCACCTTTGATAGATGAGAATTTATCCAATTGACGAATGTTTTCTTCTGTACTCTTTCCTGTTCATCTGAAACAAGAGAGTAAATAATAAGTTTCCGTAAACAATTATCTAATTTCAAATACGATCTACATACATACATAAACAAATCTCCATCATTTGATTTGATAAATACATTCCAAATATCATTCATTACCATCATTAACAAATATCCTTTACATATTAAGTTGGTAGAAACTTATGAGCAGTTTGGGACACGTCAGCCCAATTCGGCTTGGCAAGTGAAACGAGTGGGACCAACATATTGGAATAACAAATCGATTGACCCATCCAGGTTCCAACCATGGCGACAGTTGCTTTGTTTTCGTTATCTAACCAGCATTTGAACCACTACGAGCACCTCAATCTCGAATATGACATCTTAATATTGAAATTTGTTATTATGAATTGTATCAAATTCATTATATACTACTATAAAATTGGTTAACCTTTTCGAATACCCTGTGCTAAATTCATGTTAAAAGGAATAGCCATTTAAAATAACCCTCTAGCTGGAATTTAATCTGATTTCCAAATTAGTTTGTGACTAAACGTTTAAGACATGTTAACGACGCGTGCACATCTTAGATCAGATTTAAATAAACTCATTCTAAAATTACTCAATCATAAAAGAATATTTGTCGTATCGTGCCTTGTGCCAACTGCAAGAGATTCGATTGGCTCTCTCTGTACAATAAAAATAAAATTTCCTTCACATTGTAGTCTGATATTATCATCAGATCCATCCTCGAATAGTTCAATTAAGATGTGAGTCACTTTCATTGTTACGCCAGTTTCAACCAAGTTCAATGCACCATCTCCCTGATGCAGTGTGATCCTGGAACCGATCTATTTCTATTTTATGTGGCCGTATACTTTCTTAAGTGGTTGTAAATGTCTTCTGGCTCTTAATGATAATTCTAGTTTAGTATTTTATTACGCTAATTATAACCTAAAGTATTTTCTTCGATTTTCGTGTTTAACAATGTTAAAGACCTGACTAAGAGGGACGACCGCGTGACACGTCCAGAGTTTTTTGACAATTGTAGCATCCTAAACATTATTTCTTTGCAATAACCATAAGGACTTCCTTATGATATTCAGACATTATTTCCCCTTAAAATTTTCCAATGTTTATTCGAGTTACTGCATAGCTATACTAAATTAGGGGTTCCCGCAGGATGGCCCGTCAGGTTGCTGTCACGCAGTGTTCCCCTTACGACAACACGCACTTGGCACGCCCTGGCACGAGCTGTTGCACGTCTTTGTATCAGGGCTGGTAAATGTGTATACAATTTGTTTAATAATTTATTGTGTACATATTTAGATTAACAGAAAAAATTAAAAACCTGCGATACGAGAAGTTTTATTATTATGTTAGATTATATTGCTTTTCATGGAGTCCAAGGATTTTAATCGCTAGAGATAACACCTCAAACTTATTAAATCATTAGTTATAGCCCTAACACTTCAACATAAATCATTATATTCGCCATAACAATAATGTTAACAGTAACATATAAGAATAGACTATACATTCTAGAACTATACATTCTTGTAATTTGAGTTAATATAAGCAGTTCCTCAATGGTTGAGATAGTAGTCCTTCGCTTTCATCAGTTAACATCTGGTAAAAGAAATAAAATGGTGTTATTTAACTTAAAAATTTTCTGGATTCTGTCAACCCTAGAATGTTTCCGAAATTACAACGACAGAGCGCAGCGTTCGCGTGCGTATGAGATGACCTGATAAAGTTGCTTACTACCGTATTCTTTGCGACGTTTATTGATAAAGTGCTTAATTTATATCATAATTCATTACATAAATGTTCATTTAAATAATTACGTTTTATTTCTTCTTTAGTTCCAATTTTTTTCAATTGTGTTGTGAGTTTTTAAACATATAATCAAATTTTAATGCATTGACATGAATAAATATAGACATAATTGATTATAATGTTGCGCTAGACGCCGCTGTATCTTGGCAATGATCAAGCGCCGCTGATGTCATTCATTACATACGACCATGATACCTACACACGTACATATGACTATGATAAACAGTGAAAAAATACTTTAAATAAATACCTTTTTGAAATAACTATTGTATTAAGAAAGTCAAAAGTCAAAAATAACTTTATTTAAATAGACTCGTTTACTAAGTTCTCCTAAATCGTCACAACAGGGAATATGTAAAGAAATTGCATATTGCAATTAAATTAAACTTTAATTATTTTTAATGTAACATTTTTATTGAGGCTTTATTACGCTCTCGAGGACTGTCAGGCTCTAATTGTGTTAATAATTGATATTATTAAATTAATTTAACAAAAACAAGATGAAACAGCTCAAAACTTTAAGTTTGAAATGAAAAAACCATGAAAAAAAACACTTGAGTTTTGTTTGATGGTCCCGGGTCGGATTTCAACACTTCCCGGGCCGGAGATGACCCTTGATTTAACCCAAATTAAGCACCATTAAGAGCTCGTGTATAAAAGACATGTACATCGGATATATACTAAATTAATATTCAAACATCCATGACTTATGAACTAATAATCGTAGTCATCATACAAATGCCTCTACCGGGATTCAGATGCAAGACCTGACTATTCAACCAGACGGACGGACGTATCTACCCTCGTTGTTTTTGTATTAATTTATATTTTATTATCCATTTTATTATTAATGTTTCACGTATTTATTATTTTTGCTCCAGTTTTATTGAGCACTGTATTGTACATACATAGCATCATACAAAAAAGAAAAGAGTTTCTTTTGTATAGTATATCATAGATAAAGTCGCCCTTTGTACAAAATTAGTTAAAGGATTTTTCGAGTGTTTCTGTTTTTGAATTGGCTGATGTACAATAAAGATATTATTCTATTCTATTCTATCATAGACAATGTCAGTTTTAATAGTTATTTAAACTACGTTTTGAAAAAAAAAATGTAAATTATTTAAATACTCAAACGAATTCTTAACGCAACAGTATTATGCGTTTATAGTGTAGTATATAAGTATAGTAAGCATCGTACGACCGCAAACGATGATCTCATAATAACGACCTTGGCACGGAGCTTGTGACACAACTTTACGACAGACCACAGCCACAGCGTCCGATTGAAAACGAAATGTTGTAACACTTTTCTCATTGAAACTACATGTGAATGGTTTTGACCGACTTTAAAAAAGGAGCGGGTTCTATGTTCCTCTGAATGTAGCTTTCTTTTGTATGTTTGTTCCGATATGTCAATTGTGAAGAGATTTTGGAAATTATTTTCTTTCGATAGAGTGGTCCCATCTTCATCAAGTATTTTTTTTCTAATGCGATTAAATTTAATAATTTTACCTTTTTAGTGTTTTGAAGTCTGTTTTCATTTTGTTAAAAACTTTTTTATATATTAAGCTCAGCAAATGACTCGACACCACCTGATGATAAGCAGTACAGGATTCCATATGTGAAGATAGCTAGTGAAGCATGCGACATACTGCCCTAGCTCACCTTGCCTGCCCAAAAAGTGATTTTTCACGCCTCTTTTAAAGGAACCCATAAGTAAGGAGTTCCACGCTCTAGCTATGCGACAGAGATAAAACTTTATGATTTTAAATTTTTAAAGCAGGAAATTGGAAATTTTTGTAAGTATTTATGCTTTTTTGTTGCTTACATAGGAATTAGAATCCGTCGTCCTCATCATCTTCCATCCGACAACATCCTAAACTATCCATAGATTGAATATTACAATCCAGCGTTCATTGTGATTGTGAACTACGTCGTCAATCTTTTTTTAATTCAACGAACACGTAGAATTTACTGGAAATAGAGACTTTCTATCTATCTATGGTAGTTGTCCAAAAAGTTTTGTTTGAAAAATTGAAATAATTTAAAAACTTATAATTTTCGCCTGTGCTTATAGAATTAACTATTGGAAGCCTATTTAGTATAATATGATGGGTAGTTTGGTTATAACACACGAAGGGTGTACTAAGAATCATTAATACCCATCAACGTTTGTCGTGAAATGAGATTTGCAATAATTAATTATAGGAATGTTTTAGATTGTTATTACGGTTTTTACATATTGAATAATAATTACTGCTATATTAATAGAACCCTACGCTAGAGATATCTAGAAAAATTCTTTTGGAATTACATAAAAATTCGGTTCAACTGTGTTGTTTTAATCAGATTTGAAAATGGAACTAGTTTAAATAACCTTCATTTTGAGTGCTAAAACCTTGTTTATTTTATCCAGAACTTACAAAAACAAGCTGGTTTACATTAGGATCACAGAATAAAATAGGATTCTTTTTTCTGTGATCGAGATATAGTTATGTGTATAAATATGACATAATAATGCCACAGTTGGCTGCATACAAAAATGAAATCAGTTGGATTCACTACAAAAAGTCACTAAAAGTTTTTTACGAGAACTTTTAGCTTGACTTTTATTTTCGTTAAACTCTCCCACTGTGACATGTTTTTTAGTATCTGTAGGGGATGTTTAACTATCTATGGATGAAAATAATTTCAGCCGTCGGTTCGTAAATCTATCGGGGGGAGGGGTGTAGTCTTAAGAATAGCCGGCAAGAAACTAATTAATATTTGTCCTTCCTTTTACACTTCATTGAGAATTATTTGAAAAAAGTTTTATTCATAGTAGATTTATAATATATGTTTGCGTATTATTTCTATGGGTAGATAGATACTACTTCTATGTGTTTAAGACACCTTACATTATTTATTACCTAGGTCTAGCGGCCTTAAATCTAGAGGTCACAGGTTCAATCCCCCATGAAAAAAGGAGAAAATTTCTTTGAAGGCAGAGGCCTGGATACCTACCACCATCTAAGTCTCCCGACATAACAAATATATCCACATTAATGTAAAGTAATCAATTATTTGTTAGTGGCCGTGATATGCGGTTATAGCTCAGGAGCACCTTCAGCATTATCATCGCTTACCATGAACATAAAGTATTAAAAAGTATTATATTGATTTCTAGATCACCAAGCAATGTCCTTTATGATAGATATTATTGCAAAGACTTAAGTCTTAAATCTTTGAAATTCATTCACTGTTTTGTCTCAAAAATACTGTTTTTAATTGTAGGCTGTAAGCGATACGAAAACGTCTTAAAATGTCAAAATTTCAATAAGGAGATTACTTTTTAGAAAATGACTTAACAGTCTTCGATACAATGAACATCGGAGAGAAAGTATGCAGGGGTGAGTTTATAAATTACAAAGTCATTAGCTCTGTTACTTGTTTATAGAGTTCATTATAAGGAAAAATTTGAAGAAATGATGAATGGGAAAAATACGCATACAATGTTCGATAATCATTTGTCCAAATACATTATCATAATTTCCGAGAGCCTTGAAACTGCTATCAAATATCTGACCCAGACCTTAAGATCATGTCACTGCTATAAATACTTTCGAACGTTTAATGATATCTTATTACATTACAACATTAATTATTACTGTCTTATCGATGTGTTTCATTTTATTTTTATTGCCTCTGAATTCAGTGATGTGTTGATTATTCCTATAATGCATTCATATTTATTTATACATACAGGCAGTTTACTGTCTTAAGTTAAACATATTAGAGCAAATGATTTTCAGATTAATGTTACATTTTGTCTACTTTGAAATAATGTCAGTATAATAAATGGCGCTATCAGAGATTGAAACTACACAGATTAATGCATTTTTGGCCGTAGATAGACAGGTATACAGGATATACAGAGATCGGGGGAACGAGGAGGTCATAAAATTGAACCACTGCGTCCGATCTATCTGTCAGTATAATTGATAATGACTTTATTACCATTTCTACATCACACACAAAAATAGTACACTCACACTCACACAGTACATGCACACACACTCTCACAGTACATTGTTTAAAGACAAATATTAAAAAAAAATGATAATTTGATAATATCAAAAACTACATTGTGTGCACTGCAGAAGTGCAAAAGGGTCGCGACTCAGTGACTGATTTTGTCCACATCAGGATGTGAAATGGTATTTTGCTACAACCCGCGGGGGCTTTTTTATGATATAATAATGATAGATTAAAAACAATGAGATATTAAATATATGTTTATGTTATAAAATTTATATATAATATAACTAAAGATGTGTAAGACAAATTAAATAACATGAATATTATGTTATAAGATATCTATGACACATATGTAGTAAGGTACTTATATTAATTTAAAGCTTAACAGTATAACTAAATGCTATAAATCAAACCTTAAATCTCGCAATGAAGTTTTGACTTCATTGAAATGTCATAATCCAATTGCTATATATAATGTTAAATAAACTGTCTTTTTATGTGATGCTTTTTAATAAATATAAAGATGCTTCGTGTTATTCTGATGTGTAGGTAAACATGCCCCATAATACAATGGGAGCACGTGACAGCGATCCACCACCTGTCCCAGATCCGACAACCTTGGCGTGCATTCAAGCCCAGCCCTTGACGGTCGTTGGCACAATGACGTCACACATCACGGAACTAATGACCCATTATGTTCCGTAGCAAGTGTGACAGGTTCGCTAGAAGACTCGTTTTGAGATTTGCCACTATTAAGAAAAAGAAAGGTTATACGCGATAAAACAAAAAAAGGTTTACATACTCAAATAATTTTAAAGTGTATTAAATAGTTTTACTTTAATAAATACTTGATTCGATATGGTCCTACTACCAATGTTATAAGTTTTGTAAAGGAACAGTGTTTTGAGTTGTTTTATCAGGTTCAAAAGAAGAATTAGAAAATTATACTTTGCTTCGTCTTCGAGATTAAGAATACTTGTAGTAGCGCGTACCGTGTAGCCATTCATACACTATAGTTGAGAGAGAGATAAAAAAAATATTATTTTTACTACTAAAATAATATTTCTGCTTTTATATGGCAACACTGTCGTCGTCATTCTCATTCGCGTTCTAGTGCCCGGCCGTTCAACACGTCATATTTCAAATATTCTATTTTAAAAGTATGATTGCGGAAAATTATGCCTAAGCGTAAAAAAGAGATAGTGGTTAATAATAATATTCCGTAATATGTAATATATTACGAAAAATTTTAAAAAACTTGAAAAAAAGTTTAAGAAAAGAAATCGAAATGTCCAGTTCATCTTCAAGCGAGTCTAATACAGAAGTGTTATTACAAAAAGGTAACCGTATCTTTACTTTAAATATTTTAAAATATACCTATTGTAGGTATGTTTTTTATGTGTTGAGTACATTTTAATAGAGTGCTACCTTCACAAAAAAAAATATACATGAGGGTAGTTGAAAAGACTATCGCCTTGTATAATATTATTTAATGAGCTTCTTATGATAAACAGTGTTGAGTTCATCTAATAAGGATGTTTCCTTCACGACCAATTATTGAGTACAGGCCTTGAACCTGTTACCTACTTGAGATATTTATTATGAGATATTTAATTTCAGTACGTTTTTTGTTTGTCTTCTTACTAGACAATAAAATAGACGAGTCTGTAGATTTGCTAAATGTACATGATGAAATACATAACGATATTGTTGAGTTATTGCCAAATGATATTCAAGACTCAAATATTATATACCTTCCACTTCAACAACACAGTCAGAGCCTGTTGTTGTTCTAGATGAAAATATACTTGAGCTATTAGGAGAAACTCCTCTAAAATTTAAAATTATAATTCAGCAATACATGCTAAGCTAGCTGTCTGTTGAGTACGTATAGTAACTATACGACTGTCAAAGGAAATGATCTGCTCAGCAAATATTTCCTATTCGAAAATTGTTTAAAACTTAGTGCCCCAAAGTTAAATCCATATATTAAAGTTGGACTATCGTACAGCAATTGAAAATAAACAAAACCAGCAAGCATTCGCTATACTTTGTATTAGTCAAGCACTTACCAAAATATTTGCAAGTAAACTGAAATTGACAGTTATTTATTTGGAGAAAAACGAACTTACATATTGAAAACATCGAAAGCCATTATTAATAAATCGGGAGCCGAGTTAAAAACAATACCTCCACCTAAGTCTGCTAATGTCTTGCAGTCCAGATTTAATCAATCCCTTTCTTTAAATTATCGGCCTCGGCTCCCTATGACAAGGCAGGCGGGAACAGGGGGGCAATCAAGACCTCCGATGCAGCAACTTCGCCTTTACCAAACCCCTCCTACGCCAACACGGCCACCAGCGCCGACACCGTTCCGGCGTACGTCAGGACGTCCATCGCCGCCGCCACCGCCACCGCTCTCGAGCGGGTGCACGTACACTCGCCGATAAGTGAGGTACGTCACGCTGCTGGCTGTTTATTTTTATATGACGATAGATACAAGCTCATTACAAATGAAACTGTTATTTAGTCGTGGTTCAGAGAAGGGTATAAAATACCTTTTCTGACCACTCCAAAACCGACCCTTATATGACGATAGATGGAAGCTCATTACAAATGATACTGTTATGTAAATCGTGGTTCAGATAAGGGTATAAAATACCATTTCTGACCACTCCCAAACAGACCTTTATACCATATTCCAAATGCTTAAATAAAATTAATGAACTTCACATCTCTATTGACGAATTTTTAATCTCGGATGTAATATCAGAATGTACACCATGTCATGGGCAATACATTTGAAGTATTTTTTTTTTTTAAATGCGTAAACCTAATGGCAAGAATCGATTTATTCCAAACCTTAAATCCTCACATATGGACTCCTCTACTGCCTATCATCAGGTGGTGTCGAGTCATTTGCTTTGTCATAAAAAACATAAAATAAATTTATTACGACAAATCATTAGAGGATTAAGGGACGTTTTTTTTTAAATTTAAGGACGGATAATAATAATAATAAAAAAAAAAAAAAAAAACATTTTTGAGTACAATTAATATAAAATACACTTATTTTTTATTGCCCATAAATAATGCATTAAAAAAATATCTACGATTTAGTTTTTACAAAAAAAAAAAAAAAAAATATTTTTCTTTAACGTTCTCCCTTTTGGGCTAAATACTGCTCCACTAGTATTAACAAATTAATGAAACCTGTAGTAGTGTCTTTGGGTTATATCTCATCAATATATTTAGAAAATATGTGATATCAACTATAAAAAAAAAAAAAATGTTAACACCAAATAAGGTGTGCAAATATTATTAATAATATATATATATTTCACGTCGCTCTTCTGATCAAAAGAAAAAAAAAAAAAAAAAAAAACTAACTTATAGTAAAAATAACAAAATTTATAAATTTAAAAACATGATACAATACGTCAATTTGTTCGACTAGCGGGTCTCCTTGCCTCGTCTTGTCCCGCTATCTAATATGGTTATACGCAAAAAATATTGAACGTTGTAAATATCTTGCTATATGTCCAAAAAAAACTGAAGATTATAATAGCTATATGGTTATACCTGAGTTCATATTTAATGATCTCAAATGGTGGTAAGCACATATAGACTGTTCTTTTAACCTAAATTAGAGACGGTTATTATTGTTTAGAAATATTTTAGATGCAAGCAAAACAGGGTGGGGTATAGACAAAGCAACTGAAAAATGGATTGATGTCGAAAAATACATGCATTTTAATTATTGCGAGATATTAGCTGCATATTTTGGTGTGATAATTTTTGCAAAAGAACTAGAAAATTGTCAAATATAAAATCCTTCGCATTGATAACACAACTGCCATCTCTTATATTAATAAGATGGGTGGTGTACGATTTCCACATCTTACAAGTGTCACAAATAAGATATGGAAATAGTGCGAAAATAAAAACATTTATGTTTACATATCTTATATTAGTTCATAAGATAACGTAGTGGCAGAATCCGCGACGTTTGCATCCCGATTTAGAGTGGGAGCTAACCAACTTTACTTTCAGTAAAATTGTAAAACATTTAGGAAAACCAGATATTGATTGATTTGCAACAAGGGTAAATAAGAAATTCATTTAATATATCTCTTGGCACAGAGACACCGGTGCCCTAGGTGCCTTTTTTATTTTTATTTTTAGTTGTTATATTAATTGAAACCAATTACATTGTTATGCTTTTCCACCAATATAGATTATATTGAAAATTTATTCCTAAAATTGTCACAGATAATGCAGAAGGCATAGTGGTTATTCCTTTCTGGCCAACACAGCCGTGGTTTTCTAATTTTAAAAGCTTGTGTTGTGACATGATGATACTTGGTAATAATTCCAATATTTTATTATCTATTCCTAACAGAAAACTACGCAACAAGGTCACACTTGTAGCCGCAAAAAATAAAAAATAAATAATATTAATAATTAATTAAATAAAAAACAAATAAAATTAATAATTAATTTATTATTTAACAATCGCTCGCGAAGAAGCGTACCAACAAGCTATTAAGACATGATGTGTGGGTCTATTTCAGATAAATTCAGCAAAGCAATTCAATATTGTGTTGCTTTTAGAAAATGGTTAAATTTTTTGTATATATAATAGATGCTAATGAAGCATCAGTCCCTCAGACTCCTTCTTGACGGAATGTTATCATGCTGGGGCTCAGTATACTTCACTAAATACCTATAGATCTGCACTATCATTGATTGTTAATGTGAAAATCAGTAATGACGATAGAATTACTAGATTATTTAAGGGTTTCTATCGATTATGCCCACCATTGCCCAAATATCATGTTACCTGGAATCCAACAATTGTATTAAATTTTCAGGAAATCTAGTACCCACACGGTGAAATTAGTACAGAAACATTAACAAAAAAAAAAAAAAAAAAAGTTGTTACATTACTAACACTCGTGACAGCACACAGAGTTCAATCCTTAAGTAAAATAAAGTTGCAAAAAATATCGAAGTTATTACCAATGATAACATTATTATAAAAATACCAGAACTAATAAAAACATGACGAGCCCGTTCACTTCAACCCATATTAATATTACCTTTTTATAAATAAAACCCCAAATACGTCCAGCTAGTGCATTTTTACTTTTTGAGAAAAACTTAAATTTTTAATAAGTTTTATAAAAGTCCATATAAACCGGTATGTTCTCAATTGATCAGTCATTAAGTAAAAAAAAAAAAAAAAAAAAAGTATATAAGAGTGGTATTGATACTGTACAATATATTTACAGCCCATTTAACCAGACACGCTTCAGCAGCACGTTATCAGGGCATCAGTCTTGACCTTATACGAAAGACCGCAGGTTGGTCGGTATCATCTATTGTATTTGCCAAATTCTATCAAAGACCTGTTATACAAGAAAACAGTAATAACTACGCAATGTCTCTTTTAAATTCAAGTTATTCTTGAGAATACAAAAATCAAAATAAACATAGGTTTATTCTGATTTTTAGGGATAATCCAAATCTAATCCAATCCATAGGGATTGTAATTTATTTGACAATTATTCAAAAATTACTTAGACTGATGTTAATTAGTAGTTAATCAGTTTTCTTGTGTTGTAAAATTTTTTTCTTAAGTATATTTAAAAAAAAAAAAAAAAAAAGTATATATGATATTTACAGATATTAATGATTACGCTGTTTATGTTTTATTTAGAAATTTCACGTCTCTAAATATCTACAAGTATTCTTAATCTCGAAGACGAAGCAAAGTATAATTAATGATTAAACGAACTTACCTTAAGTGATGTTCTATCATAATTATACGAAGGCTTCGTCTGAAGAGATTAGCTCCCTCCCACCCTATGCATCCCTAGTGTGTAAATTTCTCAAATAAAATAAGAATTACTCTGAACTAAATGAGAATGACGACGACAGTGTTGCCATATAAAAGCAGAAATATTATTTTAGTAGTAAAAATAATATTTTTTTTATCTCTCTCTCAACTATAGTGTATGAATGGCTACACGGTACGCGCTACTACAAGTATTCTTAATCTCTTCAGACGAAGCCTTCGTATAATTATGATAGAACATCACTTAAGGTAAGTTCGTTTAATCATTAAATATGTGTCTATCTCTCTCTGATAATAACGTATTATAAGAAACTGTACTGCCAATTAAATTAGCTAAATTAAATTAATTTATTATTAATTAAGCGAATATCAAATATAGTTAATCCAGTTTTGAGCTTAAATAAAAGAGGTTTTCAGGTTTAATATACTTATCTGTTTTATAGAAGTATAAAACAAACTTCACGGCATAATTTTAAATATTGCTTACATAAAGATTGATGCTACAAAGCTTAAACATAAAATTATAAACGGCAATGCATTGATACCCATGTCGATAACAAGAATATACACAACAATACAGGAGCTAGCAATGTCTCTGAGCGAAAACAACATTATTTTTAGGTTATGACATCATATCGGGTGTCTTGAGCGTATCACGTTTACAAGATCTTTTGGCAGAGAGAAACCGGGTCATTAAGTTATTTCAAACAATGCATTAATGATGACGGTCACAGTAGAAACGTATTTTTTCAAAAGACAGTAAATAAATAAACAAAAACATAAAAATCAAAAGAATAAATTATTAAAATTTGGAATAAGTTCCTGACTTAGAAGACTGTGTACAGTAAATAAGTTCCTGACTAAGAAGACTGTGTGCAGTAAATATTTTATACATATAACTATTGCAATAAGGGCTTTTGAAGGTGATATTTTTTTTTGTGTTATGCTCCTTCGTTGAGTATGGTCTTCAGGACTGGTATGTTGATAGAGATCCTGTATGTTTTTTTATGCAAAACCATATAAATAGAAGATCGACCATTTGAACTTGAAGGTATATTTACTAGCATACTAATTTCATCACTTTGAACCCGTATAAACAGTTATTTTGAGAGGTGATGATTGCCGATGACGTGATAGACGCTAATTATATAATTGTTATAATTGCTTCAAGTGGGTCATTTCACACAAATAATGATGTCATTAATGATAGGAATTATCGTTAAAAAAACAAACGATATAATTCGCTACAAGCTGATATTATGTGACAAGGTATAAAATATTAAAATACAAAGTAAAGGTCACAAAATTACTATAAAAATTCCTAAAGGATACGATTTGTTGTGAGTCGCAAAGAAATTAATAAAAACTAAACCTCTAATCCAGTAATTTTCTGATAGAACTTTTTACATGTTTAGTAATGTCGTTCAGAGTTAACATTTTAGTGAGTTTAGGAAAAATATATTTTAAGATTATTTAATAGATATTAAACTTGATCAATCTAATAATCATTTTATTTTTCTATTTATAAACGTCTAGATTATTTTTTAAGTATCAATGCTTGCAAACTTTCCTAAATCACAATAATAGGGTTACTGTAAATCGTATGGTTTCTTTACCTTCATTTTAAAAAGAACTTAAATCTTGAGTTACAGCTAAGCATTATGACTGGATGAGGTTATCACAGGCATGTCTATTATGTGGTAGGCATAATATTTTATTTAATATATATAAAGCACAACAAATGACTCGACACCACCTGATGATAAGCAATAGAGGAGTCCAGATAATTATTTCGATTTAGTAGCCACACTCATAAAGTTTTCGCACATTTTGAATGAATGATTTTAATAGTAATCTTATATTGTAATTTCTTAAACCAATTCTTTAACAACGGTCAGTTAACTTGATCACAATCGTTAGCGTTAGCATTTACCCCGATAGTATATCAGCAATGTATGATATAAATGATAATGCTAAAATGTATCTTTCAATAGATCTTTCATTTAATGTTGTATACTTCCTAATGTGTGCTATAATTATTCCGTGTTTCTTTCATTATTACCCAAGGGTATTGCCATGTTTAGATCGTTATATTACTAAGCAACAAGCAGTTTATTTAATGGTCTTTAAACATTAAACTCATACAACTTTTATTACGATTAATTCTCCATTTAAGGTCTTAGATATTTTATTTTTAATGTCTAATAATTATGAAGTTATTTTTTAAATACTAATTATTCCAGAACATAAATAAAAATTAGATATGGCATTATGGTGTTAGGAATTAATGCAGCTAAGGTCACAAGATCTATTTTAATTGGTCGTAATTACAACCGGGTCTATTCATTATTCTTTATTCCGTTGAACTAGAAAATGATAAATAGATAGGAATAGGTTTTAAATTAATTATGCCCTTTTTCATGTAGATACGTTTATCGGATACAATTGGTTACTTATTACTGAGGTTTTCGTTAAGCGATTCTAGATTCTAGAAAAAGAACCAAAGTGAAGATCAGAAAACCTCAATTCAAACAAACTTTGCTGTAGAATTGTGATTATATTTCACCATTTTGTACGTCTCGGAATTTTTGGATTCAGTTCTAAAATCAATTCACAAAGTTAAAACGAATTTATACCCCCAACCGCAATGTCTCAGATTCGACGTTTGCATCAACATCTACCACTACGAATTTACAACGTTCTCATTATATACCATAGCACCTTATCATAGAGTACGTTATCTAGTGAAGTAAAACGTGAGGGGGCTATGTAGGTAATGTTTGGTTATTGTGAAAACTGATGGACGTAATTCGGATAAAGGTTAGGAAGTCTTTGTTCATTGTTGATTTTAACTCAAGAAATACATGCCATACATTAATAGACCGATAATGTCGTGGTTGAGACAATATATAGAGACTACTACTTAGGTATTCAAGAGAGATCGTTGGCGTATTGCTTTGAGCGCTCTGGTTTTGATTACGTAAACAAAGCGAATTTCGCCATGGTCGATCGCTGGATGGGTCAATCAAATTTGTCAACTCGGGTTCCTCCATGCTTCGAAAGGCATTTTAAGCCCATAGTTTGCTTGTTAACACAACCACTTTCATCCACCAGCGTGGCGGTTCTATGGACCAAACTCCACATGAGTTTTTACATGATTATGCAACAAGTAGCTCAGTACATGTTGGAAGCAAGAATGGATTTAAATCTATAAGAGATCTATTCAAGCCCACGCATAAACATGTGACATGGCGAGTGGAAAACAGGCAACACCGCACCAAATATGACTATATAAAGACATGAACCTAAATAAATAAAATACATATACTAATAAATAAATTATACATATTAATAAAAACAGACATAATACCTTAGTGTGATATGAATTATTTTTACTGCTAACCCATCTTACAGTGATCATGAACATCAAAGTAGACAAATATTTTGAATTACGTAGGTTTAGGCAAGAGCAAATCTTTCATCATCACAGAAATATAGTTAATTATCATTACCAGAAACCATCCTAATAAAAATTTTGTAGATACTAAATAAAGATTAATGGAGTTATCTTAATAGCCATCATTAGCATTTTGTAATAGAACATTTCTTGTCTTGGAGACGTCATTAAAGTCACGTAATTTTACGACCAAATTTTTTTACACTATTTGTTTCTTTGTTATATATCAGTACACAAAATGACGTCACCTCACGCACCGCCTGATAGTAAGCAGTACTGCTTTAGTCATCCTCACCTTGCCGGCCTAAAAAGTGCCTTTTCACGCCTCTTTTGAAGGAACCAAATTTGTATGAAGGAGGGAATACATGTGCTTGTAAGAATTCCACACTCAGGCTGTGCGACAGAGAAAGGAGTCACGAAATACGAAATTGCTCCTGAGTAGCAGAAGAGAGCGACGAATACGATGATACAACCTATAATAGGCCCTAAGCGACCCTATAACGCTACGCAATTGCAGAGGCTCTAGGGCGTTTGGTACCTCCGTATCCTAATTATTATCCAAGTCGTCGAGGAGATTGCGCAGACTTTATTTTATTATTATTGTATTTAAGATATAATACCAACTTATGAATGAAAACTTTCCCCAAGCCCGTTCAGGCGCTACAGGACCCCTAGAGGGGAGAGGGAAGAGACTAGAATAACATAAGCGGACAAAATTCTTTCTAATCCTACGAGCTATGACAGAGACCAAGTCTTTTTATAATTATCAAGTAAAATACCAAGAAACGCCCATTCACGACGGGATCTTGAAAGAAAATTTATTACAGGTTCTTTATGAGCCAAGGCTCGACTGACCTTTACTGTCCTTTATATAAATAACGTTAGCTTTAAAGTTATCAACTAGTTTCTAATAAGCTACAGTAATCCTCAAGCAGAATAAATAGTTATGAATCTAAACACAGTCCATGCGACAATATAGACCTTGGTTTTATATCGCATCATGATGTACTTCGAGGAGATATCACAATCAAAAAGCTAGGGGTAGTCTTTAGCGCAAGCCAAAAACTGTCCGCAAAATCATTAACGTTTCCGTCAATCCGTCAATTTTCATATATGTATAATGTCATAAAAATATCTTTTAAGATTCAAGTTTTATGTTACCTTTTTGGAACATAAATAAATCGCTCAACTTCTTATTACCTGTGAGCTAAATATAGCTGAGCGACCTGTTGTAAAAGCATCGAGCGTAGTGATGCGCGGAGTTTAAGCTATGGACTGAACTATTAAAACTAAGGGACTGAAAATACTAAACGTGAGGTTAACTCTTAAGCTTATAAATATATACCCACTGAGAAACTCCATTGTGAGTTCCAGTGGGCTGGTAAGAGATTAAAGACGACAATAGTAATCAATCCAAGCCAATTAAACGTTACTATAATATGCCTTATATGTGCAATATACGAGCAGAGATATTAGTATTTCTTATTAAAAGTATTTTTTGCAGGAAATAAGAGTCAATGACATATGCCAAGCCAATGGGCCCTCCAAGGGCCCTGCGCCCTGGTCACGTAAATAGAAATAGAAAAAAAAAATTTGTTAGAATTAATCATTAAAATGAATTCTAAAAATTTCGGACAGCCAGGAAAAAGAATGTTTTCTCCTTTTTAGTGCATTTAAATATAAGCGTGGTTTTTAAAAAGTTTTTTAAATTAATTTTTCAATTTTAATTAAATTAAATGTTATTAAGTACAATAAACATTAAAATATTGTATTGTCTCCTGGACCAAACTTTTATGCAAAATTTTAGCAAAATCGGATTAAAGGAAGTAGCTTAAAAATCGATTACAAAATCTGGCTCAGACATACAACAAAGTTAATTAATATAAGCGTGGTAAAGAAGGTGCTACGAGCGTCTGTATAAGAAATTGAATTACCTAAAAGTTTATTACGCGAGTAACTCTAATAGATTCATTTTATCGTTTAATTAGGCCAACACTAGTCTTGAACTATTTTAAATTCCACTCCGTCTGGATTTAAAGGTAAGCTAGTGTGTGATTTCCTATAATGAAACCTAAAGCTCACAGTTTAAGGGAGTCTTTCAAATGGCAGTTCTGTTTTTCATGTTTTGTTATTTTTATCGCATTTAATGGTATCTCAGATCCTGATTTATGTGGGTACAGCCGACGGCATATAGAGTCTAACAAAATGAAAAATAACTAACTCTACTAAAGGTGTGTGTACTTAAAGCCTGTAGTAGTAATACCTTCATCTACCTACAGTTATGTGACACGTTTGTGAATCTCTGAAGAGTGAATTTTGTATGGTGATAAAATTTTATTGGTTTTACGGATTTAATTTCTAACCACACCAGTCTCCGAACATGAACTAAAAAGCATAAATTCTCTAGATACAAGCAGATATTGATGGTAAGATTATTTGAATCGCGCTTACACTTCCCGTATGTATGCCTAAAGAGGTTGATGAGTTCTGAAGGGCCAAATCTTTATCGAATGGAGAGAAACGGGTCTGTAGGATAGTTTTGATGACTCGTCAATGATTATCCTTTAATTTAAATTAGTATCATTAAGTAATAATTAGATAATGATGGCACTGACAACACTCAGTGTAAAAGTTAACAAATATATAACGGTTTAATAAAGAGACTCTTGTGGAGGACTCTTCTCACTCTGACACTACGACGGACGTATGCCCAGAAGGCTGTTATCTTGGACCTGGTGGCGATTAGGTGAATTGCTTCGGCAGAACCCAGGTCGCCCCGTGAAGGGCAATGGAGTTACCGGGGAGTTTTAGTGGGTATTCCCAGGTCCAATTTTATGTGGAACTGGGTGAGCCCCACACACGCCCGCCGCTTAGCCAGTGACGGGTAGGTCCATAAATGGATTCCTCCTCGAAAAAAGGCTGTTCTCTTGGTACAATGAACAGAGCTAACTAATAACAAAATCAAAAAATAACTAAGATCAAAAAATCCAGCTATCTATAGAAATCTTCGGAGCTTCAAGCTTCAAGTTCAACATCGCGTACCCATCTTCTACGCAAAAATACCACGCCATTAAAAGTATATAACAAAACTGCTTATAATATATATAATATATGCTATCTTAATAACTTATAAACGTATCTTTATGGGTATAGTACGAGTAAGAAAAGAGAAATACTTAATATCCTCACAAAAGGTACCATTTTCGTAATAGAAAGTATCGTACGTAATCTAATAAATTATGTTTTATTTTATTCAAATTTTTGTCAAATAGACAATAGACTTTATGTGTGGGGGATTGAGTACACTTGTTTTAATCCAACTCTTATTAAGAAAGACACGAGAGGTGTCTCTTAGCCATCGTGTTCATTATCCATCGCTGTATCTCAAAACAACATAAAGTTACAATTAGTCTTTTGGCTGTAATACTTAATACCTATTAATTTTATCAATTTTTCTTTAAGTTCTTAAATAACCTATATACATATTAGTATCCCACTGTAACAATTAAATGAGATCTTTTTGTTCTTTCCGATAGCGAAGCAACAATTTTTATTATACTCTTTAAACGCTCGCTTTGTCATAAGTGATATATTAATTTATTCATTAATTTTAGTTTAATTTTAATTTGAACTATGATATAAATATACAACCTCTAATTATTAATGAAAGTAAAACTACACTGAACTTAGTTGTCAAAATAAATAAATAATTCTAGCGGTTAAGTTACGCAATGCGCCTGCGACGTTGAGGTCACCGAATATATTCAATTATGGCTTATATACAAGACCTTATGCATCCTAATTTAAGTTTCAATTTCGTACCGGGCTAACAGAGTTTGTGCGATAGAGAAAAAAGATGTCCGAATGAAATGGAGAGTGTTTGCCAAATTCGACGAATGACTTTAGAATTGGTTGAGGTTTGAATAACAATGTGCATTGTTTTTTGAAAATAACGTATTATATATAGATATCTTAGACTGGATTATCGTCTTATAAGTAGAAAAAATATAAATTGAACGTGTATTTAAATCTTCAAGTAGGATTTTAAGATATAGAACAGACTGTTAGGGAAATAAAAGATTTATGTATTGGAATTAATGGATATATATGGTTATAATTTAAATTTATATTAGATGATTATAGTATGGTAATAAGCTGTAAATATTTATAAATTAATTATGTATTGATAAAAAGCAATATTCTAAAGGTGAAACGGTGCTCCATCTGGCTCGTATTAGTAGAGTTTCCACGAACCAAATTAATTTAATTTTTCAAAGTTGCATAAGTATTAACGGGCACTTAGATGGCTGGCAAGATGTTCGGATTTAACGCCGCTTGATATTCTATCGCTATCATAAAATACATAATGTTTTTGTCACATTTCAACGGTCCTATCGGCATAAGCGAGTGATTTTAAAAAAAAATATTTAAATGCACTTTTAGTAATTTTTTTAAATAAAGGAATGCTTCCTTTTAGGAAAATTTGGCATCATCAATATTAAGGGTACTTTTCCTCCAACCACGGTATTCTTTCCACTTGGTATAAAACTGGCAATATCATACAATTAAGAATTACAAAGTTCTCTTTACAGCTCTCTTCATATTAGTTTATAGATATATTTTAAACAACTATGATAGGAGATGAGATGTTACGCATTGGCGTGTCTCTTATCTCTTTTATGCAATATCCATCTACTTTCTGCAGGCTCCGAAATTAGGTATGTTCTGTATGGAAAACAAATAGAGGCTCCTCGATTCTAAATGAGTGTCTTTCAAATTATTTTCTATCGGAAACCAATCACAGAAATAAGTGATTTATCTCTTCTGCCTTCCCAAATCGATACGTAGGTTCTTTGTTTAGTCGTTGAGACTATTTTTGTCACTGTTACACAGGTAGCGTGGGAAAGAGCTAAACTATCAAATCTACTTTAGGCGCCAACGGCGTAGTGTAATCGTCTCAAGGTGAAGGTCTACGAGCGATTTACCCAAGGCCATGGCGAAGTGGTTTACTTGATCATTATAGTTTAGAAAAGCATTTAAAAGTATCGAGGTTGGTAAAAATTAGGTATCTTGTTTATGTTATTATACAATACAATTATGTTCAAGTATAGATTAAATTTTTGACAAAAAATCAGATCAAGTTTTAATTTTTAATGGGACCAAATTTCAATTATTTTAGATCGTACATTGTACACACACAACGTTACTTTATAATAAAACCACAAATGACAGGAACAAGAAACTTCTTTAATATGCATCTCATTAGGCTTATATAAATCAATATGAAAACTTTGATAGCGTGATTATCAAAATCATAACGCCATCTGTTGTTGAAAAATAAAACTAAACAAACAAATTCACATAAAATATAAATGAAAAACATACATAAAAACGAATCACGTAAATCGGATCAGAAATCTTTTCGTAATCGGTGTATATACATAAAATACCGACAAAATTTAGGAGAACCTTCTTTTTGAAGTCGGTGGAAAAAACCTAGTCATTAACCAATAATGAATTCTGATTTCCATAATCAGAGTCTTAATACACACCCTGGTTAGTTCTTGATGTATATTGCTGTCAATCGAGACATGTCATGGAGGTTCGATTAATTTTTTATTATTTATAAACCTGCAGAAGTATATTGGCCAACTCTATGCACTGGTTTGCCTTACTATGTGGACTAGTGACGCCGATAAGTTTTTATGGACACGCCGTTAATCAATTCTGACTTTTAACACTATTGAAACGTATTTGGTTATTAAATAATGTATACTTATAGCATAAAACTTATGAATTTATAAACTTGTAAAATAATGTTTGGTCTTCTGTCTCAAAATTATATAGAAAATCCTGTGGCCCAAATCTATCATGTTATAGACTAATTCCGGTAACTATTATAGTCTTATTTCTATTATATTTCCAGCAAACATATGGTAACTGTTTCGTTGAAGTCGTAGTCTAGATTGTTTGGTTTTTAGTTTATTTCTGGTTCCCAAATCATATTTTTAATTTGACAACAATTTTGATCTTGACAAACCCTCGGTTATCCGCCGTTATATTCAAAACATATACAAAACAGAAATAAGTAGTATTTAATTCTCCTTGTTCATTTACCGTGAAGATGTTATGCGTACATTAACTTTGTCCAACACGAGAATGGAATACGCAAAATGATGCGAACAATGTAACGTCCGGGAGACAAGGACGGTATTTGAAAACTATTTTGTATGCTAATATAAAGTCTTAATTCTGTATCGCTACGATTTGTCTAAGCTACGCCTGTTCAGTTTGTTTGAGAGATCTTTAGGTAATTGATAACACAAGAACAACGCTACGGCCAAAAGTCTAAATACAATACTTCTCACACTCACAACTATAATCTAGCCCAAAGCAAGCATCATTGAGAGCTTATGTTATGGATACATATGATGATCACGGAGAAATATGGAGAGTAATATGAATATAAACATAAGAAATATACTATACTAAATAAACGCACAAACTTCCATGATATATGCAAATATTCTCTGGACCTTAAGACGAGGATACTGAACACTCACCGTTACTCTGTCGTTATGACATGTAACAAACTTCATGTTCGGAACTACTATTGCGACAACTGACACCGTCTAGCGAAGACTATAACATAAGAGGTCATTTATGTCTAGTCGGACTAGTCTTAAACACTGTGATATGACTTTTTGATCACGTATCTTTATACAAAATTGCCTTACACGTCCTTGCTCGTCTAACACCACTGTAACTGTCATTAAGATTATCCACATTTTCGCTGAATTCCATAACACAGTAAAGTAAAATCATCTTTCCACTACTAAAACAGTATTGAAGACTACGTGGAACCAATGTGTCCGTTCAAGTAGGAGATCCAGTGCTGATCGGGGACGGTGAACTGCCACGAGGGGTTTGGCCCAGAGGTGTGATTGAGGCAGTTCGTGACGGTATTATTCGGGTGGTTGACGTCCGGACAAACGGTGGACGGCGACGGCCAGTTAGGAAGATTATTCCGCTTTAAAAAAAGGGGAGAAATGTGCACGAAAGCATATAAAAACTTTTTAGATATTTTCTTTACTCTTTGCTTTTATATATATTTTGTCTTTTGTTTTTTATTGTCATTATTTTTCTGTCTATTATACATTTTCATTTAACTAATCAACAGTGTTTTTATTATCAAGTTCGATAAATTTATTAATTTAGAATAAACACACGATAGTTGATTAAAAAGACAATTTCACTACACGTCAACGACTTAGTCTATGGTTTGACAGTCTTGACAACAAAATTAAAGTTAACTTTTTTAATGAAACTTAGGAAAATATTTTATTATTCAGTATACAAGAACGGTAAGTACCTAACACTTGAACGTTTGAGTAATGAATTTCGTTAGTGATGCGATCCTGTTGGAGATTGGATCTGGAGAAGACTTTCTAGACATTCTCGGAAATAAAAAAAACAACTTTCTCAAAGAGGCGTGTTGTCAAATTCTTACTGGCTGAAATTTTATTTTCTGCAGAATTCATATTAGCCTGTGATTTTCTGTATTATGGATTCGTAAAACTGTCTGATTGAGGATTTCCTCGTCAAATACTGATGTTTTGGTAATATTTCGACAGAATGTATATTTCATTTTTAAAATTGGCCAAATACTTTTTACGTGTATATATTATAAAGTCATTTACACACTAGTACTACACGAATTACACGCTTAAAAATATCCGTGAAAAATAGCATAATATATTGTTTTATACTTTAATTGTCATTAATATACAGATTAATATCCGGTTAATAACTATACCGTGTACCTTTTTTGTTTTTGATTTCTCGATATTTCGACACTGTCGGAATCGCTATGATCATCTCACCCGCAAAATCGTTACCTATGCTGTTGCAATAAATGCCAAAATATCGGGAACTCAAAAATAATAACAAATACATGGTATAAATCCCGATAATAACTATCTATAAATAGAATAATATTTTAAAAGACTGATTCTATGAAAATAGGAAAGAGAAACAAATTAGTGTTGCCTGAAACTAAATTATCTTTATTTGGATCTGAACCACTCTCAATGTCTATAGTACATATGTCTATAAAAGTATAATACCAAGACAGTTGAGAGATGAAGTATGAATAGAGAAGATAGTAAAGTATGAAATATTTGTAGCTAAATTAATTATTTTTATAAATAAGTGTTACTACAGTATTAATTAGTATTATGTTAATTTGAAATAGTTTTAATGAATACAAATTTACAGCATTGTCAGTATTGATTTCATATATCTTATGGCCTCGAAGGCTTCAGGTGTCGTGTAAAATTTTATTTGTAACAACTTCGTAATGTCACATGTCAACGCATGTCAACGCAATAAATTATTTGATGAAGAGACAGTAATTACAAACTTAATATTTTGATATTTTTAACTTGAAGTTTGATTCTATTTTTGGATGCATGATCTTTGGATCGTGTAGCATGCTTATAAACATGTGACGGCTAACGTTCGTTAGGGTTTGACGTCACCGTCATTCTGAGTCATTTTCACTTTTGTGGGCAATCAATATACTATGGAGTGCTTTTTGTAGAATGTTCTCCAACTGTATTACCGGTGTTTTGATTTAAAGTATATGACTTAATAAATAAATTTGCACTATATATTTTAACGACTTTCAGTCATTAATTTTCACGGCCACTTGAACTGATTGTACTAAATTGGGCAGTCGAATCTGACAATAGTATTTGTCATTATCACGATTATTTGATGACCATGAACCGTCAACTGCTCATCAATTGTGTACAGCAAAAATCGCTCTTAAATAGAATCCAATAATAACCTTTATCTAATGGCTTTTGTCATGGTTGACACTGGATGGAATATACAAAATATCTAATCTCGAAGTCTTCCGTGCTTCGAAAAACGCAACTCCTTTCGACCACCGGCATCCAAAGTCCAAACTACGCCACTTAAAGCACTTTGGTAGTAATTAAGTAATCTAACTAGGAAAGAAATGGATGGAAATATTTATAGTAATTAACGAAACTTGTCATTATTTACATCTCAAAAACTCTATGAATAAAAAACACATATGTCATCATTATTATTTTTGTAAACTGTGAGTGATTACTCCCAAGATAAGTGTACTGTATTTTAACATTCTGTATGTTAAAATCGTTATTTTAAAAATCCGACCACATTCCTGCCTAAAAATCCTAACATATTAGGAGAAATCACATGATATAGTAATTCTTCCTAGCTTTAAACTTAAACCCGGTCCTAACAGTGCTGTAGGAAGATAAGTGGATAACCCAGGTGCCCAGTTACCTCATTGATACTTCAGAGTGTCACCGAGGTCACAACACATTACAGTTAAACGCGATTCGACGCGTATGCGCCCGCGCGGATCATAGACGTGTTAAGCATGTTTACATGAGTGAACCTTGGCTACCAGCTCGTTGAGACTTATGTTTGTTATAAAATAGTAAACAAGCATAAACTATAATAAAAGCTAATCGGCGTAGTGGTTCAAATAACGAAAACAAAGCTACTTTCGCCATGATTGTTCTCTGGATGAATCAATGAAAAGTAAACTCGAGATCCTTCCTGCTTCAGAAGCCAAATTAAGCTGTTAATCCTGGTATTTACGGCAACCGTTTTCACTCTCCAACCCGCATTAAGTCAGCGTAGTAGTATTACGATCCAAATTCCTTATAACTATTATTCCTCCTTATCCAGGAGTGAGACACGCGATGGGAACGTTTGGTCCCGTCGTGTTTGAGGATGAAGAGGACCTATAACCCTCTTTTTGTCTTATTTTTTTATTTTCGTGCCGGTGTATGGACGCCAACTGGGCTGTGCAAGCCGGGCATTTGACATGTAGGCTGAACCTAAAAGTACAACTATCCACTTGACCGCCTCAGTAGTTCTTGCGAATAATAGGAACATTGGCTTCAACTTCAACTATATAATTGCATGTCGAGAGTGCGGTCACAGTCGATGGAGTGGAAACATTTTATTAGTGCCACAATCCTTTCACGATAAAATGCCGTCGTAATCCGATAAGTAGCATGCTTATTTGCACTTATTTAGCTTAACTACGACGCTGTTATTATTTTGGTATCATAATCATTTGGGTCCGCAATATGTCTTTCTCTTTCTTACCTCTGTCGTTCACCATCTTAAATAAGCTAGTTTTAAGATATATTATCAATCCTACTAGTCAACATATCCTCAGCACAACCTTCTTCGTCAGCAAAACAAAGCCTAAATTTTCGAAATTGTTTATTTTAAAATGAGAACTGATGTATGAATATAACTATGCGGTAATGTAACAAAGGATACATAATTTCTCGCTTATTATGCTATTTATATATACGCTTATTATAAAGCGAGTGTTGGTTTAAAAATGATGTTGTCTCAATACTATCCTTCATAGAGCCGTTATAAATAGTGATTTCATTAGATTTAAATCAGGTTTGACTTAGTCAACTTTTTATATTTAGACAATTAGGGTTTGAATTTAAGTACCTTATTTTTACGAAAGCATTTTTTCCAGACAGAATAGCTATTACGTCAAGTTACGACCTCCACAAGTTAACGCGTCAGATGCACGTTAGAATTTTACATGTTCGTACACAAAAGATCTTTACATTTATTACTATCAAACTTTTGATAGATCTAAACATTACTTAAATTGTAAATGTTTTTTTCTAGCAGTGTGATAGAATTGCTACCAAAGTAAACGTTTACATGTGTCCTTGGCAAGCGGTCAGGATATAAATGACATCACCGAGCCACCTCGGCCGTATAGTCTCGATAGTCCAGTTAGTTCATGATTATTCAACTACAATATGAAATTTACTTTCCTAGAAATACTCAGTTATTAATTAACTGAAGAGTTAAAAGAAACAAATGTAATAAATACTTTATTTTATAAATTGTATTCTATCGTAGATATTGTGTCCTTTATTTATCGTATTTTTTTTTACTGGCAACTAATACATATTAAAATAAAAATTCTTATATGCATCACAATTGCGGCGTGTTTTCGTTTTGTTTTATAAATGTTATATAAATAAAATTTAATAATTCATTCATATAACATACGTAACGATATAAAGATAGTAATCTAACTCAAATAACGAATCACTGTAACTCTTCACTGTTATTATTGTGAATAACAAAAGTGAAGAAACAATTAAACTATCATTAAAAATATCTAAATCAGAGATTTTTCCCTATTATAGATAATTATATTCGTCATAAATCGGTGCCAACGGTGATTAACGGCCAAGATTAGATCTCGCAGATGTAGAAGCAAAGCAAAGGACACTTTCCAAGAATTTGTAACCATTGGTACTGCAATATTTTTACGTAAATTTCTTTAGATCAATTATAATTTATTCGATTAATGGAGTATGTGTATGCATTGATATATATAAATAAAGTACGTGTCTACATATAAATCCAATTGAAACAGATTTTATTTTCAATCCATAATTTTTTTTTAGAGATTTACGAACGCTAGCAATTATGTGCAATTTTTATCACCTCTCTAAGCGTGAAGTTACGATAAGATATGGATGTGTGTCAATAAAATATAAATCTTAAAGGTATTACCCATAAAACTAGAATCGTTGGAACCTCTTTCAATAAAGATAAAGTTCTTTTGTTACCTGAGTAACTACATGTGTGTATAATTAGGAATAACTACATGGAAATCAAATAGAACAAATAGAATCGATTTTAGAAAAGTAATTTTCAGAATTTATTGTTTGCCGATTAATTCATGTTTTTGTTCAGCGATCAGCGTCTGGTTTCAGAGAAACAGGTAGTAAATGACCTTTCGTTTCGCCATAGCTATCAAAGTTTGAAACACCGATCCAAAATGATCCAGTTGTTACTAATCCAACCGTTAACAACCACTACAACCTTCATTAGATTCACTGTACTTCCAAAACTTTAAGATATATGAATTTATAAACGCGTCATGACAAGCCAATAACATTTACACGTTCATAAATTCTCATTTTATTACTTTAATCACCATCCGAAACCGTGCGATTGAAAAGAAGAGAAAGACTTTTTAAAAATCAAATGTTGATTACATATTTGGTACTAATGATTTATCGGGCCTTGACACTTCGCTTCGGGAATAAAACGGACATTAATCAGCAGATCGTTGTTTGAATATCACCCTCTGCCCAAGCCTCCACAGATTAATTTGAAAAATTTCTATACCTTTTGCTGAATAATAATTTTAGTGACTTTGTTTCACTCTATATTTATAAAGTTTCGAGCTAATTCTTCACTTTCAGTGAAACACTAGATAAATATCTTAATAATGTTAAAAGTAAATGTTAAAAATAGGAATGCAATCTCATGTGTTATCAACAATATTGAGCAAATATAATTGTTATCTAGTTGACAACCGTAAACACTTTACTGAGTTGAGACTTTTGTGTGACGATGTTTACAACAATTTACGGGCAAGGTCGCGACCCTTTGACATTAGGACCGGTATGACTGATTCTGAATTCGATCATAGAATTTCGCTGTGACGCAGATCACAATTTTTATTAAAACTATTATATCTATCTTAGTTGAGTTTATTATGATTAACTTACCGCGTATTTCTGCAATGTGGGAATCATATTCCGATTTACTCCTAACGTATTCCTTCCTAGGAGCAGTATGTAAAGTTTGCTGTTTGTATTCCGAATACCACTCATGTTGAGGTGACTCCGCACGTTCCTCGCGGCTTCTAGTCTCAGTAACGGTTTTTCTCACTGTAACTCTCTCGAATTTAACGAAACGGATCCCCGAGGCCAGGTCGCCCTCTTCGACCTGCCTTTCGACCCGTTCCACCTCCTCCGAAGGTACCACATGCCTCAATTTTAAATTAGGGAAAGGTGTCTCAAAACTCCTCGTCGGAGACTCGGTATCGCGTGTATGTTTAAGTTTAACTTCAATTTTAGGGGATTCGGGACGCCGTTTGCACTGTTCAATCCGGCGTTCTATGTCGTCTACATTTGTAGTGGCATCTACTGCGTCGTGGCTGGTTTGACCAGTCCACACTTTTTCAAAGAACGAGACGCGGTCGCGGAGACCGCTTTGCGACGGGGAGTCGCGGCCGTCGGACATAGCGACATGACCGACCTGTACGGGGGCTCGCTCGATACTGTCTTATGCCGGCTTGCAACTTGTGTAGGCCCCACTCCGCAGGCGCAGTACCCACGTGCGCGCTAGACGAGCTCTAGACAAGAGCTTTGACTGCTTCAAGCCTCCTCGTCACTGATGCCGCCCTAGTAGTTATTGTAACAATCCACTACTCCTGATCTCCTGCGTAACCAAAATAAGTTGCAGCAACGTTCTTTCATATACTCTACAAATTTAATACCAAAATAGTAGTGACAGAAACTTAGAACCTAGTGGTTCATCTGTTGTATATGCCTTTACGCTACATGAAATAAACTTTAGTGTCATCGTAATAGGCACCTGCAAAATGAATATTGCTTGCAATCATTGAATTTCAAAGAATAGGATACACTTTTAGGAATTAACGTACTCCGATGGGACAGTTTGTAAGCATATGATAAACATATATATTTAACAAACAATTATGTAGCAGACTCCGCCGTTGCTTCAAATTCTCGTTAAATATATGAATATGTATTGTAAGAAATGTATATCACTTATTTCATTAGATTAATTATTTCTTATTCATTTTATAATGATATGTTTATTAAATTATAAAAGTGGTTCGATAAAGCATTGTTAAACTGTCGGTAATTTATGAAATTTAAACTTAAAATAAATAAGTAAGGACAATTTTTACGATTTATTTGCTGTAATTGATTTTTAGGGTTCCGTACCTGAAGGGTCCAAAGCCTTATTGCTTTTACTCGCGTGTCCGTTTGTAGTATATCACACAATTTTGTAGCCGAACGGTTAGGCCGTTTCCGATGTGTATACTGTGCAAATTTATTGACCTAAAGCCCTACTAGTTGTCAAAAAATATGTTTTAGGGTTTTTAAGGTGGACTCCCAAACAGTAAAAGCGGGGCATTTAAAAAAATTGGCCAACCGTATCGAGTGGGATGTGGTTGTTTAGAACTTAGTAACTTAGTAGAAGAGTAATTCGTTTCTATTTTTTGTAATATTGGACAACAAAAACAAAGCCACCAAAGGCAAACAAAATTTTGTAAAAAAAATTTTACAATTTTTTTTTTCCAAAGTAATTTCTAATTTCCTTTTTTTAATAACTCATGCTGTTAGCTGCAGATGGCATTTACAGCGTTACCGGGATTTTAAGGAGGCGAGAACCTTGGATAGAATTCAAGCCTTTGGGGCGATTCGCCTTCTAATCGACAGGCATCACCTGCAGGGGAACTATCTAGAGTCTCTAGGGCGCTCGAGCCATGACGATAACACCTTACCAGGAGCGACCAACCAGAGGGTGCCAGGCTCGGACCTTGGCTCAGGCGAGTCGTGTCGTGGAGGAGAGAAGCGCTGTACCTGGTATAGCGCGACCAGTGTGAAATTCTAAGTTCATAAAATAGTATACTTAAAATATTTACTAAATAATTCCAATTTACTACCTAATATAATAGATTTGTACGGAACCCTTGGTGGGCGATTCCGATTCGCACTTGTCCGATTTTTGTTTTAAGTATGTAACGCACGTATTTCCGATACTCAATGTAGATAAATAAATAAAATACGGCTTGATTTGGATAGAAATTGTCTTCATTTATCAGGATTGCTTTGTAATGTAAATAGCTACCATTCAATAATATTAATATAGTTTATTAAGACAGCTGAAAGCCATTATTCCAACTTGTGGTACAAGTAACAAATCTCATTTCTAGGCTCATTACTTTGGACCACTTATAGTTGCCAAGCCGAAGCAAATAAGGAATTAAATAATTCAAGGGAATTTGAAATTTATCATTCATTTTCGTAAAGTCTTCATTCAATTGTGTATTTTAAGGCGAAAGTTTTAATATTTTCCACTCTTCATGGACTTAAGACACGGAAGAGAGTTGACAATATAAAAATTGTATATAGAAACAGATTCAATAGATCCCTGAGAAGATAGAATTTTAGCACAGACTAGCTTCCATTTGTTGCTATAATAATAAAACCCTCTTCACGAAAGTACTATGCGGTGAAAATTAGATTAGGGTGGCATTTTAAGCATATTCATTCATTCTGCAAATGACGTCATAGGCATGAAAGTAAATTCACTTCAGCTACTTTGTGTATAGGTTGACAAAAATTAATCAACAAAATTAAACTTTATATTTAAAATATTATACGTTTCATAGTTGATCGTCCATTATAGAATGAATTCCTTTGTATAATGTGAATGTAAGTGCATATATTATTTAACTATTTTCAGAGAGCGTTTCCCAATGAATCACAAACATTAACAAAGCATTAAACATAAGGAATCGTTGTAATAAAGCCGCGATCACATTGTTTCCGTTTTTAATGGATTAATTAAAGTCGCCTTTAAACAGGATATTTTTAATTAAAGCTAAACTTGACTTACATGTGTTAAAAATAGGTCGCCCATTAAGTGGTTTGACAGTATGTCTTTCGATAATCGCTAAATGGAAAATAAATCGGATTTAACATTCACGCTCGATAGTTAAGTGACGGCTAATGTCAAATCAAATATATTTTACGATAATCGATAATAGCGATAGTTATTGTAGATTTATTAAATTCGTAAGATGGAGTTTCTATAACAAATTATTTCCAGAGAAAAAAATATAATTTCAAATAAATTTGGTGAATTATGAGCTACATAATTAATTAGTCAAATTTTTAGACAAACATATCAACCAGAGCTTGTAAAGTTTTTTATGTCAAGCCACGTTGATGTCACTTACGCTTGTTGTACAGTCAATATAACAATACCGGCCACGTACAGTTACTGACCCGTTTATTTAATATTTATTTGAGTGTACCGGTTCACGAAATGTGAGTCTGAATAAAGATGAAGATAATATTTCGCTTGTAACTCGAACATTGATAGGTACGTAAAATATTAGGGTTGCCACTACGGTAGAAGTTTACAATGCTTGGGGTTTAATTTAATGCTTTTTTTAATCAATCCTACAGCTGCGTGTGTTCATTAAACACATGAAAATGATGTCTGTACAGTAACTATTTGAAAGATCTTTGAGATAAATCCGTGAGAAAAACTAGCATCATTTTAATATTATTATTGCACTTTTAATTATTAGAGCCATATATTTTTTTAAATTTAATTTATTAAAATTTTCCATAATTACTATAATTGACATGAAAATACTAAATTCTCTTTTTTGAGGATCTATGAGCCTACTAAAAAACACACCTAAACAAAAGAAGTATGTTGAGTTTGACAGATTTTCAAGCCAATGATTGTCAAAGACTGTCAAAAACGTCATTATCATTGTCATATTTAGCATTTTGGAGCTTCTGAAACTAGTTAGACCTACTTAGACTATGATGACTTGAGCAATTATTCTACAGGAGGAGCCATTACATACGTCTTTCATTAAAAAATCGTTCACTTTCATGGATATCAATTTATATAGCATGAAAATACTTATCTTGAAGAAAAACCTTTTGTTTGAAAGTTGTGACCTGTGTGTAGTCGAAGGCTTAACCGCCAGGGAAATAATTAATCGATAATGATTGTATAATATTTCAAAATGTTAAATCTTATAGCAACTAAAAATAAAAATACAATTCTGAGGCCAATGCACTTTACAAAAACACGTGACAAGTCCACCCCATTAGAATATTTTACGTGTGGGATCTTTGCTGTTAAAATAGGCCACAAAACAAAGTAGGGGTTATTTTGACTATTTTTTGTTGACAGCTGAGTATTTATTTAAATTGGACATGTATTTCACGAGTTTCACAACCCTAAACATATTTTTTGTATAACGAGAGTTATTGTGTTTTAAAGAACAGACAAACACGCACAAAGAGGTTTGGTAACTCGTTTAGGAACCACGCAGCTAGAGCGTTCAATTTACTTCCTAACTGGCACAAGTATTACCTCCTTTAATACCATTTGCTCGTACAAAAGAGGAGTGATAAGGCACCTTGTGGGCCGGCCAGATGGAGCTGGTTAGGGACGTGCGTCGTATGTTGCACTAGATGTCATCGCATATACCAGACACACATACACAACATATTACATTAAAAGCGCCCTAGAAGCTATTATCCAATATGTATTTACAAACTTATTTTTTTTATATATATTAAGCTCAGCAAACGACTCGACACCATCTGATGATAAGCAGTAGAGGAGTCCATTTTTGAAGATAGCTAGTGAAGCATGCGACATACTGCCCTAGCCAGCCTCACCTTGCCGGCCCAAAAAGTGCTCTATCACGCTTTTTCACGCAAAAAGGTTGCTATATTCCCTGTATCGTACTTATTTTTGATTCCGTTGTAGTACAATAACATATATTCTATTCCACTCTATTGAAGAATATAATTTAACCTAATACTGAAATGTATATCACGTTATAAGTATTTTATTTATGATTATAGTTTAAATTATACAATTCAAAAATTTCAAACAAATTGAAATGTAATTAACGGTAAAATTAGAATTATTTTAATTTTATACCAACACTAATTTCACAAGTTTTTTTTTGTGTGTTTCTCTTTTTGAATTGGCTGATGTACAATAAAGATATATTCTATTCTATTCTATTCTAATTATTATATAGAAGTTGATTTATAGCCATTTATATTATTTTATACTCGCGGCAATAAGCTTATGGAACACATTCCCTTCTCATTTTCGCAGTTGATTCGTGATTATTATTTAGTCTGACAATGTCTTACGTTATTTATTATGTCATCTATTATCTATTTACTTTATACTATGTATCGTTTTACTTTCATGGTGTTGTAATGATATAATTATTATATTGATGTATTTAGTTTTAATTAAATCGTATTTCTTTGAATTATTTATGATTTTTTTCATACCTTTTAATCACCATACATGCCTTTTTTACTGTTTCTACAGGTTGACTGGTAGAGAAAACCTTAGGCATTAAGTCCGCTAATCTTGCGTTTGTGCAATTAAGAATAAATACTCCGACATACAGCAGTCCGTATAAGTATGATATGTAATTTAAATTTAAAACAAATTATTCTCCATAGACAAATATAGGAAAGAAGTACCTACCTCTCGTCATGACTGTATAAGGTATGTACCTAATCTGTATACTTATTGTGTTTAGACCCATTTTAACTTTCATAAACTTTCTAGTTACGGCTCAACTTGACAGTGAAAGCTAGCTTAGACTCAAATCAAGTAAGCTCCACTGTATAAGAAGCATTTAAACGTATTATTGTTAGCATGTATGCAATATGGTGGGAAATGCAATATTGCACTCTATTTATAATGAAATAATGCAGTTTTTTACATAATCCAGTTTAAGATCTATATAGACTTTTTATGTTTTTTTCAGTCTTCCAATTAAATAACACATTTTAACTATATCGACTGCTGTATGGCACGGTATCAATAGAATTAATTTACTAATTGGCTGTAAAATGTATTTCTTTATATGATTTTTTTTTATGTATATAAAATTAATCGTCCGCTAAGTGTATTACTATATACTGGAAGTTTCCGAATTGTTTAATTTTAATTATAATTGTTAATATTAGCTAATAACTCAATACTGTTTAGTATTATAATTATATTCTTCAATCTTGACTTTTATAAGAGTAGGTAATATACTTATACTGAAAAAATGTAAAATGTCTTGTTTTTATTGTTCTTCCCACATATCCAGACTAAATCTTTAAATTTTTACTGCGAAATACCAACGGAAAACCTATCGAAGCGTATCCAAAATAATTACCAAGAAAAAATTCGACAAAGATCTCACACATTGGGGTATTAATGAAAATAATCTTCCTATCTTTTTCATAGCATTGTGCTGGATCATGCTATCTCTTTCCCTGGAAGGGCCAAAGCCCTGCCCTTGTATCGTGAATCGTGAACTGCGCAACAGACGGTGACCTACATACCGTCCAACCTATATTTTTGTCAGTATACAATTAAAGATGCAAGACAGGGGTATCGTTGATTGAATTGGTAATTAATGCTGTACATTATTATTAATTGCATTCTTGAGTCCAAAAAACAATAAATATCATTCAAAAACAAATGTCGCTGTTTATAATACGGCAGTTTGTTCGTATTTTTTTCAGTAAACCCATTCATTTTATACCCATACAATTTGAGTGTACACAAACTAACTAGTTCGACATCTTGGATCAACCGCCATATTGGATTTAGAATAACGTCACACCTAATCATGGTTTATCATGCAAACTAAACGGTTACGCAAAATAGCATGTCAATCCGTTAAGGTTAACTGCCTTAAAATAAAATTGCAAGGTGTGACCAATATATACATTGCAAGTTAAATAAATTCTTGTAGAAAAACTAATTCCCCCTTTTACGTAACTATTGGTAAAGGCAATAGATTTCATCTGAGCTTTATTGTAAATTCCAGTTATCTGCTAAACTCTATCTCGAAGCTGCAAGGTTCAATATCGAGTACCCCAATTTAATACAATACAGCAGAGAATTAAATGTTAATATTTTACGTTTATAATTTTATTAATAAATATAGTGATAAAGTTCTTCTTAGCCAGTTAATAGTTAATTATCAAAATAATTTGTTAAAAATATTTTTATGCATATATATATATATATATATATATATATATATATATATATGCATAAAAATATTTTTAACAATATATATATATATATATATATAGTTAGGAGAATATAGTTAGGAGAAATACGTAATTTACTAACAAAACGCACGATTTTAAAACTCCTACTATATAATGCAATTAACTGTGTATTTGTAAATATATTTAAGTTAAATATACAAAGAAGCATTCAAATTACACTTGAATAGAGTATGTTATTGAATACGCTTTTTCAAACCAACGTTCCTGTAGACAACTTAAAACATTTGCTCTTAAAATGTCCACAACGACTTTAATGACCTTTTCAAACCTTTTTACAATAAATTACGCAATATTGACATATTCAAAGTATTGGGAAATTCAAAATCTAAATGTACAGTGTTCTAGTGATGATTAGCTAACGCTTAGTACTCTAAAATTAAATTTATATCGTTCTGAACTAGTTTTTAAATCACGTTACGTAACTAGCGCTTAACTTGAGTAAATGTACTTAAAAATCAATCCCAGTGCTCAGTGATGTGGGTCTTACTTTTATGATTACAATTGTAAATACAGTAATACTTTTGATCCGAATAAAAACAAAAAAATTGCATGTCTTTATAGGAAGTCATCTCTTAAAAAGTCACTTTGTTAATTAATTACGTACTTTGTTAATATACACTAATCTCAGATGAATCTCATTGGTATCTGTTCGTATTAAATAGGATGTTTATCGCTGGTCGCATTACGGCCTCGCCATCATTCGCACACACAATGCGTTTAGAGAGAAAGTAACGGTTGACGGCAAAGGTTGATTAATGTTATCGGTACACGTCTCTTGCTCCTTTATGGTTATATACATTGGCACCTTCAAAAGAGATGAATGGTAATGGTAGATTTTAGACCGGCGAGGTGGAAGTGGCTTGCACAGTGTCTCATGCTACACTAGCTACTTTCGCATATGGATTCCTCTTACTGCTTACTAAGGATATTTTTTATCTGACTAGAAGCTAAATATAAGTTAAGTTATGATAACGATCCTAGTTAATCGTAAACCGTATTAAATAGTAATATGTATAAAAACATCTGAAATAAACATATAACAATCCATGAATCGTGAATAAATATTGTTACTCATAACACAAATATCTGTCCTTACTATGATTTGAATCCTGTACGTCTGGCTAAGATGATAGAGTACTGACCACTCGTCGACAGTCAAGCATAGAAACTTATCCAAAAGTATAAGAAACAGCAAAAAACACTGGTCTCGGTATAGATTGTTACAACGCGTGTTCAACTAAAATTGTATTATATCATCAACTAACAGAATATTTAAGCATTCAGTAGTTATTGCATTAAGAATCCTTCTAGGATATTTCTATTAATAGCTGGCACGCCGCTATCAGATGCTCGGCAAATCAACGGCGATTAAACATGCAAAATGCAAACGATGACTTCGATATAATGCACCTCGTGTACAAGTAGTCGACTATTAAATTTACAATTAAAATTTAAGGTGCGTTGTGAATAAGACGAATATAAAAATGTCCTTAGCATAGAGGTAGATGTGTAAACTTGGAGTACCAAAATACATCAGAAGCTGTTTCTCTCTTATTGTAAATAATTTACCTTGAAGAAATAGAATCGACCGATAAGGCAGCCCTTCAGCAAGCGAGCATTTCGTTATGTTTCGGTATAAAGGTAAAGGTAGCAAGTGGAAAAGATAGTTTAAATTCTTACCTGGCTTAAATCAGAGGCTGGCTCAGTTTTTTACAATGACAGAGACTGGTTTCAGGCGGGCTTAACTATTGACTACTTGAGTTTTCAAGACAATCATATTTATTTCCATTTTCTGGACAATAAATGTCAATTCGCCTTTGTCAGTTGTTGGGTTCCACTTATTCATTCAATGAAGATTTTATATATACATTTTTAATTAATGTTACTTAACTAAATATAAAATGGTTCGCTAAGTATATAAAAATATACCTATGCCTGTGATTTGAGCAATGTTCACAATTTCACTCAAAGCCACGATGCTCAATTTTGGTATATGAAATTGAACATCGCGGCTTCATAAATATTTCGTAATGCACTCGCTCCGGTCAACGTTCGTTATTAAAGAATTCGCAAATTAATCGTCGCAGCTACACCGCACGTCCATTCTGAGGAGATCACTGAACTCTATATGTATTAGAACTGCCTTAGAGGAGTTTTGACCTTACCCCCTTGTATTAAGAGTGCGGTAAACTTTTCTATTGTCGTCTTGTATTTTAATAAATAAGTATAAATTATTATTGTTATATCGTCAATTAATTGGAAGGACTGGAATAGTTTTTGTTTTTGTTTAGAAGTTTTATTTAATTACTGTAAACGTAATTAGTAAAGAAAAACGGTGACGTTATATTGAAATAAACAAATCTTATCTTTTCTTGATGTAGGACCAGGATTATTCCCGGAGCACTTCGACCAGGATCTTTAGTGCTTCCCTAATTCTAGTGTCTGCTGTCATGGTCATCAAGTACGCTTGGAGTCAACAGCCTTATATCTTCTGGACTGGGATAGCCCAGTCTAAAGAGACCCATTCTTTCCTAGCAAGAGCATCACAGTTCCATAAGATGTGTTACATTTGTTCAGTGAGCTCCCCACAGGCCCTACACAGAGGCGATTCAACCAGTTTCATTTTAAATAGCATGTTATTCGAGCTATAGTGGTCAATTAATAGGTAAACAATTACAAAACATTACTTTTCTTTATTCATTTGTACGTGATAGTTAGCTCTTTATGATTGTCAAAGAAAGCAATCTTATAAAGGGAAATATTAAATTTAACACCCCAGTGGGACACTAACACGCGCACCTACTTACATTAAATGTGTCGATCGTATAAGTAAGTACAAGTTCAGTCTGTATTGTCATTTGTGATATGCTAATATTATAACAATACAATTTCTCCAACTCACAATATTATCTAGCCCAAATTAAGCATCATTAAGAGCTTGTGTTATGAATACTAGATAATCAATTAATAAAGATGGTAATATATAAATATGTAATACAGAAATATAAGTACTAAAGAAATATACAATCATCTATGACTCGTGGAACAATATTCGTACTTATCATACAAATATTTGTCCTTCCCGACCAGACGGCCTACGACGTCCCCGTGATTAAGCCCGCGTGGAGTTTGTTCTGTCACAAATATTATTTAACCTTAATCGACAAAAGGACTATCCAATATAAAGTATATAAAAGGGGCTATCTTATATAAAAAGTTTTCATTTTCATTTCAACTGTTAGTTCTTGAGAGTAGCGTAATATTATAAATCTACAGGTTAATAATATTTGTATATATAAACTTAACTGTTTAGATCAATAATGCATTTATACAATTCAAACTGAATCTAAGATAAATACTAACCTCATTTGGCAGATATTATAATAAAAAAAACCTATTAATATAAAAACTATTTGACAATATGTACAATGGACTGAATAAAATGTGACAATTTATACTGAAAATAGTTCGTATTACGAAGATTAGTTGCGAGATCTTAAGTATTATTAGTGGGTGTGTTTATAAGTCGCTGTCTCCGGTCGCCAACCCCAAGTATTGTGCGCTAAACACCCGTGGGCGTACCGGCTGCGGGGCCTGCGCCGGCGCAAAGACCTCCGCGAATACCGTCTTGTGTGTAGTATGTTGCATAACATAATACGTGTATTGTTAAGTTTATATATTTAGTTATACAATAGTATTTTATTGAAAGCTCAAACACAACACAATATAATATGGCATAAATATAGTGTCGATTATCATCATATCAACCAAGACATCCCTATCGATTTCCAAACAGGTTCAGCTCCTCGCGAGCCAGCCTTGCTGACTTGTCAGCTAAAACTTTGAAAGCAACTTTCGTCAGGCTCCGTCTTTGATTTGTCAATAAGTTTGTTATCTTTACCTCCTCTGTGCTTCGGAATGCCAGTCAAACCATCGGTAGCGGTAATTAAAGCAACGACAGCAGTTGTTATGACAACCGCTCTTACCCTCCAAGTCATATTGGGCCAGCATGATGATACTACGGCACTAAACTCATCTTATGTTCCTTCCACGAAGAACCTGTGCCCATCAGTGGGATGTAAATAGGCTAATGAAGTTAATCACTCAGCAAGCCGCATTCGGCCAACAGTGGTATTATGGCCCAAACTTCTCTTGCGTGTCTCTCATATAAGAAAGCTCAGGAATGGTAATTTTATAGGCTGTCAATCATGATGCTGAACTTAAACATCCATTGGCTTCTTCTACTCGCTGCGTGCCATTGCCACGACAACTGGGTTCTTAACTGGGCTTGAATCCTTGCCATCCTAATTAAATAAATTTCGAGGGCAACTTAACAACAATCAAATTTAACACGTTAATCGCCATGATAATATCAGTAAAATTTACACATGGGCCATGGTAACTTTATTATACAATTTAATTAAAAGTGTATCAAGGAAACTTAATGTATCACAGAAAGAAAATTTCTTTGCCAAAATTCCCGGAAAAACACTGTTTTTTATGTCACACATATACGTTGACGTGACGCGGCCTTCTAACAAATCGCGTACTTCAGACACATATGTCTGACATGGCTCATGTAGAACTTCTTAGCGTCAGACACATATAACTAACATGGCGATTAACGTTTTAAGTTATTTAGTAATATATATAGAGATGTTAGACCGTCATGGGGATCTCTCAAATCATGGTAAAGATAGCCATACTGTGAAGATTCGTGCATACACATCCAACTCATTACATTATATTAATTGCCCTTTCAGTGTCTCCTAAAAAAAAATTAGTTGCGAAAAAGCCATTCACTTGTGCTTACTGTCCATTCTTTTGTCAAATGTATTTCTCATGTATGCGTAAAGTTAAATCGTTTGAATTAAATCTCTTAGTCGTATTCTTTTGTTAGCGCAAGAACTAGCGGAACCGGTCGGACAAGCTGAAATCTAAGAGGCTATTGTGAATCTGACCACTCTAGGTCATGTAACCTGTGGGTCGCGAGCCTTTGTTATACTGAGCCTAATCTTAGGTGCGTGGCAATGTGAGGTCTATACTAGTAGAAACCATAGATGATATATTTAAAACATTAAATTATTTACTTCTATATAATAAAATTGTATATTCAGAGGAACGAAACAAAACGATAGTTTTAAGGGTTTTTGTATGAATCAGAATAATTTATTTTCATTTGACTAGGGTACACGGAAGATGCAGTATATTGCTGAGTACGTGTAACTATAATAATAAAAGGACCTTGTACACATTATAATAATATTCCATTAGAGGTAATCACAATTAAAATATATATTTTGTAATGGTTAATGATGAATTGTAGTTCGCTTTACTCTTCGACCTTATCCCTCCCTCTCCTTTCTTACTAAGAAATACGCGTGCTGATCTACGGAGTCACTCCTTCACTGTAGCCACGTCTACTTTGCGCACGGAAACCGCGCGAGATTTTGTGACCTCTTTCTCTGTCGCACAGCTACAGCGTGGAATTCCTAACCAGCACACTGTTGGGAGACCTGCGGTGGTTGTCTTTTAAAAAAAAAAAACAACCTTCTGCACACACTAATTTTTATTTGGCTAGAAGGCCAACACAAAACTTTTACACGCACACTAACTGACTTCCCGATTTACTCGGAGCGAGATTTAACCGCTTTCCGCGATGTCCAGAATCTAACTGATTGAATAATAGAATTAAATTGTAAAGACAAAAATGAAAGATTGCAAATTAGAATAATGGAAAATTACTTATAGTTATTAATGCGCTGACGCTGCTGTCAGGCCATAGTGAGTAAGGTTGTAACAGCTCCCCCTTTAAAACGGAGCTTTATCAATATTAAGATAAGCGAAGTTAAGAGAAATAGAATAACGAAACAAAATTGAGAAGTCAGTTTTACAATAAAATGAAATTATAAAACAACAAAATAGAAATGGTATAAGTTGGAATATAACATAGAAATAGTACAATTTTATAGTAATATTAAACTTATAATAGGACTTAGTAATAAGTTGAAATACAACCAAAAATAACTTTATCTAATTAGATAGATAGGTAGATATTATTAGAAATTAATGTTTCTGTTGCTTTTAGCAAAATCAACTCGCTTTAGCGAATCATACGATTTGTGATTTATGTGGAATGCTGGTAAAGATTTAATTGATTTCTTGTCATCGTCAGCATCTAGAGTGCCAAAGATAAATTTTAAAATTTCACCACCGAATTCTAAAGATCGCTTGACCTTAGTTGGTGATTGATTTGAGATAATATGAGATAAAGATTGTAACTTAATAAAATTAGATTGAATTAGAACTTCAATAGGACTTGAGTTGTCCTTGCATTGGATAATATCTTGGGATTGAATTTTAGCACAAAGATTCTGCGATTTACGTAATAAAGATTCGACATTATTAAGATAAGGTTCTAATGAAATAATATCAATATGTGTAATAACTTTCCAGTTGTCATTATAAAAACGAATATTAGTAGTAGGTTCAAAGTAAATGTAGCACAATGCCCTGAAATAGTAATAATTATAAAGTTAAGAAGATGTAGCGGGTTTAATCTCGTTAGTATGATATCTGATGTGTTTACGACCTATCTGTAAAGTAACGTTATGCTTATTATGAACTTTAATTATTTTATAAGGGCCTTTCCATGTCGGCGATAAGGCCTTGCGTAGACGGTGATGATGTTTTAAGTATACCATATCACCAGTTTTATAAGTGACGTTACGAGAATTAGAATCATAATATTGTTTAGACCTTTCTTTACTATTTATTATATTTTGAATAGCCTTTTCTCGACTAAAACGTATTCTATATTGTAATGCACGAATGTATTCATTATAAGTAGCCGTATTTGAAGTTTCATATAGAGAGTTAGGAACAGTAGGTTTGTAACCATATAACAATTCAAAAGGGGTAAATTCAGTTGTACAATGAGGAGTAGTATTATAAGATAAAATTGCAGTAAATAAATAACAGTGCCAGTCGTTCTGGTTTTCGTTAACAAATGATTTCAAATATTCTTTAAAAGTAGCATGTGACCGCTCAAGGGCACCATTTGTTTGTGGATGATAAGGAGTAGTAAATAACGATTTAATTTTAAGAATTTATGTCAATTGCTTAAATAATTCTGATGTGAAGCATGTACCTTGATCAGTTAATATGGTTTTAGGAAAACCGAAATGAGACATAAAATGAACTAAATTTCGAGCTATTTCCTCACTGGTGGCTGTGACCATGGGATAAGCACTTGTAAATTTGGTCAGATCATCTTGAAGAGTCAAGATAAATTTGAATTTTTGGAAACCAGCTTCTGGTAGTGGACCAACGATATCGAGAGCTAAGCGTTCAAATGGCTTAGTTGAAGTAGAAGTTATCTCCATAGGAGCTTTATTAGATTGACGTAAAGGTTTATTAATTTGACAGAGTTTGCAGTTTTTTACATAATGTTCAATATCAGAGCGCATGCCTTTCCAATAGTAGGCAGCTTTAATACGATTATACATGCGTTTTGACCCTGGGTGACCTGCTATAGGTGAGTCATGATTTTCCTTTAAGATTTTAGGAACTTCGACAGGTGTCGGATAAATTATTTGATTTTTGTATATATGTATTTTAATGTTAGTATTATGAAAAATATAGGAAATAATATTATAAATTTTAGTGTAAATTAATTTAGAAAAAGGATCAGAGAAATCCGATAACGCAATATCATGTGTATCGGGATGATCCGTTAAGATTTTGTCTCGAAGTTTTAATAGTAATTCATAAACGTCCTTGAACTTCACTTCTTCATAGTGATTTACTTTAGTGAACATAAAATAATAAGTTTTATTCTTACTGTCAAATACTCGTATTGTATAAGGTTCGCGTTCGGAACTTAACAAGTCAGCGGAATTATCTAATTGCGTTAATATTTCTTCGCAGTGTGGCATAGAATAATCAAAGTCTAAGGAGACTGGTAAACAGATTGATTTTAATTTAGATGAGTGTATACTTTGACTACACTCTTCGATAATAGTATTGGAAATTGGTAAATTATTTGTAAATTGTTTCTTAAAATAATGTTCATAAGATAAATTATTAAGATTATTTATATCAATAGCATTCATAGGACAGCGAGATTCAAATATAGGTATCTGATCGCTTTGATTGACATGATTATTAGAAATAGTAGAATGACTCAGCTTTGACGAATTAGTAGTATTATGCTGAGATGAATGACTCGGAGACATATCCCGAGATGTAGTAGAGTTAGCAATAATTTCTTTGTTAGGATTAGCATTGGATTTAGTAAAAGATTTTGTAAGACTCAGCGACTTTGACTGAGATGCATTATTATTGATAAGACTCAGATTATTCTGAGATGAACAATTATTAGAATTAGATTTAGGATAAGAGTTAGTATAAGATTTAGTAATTAATTTATCATTACATGATTTAGTAGGACTCAGCATCTTTGACTGAGATGTAGAATTAGAAGCTTTAGAATAACATTTCGTGTCATTAAGGTGATTCGATTTTGGCAGACACGTGGCCAAAATCTTATTTAGTTTAAATTATTGTTTGTAGGTTGCGATTCGGCGATATTGCAGTTGTTCACGCTAGAGGTACTTGCACGTGGCGTTGGTTGGTCACGTTGCGTTGAGTTAGCATTTTCACGTCGCGTCATATTATATTGTCTTTTACGACACTGGTCAATCGTGTGACCCTAGTTTTTGCAATAATTACAAGTTATGCGATAATAGTTATTATTTTGATTACTATTAGGTCTAGAATTAGAATAATTAGAGTTAGGGTTTACGTGGAATGTAATATGAGATTTCGAGTTATATTTATTATTAGGTTTCTTATTTTTATGATAGCATTCAAATGAACTATGCCCTGATTTATTACATATTGAGCATTGTTTTATAAATTTCGGAAAATTAGATTTAGAAAGATTATATAATTTTTCTTCTTCGATGGCGTGTTGTACCGCCTCGGATAGAGATGAGGGATTTCGACACCTAACAATAGTTGAGATGTTATGATTTAAACCTAGCATGAAAGTATTCAGTGCGAGATCTTCCATGGCTGCTATTCTACCTATAAGTTCTTTACTATCTTTGCAACTGTAGTGAATATCTGATTGTATCCTAGTTAATATGTATTCAATTCTAAGAGAATATTTGGTAACATCTTCATTACCTTGTCGACAGTTTTGTAAATCTACTAGTAAATGTGTCGCGTGCTTTTTCTCACCAAATGTACTTCTGAGAAATGTTTTAATTTCATCCCAATCAGAAAAAGTTTTTAAGCTACATACAACTTGGGCTTTGCCTTCCAGTTGTGAGATAATAAATTTACAGAGAACATTTCGCTGATCTGTTGTTGCTAAGGACATGGCATTTTCGCAATTTGTGAGAAACGCGGGCAGCAATTCCCGGTCACCATTATAAGGCTTAATGAATTTAGTAAGCACGGACAAGGTTATTTTTTCAGACATGTTTTCAGATTTAAGAGACATTGTTGAATTAAATTAAGTAAGTATTATGTTATGTTAGACAGTCAATTAGACAAATTAATAAGTATAATTATTATAGTTATTTAACAAATTTGTAATAGATATAGAATAAACTTTAATTAATATTAGAATAAGAAATAGCACTTTTAGAAATTATTTAAACACGATTGAGATTTAGAAGGTCACTGCACAAATTTGGATATTAATTACTCACAGAAAGAGGATAACATTCACAAACATTTTCTTGATTCACGATGTAGAAGGCGTGCTCGATTGGTAAGTGGATTTGGAGCGAGCACGTGGCAGCACGTGGTACTTCCACGTGGCGGGATGCAGGAAACGGCGATGCAGCGACGGGGACGAGAAGTAGCTCGTCTGAGGTGGTGGCGAGTTAGACCTATGTGATGGTGCGGGCTCACGCTAAGAGCGGAGGCTGACCGTCGACCAACGGGGAGATGGTTGATCAGTAGTGTGGCGTAGATGCGGGCTCACGCTAGAGAGCGGAGACTGACCGTCGATCTTGTGTGTGGTGCAGCTGATGCGGGCTTGTCCTTAGGGCAAGGCTTAACGTCGATCAAGACAGGAACTCCGGGATTCAGATCTCTGGGTATCTACGGACACCTCTTACGAGATCCCACTTCTGACACCAATTTGTTGGGAGACCTGCGGTGGTTGTCTTTTAAAAAAAAAAAACAACCTTCTGCACACACTAATTTTTATTTGGCTAGAAGGCCAACACAAAACTTTTACACGCACACTAACTGACTTCCCGATTTACTCGGAGCGAGATTTAACCGCTTTCCGCGATGTCCAGAATCTAACTGATTGAATAATAGAATTAAATTGTAAAGACAAAAATGAAAGATTGCAAATTAGAATAATGGAAAATTACTTATAGTTATTAATGCGCTGACGCTGCTGTCAGGCCATAGTGAGTAAGGTTGTAACAACACGTATTCCCTCCTCTTACAACATGGGTTCCTTTAAAAGAGGCGTGAAAAAGCACTTTTTTGGCCGGCAAGGTGAGGGTGGCTAGGGCAGTATGTCACATGCTTCACTAGCTATCTTCACATGTGGACTCGTCTACTGCTTATCATCAGGTGGTGTCGAGTCATTTCGTGAGCTTTATATAAAAAAAAGTTAAAGTATTCCTGGAAAGAATAGAATCTGTTTATGTATATTTGTAAATGTATCACGCAAATACTGCTTGGAATTAAATGCAAGTTTCGTCGATATATTTCTAGAGGTCGTAATTTAGATAATGGCTTCATTTTTTTTTCATAAGGCATTCTCTACCAGTCAACCAGTCGAAAAAGGCATGTATGGCGGTGAAAAGGTAATAGGATTACAAACGAAAATAAAGAAATACTACTACATTAACTTTAAAGCAGCAACCCACATTGGGTCAGCGTGATGGTATTATGACCTCAACTCGTCTTGTGTTACCCCCATGTAGAAAGGCCTGTGCCCAGCAATTTGACGTATATGATCTGCTGACGATGATGATAAAGATATCCAAGAAAGTAAGGCCTTGTCATATAATTAAGTTACAAATTAAAAATATATATTTAATTTTTACAACTCTTTGCATAATAACAAGTTTGTGAAGATAACCTTCATTCCAAACGTATATATTACCTGTGATTTATTATGTACAGTGATTAAATTCGTAGTCCACTCAGAAGCCATAACTGAGAAGTAAATTTATATTTTGCGGAATAGTTGTAATTAAAATTTATTGGAACAAAAATTTAATCAGCCACATAGGTAGATCACATTGTAATCTATGGATCATAGATCGTGTCGATTGTGCACGGACTAAATATAATTCAGTACATCTCTCTCATTACAATACAACCAGAATAGGACATATAATCGGTCACTTGATTAAAAGTTTCTAAAATTGAGAATTTTAATCATAATTTTCTTGCTTACAATAAATCAAATGGGAATCAATCGTCGAAGTATCGACTAACGTCGTTTCTTAAAATTATTCTCTCTTATATCATTTAATAAAGGAAAGAAAATCAATCACTTAAAATTAGTTTTTTAGAATGCCCGCAGAATCGATACTTTTGATCGTTATAAATAAAAAGGAGCTTATATTTTAGGGTGTGAAGAAACTTTGTTTTTTATCTTGTGGCTGCGTCGAAAATTCTTTAAGTACGATATAAAAATATTATTAATTTTGTGGCATTTCTTCGCATGCCGCTCACAGCTACAAAGTAACAAACAAAACTTTATATTTCAAAAAAGTGCTATGTATCTATGCAAAGATGTAACAAGAATAATTTTGAATGTGGACTTAAAATAACCAAGAAATATGACATCTAATCGTATGACACTTAATCGTAGATTTATTATATTTTTAGCATCACTGTCCTTTATATGTGCTAAAAGTCACGTACGGTACCTAACTTTTATTTTGTACACACTAATGCTATTTGCCGCAGATAGCATTTAGAATAGAATAGAATATATATCTGTATTGTACATCAGCTAATTCAAGAAGAGAAATACACAAAAACTTACAGCGTTACCGGGGCTTTAAGGAGGCGAGAACTTTGGAGAGTCCTCAAGCCTTAAGGGTAATTTGCCTTAGGAGTATTTCTAATCGACAGACATTATCTCCAGGGGAGGTGTCCCGCTGTCTCTTAGTCTCCAGGGCGCGACAAACCATGAGGGAGCGACGAACCTTCGGGAGCTTCCCTACTTCAATGGTTTAAATTTCATTTCAGATGAAGGCTTCGTTTATAATTAAGATAAAATTTCGAGATTTAGCCTTTTTTGGTTAGTGACGATTACGTCACATAACTTATCTATATTCATAATGCTTATCGGCGATGATATTCGATTGATTGCAATTCAACGTACAACCTGTAATATGATTTTGTAATTAAGATGCATTCTTATATGTCGTTGAATATAGAATTAAATAGAATGACACAACTGTAAAAAGATGTTTTAATATAATAATTATTATTTGTTTCGTTGGTCGAACGACAGATAAATTATCGTGCTAACGCCTTGCGTCATACAAAAGCAATTAACGACGGCGAGTTAATGGTCTCATTCATTTTGATAGATAACGGCAACGACATTGTTTTGTTGTTTTGATGCAACGTGACATATATATATATATATATATATATATATATATATATATATATATATATATATATATATATATATATATAATAATTTAATACAGTAGGCTTCCCTAAGTATAAGATTTGCTGCAATTAGTCTGTAGTGTCAAATACGAAAATATTTGTATATAACACAAGTTGTCTTCTTTTTTTTGCTTCGAATAATTTCTTTTGTGTTTCATTCACCTTATTTTGGGAGTGGTATTAAAACAATAATAATAGGGAAAATCCTAATCTGACATTTAGTTTGATAATTAGTATAGTCAGCGTGCTTTTTAAAAATTGTCACTTCTTGCTTAATCGCTACTTCGGATTATTTTTGATAGATGGCGTTAGTGGCAAATTGTTAGTGATACAAAGAGCACCAGGTCAACTAGTCTACATATAATTATGTGATTTACCCACAAACTAGATGCTATCGTTATGAAATTAAAGAGATGATAATGGCTGGTAAGCACCAAAATATTATAGAGATTAATTGACGAAACGTTTTTGAGTGATTATAGACTTTACAGTGGTAAATGTTTTCCTACAATTTATTAATACCTTTACGGAATCCAAGAGCCATTAAATAGTTTAGATTGATAGTAATTAAATATCATACGATAATTAAATATTACGATAAGTAACTTAAGAGCATACCGACATCTGTCAGAATCATCATGTTAAAATTATTTGTGTGATGTGTATTTGAGATACCTATAGAAAAGTGTACACTAAAGGTGACGCACGCCAGTTTAAATTGTTCACGTTTACTTCTATACTAATATTATAAATACGTAAAGTTTATTGTAGGGGATAATCTCTGAAACTGCTGGTTGAAATTGAAAAACTTTTTGTGTTGGAAATTTGTGAGAGACGAAACGCGGTAACAGTCTCGCCATATTTGGTTAGAAGTTAGTTGTCTAATTTATGAAACTATAAGAAGTTCAACTTAGTAACTGGATTTATATCTGGAATTACATGCTTTCGCACTTTTTTAAGGCCTTGGAGTTACCATCCCTCTTCATTTTTATAAATTAATCAGGAATAACTTCTTCTTCGTTCTTCGTTCTTATGACATTTTATGTTTTTCAAACTCAAACCAAACTTAGCCTTAACTGCATTTAACATACCTGAAACAGAAGAAATAATTTTAGTAAGGTAACTAAAAATATTCTAACTGGTTTCAAGAAAAGCGATTTTCTCACGCCAATTCTACCTTTTCATCATCTTTTCTCTATGGTAGGACTGCCGGAAGAGATGTCCTTTAGAAATAAGCAGTTCCTTTTTACAATTTATTCTCGTACGTCTGTTTTCCGGAAATTTATTGTGTGTACATTAATTGTAACGTTAAGAAATAAAATTTAGCTGAGGACTTTTCCCTACGCACCTAACGTACACATTTTCAATCTTATTAGAAGAGATTTTTTATATTTTTAAAATAGTCTGTCTAATGTAAAAAAAATTTGTTCTAACGGTTGCCTGAAAGAGTTCGCTCTTAGCGATAATTTCACCCACTAATTGTACAAACATTAAGGTTATTCTATTGTTGGACATCAGTTATAACCTGTGTATAAAAATAAATAAAGAATTGAATTGAATTGAATTAAGCTGTGGAGGAATATACATAACTTGTGACTTTATTATTTACAACATATATAATTGCAGAATGTAATAAAATATAATGATTGAAGTTGAAATACTCGTTAGTATGCATTATGGTGTTGACTAGAAACGATGACATCAACCAGGGCCATCAAGGTGGGTCACAATATAAACTAATTATAAATGAGGGCAACTTGACCTGGAGTTGCATCATCGCTTCATTTAGAATGCAACCATTTTGCTGATTTTAGATAAGTGTGTATTATTTCATAGTTCTACTCTGATTCTAAATTAAATAGTGTAGACGAACACAAAATCACGTGAAACTTCTAATGGTTATAAATTTATTGCTTCAGTATCAAAACTACCCTAACTTAATTACCATGTACCATGAATCCTTAGTCAAAGAGCGAACTGTAATTGTATATCGTTTATAGACGGTGCTAAGTATCAGGTTTGATGGGTTAACTTTGTTTTCACTTCCTTAAAGATTCTATTACACTCAAATGGTAGGATTTTGTTTCTTGGTTTGCAGACAAGAAAGAAGAGATGACAAGGCAATAAGAAAAGAATATATACAATATTGTCAGGACACATGTGAACTTTGGTGGCACAGGCAGTTTGCCCATCATTATTTTCAAATATTCAAGTTGAGATGATTATTCAGGATTCTATTGATGATGAAACATATGCGTTTCATCATCTATAGAATCCTGAATACTCATTCTGAAACATTACAAATCTATCCCAAAATCTTTAAAAAATTACAAACTTTTGGTGTTGATTTTCAAATCAACACCAAAAGTTTGTAATTTTTTAATGCACCTATTCATAGGTGCATTAAAATACCTCCTACAGGCCCGATGTTCATCAGGTCGACGATCAGCCGACCTGTATTACATTTGGCAGACACTGAGGTATTAGCGATAGATTGGTCTACACGTGATGTTTTATTTTTAACAGTGACCGAGGTAAGGTTGAGGCCGCGGGATGAGCGGATATCCACAAACGAATTTCTGTTCCACTTCGGAGCTATTGTGAAATCAGACAAAATGCATGTCGGGGACAGGAAGGGAAACGAACTGTGGTCAAAGCAGGTATGATAATATAATGTACAATAACAGGGACATTTTTAGACAGATTACAAGATCCTATAAGAATAGCATCGGGTAGAAAAATTGGATCTGTATATAAGACTATTAGATAAATAGTAGTGAAATGTTAAAGGTCTATTCTTGGCATTGAACAAGAAACTGATTCTACAATTTTCGTTACATCTTCCTCCTAACACTTCTTACCTCTTTAGTGTTTAAAGAAACCATAGCAAAAATGTGAAGTCACCTTTTCTATGACAAAATAGAAATTTCTGCTTCTGTATTTTTGATAATATTGTTTGTATCCTCTCGGACCTCTCGCCTCTTCTTCAAAAAAATGTTGTAATCTGCACAGTTAGCAGCACAACCTTTAGAAACATCAAATTCGTAAATTTACGATTTCAGTTACACTGTAGTTAGTACCGACAATCACCGCGTTGGTTTTACACGATATCTCAACAGATATAGATCGTCATCAATACCAACGTATTGGCGTAATATTGTACAACGTATTGTTGGTACATCAATACCAACGTATTAATGACGATCTCTACTAAGGTTTGTGTTTAGCATCAATTTAACAAGCGATTGTTATAAACCGTTGTTTTTTAGATTCTTCTTTTAGAGGAACTGTCAAACACTGTCGGTTAGATAAAACGCCCGGATTAAGTTTTGGTAAACACCATTCTAAGTCACGTGCCTCGTGTAATAATCAATAGTAACCTCATTTTTAAAACTTTTATTTTAGATTCGTGCAATGTCTTCTTCTCTGAAATTGAAAAGCTCCAAAGAAACTACATTCTTATCTCAATATTAATTGAATTATTTTTTATAAGACTTTTATTTATTTATTTTTAATTTAATTAAGTGTTTGGAACATTAAAGAAAATAATTTCTATCTGAATTAATTTATGCTTCAGTCACAAAAAATTTTGGGGATAATTTATTTATTTATATAAAGCTCAGCAAATGTCTCGACACCATCTGATGATAAGCAGTAGAGGAGTCCATATGTGAAGATAGCTAGTGAAGCAAGCGACATACTGCCCGGTAAGCATTGAAAAGAGAAGCCAAGTAGAAATTACATAACCAATTTCATAAGATTAATTTGAGACACGCTAATCCATAGACGCTATAAAGAAATGAGTGCTTAAAAAAGATGAGGCAACTCTAAATTTAAGTTTATTAATATAGAACGATCGTCCGCCGAACACTACGTGGGTATATAACATGTTTATTTCGATAGCAGTCGGGAGTTAGTTGTAACAACGTATCAACATTGAATACAGATATATCTATGTCACATTACGTGTGACATATATCTTTGAGTTGAAAATCTGATGTGACATTAGCTATATATATTACCTATTGGCTTTCAAAGGTCCATACCCTTAGCATCGTTAGATCTCTTAGCCACATTTGATGAACTTTCTCATGACTTAAATCAAAGAACTCATGTTGAGGTGGATGATAGTGACGAGCGTGTCGGCTATAAAATTGGATTGGTTAAAACACTGAAACGGAAATACGTTTCATTACTTGATCAGGATCATGACAAAAAATGAGTGATGACGATAATGGAGGTATGAAAGTATAAACGGACGAGACGTGAAGTGATGGTGAATTAACAGCCTTCATACTTCCCTCTGATTGGCACAGGCCTTGCTACATGAGGTAAACACATCAGGACTTCGGACCATCACGCCTACATACTGACCGTATCCGTAATCTTTGCCGTAACAACCGGAACCAACAGCTTATCGTGACTCCGAAGAACGGAGGAGCTGAAGATAACATATTTTGATTGACCCATCCAAGGCCAACCATAGCGGAAGTTGCTTTGTTTTCGTTATCGAAACAAGAGCATTCATATTCTCCTTCATAAATTTTAATTAAGTTTCTGACTGAGGTTCTAATGCATCGGCTTTGTAATGCAATAAATAAAATTATTTGTACGGCTTGTACATAAATATTAAACTGCTGTTAAAGGCTCTGACTAATAATAATATTTCTCATTATAATCTGACCATAATTAAGCATCATTAATTGCTTGTACTGTGGGGACTAGGTAATGGAGAAATATAGATAGTAATATGTACATAAATATAATAATACTAATAAATAAGCTTACAACTTACTTATTAATACAAAAGATTAAATAGTAATTAAGATTTTGTACATTCATTAACGCTGTTAAAATTTAAACGCTTGTGTTAACAAATATTTAAGCTGATATCAAATTAATTGACTGAATATTTTCTGTTTGACTACCTAAATAATTGCGAACAGGTTCGAGCCGATCTTAATTAATAATGGGAACCAAGTCCAACGCTTACAAACCATTGGAACTTTATTGTAATATACATGCTACTTGTCAATATCTAAATGCAGTGTAGCCGTAGTCAGTGATCTCATCACGCAACCATCTGTTGTCAACAAACTAACCTATTGCAAATGCAGTTCCAACTAATGATCATTATATTCAACATTGAATGCCACAGATTTCAGTAGCCCTACGCCAAATTACTGAGTTGTAATATTGAGTGTACAGTGCGGCTTCTAAGAAAACATTCATTCATTGCTCCCAGCCGCATGTAGGCCAGTACTAGAAATAGACGCTGTTGGTGGCGTTAGTTTGTCAAATACTATCATTATAAATTCAGAAGAATTGAAGCAATAGAAGGAGAGAATCCTTAAAATAGCTTTTTTGCTGGTACCAACCATGATCAGTAAACCTAATAAATCTCTTTAATATATTCATTTATTAAATGGAGCTTTAGTTTTATATTATATTCCAATTGTTAAGGAATATTTTAGGATGCCCTGCGACAAGATGGGATAAGGATATTCGGAGGCTGGCTAAAGTGGACTGGATGAGATTCGCTGAAAAACGAGAGCAGTGGCGTAGGGGAGACTTAACAGCAATAGACGAGTATAAAATAGGTCGATGATGATGATGAAGGAATAAAGACAAATGCGTTTTTTTATCATTTCTTCACTCTAAGAAATATCCATGATACAAGAACATTTAGTTCTGGAAAGAATACCATATAACACACTTCCAACAAGAAATAACTTACTACCACCAAACAATTCGTTACATATAACCAAACGGACATGGTATTAGTTTGAATTAAAACATCTGTATGTAAAATTATTAGTAATTATTGGTTTAAATCTGTCAGTATAGCCCTAACCAACCACAACGCGTTCTATATTGGTCTCGGTTTGGCACTAATTACATATACCCTCAATATTGACTTGGTTTGAAATGGAATCGTGGGTGTAAATACTTAAGTCGTTGAAGTCTCTGGAATTCTAGAAGAATCTAGCAACACGAAATACAGAGAAAGCACTCTGAATTCAGGACTGAACACAAATTATAATTCCATATGAAAAAAGGTTAGGCAAGTAAGATAGCAGCCAAATATGTATTATGTTGTAGTGATGGATTTTAGAGGGAGAGCTGTATGTGGGAGGGGTGCTGCTTGATGTGGGATGGTAAGAGGGGGACTTAACTAGTCTCCTTGTTTCTCAAACCTCGCTTTTGATTTCTCTAAGATGGACAACCCCATATTATGTAACAATTGATTAATTTGTTTTTAATAACCTGCTATCCTACGATGATAATATCATAAGTGTCATGTATTAATCTTTAACTCCAGAAGTATAAAAAATTAAGGTGCCTAATACTACAGCCCTTTTAAGGCGCCAATATATGTTTAATTTAATGTTACTTTTACTTATATATTCTTTTTTTGATGTATATGATAGCCCATAGTTATATATTTAGTATTTTTTGTAGTTATTATAATTCTGTTTTTTTACTGTTTCGTAAATTTTAGTCCACATTGCATGCCGTGGCAGCCTATTTTTAATTATTATTATTAAATTCTTGTAATTTGCCTGTACCAGTTTATATCTTGTTGGTTGTCTTAATAATAATAATAAAAATACACAATATTTTTTCTCTGTTGTAGCAAGTCTCGAAAAGTTTGTCAATGGCACAAAATATTCTACAAATAGTTACTCAAGGCTGTAACAGTGGAAACAACAATGATAACGATCTATCTTGAGATGAGATCACAATAATAAAATTTTTCAAAATCACCACGTCTAGTTCGTCGACCTAGAAAATTTAAATTCATTAGTAGAATACACGATCAGACGTCGACGTGCGCGCGCGGCGATCAACGTGGGGGCGGTGACGTCAGACGATCAGCTGTACCGGGTGCTATGACAGATTTAATCCAATGATTCTAATAATTGATGTAAATTATTTCATTTAGATCTGTCTCAAAAATAACCAGAAATTGCTCGAAATATAGTATTTACGTAACAGGGGCGAATAAACTACAGACGTTTCATTTGAAATCCATAAGTAATCATTTTTATGGTGTTAATGCTAATGAATTTATATTATATGACTTATATTATTATGTATGATACGCATATGTATGTCGAATGATTATTAAGAGACTTCTCTTTCGGATACCCTCGGAAGACCAGCGTTGAGGTACCATTTAGTACCTCAACATTATGCTGAGTAAGCTTTTCAATTGCACCAATATCATAGTAATAAATTAATAATATTTTGTATTTTTTTTATTGTTAATTAAGGATCTTACGAATCAAACTTTACAAGGTAAGCCTTGTAAAATTTGATTCGTAATATCCTTAATTTTACAAGGTAAGCCTTGTAAAATTTGATTCCAATTATCCGAGGGTCTCAACAGAAGTTTGTGAACTCTGACAGCACCATCTCATGTACAGCTGTCAGTAAATTATGTAATCGTCTTCGGTTGAGACTCGAAGTATAATTGGTATTTATATATGTGAATATTGATTGGTGGCATAAAATAGATTTCTTTCTTTCTTAACACACTCCACGCTTACGACACGGTAGCCGTGTCGTACTATATTTTCCTTGACGCACACGACACGACTCCCGTGTTCACCCTATAATGAAGGGTTTACTAACTTACAAAATATAGGTAGCGCTGTTGATGTTCTTAAATAGATTAATAAAAATAAAGATAAAGATAATTTGATGTTTATGAATACACAGGGAGTCACAGTCGGCACTTCAATATTGTGAAATAGTTAATGTTTTATTGCAAAAATATTTAATAAAATTATTAAAAATGTCGCAAATATTTCGCCACAGTGCAAATATGGGCATTTTTATTGGGCATTGAATACGTTAAATTAAGGTTGTTAAGTAAGCCTAATAGACAGAATATGTTCAAGACTCTTATTATCTTTTCAGTGTGTGTGTGTGTGTTTGTGTGTGTGTGAGTGAGTGTGCGTGTGTGTATGTGTGAGTGTGAGAGTGTGTGTGTGTCTGTGTGTAGGCAGAAAAGGCGGCAGTATACAGAATCGATAACGAATTACGGGTCTAAGTTTCTCCAGGCTCTCCAATCAAACATACAGAAATTTAGTTCTTCTGACTAATAGCGTATATTGAAATGCGTTCTGATATAGTATAGTACCTATTGATTAGGATATTCCAGACTTCTAGATATTTAAAAATCTGGATGAAAGCCAGAAAAACATTAGCAGTTCAAGTCTCTAGACGAGAGTATCGTTAAAACTAATAACAACTTGTTTAAATACTTTAGCCTTGCGAATCTGGTTTGTGGAGTAATCTTAATCCAAACTTCTAGTTATTAGAGGAAACGAAGGATCTCTGTTGTTAAGGTCTATTCTTCTTTCTTGTATACACTTGTAAAGTATCTGGTTAGATTATCCTCGTGGAGTTTTTGACGATAAGCGCCACCATTTTGTCGACAACTTGCGGGAAAAATTAAACAAAATGAAATGTATTGTTAATTATTTATTTATTTAATTGACCATTGTTTCAATAGCATTCTTTATACATGCAGAATATAATAGAATTACCCAGGCATAAGTCAATGAGTTTTCTATGAGAATTATATGAGAATGAAATAACACTATTACGATTAAATAATGAAATGATCTTACTTATTTATTTCTTTTGCAAATAAACTAGTACGCTAGAGTGCTCCAAAGCGCTAACAAGCCTAGTTAGAGATTATCATAAAATTTTTCACAAATATAATTGTCAATATTAAAAAGTAATTTATACAATAAATTTAAAAAAAAGTACATAATTTCGTTAAAACAAAGATAAACTAATAACGTGTAAAGAAGAGAAAATGAATGAACGAAAATGGAATACAGTAAAATCTCACCGCAAGTCACTAATCAATAATGAATTATGTACTCCTTATACTGCACGATATAGCGATTTTTTGACGTGAAACTACATTAAAAAATACACTTCGACACGACATAAGAAATGAAATATACAACACCCAGCCGACAACAAGAAACGCCCTTTAAGTTTTTAGATAGATCTAGGCTACAAGCCAATTGTAGGTTTTAATCGAATCGAGCCGTTACAATCTTAGTTTCGTTCAGATATTAAATCAAATCAAATCCATAAATATAAAAAGTTGTTCAAAGTTCACTACATAAGCGCTACTTTTCATACATTTAAAAGCTGACGATAAACACTATCGAGACTCTTCAATTCGATTGAAACTCACACCTAGGTAGAGTTGCTAATATTCATCGTTGAAATATAGGCGGTATGGTCGATTTCTTAAGTTAAGGTTTGACATTTGGTCAAAAGATGGCGTTGTCACTTTGGGGCCCATTTCTACAAGGCGGTGTTAAGAGTTTTTGTAAAGTAATGACCACTCTTGTAGATAGATTTTTACGTGTGGTTGTTTTAAAAAATACGTTATACAACTTATACATTATACAACATTCACTAGCAGTAACTAATACAAATTACCATAAAATGTTAATACATATAAAAACAATTATTATAGTAATAAATAACGTAAAAAGGGATAAATTAAAAATATAGTATTTTTGCGTACTAAATATTTCTCCAACAGTATTTACTAAGCAGTCTCTAAATATAGTACAATACTATATACCAGTTATCGTCACTAGATGACTCTGCACAGTTACACACTTTTATATCATTATTAATGGATTCTACATAAGAATACTTCTGGGATATGGAACACTCATTTCAATATAAGAGTAGCTTTTCTTTGAATTGGACGGTATCCAGTAGCTGTCTGAAGCCTTTAAGAGATTTAGGTTTGAATATTAATAAGCCTGTTCCTTCCTTTATGGGTGAGAGGTCTGCAGACAAGGGCTAATTTGTTATGTCTGAGTATAACACGTAATTAAGTGCCTATAATATAAGTAATGTCTGCGGTGAAATGGATCCTTTATTTCAAATTAGGAATACGTCTGTGAAAACTGTATTCAAATCAGCAAACATGCAGACATACAATAATTCTAAAATTGTTTTGACTTCTGTTTATGTAAAGAGCAACATATTCTTTTTTGAAATATCTATTTAGTCTAGGCATCTGCCTGTTACAATTTTGTTACAATTATAAATATGAACATCACCGTAGATTGTAATTGAATTTAATTATGACAGACTAGCAGAACAGAAAATAACTATTTCGAATCATAAAAAGCGATTTTTGATTGAAAGCGCAAGTAGTGACTTTGCCTGTGCTCGGGCGCATGTGGGTGATCTCATGTTGAATGTTACTACACCTAAGGTTACATTAAACTGTTGTTTATTTTGGACGGCTGAGGCAACACTGAAAATTCAACACGAACTTTCTTGATATAACGTATTTATTCTGCCTGCGGTCGGGGAAAACTTTCGCGTATAGTATTTGATAAAACTTGTAATAAAATATCTTTGGCTATAACTGTTTGCATCTGTCTAGTTTTAAGAACATTATAAAGATGACATTTCAAAAAAAGAATCAAATTAAAAAAAAATTGTTTCCCACTCATTTGTTTTATTTCTGTCAAAATGAGGGAATTGAATGAAGAAATTAGATACATTTAAAAATTTATTAAAATATAATATTAAAAGGAAATTCAAAGCAAGCCACAACAAAAAAAAGTGACGTTTATGGACCTAATTGGTTGTTGGTTTAAGTAAGTTTAAGCGTTTTCTATCCGAAAATTATGATGTCAAAGATGCTCCTCGATCTGGTCGCACTATTACGGAAAAAGTGGAGTTAGATGGGCGTATCAGCAGTTAAGAATTGACCACAAAAAAGTTTTGACTCATTAGAAAAAAGCTGGGTAAACAAAAAATCTCGATATTTGGGTGCCACAAGAAACCAAATGAACCGTGTGCTCATTTGCGATTCTTTATTAATACGTAATGAAACTGAACCGTTTTTGAAGAAATTGATATCTGGTGATGAAAAGTGGATCACTTATGACAAGAACGTGCGAAAAAGACCATGGTCGATCGGCTTCACAAACTGTGGCAAAACCTGGGTTAACTCGCAAAAATAATGGTGTAACTATGGTGGGATTTGAAGGGCATTGTTCATTATGAGTTTTACCGCCGGGCAAAACCATCGATTCTAATCTCTATTGCCAACAACTAATTAAAGCTAGAGTTCAGTGAAAGCGGTCAGACTTGATTAATAAAAAGAATGTGGTCTTTCATAACTATAAAGCTAGACCACATACATTTTAGCCACACATCAGGCTGAGAGGTGTTGATGCTTCCGCCATATAGCCCTAACCTTGCACCTTCAGATTTCCACCTGTTTCGGTCTCTTAGGAATTATTTGGGCAGTGTCAGGTTAACATAAAGAGAAGACTGCTAAAAGTACTTGTTGCGCTTTTTTGATCAAAAGTTCCATATTTTCTACAGCAACAAGATCATATCTCTACCTACAAGATGGCAGAAAGTCTACAAACAAAATTCCACAAATATACTGTAATTAAACATTAATTAACTTTGAAAAAAAGTGTTGAATTTTCATATAAAATGCGAAGAAACTTTTTCCCCATACCATTATTTATATTATTACAAAGAGTATTATAGTAACAGTAGTATATTTACGTAATACATAAATCGTAGAAGCTTGCGCAATGAATTGCAATGAATAATATGGCCCCAAAATACCTGACATAATATTTATTTAATTGTATAAGGCATTATAAAATAAAGTATGCCATGTGAGCATTACAAAGTGATTAAATGAAAAAATATGATCACGCGGATGAATGAAATGTACATCTTCTCATTAATGGAAACATCGATACATCACTGACGTCGAAGTGGCAATGGCAAACAAAATTATAACGTGGTAAGTGTATACTATTTCATTTAAAATATAGACATGTCTTGGTGATTGACAGTTTGCGATGTCAGTGCAACAGATACACCTCGAAAATAATCACAGTTGGCGAGGAACCAGTCACTAAACCAGCTGTGTTACAGCCACCAATTACTCCGGTTGACTCTGGCGGTTAATTTCGTCATTAAAGAGACACAGATAATATTAAGATAAAGGGTAAGGAAGAAATTTTACCGCTCATACCGATTCTATTTCCATTAAAAAAATCCTGAGTTAAAACAAAACAAGTATCAGTAGATAAAGAAAAAAGCGTTGGTGGCTTAGTGTGTAAGGTCACTGTCTTTCATGCGGGAAGCAGAGGTTCCTAACACGCCACGTACCAATGTGTTTTCAAATTTTGAATTCATATGTACGTTTATTCGACGCTTTGACAGTGAAGGGAAACATCGTGAGGAATCCTGTACACACCTGTGAAGAAATTCTTAGGTTGTGTGTGAAGTCGACCAACCTTTAGCCAGCGTGGTTGACTAAGGCCTAATTGCCCTAATTTAGAGTAAGATCGAGCCCCTCGGGGGGACGTATATAAGCTGTTGATGATGATGTCTGATGAAGAAGTAAATGAACTGAATAAAATTATTATACAGCATTATGTTGTATCATCATTCTGCTTTGTAATCTATAATAAGCCAACCAGCATTGGGCGCACGCTGGTGACATGCGTGTTAAAAGTTAATTTTTTGTCTATGGTAAGCCACATACAGCTTGTACCCTGCCGTGGAATGCCTAAAGGATGTTGATTATGATGAAGGGTAAGGTTGCCTTATGAGATCGAATCAGAGCAAGAAGGACATTCTAAGGTGAACTAAATTTCCAATGAGGTATGTTAGGTAATCCCTGACATACCTCATTGGACTACCAAGTTAATTTAGCAATTGGAGAGGCACATGACACGTAAAATAGACTACGATGAGACGTTCAAGTTCTAGCATGTCTTATACCCGAAAGTGCAAAGCAGGCACTCACACAAGATGGATGGTCGTCCTGATCTGGGTGACGCAGCAGGAAAATGCCTACGGTAAATGAATGAGGCAGAATGCTTGGTTTTGTGACAAAGAGTATCACCAGAAGCTGAAATTGTGATGCTTAGGGTAGGGATACAAGGCAGGGCTGATATTATCGTCATAAAGCAAAAAGTTTTAGATTTAAATTGCAATGAAAATAACAGGGAATTTGTCACGTAAAGATTTATAAAAATCGTTTTACAAGTATTCGTGTCTTAACATTTGCCGGTAGCTATTCCTTTGTTACCCTATATCAGCTGTGAAAAATAAAATTACCGGTGATATCAATAATCAGATAAAGTTTATAATTTTAATAGCCAAAATATTGGATAAGGTTTCTATCTTCTCTGAATCCACGATAATGACTCATTTGAACTTTTTTTAAAGTATTTCAACTACAGAAACGTAATATTAAACATAAATATCATAACTATAGATCGAATTTCAGCTTATCCCCGTAAAGCAGATTATCCCCATAAAGTAAGCATCCCCATTAATCAAAACTTTCTCTCCAAACTAGAATCACTTTACTTATCAATTTATGACGTCATATCATTTCCCGTCTTACTTTGACTATATTTATTTATCTATTAATAAATACCAACAGTTCATAATTGAACTACACAAAAATATACATAATATATGCTACATTTCTAATATATTCACCTATTTCAGGTATACACAATATTGGCAGGTACGAGAAACTACAAGTCATTGAACCGTACATACAAATTGATTCAAATAGTAATTATGTTAAAAATGAAGATAATTTCGGATTTCTATGGTGAAATTAGTTACTCTAACAAAATATATTGCGACTTGATTCTGTCATCGGACGGTTCTGTATAAGAGAGTGGGGTTTGACTACGGGCGATTTACCGCCCGTAGAAATCAAACTCCTAATAAAACCGAAGCCTTTGCTATCGTGAGAAAAGGTAATATGTCGGAATTCAATAAAATTAGGATACGCACAGGAAATCTTGCCTAACGATACAGTGGCATGATAAAACGACATATTTTGATAAATACCGCCGTCCTATGCAACCTACTAAATATAAAAGAGGGTTTGTATTACCTTTGAGACGATTAGCGTGGTATGTATTTATTTGATTTGGGGAAAAATCACTGTTACTAACATTATGCCTGACAATTTGACAACTTACGAATAGTATATACATTTATCATAATATTTACAAGCACTTTTCCTATCGTAGGTGGGTTGACAGAAATTCCTATTAGAAATAAGCCGCACCTTTTGTGGTCTTTTCCTAGTTTGTCAGTTAATGTTAGTTAATAATTCAGTTAATATGTACATAAATCATTAAATGTAATAAATGTACGTAGAACACTAAGTCATTACTGATATCAGGCCTGCGTTTACAAGTACTAAAGGTGAACGTATCCATTAGGGTTATCAACTCTTGCATGGTGAAGGTACGAGCTGTTCTTTGAATTTATTGTTTACTCAGTGTGTTATTTAAAAACGATAAAACTTAATTGCATCAGCATTACGTGTCATATTATATAGATCGAAGAATTTATATTCATAATTGGTAGCAATCAAACCCCTTTTACGTATATCATCGGCAGCTAAATATTTGAGACCAAAATTTTCCTGTAAAAAATCTTTGTCATGTAGTAGTATTTCTTAATTATTAACTGCTTATTATGCATAGTAAAAATTACAATTAACTTTAAATAACGAGAATCACTTGTATAATTAAACTCGACGACTCGATGAACCACCATGAAACGTTTGTCTGCTTAATGTCGAATGAAAAGTCTCATTTGGGAAAGGTGTTCCTTTCATGGTCTCAAATATCTGCCACTGGCTAAGCGGTGGTTGTTTGTAGGGCTCGCTTTGGCCATAGGGCACAGGATGACGGGATACTAAAGCTTGCCGTCCTCAAGGGCACCCCGTATAAGATTGTCCCAAGAGACCCTAACTCTAACTCAAAGTAAAAAAAAAATTAAAATCCTCTCGGTTTTCTAAGTAATATTAGTTTTATTTATTAAGGAAACCAACAGCGTTATATTTAGGCACTTTAAGATAGTTGATTGTTATAATAAGGTCAATTATAGGTTTCCCTTAACATAGAACATTAATGTACACACGTTTAATATTTAATTGTTTTTTTCTATCTATAATTTAATTTTAAAAAGCCCTCGGGTTGTAGCAGAATATCAGTGCTTTGTTCACATCCCGATGTGTACAAAATTAGTCACTGAGTTGCGACCCTTTTGCACTTCTGCAGCGCACACAAAGGTCTTTAATACCTTATTATAAAATGTTTGTCTTATTCTTCTTTTATCTATGTACTGTCTGGATGGATTGTGTGTGATGTAGAGATGGAATTAAATGTTTTATCTATCTATCTATCTATATAACACTAAAAACATGAATTTACCTTACTTTGCTGTATTTAATAATCTCTTTTATAAAAAAAATAGATAAACAAAAATTACCTTGTAATAGCTGAATCGTAGCTTGATACTCTGCAAGTTTCTCGTCCACGTATCCTTCTTGCGACTGGCTGGCGATGATCTCCGCCGTGGACGGCCCTCTCTCCTCCTCCTCTTCGTAAATCATCGGCCGCGGCGGCGGAGGCGGCTCCAGAGGAACTCCCGCGTAATCATACTCCCGAACCGGTTCGTATGGAGACGAGTAATAGTACTCAGGACTCTGTCCCAGCGTTGGGGACATAGGGTACGGAGAAATCGAAAAGTGAGAGCTCGGAGAAGGTGAATGTGGTCGAAATGACGGAGACTGCAGTGGTCTGAACGGTTTAGGGGATGGCTGGACGGGTGGGGGTGATACTATTGCTGTGGAGTGTCTCGGGCCAGAGATCAGAGGTGGAGGGCTGGGAGCCCATGGGGAGGGGGGGCGGTAATGCAGCGGGGACGGCGGGCCGGGAGGGCGCGCGCGCCCACGCCCTGGTGGCGGCTGTGACATGGCGCGGATTGAGACTCGTCAACCCGGTGTCACACCACCTTGAACATCGCTGTAACAATAGGAAACAAGACTTTAATTAATTTACAATGTTATCATAAGGTGGTGTGGAGTCCTAAAGTAAATAAAAAAACTAGCATTGCTGTCATCAATAGTTTATTTATCTTTTTTGCTTCCCTAATCCTAGTATCTGCTATCCTGGAATACCTCCAAAATGTACTTACTAAGTACGCTCGGAATCAGCAGCTATATCTATCAGGGTATCTTTGGACTGGGATAGCCCAGTCCAAAAGACACCCATTCTTTTCCTAGCAAGAGCATCACAGTTATACAGGATGTAGATCTTACAGTCACATGCACAAGTCACAACAGATGGCCATTTTCGGGCGTACAATATTAACATTACAATTTTTAAAGATAAAGATTAAAGATTCCAATTATAGTATTCATTTAAATTGTAAAAGCTTTTTTGTAATAGCCATTCTTTTAATTTTTGTTTAAATAGTGTACCCTCCCATGACTTAATACATATTGGTAGGTGATTGAATACCTTTATTCCAGCAATATAAGTGCTTTTGTCTTGTATGTAACTCGAAGATTTCTCTAATTCTGATGATGATGTATGATGTATTACATTTGTTCAGTGTGCTCCCCACAGGCCCTACACAGAGGCGATTCAACCAGCTTCATGTTTAATAATAGCCTACATAATATGCTTTCCTACCAGCCTTCCTACATGAAGAGCTTAGACCATAACACCAACAAACTGGCCCAATGCAGCTCAATGGGAGAAAGGAATTGACGTAACAATAGGGACGCCTTATCATGCCTTCTCAAGCACGAAGGAACTCAAGTTAAAATATTTTGATTGACCCATCCAGGGACAAACCATAGCGAATGTTGCAGAAGTTTCGAAGTCAGCATTGCTATGCGAAACTACCGTAACAATCCTACACATACAAGATGTAAACATATCTAATATTAGCTTCAGGTTCTTAATTTCTGACTTGTCTTATATCAAATGTCGCTGCACTGAACGGTAAGCACGTAACAACGAATACATTTGGATATTATCCAAGAAACATGAGTGACTTATGAAATTTGAGATTACATGAATATGACATTATGTATGACGCTGTTCATTCCAACATAGTAGTAAGTATGACTTTTGTTTTATCAAAATATGTCGTAGGTAACTTTAAATAAGTTTAAATATTCTCTAATTGACCAGAATAAAAAAACTAAGAGAAGACTTCTTTATATTTGATAGTTAAATGTTTATACATTTTTAATGTAAATTTTAATTTTTTTCATTGCTGTGGCCGACCGGGCCTTTAAGATGTAGATTGTTACAATCTTTTTTCATCTTTTTCTTTATAAATAAAAATAAGTAGCTGTAACTCAAAAACGGCTTGAACGATTTTAGTAACTTCTTTAAGGTTTTTGTTCGTTCGTAATAACATACTATGTTCGTAATAACTATACATTACTTTAGTCTGCCGTCAAAACAATAATGTTAGCATTGTTGTGCTGTAGCAGTTGGAGGTAAGATAGCCAGTTCATCTGTATTTGAAGAACCTATCAGCATCTATTAGTTGCGTTCAGTTAATAATCGCATATATTTAGTTTGCAATACTTCACAACAGAGGCGCTGCTGTCGTTTGAATACAATCTGACAGTTGACGACAAACTAGATCGAGACGGTAACAATTCAATTAAATCTCACAATAGGGATACAGAAAGGCAGTAGAGAAAGAAGTCCGAGAGTGGAAGGATTTGTAACGTTGAAGTTACTATGAACCATGTCACACGAACTGGTGGGTGGTAGCATGCACCTTAAGTAGGTTCCAAGATTACAAGAAATATTTGTAGAAAATTCATTAACCTAATTCCGTTATACATCCTATCAAAGTTTCCGTTACTAACACATGGCTCTCTAGAAATACATCCAGTTATCACATCGCGTGTTCGCTCCATCTATTTTAGGCACAGTTTTAGGCATTCCCAACCTGAAGGGGTTACGGCCCTTCGCGTGTAGCGATCCGAGTGATACATTAAGCAGACGCTACAATCTTTTATTGGGTACGAATTGCTTCATGAGTGCTCGCGGGAATATTTCAGATTAGCTACTGATAAACTGGCAATATGAAGGAGATATTTCGGTTATTCGGTTGTTCGTTGTAGTATATTACGGGTATATCCAAATCTTAATGATACGCGCCAATTTAATCATGCAAAATTAAGTAACGCAAACTTTATTGTTACTTAATCATTTTTTTTCTGTAAAATCTGTTTTTCAGGTCTACTTGTACACTCCAAGCAAAATTGTAACACTTTTCGTTCTCAAAATAAATGCGAGCAATCTTTATAAATACGATTCCCAATAACTAGTCAATCTAGGCATACATAAAACTCCAAATAATATAAAATTAGGCTTGACGTCTTGCACGCTGGCTGCACCCTGATATTTTGAAAGACATAACTGTTAGATAAATTATATTGGACGACAGCCAACGGCAGACGCCGCCCGAAAATCTCCTGTCCCGTACGCCTATCTCATCCGTGCGTACAGATAACTAAATTTTATGTATTTTCTATTCTTTTGAAGCTACTGTCACTGTCTGTATACACTCGGTACGGTATATTGGATCAATTCCTGTAAATAATATTTCATTTCTGCACATTAAAATTATTACATTTGGTATGCTACGGATTCCTGATTAAATTCCTTTTTTTATAAAAGATAAATTCAAAGTTTATGCCATTAGAAACTAATCTCGCTGAACTTAGTTCTCATATCCCAAAAATCCCAATTTATGAAAACCTTTATAATCTGCGTTAATTTTCCTCAAATATAAGTTCACAAGAGCGATTTAAAAATATCATTATATTATTAATATAGTTGTACAGCTATTAGTTGTTGATATTCCTTTTACTATTGGCTGCAAACAACTTTTATGATTCCATACAGTCTACTCCTAGGTCGAGACATGCTTAGATAACTTACAGTATACGTTAAGTACATTAAAAAAATTCAGCCTTAAATTTTTAATGCTAAAAACTAACTAATTTTCATAAGGGACTCCTTTTGTTACCGACTGGCTGGCATCCACAAACCTTTGTATATAAATATATGGTTTACTATTACATATTGTATCATTGTCTGAGTTGACGTGTGAGATTGATGGTATCATTAGAGTTTTGATCTTTTTTATTCTGTTAAATTAATACTTGGTTTTACCGTTAGCCTCGTGTTTCCTTGCTTCCACAATATAATCCACAAAACGGTAGCAATCACCCTTACTCATTTGTCTAGAATATGTAACTTAGGCTTAAGAAGACCTAACACACTATAAGAAGCGCATAATTATGTAACAAACAAATTATCGAGATAAACTTCGCGCTAAACTGTTGACAGTTGAGTGGCTACTTCCATTTTCACTTCATATTAACACATGCATTAAATCGTGTGATGAGGGTTAATATTTAGAATTTCAGAGAAATGGTAGGCAGCTGCAGCTAAACCATTAACATCATCTACAATGTATTTGAATGTTTGAAGATTTACTTATTTCTTGTAATAACGTTGAAAATAATAATTAATAATGTAACTAATTACAATGATTAAGAGTCATATAACATTTGCATGTCATTGTCACTGAGAAGTGAGATTTAAATATATTCATAATCAAGCTGGTGCTCACAGCTCCAGAAAAGCAAGAAAAATGTTCTCAGCTCGACATTCAGTTCGGAATGCTTCTTCTCACTAGCTGAATAGCGAATTTGTATTATAACCTTCTAATTTGATCGATGGAAGGAGTATGAGGTTAGACAAATGCGCGCTGCATATGTCTGCAGGGTTGATCTCCATAAAATTATATTTAAAAAAATAAGAGTTTCAAAAAAGGTGTTCTGCATATCTAATAATAATATGCGCCAAAACCAGAATTTAATTCCATATCGTAGTTGAACGAGCAACGACCCCACCTGACTCCCAGATGGCTATCCGCCAGACAGTAATAAGCCTTAAAAAAATTGCTTTTTGGGTAATGCTCTCCCCTGGCCTTACTCCAACAGTGCCAGTAATAGTTACGTAAGATTACCGGCGGCCCTGGTGAAGCCAAGCTGGTAGACGTGATAGAAAGACGGCTGATCAAAATAATCTTTCATAATTAAATGTTGTGACGTTGTTTATATCATTGACCAAAACGAAAGAATTAATTCGTTATGTTGATAAATGTAGTCTTCTATTTTAAACAATATAGATGGTAGTCTTAATCGAAACCACAAGAATACAGAAACCTTGTTCTTTTGATAAAAGAAACTTCGCAACGCTTCGTATAATATTGCCGGTTTAGCTAATACCTCCCGTGACCTGTAATTATATGGACTAAATATTTATAATATCGAAATAGGGAACTGCCGCGATATGCTTTACGACTGAAATCGGAAAGGCAGTAGTTAGTTTGGAACGTGCCTTGAGAAACGCCGAAAGCAAACATCTATTCAAAAAGTTTTGTTGCGTGTAATATCATTATTCTATGATTTTTTATAGAAATTTGTCTTCTATGGGAAAAGCTTATCTTCCATAATCGTTGGACAGCTGCACCTGGAACGCTACTGTACCTAATGAATTACTAAGTTCCGGAAAAATTCCTGGATAATGATTACATTCAATCTGAAAAGCTTCTGGTAATTTATTTGTGTTAGTTATATTACTAAAGCCCATCCAATTATAGGGCTTTTGAGTCAATATATATGATCAACCAATAACGAGAAGACGAAAGAAAGAGAGAGACAAAGAGAAATCTGATTCTCAGTGAAGTGATAAATTTACAAAAATATCCATGTCACATGCCTGTTCTCATGTCAATTATTTAGGAGATTTAAGTATATAATTTTATTAAATAGGTAAGAGAAACATTAGGACTAATGAGTTTAGCTTTGTTAAACAGTAACACCCAATTTATTACGTCAAACAAATTGTAGACCAAAGTAACATTAAATATGATTATACTGATCCAATAAAGATGAAGTATTTATAAATAGTTACATGTTATTAAAAGTACGGAAATACATTTTTCAGAACATGCATCAGTTGTATGGAAAAACCGCTGCGTGGGAGTGCGTGGGATTGCAATTAACTCCACGACTAACACAAACAAAATATAGTAACAAATAACACCTGTAAACTTTGGTCATAAAATTTTCCAAAATGTGATATTCTGGAAGCAGAAGCTGTTGTCATAAACTCTTAAAAACTGTGCCGCGTGATTCTCAGTTTAAATTTGCGGATGCTTTCCTGATGGAGGAAAATCATTGTAGAAATTGACTGATGTCTGATGCTCACAAGACTAGTCATTCTTACCGTTACAGTTCGTTTGTTTTCTTTCTTGCCATCTAATATACGTGTTGCAATGTTCAATTAAGTCAATATGTCAGTATCAACTTTGAGCTGAGAAACTTAACACTGAAATTATCAAGGGTACCGTGTCTCGATCAATTATCTATCTTATTGCGACTATTCTTAGATGCTTAGTTTGGATGTTTAGATGCTATTTAATGCTTCAGCCTAAGCCCAAGGTTTTGATAATAAGGAAATACCACTACAATACGTACACCAAAATTCAACCCAAATTAATCGGGTCTGCAAAAGTTACTAACACCCATTTATCGAAATTATATATATCTATCTAAGAACCACCTCGATTAAGCAGCTTTGAAAATAAATCGGTCCTTTCGCAACTACGATGCCACAGCAGACACACCAACACACACAGAAAGACACGTCGAATTTCACAATTTTTTCGTCACATTTTTAACTCCTGAAGCAAAAAGAGTGGTGTTAGTAGTAACAGCTCTCTTTTTGCTGGGGATGAAAAATGTATCTAGAAATAAACACTCGTCAAGCTTTAAGATCTAATTCTGTCGATGCTATCAGTCTAAGCAGGAAGATCTATTTCAGTGTGCTATTGACTTCAATATGAATGGTGAATGTATTTGATTTGTCGTCTATATATTAATAATTCTAATACGTCTTAAAGATGTGTAAAAAATGGAAATGTGTTAATGTGATATGGTGGTGTAGTGTGTTTACTAGTTGTCAATTCTTCTATCAATTTAAATAAGTGTAACAATCAGTTTTACAAAGATATTGTCGGGTTAACTTATGAGAGAAAGAAACACGAAATTCCAATAGCAATAAACCTAAAAGAAACTGAAATATATATGTAAAAATATACTAATATAATAAAGTTGAACTGATACTATTGTACATACCAACAAGGCTAGCAGCAATATGCATTAATTCTAAAACCTCTGAAACTGATTCATTTTGTCCTCATTTATTAATGCGTATAATTATAATAACACATTAAATTACAATATTTGTAAACGCGACGGATAAGTTTTCATATAAATTTAATCTCACAAAAGTAATATATTAATTCTTCATCTAAGATAGGAGCCGTGCGTTTGTATTCTCATTTGGCTCCACGCCAGCCACAGGTCCATAGACCTTGTGAACCCTGCTGTAACGATGGAGAACGTAAATCTACAGTTTTTTGCTTCTGAAAATAAAACTCGTCAAATGTGAAGGTTTAATTTCACACCTGACTCCGCTAACAGAAATTACGATTTTGTTTTTCAGTGGCACAATGTAGGAAGATTATAAAATAACTGTGATATTATAATTTGTTATGCTAAAAGTTTTAATAAGTTAGATTCTCTCAAGGGCTCCGTTTCAAGGTCATTGGGAATACTTCAACCTTGGCATAGAAAATGAAGAAGAGTAAAGAGGAGGTTAACAGAATTTGTGATTTTATTTTTTTATTCCATAGAGTATACTCCCAAGATAGTCTCATTGTCAACAAATCAGAATCTGATGATGGAATTCAGGGGAAATCAAGGACAAATTACGTGTTTCATATTTTGTTCATAAAGCTATTGGAATATTTTTGACCTATCTAACTTTGACCTGAGAAACTAAACACTAAATAGTTAAAAAATAGTTTAAAACTAAACTAAAAACCAACTTCAAAACACGGTGCTAAGTGAGTCCGACTCCAAACAATACTTTCAAATTGGATAACTTCTTATATTGTATTGATGTAGAATAAATATAAATTCTATTCTATTGTATCTGTCGGAACTAAAAGTTTCTTTAAAAACAATTTTTCTAACCCGTAGTATATTCTGCCTCCAAAATTGTACACTATAAAACTATTTAGACATTCAACACTATTGACTGTACTATTTACGGTAAATTTTTAATTGCTTAGGTGGTGTAGTTGCTCTGACCACCTACTTCAGGTCCGGGAATTCCCAGTGGGGCTGAATTTTCTGCTTTCTGCTCCATTCGTTTGGTGGAAGGGCTTTTTCTAAGATAGGTAGCTAGGTGAGCTGGCTGCCTGCCGCCATAACAATAATGTTAATAGCATTGTTGTGTTCACGCAGCTGAAGGTAAGATACCCAGTTCCTCTGTGGTTGAGGAGTCCGATCGTAGTTCGCTTATCTTCGGCACTTCTCATTCACTTAGATGAGATGAAGGCCCAGAGCTACCCCGTTAAGAATAAAAAAATATGTATCCACCGGATTGTCGCAAATAGTAAAGTAGGGTTGTCACTCTAAACTTTAATTGAGTGTTTCTTTCTAATAAAACTGCCTATTTCGAAATGGATAAGTTTATTATGATGACCGATATAACACATGTGTAATTCTTTTACTATATGAACTATAATTTTAAATGATTTTGTAATCCTTGTTTTACGTCCAATGAAATTAGTAAAATAAAGGCAAATCATTAGCTGTACTCATAGTTATAAGTAATAGAAAGATGCATATTATGCAGTTGTTTTTCTTAATAAAATTTAAATAACAAAAAACGTATCATTTTTTGAACGATAGTAAAACAATCTAATTGTGTAACTGTAAGTGAGTTCTTTGCCTATATATTAGTTACAACCCACAAGGCTATATTTCAAAATAGTGAATGGATTTGCCCAAGAATCATAAAAATTATATTTACTGTCAACCATTTTTATAAGATTTCTTTTGGGGAGGAATCCGCCTACGGACTATCTAGTGAGAGGCGTATGTAGGTATACCCCTTAAAACTCTCCAGCATACCCCAGTACCCTTTGTAGTGACGCTGCCGAAGCAATCCGAACCGCCCTCGGGCATAGTTAATATGACAGTAAGTATTCTCGTATCACATATCGCCAAAACTTAATGGTTCACAATTCTTGAAACAAGAGATTCTGAGAATAACACACGTGGTCAACTGGCCCAGCATCGAGGTGTTATGGCCCAAACTTCCCCATGCAGGGAGGACTGTGTCCATAAGAAGGCTGTTGATGATAACGATAACTACCAACTGACGACCAATTTAAAAAGGTATCCTAATATTGTATAAAAGTAGCATTATTTGTAGTTCAAACATGTATATAGAATGCTCGTAAAATAAACACCCATCATTATAATAAAACGGAAGTTTATTTCTGTTTGTAAGTCTATTTCTGGTAATAAGTAAATGTCTAACGTTTAAACGTGTTCGTGATTTCTTGCGGTGTTATGTAGCAAGCCTGGGCTTTTCGAAATACTTTAAAACAATCTTTAGATAAATCTCCTAACTTTAATACTAAATTTTAGGAGTAATCTTCGTGATGAAAATTTTCTCGTCACAAAGAATTACAGGAAAACAACTTGTAATTTAACAATGTATATATATTATATTGCTTTCAGAAGAGCGAGAACAATTTAGAAAATAATAGAAAACAAAAAATAATGCAGACAAGAGTAGTCCCGACTATTGTCAAAGACAATACGTCAAACATGAGCTTTAGATTCCACGACGCAGTTTGACAACTTAAATTTTGACAAATAGTTCCGGAACTTGCCTTCCTTTAATGCTTATATTATGTGTGTGAAGACATAAAAGTCTTATTAAGTGATCAGGCTTCGATTTAGATGTATATAGTTTACATGTACTAAAACTAGTCACGGTAATTCGATGCAATTTGAAAATTTTGATATAAGTAAGCAAGATATCTAACGGTGCTGACTTCCTATAGAATAGAGGCTATCTATTCCATTCTATCGTGCACTTTCAAGCATCAATATCGCGTACCTCGCGTCAACCATTTTGAAAAATAATACTATCGTACATAATTTAATATGATTTTGTTTTAGACAGGTTTTAGTGTAATGTACAAAGAATCGTTTACATAAATGTCACATCCATATATAGTGTGTGGGATTGAGTCCACTTCTTTTAAACCGACTAATATTAAGGGAGTCGCCTCTTAAGGATCCTATTTGTTTTTCCCGTTCTATTTTCGGGTGTTAACATCACCACTGAATGATAGTGACACGACATGTGACATAAATTAAGCTATCGATGCCGATAATAGAATAATGGCTGAATACTTAAAAGCTTCTCTGGTGCTCGCTTCTTTTCTTTTCTCAGGAAACTCGAGACTATAAAAATTGATTTGTATTTAGATTATACAGGCTGACAGGTTAAATTTGAGGCGTATAAAGGCGGTGTCGAGTCATATCATATCTGAGGATATGACTCGACACCACCTGCTCGTTCACGACATTATGGAAGACAAAAATTTGTTTAAGCACATGTCGAATTGAGCACTCTCATTCCTTAGCTTTTCAGCAAGTCGTTTAATTTAAGACATTTAGGTATTCGGGTGTAAATACTTAGAATAACATTTCATTTCGTCATCACACAAAAGTATTGACATTATTACTATTCAAATTCCTTGCCCGTTAATGTAGAAAGTAGTGTTCTTAATAATAGCACCTAAACATTATTGTTGACGATAGAACTGGCAGTTATCTGTCTATGTTTTTAGAGGGTTTTTATGTTAATTGTCAGTTGTGATTGATTTCTGTTTCTTCGATTCCGTAAGCTTTTTTATAATTTTCTGTACATTTTCCGTTTTATTACATTTTATTACTCCTAAACAGTGTTTCCTTCACCATCGCCTACAATTATATTCTGATAGATGTTCATTAAACAGTAGATTAACTATTAACTGTTTTGGACATAGTACCTCAGCCGATATCTGACAGAATGATTTACCGGCAACGTTCGACATAGCGTGAGCGACATACCATCCGATACAATAATATCTCCGAACTTTGATACGACATGAAAAATTGCTACCGAATTTTCCGCTAAAACCGGAAGTATGCTGTAACTTGATAACACAGTTTGATCGTTGGTAACGATATTGAAACTGGGACGCTTGATCGATGTAGGTAAATTCTTTTAAATTAACACGCAACATACTTTGAAATTTTATAAGACATAAGAATTTTTTTACTGATTATTTAGGGAACGCATATAGGGAATTTTGAAGAGAATTGTAGTAATAAATAAAGAAGATGGTTGAAAAAATAAGAGTTAATATATTAATTAAATTCTTATACCAATCAAGAAAAGTTTTCTACTTCTGAGAGGTTCTTACTTTGAAAGCAATAGAAGGCTTCGAAAGCCTTAGGGTCACTATAAGTATAGATTGTAATACTAATTAAGTTCCCTGCTGTATACTATAATTAAGGTTATTTAAAGTGTAGAAGAACTATCCTCTTGTTGTCAAATATATAAATAAATTTTTTTCTTTCCGAATTTGGTTATAAGATTCAAAAAAAATAAGTAATTACTTTTCAGTATTAATGTTCTTTATTTGATAGTAGAATAATTATCGACATTCATGGCATCACTATTAGAATAATTTTTTAAATTTATTCCATGCTACTATAACTTACTTAGATAAGCTTACAATGGCAACGAGGTCTATTTACTGACAGGTTTAGAAACTAACAATAAAGGAGCAGCCTCATAACGTATTACTTACGTTATAAAATAGGGATCATCATCTCCCAGGATCAAGGGACAAAAAAAAACTAATTCTCTCTGAAGAAACATAAATTCGCAAGCGCTTTAACACAGACTTTATATCAACTAAAACTGCATTTGCTTTTAGACAATATAAATGTCTTTCGGATAATTTATCGAATAAAATCATAAAAACGTAGAGATTTAATATAAAATAAGAAAGTAAAAAACTGATCACCAATTTTTTAATACCATTAGTTTTGAGTGAACTGAGATTTTACTACGACCTACCAAATTGGAACCAACACACACAAGCACACAACCAGCAAGAAATGCATCATACACAATATTTCATAACTATTTGTATAAATTTCTTAGCCTTTTATTGTGCTTGCATTAAGTATATTTAGTAAAAAAATATATTTTAGTTACTTAGAATAGACCTATTCGTAAACTTCATTAGCCATGGAAGAACGAGGTCACTAGGTGACTTCAATCCTTCGATCACTAACGTAAAAGGAATTATGGTGTGAAATATATTATTATTATTGAAAAGCTTAACAGGTTTAAGCGAAATACTTTGTCAATCATTAAATAATAATATGACCTTTTATAAAATTAAAGATATACCCGAATTTCAAATGTATTACGTTAATTGTGAGTCAGACAGGGAAGTAAGCGCAGATCAACAGGTAAATATTGAAGCATGAATTCAGTTAAAAATAAATACGAATAATATACAGATAACGTGAATATTACAGTTTAATACAAGTAGCTTTTTTTTAACACAAATTTTACCAGTGACACACTGACATACCTACAGAGTAAGCAGGCAAAAGTTCTTTAAAAACGACACTAAGCCACTGAGATCCATTTAGCTTGCGTGCTTCTTAGCTCACGAGATAGGCTATGGGATTATAAAATCAATAAAAACCAGCTTCCGTACTGTCTAGTCTAAAGTCGCCGCTTACAGACTATCACTGACGCAGTGCGGAAAAGAACGTGCCATCATGAATAAATATCTTACACTCGCTTTTCACAACACTAACATCATCACTAATGTAATACACTACACGCCAATGTAGCATAAAGTCCCCAAACTCTTTGAGGTTAGGAAAACACCGGCAGGTATTAAAGAAAAAAATTTAAAAAAATATTAAAAGTTAGCCGAGCGGGGAGTGATGACGGGGAAATAATTCTGGAACGGCTGGCGGACATTTTGAAACTCTATACGCGCTCCAGCACCATGCGGTCAAAACTCATTATTACAGGATTCAGAGGCTTAGTAGTAAAGGAGGCAATTCGCATTTTAAATAAGCGGAAAATAGCAAAAACTAATTCATACATTACCGGTAACGGATCGGAACGCGTACACACCACACACTGTCACTGTATGCACGTTATCGATAATTTTGAAAAAATCCAAATTCACTTGTTTCCGGTGCGTTCCGTTTTGCCAAATTGAGCGATTTGGACTTTCAAAGGTATGTTCCTTACCAGAACGTCCCGATACCGCGAGAAGTTCCTATGGTTTTTGAAATGTCTAAGCGGCAGTTGGCGGCGAACTGAGGCGGGCGGCGCTTTCGGCTGCGTTCGGCTCTTTTCGGACACCTTTATATTTAGCATTTGGCTCTCTCCCCGGTTTTATATAGCAGTGAGTACATGGTATAAAGCATATTCGAGATGCGGTCGCCGTCGGTATATATATAGCAATTACGAATTTTATTGAATATACTGTACATTTTTGCATTCCGACGAATGGACGAAATTTTTCGGCGGGCGTATCTACTGCTCTATGATACAATTTTAGATACAATGGTATTTATATTGGGATAGTTAGTTCTTGAAACAGTAAGTAAAAAAGACATATTTGCGGTTGAAATCGCTCCGTCCTCCAGGTTTTTAGCTAGTACTCGTCATTACGTTAAAATACTACACTTGTGTATAATTTAAATCTCTTATTTATTATAGTAATAGGTAAAATAATTATAGATAAAAAATGAAAACAAAATTCCGATTAATTAATAAATTTCACAAAATAACCTATATTCGTCCCACGGCTGGGCACAGAGACGTATATAGACTGTTAATCATGATAATGATTCAATGTATACGGATATGTTAAAGAATTTTAATAAAGTCTTGTACCTAGTATTTGTATGGTATTTAACACTTTTGTAAAATTATGTTTCCACTGTATATGTTTCCACTGTATATGTTTCCACTGTATATGTTTCCACTGTATATGTTTCCACTGTATATGTTTCCACTGTATATAGATCGGCGGAGCTGCTATCTCGTGTGATTCAAAAATTTTAATGTCCAAAATTATTAGCAGGAATATTATTTTAGTTGGATGGAGCTCAAAGTATGCAAAGCATGTAAACAAATAAGATTTTCTATTGAATTACATGAGCATATAAAAATAGTTCTATGTTAAATTTAGATTTCCACTATGTATATTGAAATGTTTGTAAAAGATAATACTTAGAAGTTTGTAACGAATTAATTAGGACATTATAAATTAATTATAATTATCTCACTGCATCTACACTGCAGCAACTTTTATGTTATAACGTTCCATGTTATTAGTTTATAACAAATAGCTAATTATATTTGTTTTTGGTATATATTGGCTTCTTAACGTTGTTAAGTAATGTTCCACAACTTTATAAGTCCGTCCCTGTAATAACAATCGATTACATTTTTAAATGATGGTCATTGCAATAAGACCGCCTTTTTTGTTTAAAAAGCACAACTAGTGACTCTAAACCGCTTGATGATAAGCATTGCAATGCTTACCCATTAGGAGGAGACGTGTCGTATATGTAGAGGTAGCTAGTGCAGCATGCGACATACTGCTGTAGCTAACTTCACTTTGCCGGCCATAAAAGTGCCTTTTCAGGCCTCTTTTGAAAGAACCCTTGTTGTAAGGAGGGAATACGTATTAGTAAGGATTTCAACGCTCTGGCTGTGTTATAAAGAAAGGAGCCACGATATGAAATGAAATATTTTATTTGCTGTTTTTGTATAGCTTTTTGTTACACTTTGTGAATTATTTATTTAATTATTTTACATAAATTATTACGCACATTCAGCAATTACAATGAATAATGAGAACTGAAAAAAAATCTAAATTAAATATATTTATATTTATGACATCAAAACTAAAATAATGAATTACAGTAAACGAAAAAGTTAAACTTATTTATTTCACAAAAATTCATACAATCTGACAAGAATTTGGGCCATGCATCTGCGAATAAGTCACAATTTGGATTGGTGAGAAGATTATTGAGGGCGTTTAGCGAGCGCAGTATAGGTGATAAGGTACGTGCTGCGGTGCGACAGTGATGTAATACTTCCAAATATTGCTCCAGAAAAAGAAAATCTGCGTCCACGACCAAATTTCTGCACCCTGCTGAGGGTTAACTCAGTTCAGAACGTACATAGAAGAAAGTTTCTCTAATAAACGCACAGCAATGATATTTCTGCCGGTGACGTACGATGATGGTGTGGGCATCATGCCAAAAAACTAACACCTTATTTTGACCAATTACAGAAAATATTATAATAATCGATATTATAACAAACACAGCAAGTAAAAATCAAACGGTGCTGCCATAACGCTACACATTTTCGAGGGCTCTCGCGGCGCAGGAATACCAAGGATCGTGGTTGAATATTCTGTCTGTATGTAAAAGTATTGCAACAAGTAAACTAATTATTTAAAAACATCAAGTAATGTCGTTTTTAAGTTAAGAAATTGTGCCTATTTAGGAAGAGTAACTCAAAATATTTCGAGAAACTGTTAAACAAAGAAATATTTTTGAACACCTTCTCGGAACACTTTGGAAAACCCATAGAGAAGCAGTGCATAGTCCCAGAGTCCCTATTTGAGGACGAGTGGAAATTACAATTCCACACGTGCATCGAGCGACGTTTTATAATCCATATGCGAAAAAATATACATCGAAAGGCAATCAACGGAAAACTTTTTATTCTCGGACAAATAAAATTGATATTGAGTTTGAACAATTGTCGAGAGTTGACATCATACGTAGGTATATTTAAAAAAAACTTAATTATAAAAGTATTAATGTATTCATATGTTTAGACTATAAAATAGTCATTACATATGTGATCGTCGCTATGCGAGTGTTACACACACGTGTGTCGTGCCGTGGACCTGGTCGAATTTTATTGTCATTCTGAATACATCATAACAATGTTTGTCTAGGTTCAGAACCGTACGTCTAAGAAGAGGGTATCAAGGGAATGTTACTTCCCTGAAATATGTTCCGGATGGTCGCAATGTGCATTAACGTCAATAATAATAACGTCAATAAATGATCAGGTACTCCCGGTACCGATATCTGTCAGTAGCGAAACTATTCCTTATTTCATTTTAAATAAAAATTTCGTTTTATAACATAACAAATTTTTAAATCACTGGATAATGACATAGTTTTATTTTGTTGTATATGTCATATTCGTGAACTATGAAACAGTTAAGTAGTATCTCATAATACTTAAAAACTAAACAAATTTTAAATAAATAATGAGTCTCTGGCTGAGCGTTTGTATACCAACGCTAACGGCATCGGTTAAAAATAGCTTATGTCAAAGTGACAGTTGTGATGTCAAAAAGCCATTTGACATTTCCTCTTTCAAGTTCTGTCACTACTCTTAGTCAAATCAAAGAACAATACAAACATTGGACTCTTTATTATTATTATTTTGATGTTTATCTAAAAATAATTTTCAAGATTATTTTTAACACGAAAAATAAACTGCCATTATGTCCTTTTCGCTATATTATTAAAGTGACTAGATTTTCAAATTGGTGCTAGCCTTGTAACAGGATGTTCAACCCAGATATTAACGATTATCAATTGACTTCTATTATTGCCGAGTGCTGTGGCGGAGTAGCTGTTGTGTATTCTGCATTGTATAAGCCCACCAACCAAAATGTAGCGATCAAGGGTTACTTTGTGGACAAAACCAAAGAAAAAGCAGCTCTGATCCAAGTAAGATTTACCCATTTTAGACAGATTTCGTAGTCAAACTTCTTCAATGTCATGCTTGTAATTTCATTCGGCAGTTGTAGCTAAGATAGTCAGTTCCGCTGTAGTTGAAGAATCTGGGTATAGTTCCCTTTTATCTTCAGCCTTATCTTAACTCACTATCAGGTGAGATGAAGGCTATAAGCTACCCCATTAGCAATAAAAAAAATCTAACTTATTGACCTAAACCTAGTTTTGAATTATTTCAATTTTGTTCTTTTAAGGCATAAAAATATTTATAAATTAAACTGACTTTATTAACCAATTAATTAAATACCATATTAAACTATTGAAATACAGTTAACATCTAGAATGTATTTTTAAGCATAAACAATATTACTACAATATTTTTAAATTTTTAATTATCTTTAATTTCAGCAAGACATAATGACAAGAAAAGAGTTACAGCATCCTAATATCTTACCTTACCTGACATCTTTTGTACATGGCCGTGAACTGTATGTGGTTTCTCCACTCATGACATTTGGTTCATGTCGTGATATCCTAGACCAATATTTCCAGGAAGGCCTGCCGGAGCTAGCATGCGCTTTAGTACTAAGAGATATATTATTAGCGCTGCAATACTTGCACAAACAGCTTTATATACACAGGTAAGCATTATTTTTATTCAGAAACTAAAATTTGTTATTTCAACAATATCTCCCTTATCATCTAAGTCTGAGTCTATCACTATCACTTAGATATTAAGTTACACAATATGGTCCCATGTTGTTTAATACACAAATGTAGCAAGATAGGTATGATTTCATTCTCTTTTGCTTTTGCATGAGAAAAGTCTTTGAATATAGTAAAAAATATTATTCAACAAAGTACTTATTAAAATTTTTTGTGACCTTTTATATTATAGCAAGCACTCCATAGCAATAGAATATCTATTGAGTCAGTTTTTTAGTAACATTAAATTATCTTACATTCATATTCCCATAGCTTGTCCAATCATGTGCCTCTACGGCCATTTTTATTCATAAATTGTCTTTGATCTTTAACTTTTATATTTAACACACTTCTTTAAAACCAACATTATCATTAGCCTATATATTTCCAACTGCTGAGCATAGGTCTTTTAACATCGGAGAAACATAAGAAGTAATTAGCCTTAACAATACCACACTGGTCCAATGCAGCTTGGTGGGTGAGAGTGGTTTTCGTGACTACCAAGAACAATGAGTTAATGTGGTGTCCATCTATAGATTTATACCAGGAACTATGTCGCAAGTTGCTTTATTTTCATAATTTAGAACAATAACAACAGTTATACGGTTTTCAACACACTTTTTTCATATGATTTTGACAAACATCAAGCTTCCGGTAGTGTTTAACTATTATAATGTATTTGTAAGTATAAATTTACAGAAGTGTACGAGCCAGCCATATTCTGGTTGGTGCAGACGGTCTGGCGCGGCTGTCGGGTCTCCGTAGCGCCGCCAGCATGGTTTCTCGTGGAAGACGACAGAAGCAGCTTCACCAACTACCACCGCCAGATCATGATAACGCCAATCTTATGTGGCTTAGCCCGGAGCTACTTGAACAGGTGAGTTTCTCTTTCATATAAAACACACTTAACCACTTACCTTGTACACCATATATTATAGTAATCCTAGGTATTGTTTTTTAATAAAAAGCACAGTAAATATCTCGATACTGCCTAATGGTAAGCAATAGGAGGAGTCCATAAAAAATAAAAATAATAATGATAAGTTCATAACCCTAATAATAAAGAGTTCATCGATTTATATTCCTGATATAAATTTTAAAACCGATTTCAAGACTTTTGAGCCAAACGTGTTTTCACCAAAACCAAATTAAGTATTAAAATATTCAAGATACAAAAAGGATTTCATAAGTTAGTAGTGAGTGTATTGTAGCTTATTTCTGTAGTGAACATATTATCAAAAAAACTGTTACGGCTGTGTGGCTATTATAGTGGAAATAAGTGAAAAAAGAAATTGATAAACTGGGTGCTTAGAGCCCACTCAGAAGTTATAATAAATGAGATACGTAATTTACTATGAATCGTGGCACCTAGCGTCATCTATAAGGTCGAAGTTAATAATAGTTACTATCTAAATCTCCCGTCTGAGTATGTTTCTAAAATTTTGGGGAGTTTGTTGAAAATGTATTTACCTAAGAATTCTTGGACATAAATAAATCAAACATTTTTTGTGATACTTTTTAAACAACTTATAAACTTTTAACGCGCGGACATACATTTCTTTACATACTACTCGCGAAGTACGCAAATATAAGACAATACTAAATTGGTTTTAATTAAAATATAGCAGAGTTTCTTTTCAACAGAATCTCAAAGGCTACGACGAGCGTTCAGACATCTATTCAGTCGGGGTTGTTTGTTGCGAGCTAGCAAACGGCGCTGTGCCGTTCGCGGAGGTGCCCACTACTCTCATGTTCACGGAGAAGGTGCGCGGGAGTCGGCCGCAGTTACTAGACTGCTCCACCTTCCCGGAGCCCTGCCTCGACGACGGCGAGATGAAAAGTAAGTCTTCATTTGTTATTAACTTAAGCAACGAATTTTCTAATGAACTGAAATGACGAAAATTAGCCAATATTAAAGAAATAAACAAACGGGTCAATAACTGGATAATCATAATTAAGTAAACTGCATAAAGGTTTCTATATAAAATGATACTGTCTATTGTTATTCTGTGTGCAATCGATGTTATAAGGAAATAATTTGTGTCTACATATGTGTTGTGTATATTGGCTTTTGATGCTAATGATACTCACACTTAGCAATTGTTATTTATTATGAGACCGTGGAAGATCGAGTCAGTTATATTACTCTCAGGGCTTTCTTAAACTTTGTGATACTTATATTATGTTATAATTTTGTTGTATTTACTTCCCTAATATATTAAGCCCTATATAAGGGATACGTACCCCTAGTGTAAGTTTCAATCTAATTGAACCACTTCGATCGTATTTGTCCCTAGCTGTCAAATTGTATGAAAACGATGGCAGCGCCCATGTTATTAGTATTAGAAACTTATTTTTTTTATTTATTTATTATTTGGCAGTTGTACGCAACTACGATCGAAACGTCAAGTGTAAGTTACACCAGGGGTTCTGATAATATTAGTATTCCCTTTTGTCCTTCCTGTCTGGTCCAGGCATGTACAACACGGACAGCGGCGTAGGGGACAGTGCCGATGCTGTATCCCGGCTGCGGAACGTCTACTGCTCCCGGAAACTGTCGGATACCTTCCACCACCTCAGCGAGATCACGATGCAAAGGTACATTAGAGGATAAACAACCAGAATCTTTTCTTCATAGAATCTAACGGCAGCCCTGGGGCTGATATATTTTTTAACTTGTAGTTTTAAATTAATTTTAGTTATTAATTTTTTTCACTTGGTAAAAAACTTTTTCGTGACTGACATATCTTCAGGGACCCTGAGAAGCGGCCGTCAGCGACGCAGCTGCTGAACCACGCGTTCTTCAAACAGATCAGAAAGACTGACTACCTGCCCGGCCTCATCGGCCGTGTCAAACCTATCAAACCAGATCCCAGTGAGTATGGCCTAACTAATAACAAACAATAAACTCCAAGCATAGTCCTCCCCAATGTCCTTTGGGTGACTTTGTACCTTCTTATGAGTACCCGAATTCTCGGTTCCGTACGTCATTGTTGAATACACGTATTGAAAACTTTCGTCTTGTGAATGAAATTGGTTTCATACTAATTAACTTTATACCAATTTAATAAAATGCCCCTTTCCAACACCGAACGACCAGGCGTAGCGAGAGATTTGAAATCGGTAAGTTTTTTTCATCAATAGGGGAAAAAACTTTAATAATAGCCCTACCAAGAAACAAACCATGCAAAAAAAGTTATGGGCCCGTTGGATATTGAACCCCAGATCTCCAGATCGGAAGTAGGTGATCACCACTAGACCACAGAGGTGGTTGAATGAAGATTAGTAAAACTCATTATTGAACAAGCATTTTATTTAAGCAATTAAAGCAAGCATTTTAAGCAAGAGAATGTTTGTTTACTCGCTGAGTCGGTAAACGTTGTTTTGTCATATTAATTAATTCTAAACAAAATATCAGTTATCCTAGATTATCCTAGGGTCATAAAAAATAAACTTAAGCTCAGCCCTACCAAATATACACAAAAACATTTCATAAAAATTGGACAAGCCGTTTCGGAGGTGTTCGATAACACACTGTGGCAACAGATTTGTATATATTAGTTTTATTTCTATATTAAAATGAATTTATTAATGTTTATAAGTTACATTATTTTTTTTAAGATTATAATATTCGTTATTATTTTAAGATATCATAGAATACCTATCTCAATAGATCACTCTCTATCTCAAATATTCGCTAGTAGAATTAATTGACTAATCTCGCCTGTGTACCATCCTTTATCTTTGTAACATAACCTAAAAGTACACGCAGCAGACATTAATACTTATGACTTTAGTAATAAAGATTGTTTTTGTGTTTCAGATGATATGTCAGCGATGCTGCTTCAACAGAAAATGGCTGAAATGGACATAGAAAAAACGACAGAATGGGACTTCTAGTAGTTAATTTGTTAAGCCGGTTCCAAGCCAAGGTACGAATCGATGTTTTTAACTGATGTAGGAAAGATAACTAGATTTATTGATTATATTATATAGAACAGGAACACTGATTGTAATTAATCTTTTCAATGCCCATGTTACCTCGATACAGCTGTACTTTGTCGACCAAATTTCATGGAATTCATTGGCGTAGTGACTCGGACGCTTTCGTTCCGATAGCGATAAAACAAAGCAATTTGCATCATGGTACTAACCATGACGGAAGTTGCTTTATTTACGTTACTTATTGTTGTAATTGTATGCATGCAATAATTTAGTAAGTACCTATGTATATAAATATTTAGTATCTGTTTATGATATTATCTTTAATGTATGTATTCGTTATTCGCCGCCATTTTCCCTCGAGTACTTTAGTTTTTTAATCCTGTTCATCCTAAGGTTATCTGAAAGAGTTCGCCTTCAGCGATAAGGACTCCTTTGTTCAAAATTGTAAAGTTTTCCCCACTTACTTTTGGATTGGTTGATATAGAACATAATTCTATTATATTCTAAGCAAAATCATCCGTAGATAAATTATTGGAACCCAGCATCAATAATAACTCTCAAAACTTTAAAAATATCACAAAATGAGTATCATTTTGATTAATTGTGGATGGACGTGGTGCGGTTGTGGTGTGGATGCACAGATATAGTCATATATCTATCTGTGCACCGTCATATCATAGGAAATGGGTTTTATTTCGATGTGCTTCGGGAATATTTAAAGGTATCAAAATAAACACCAATGTGCCTGAAACTGAACTGAACAACAATATATGCAATAATTATAAAACGTAATATATATAATGTTATGGTATGAATTACCAATTCAACAAACTCTAAACAAGGGTAAAGTTATTGAAGACACCCACGAGTCTTAATTTAAATAAATTATTCTTTATTGATAAAGGTAATTAAAAGCATTTTAAAATTGCTTAAATTGAGGTAGCTTTTCAAAACCATAGATAATATTAAGTGAGGTTCTTTCTTTAAAAACCTACATTTATTGCAATCTAATTCCAAAATTTGACACTTCTATTAAATAAGCAGTTAATATTTTTTATTTTATTTTGTAGAACATTGCATGATTGATATGATAATGGAGCGAAGGTCTATTGATAGGCTGTCGACTGGGAAATAGTTAATTATCCTCAATATTATTACAAATTAGTATTCAAGAGGAAATCAATAAGTATGAAACCGATAAACACAAAATTTTCGTTACACACAAGTTTATTGTAACAATAAGGTGTAAACTAAATACTTGTTTAGAGTTTGGCAACCAACTAAACCATTCAAAAGTTAACTTTATTTGAAATAGTTAATAAAACACAAAATATTTTATTAGTTATTATACAATCAAAGACAACATGTCCTCCAATAATTTAATAGGAAAATGTTTTGTAATACACATATTATTAAATCACATGGCGCGTATACCTATTAATTAAGATCTTAATTTTCAACATAATTATTGTTATATTATGGTTTCATAAACATCTATTTATAATTTAACAAGTGAAATAACTACATTTCCAAACCTTTTATATTTTATTTTTTATGTATAGATTATATACTACAGTTAAGCATTTATTTTCATTTACGGCTGGTCCCAATATTCGATCCGCCGATAGAAGGAAGCCTATCAGAGATTCGTTTCCTACTAATTTCTGTTATTTTACATAAAATATCAGCGGTAATCAGGTAACAAAACTTATATTGGCAACTGTAGATAGAATATTGAAATCGACTGTTAGGCAATTCTGTTTACTCTGTATTACATGATTTATTTATTTTTCTAACCATAAAATGATAGAATTGTTTGAAAATTTTACCATTTAACATTTACATGATAACCATTTCTATGTATACAAATGTTAATATAATATTGTACATCTAACAGCATCAGTTGTAAACATCAGTATGGGGAGTGTATAGTTATTTAATAAAGTGAATATATTTTAACTTAGACCATTTAGATGTTGACCTGTGATTAATAAATAATTGATTGTTAATTATGTAGTAGTATTTATTTATAACGATATATAACAGTAGTAGTAAACATAATTGTGACATCTTGCAAGCTATTTTTAATAATATTATATGCATATTAAATATAAGGATCAATTAGATGAGTAAATAAATATAATTTTCCAAATTATTCTTTAGATTGTAACATAAATGTGTGAAGAAAATGTAAAAATCTCAAAAACTAAGTCTAATTTAAATATGTCCAGATATCTGTTATTTTTTAAATCAAATTATTGTGGTTTTTGGCTTCAGAATCACGGGTAAAGTGCAATATTTCACGCGATTAAATGTGTATTTTTTGTGGTTACTTTACTCACATAAAAAGGTCGTAGTTACTAGCTTTAAAAAAACAATAGGTATTGATTAACAAATGTATTTATTATCAATTCGACTAGATTTTATCCTTGATAGTGTTGAAAATCGCTTGCAGCCATATAGCAGCTGCGCGTGCGCCGGCGTCTTCGTCATGAAGATACGCGCTCGCCACGTAAGATGCTCTGCCCGCTCTAAAAAAATGGCAGTATTATGTATGTATAATATGATTAACTCAAACGACAAAACAAACTGGAAGTGGCAATTCAAACTCACTTTGCAGTCATAGTAGCCGTAGCTAACGCCCCGATCTCGGCCGCTTCCCCGGTCTTCATCAACAACGTCTTTAAATCCAGCTTTAAATTCTGCTTGAAGCTGACTGCTGCTGAGTGTAATGCGTCCAACTATAAACAACAATACCATACTCGTCTTTAGGAATATCTCCGAAAATCCGTGAGATTCTCAAATATTGAAAATAAGATATTAAGATAATGAGACAGCTTTGTATTTAATTTTTAAATGCTAAGACAACAACAATCATCAAAATCAAATTAGAATAGGTGTCAAATCTGCGCACGCGCAACTACAAGCAGATTTCACTCTGCTTAGTGCTTCTGCTTAAATCGGGATAGATATCTATCCCAAATTAAGCAGAGTTTTGGCTTGACAAATATTCTGAATTCCAAAATTGAATTAAATATATCAAAGTTCTTTATTTTACAAATTTTGTATACCATAGTCCTGTCTCCGGGTTCTGCGCCGCCATACTTAGATATCGCTAGAATACCACTTTCCAATGCTAGGAGCCAAGAGGCTACGTCGATTGTCTTTGCACTGCAATAGCATTGATAAAAATTAAAAATATATCCCCTTTTCAATGAAGGTTTTACGTGTATATTGCGCTAAACCTCCTTCAAATCTGGACCTGTTTACGATATTTTTGGCAACGGTTTACCGAATTGGTTAATATTCTCCAGAAATTTAACAAACACATGGACAAGTTGATAACGTTAAAGGTCACCCATTTATATTTGACCTTGTCCTTGACCTTTACCATCCTACTACTACTATACATTATCTCTACATTATATCTTGACTTCTAAAATTTTGAATCTCCCAATCAAATCAGAAACAATTATGCGAATGAATAACTTTTTAGAAAACATATTATACCTCGCAATTGCTTGAGAGGCGGCTGATAATCCCAGGCTATAGATGCCTCCAGAAGTTCCGCCCATGTCGGTCTCTGCTATCTCAGACAAGTCCCATAAGACCTTTGATGGATATTCCACTGATGCTGTTTTAATATATTCTAGAACAGCTGCGAGAAAAGATTAATATCAATTTAAAACATTACAATAAAGTACTATCTATTTTACTTATGGCTGATATTTCTTTTGTGTGTGTGAAGTGTAATGTCTATATTAATAATGAATTAACGGAAAACTGGACTTTATTCACTTGATTTCAAAAAACAAAATCTCACCTTTTGCAAATCTCTTCAAAGTGTTGCCACAATCGCCATCACCGCAACCAGAATCAAGCTTATTAAGAAGACTCTCGTGTTTGACTAATTCCAAGGCAGCCGTCTTCAAGCTACTACGGAATAACACCTGCTCTTCAGCTGTTAATGAGGGTCCTGAAGCGACCTGAATTGAATTGTGATGAAATCATAAAAGTCATTACAAATTCGTCATTCATTTTGGGGAAAAAATGTGCATAGAACAAATCACAATCATAAAAGAATTTTTTTTCATTTCAATATACTTAAAAGTCACGGTAATGTTAAACGTTATGTATTATTTAATTTACTAGTATCATTTGACCGAATTCCGTCACGCTCAGACTAAAATTAAATTTAAATTTAGTAATACCCTTCTATTTCAATCCGACCATAAAAAGGTTCATCATTGGACCTTACAAAAAGGCAACTAAATATATTTACCTTACTTTAGCGAGCATCATAACAATAAAAATAAGTCATATGTATGGATTGGCTTAGTGTCAATAAACTCGACGTTCCCTAAAGTAATTCTATCCCTTTTATATTGGATTAGAATGAGAGATAACTATATTTTAGAATTAGTCAGTGCCAGTAGAATCGATTCCAATATCTAGTACATTTACCTTGTTACTATCCGCTTGCAATAACGTATCATCGTCATCACCAATGCCGCCCTCTATTCTGATAGATGCTTCTCCTCCTGGCCATCCTGGGGCATCAGTAGGCGTATCTAATAGACGAAGCCAAGCGTCTCCATGCTGTTCATTTAGATGCAACAGGCATATCTGAAATCCATGCATGTCTAACGAAGACTTCATATGCCCTGCATATATGCGCTCCACGCTTATTTGTTTACTTTCTGGAATTTAAATTAACGACATCTATACCTCATAATGATTCAATTTAGTTGAAAAATGTTTATTGTTTTCAAATCGTTAACTTACCTAGATGATCTTTAATTTCCTTACTGATGATGTTCATCTCCAGTATGGATGTTCCTCCAAGATTGTTGATCATGGCAGCCACTCTATGCCCACCAGTTAGTTTTAAGTGGTCAACTACCTGGATACAAATAAAATATCAATCAATATAAATTTGCTTTTATACTAGGATGACTTGTGCTCAAAAACTTACTTTATCCAAAATTAATCCGACTACTTCTTGTGCTTTCCCAAACTTTTCTTTAGCGATTCCCGCTTCACCATGAACGCCTACTCCTAACTCCATCATCCCATAATCTACCGCGAATAGTGGTGGTTGACCTAAAACAAAATTTTGGTTTAATTCTACCAAACTCACGTCAGTTTTATTTTCTACATCAAATAAATTTAATCTTGTAATGATTCTATTGATCTGTATTCTTGAGCAGTGGGAATATATCATTTGTTCTGAATGTACATTGCTGTAGTGTGTTCCTTATAAATTTTACTATACCTGGTAATGAACATGCAGCGAGACAGACACCAAGTGTAGCCATATACGGGCTAGCATCTGAAGCTAAATTTTGTATCTCTTCTAAACCACCACCCTGAGCTGCTAAAGCTCCACAAATCTGGAAAGTACTTGATTATCTTTATAAATGTTAATATCATGAGACATTCTGTCGAGAAATTGTTTGGTCATACCTTGTATAGAAAAACTTCCGCACACATCCCTCGACCTCCTGTTTTGTTCTGACTAGAAGCAACATCTTCTCCTACTATAACACCTTCAACCTAAAATATTTCAAGATTCGTAGTTTCAAATAATTTTCCCATCTATCATAATCTCAACAAAACAACTACGTCTGGTTTATGGCTCAATTTATTTACTATTTACCTGAACACCAGAAAGTTTCGCTTTTTCAATTGCTTTCCCAAAATTCAATCTGTCCCCCGTGTAATTTCCAATCAAAACTAGAACACCGCCTTGAAGTTAAAAAAAATCAATTGTAATATGTACCTATATCATCGCGAAACATTTCCCTCTTGGATTTTAAAAGAATTGTGTATTCACCTGAATTGTACTTATATAAGTGTTTGATGGCATATAAGACATTGCCCGTAGGTGGTGATGCAAAGATTCCACCAGCTACAGCACCATCCAGCATTCCTTTTCCAACAAAACCTAAAATGTATGTGTCAAGCGTCAATTTTTAACTACAGTAGCAGTAAATTTAAACTGTACTGGATGTGCCAGTACAATTTAAAGGTATAAAAATAATTACCTGCTGCAAATGGTTCATGTCCCGAGCCTCCTCCTCCTATAACTGCAACCTTACCAGAGTCATTCTGAAATAAGTTTTCTTTATTAAGAATAACAACACCATTTTACAATTATTAGTAGAAACAATTATTGAATACATTCTAAGAGACAATTACAGTTATCCACGAACTTACCTATCTATCGCATCAAACCTCAAAGAACAATAAAACAACGGATTGGATAACCTACCTTCCCACTGTGTGCAGGTTACTACTGCATAAATAAATAAATAAACTACACATAAAACAACATATTGTAAATACATATATTTAAAAATATTTTACTATTTAAACCCGAAGACATTTAGCTATTTTGCAAGCTGGTATATCGTTAAAAGTATGATTGATGTTTTATTCAACAGGTTATACTATTCTAACATAAAATGTTACCTTCGGTCGGAGTGTGACCACTCTGTGCTTTGGATGTAAATGCAGCAGCGGGTAGGTAGCCACGAGCCCTCGTAAATTGTCATCCACACACGTCTCCGGTGAGTTTATAACTTTGTGGGTGACAGGTTTCTCCGCTGCCATTCTATTTGCTTAAAGGTAGAAAAGGACAAATAATATGTTGGAACAATCTTAACATATGTCAATATTATTGATGTTTTTGAAAACATGACCTTGTTTTTGCAATGATAATATTTTCGATCGACATCTCTATAAAATTTCTAAAATACTACGGGTATAAATGTAAAGATTGATTACAGAACTCAAAATAAACTAGCGTCTATAAAGTGTTGTGACTACTAAGACCCAGTGGGAGGGTATTGGAAGACGTTCTCCGCAACCTGTTGTTAGAACGAGTGTTAGACTCTTAGTTAGACTGTTTGTTAGAGTAATCATGAAATGGATCCTACAAAATCAAAATAAACTAAATTTACCTCAACGTTATGTACTACTTAGTATAAACAATCGGCCACTATCCGTGTAACTATAATCGCGACTCTAATTACATTTAAACGGTACAACCGGTTCCAAATATGCAGTAACTATAATAAACGAAAGTTGACTAAAAAACAACAGAACATAATCTTCCTTTTGATAAGTTATCATTGGCAGAGTTTATGACCCTGTTAACGTTATCGTCAGCAGTGAGTTCGGTCTTCTCATTAAGTATCTTAATCTTTTCGTAACTTTTATTTTTATCCTTCTTATATCAGAGAAAGATTCTATTGGATCTATCTATTATATTTAAAAAATATATTTAAACTCCTTGTGAATGCTTCAGTCCAATGTCATTATTTATTTCCCATTTGTAACCTCTGTATTACATTCGATAATTGCTTAAGACTATCCCCAATATTATTATCAGTCATTACATAATATAACGTTGGATTTTTATACCATACCCACAGACAAAAACGTGCTTATTTCGTATTTGTTTTGGGTTTCGTACCGTTTTTGCTATTAAACAAAAAAATATCAATGCTTTCTTATATCAAATATCAAGACTTCTAACTTTAAATTAACATTAGTATACACTGTGTCGTTTGATCTGTCACGTTGACATGCCTACTGGAATACTTAATACATCCGCCTCACGGTAAAGTTGAATGTAAAAGTTTATGTCTATAACCAAACTAAAAACCTATGCTTAAGATAATAAAGTACACTTTTATATCCCGAGCGGGCCCTGTGACTTGAATGACAGTGACAATGTATTTAATTTTCGTAATATTTAATAATGTTATGTTAATTGGGAGTTAACGCAATACTTTCATGATTTCAATTATATTCTTTAATCTTTTATAAGAATATGTAATGTACCTAGACTCAATAAATGTTATAATAAAAATGCTGCAGAGGCACAGACAATTCCAACGGATTTAATGCTTCTCCTTTGCTTGTAACTCAAATACAAATGTAGGAAATGATATTATTAATAGCACACACAGAGGGAGCTATTAATAATATCATTTTCATAATATCCTTTATTGCATTATGAACGACACTTTATTTATGTTGAAGATCCGTAATTAATTATTGTACTGTGTTGTTGACATTGGGATTAATCAACATGTCTTTAATTCATAAAAAATCTTGCGATTTATTCAATGAATTTTTTTTATATATAGCACAGCAAATGACTTGACACCACCTGATGGTAAGCAGTAGAAGAGATGGTAAGTGTGAAGATAGCTATTGAAGCATGCGACATACTGCCCTAGCCACCCTCACCTTGCCGGCTAAAAAAGTGCTTTTTCACTCTTTTAATGGAACCCATGTTATAAGGAATACTGGCTGGCTTGAATTAGATCAAAGAGCAAAACAAAAGCAATTTTTTAATTAATTTATTGTAGGGTCAATAGTGAATGTGTTTGAGACTCCGGTGAAGTCTGTAAAGTTCCCCGAGATGCTCTTAGCCGTGCCGTAGTAAACCATTCTGTATTCGGTTAAGATGGCGTCTTCTGGTACTGTCCACTCCAGAGTTGCATGACTGGTGCCTAGTAGAGTTGATTGACGCTCCCATATGAACCTAAGCAAAACAATAAAAGATATCTTTAGTCAATTTATAAGGCCTCAATTAAGAGCCGTCACGAGCTTGTGGTGGGAATAAACGAATATCCATTCTGATAGTACGGCCATCGCGCGTACATTGTCACATCAGCAGTTATTATTTTAGCCTGAATATTGTTAATTCACTAATAAAGTAATGCAGATACTTTAGTCCAGTTCCCCATCGGTCATCAAGCGCGCCGCGTGTTCTCATAATACATTAAAATCATTCAGTTTTGCAATATATTATTTTTAATAGTTTTCCTTTTAATTCATTATGTTTTTATTTTAATTTCATTGCTCTATGTGCGGACCCCCGTACACTGATGAATATTTAGAATATAACAAAATGTTTAATTGGGTTTGTCACAAAATCTTAGAATATTCCTTTGAAATTTTTATGTTTCAAAAACCAGGACTTCTCAATTAGAATACCGATACGAAAAATTCTTTCTAAGTATCCATATTTTTCCCGATTATGGACTAACAGAAATGCTTTTGAAGGTATTCTGTTATTTACAGATCAATACCCACTGGTAGATTCACGAACAGATGGCTTAGATTGACGTTCAATAAGTGTCCATATATGTACTATAGTTCAATAAAATAATTTTACTTTGTCTGATTTGACTTTTCGGCCAAAAATTCCTACGCCCCGAGAACTTTTAAAATTGCTGGACTTCGGAGATTTAATAGATTTCTTATCTAGAAAGAAAACTCCATAAATTAGTCATTTATGTGATAATGCAATAAGAGTTTTCGCATTACAAAAGACTGCCAAAGGAACCTGACACTAAGCCGAACAGATGGTTAACCGAACAAAGAAAATTATGAATAAATGTGATACTCACTTTGTCTCAAAATCAGCGTCAGTGGCCACTACTACCCACTGGCCCACCTCTTGTCGCTCCACCACAGCGTAAGAAGACTCTTGCCGCAGATTGTTACGCGGGTTCGCACCAACCTGAGAAACAAATTGAATAACTTTAATTATAGATCTTTTATATTATATTCATCATTATAGTCATTACACATTATTACATGCATCTTATAAAGACATCTTAAGTACTTAAATTAATGTAGTTATAATAATAATATTTCTCACACTCACACCTACCATCTAGCCCAGACTAAGCATCATTAAGGACTAGATTACTGAGAAATTAAGATAATACAGAAATAAACTAAAATAAATAAACCAAAACACCCTTAACTCTTGTACAAATATTCGTACTCATCATACAAATATTTGCCTCTAACGGGAGATAAACCCGGGCCCTCGGGCTAAGTGGAAAAGGATACTGACCACCCCATCTCCGATGACTAATGAAATTCTATATCATACGTAAATGTGCCGAAGGTAAAGATTCTTCTCTGAGAAGCACGAGCATGATAATCAGCTAGGTACAGAAAAACAGACAATACTGGACTCACGAGCATATATTTTCGAAAATAACACAAGTATGCTTTCAAAAGATGCGTTAAATCTTGTGGTTCGTGTAGATAAAATCTGAGAAGCAGTATAATTCTTACAAATGTAGATGTCTTCCATTTTCTAACCAGCATGAGGCAACTCCACCACCAAGAAAATGCTTAGTCGGACAGCTCTTGTAATATTACACATGCAGATCTCTGATCTGCAGTCTCTGTAGTGTAAACTATGATATAAAAAAAATTACTTACAAAAACAGATCTGACTGTTTCCCCCCTGTGAACAATGGGTGGCGGCTGCTGCACCACTGTCCCGAAAGAGCTGCTGAGCGGAGAAGTGTCCATCAACACGGGCAGGATCAGAGATATCGTCCGATTAACGTTGTCCTCTGGTTCTGGACCCGGGACGACGTCCTCACCCTGCATGGATTTGAACAACTTTGAAATTAGATCTTCAAAACCCTGATGATTTTTGTCTCCATACTTGTACTAAGTGTGCACTAAAGACAAATAATACAATAAAGTACTATCACCAAAACTTTTAATAATACTTAAGTATTTTAACTCACCATAATTGCAGCCGTTGTGTACTCAACAAACTTGTTCAGGAATATATCCAAAGTATTAGGTCCATATATCGTTGAAGCCGCTTCATATCTTTGAACCTACAGTGAAATCAAAAATGTAATTGTACCTGCGCATAAAGTGTATAAAATATATATCTTAATCCAGCCCTGAAAGATTTTTCGGGGTTGGTTTAAGTTGTACAGAAAAGGACTATGGAACCAGGATCACTGTATAGAAGACAGGATATCTGATAACTACTACTCAGGCGCCAAATTATAACAAAGAAGTCTCTAAAATTATTTAAAAGGAGCTTTGATTTCTTAGTCCAAATTTTGAATGTCTGAGATTCCTGCATAAAATTAACGTATTCAATATTTAACTGCACCTAAATGGTCGTCACATATACATTTTGATTGTCTGGATGTAGATCACTCATGGCTGAAATTAACTTAACATCCGTTTTTTTAATTAGTCGTGATGGACTTTACTAATGGACAAATGTTTGTTATTGAACCTCTAAGTTATTTTGTAAGTTTTCTGTTTATCCAGTTGGAGCACCACATTGCAACGAAAAACTTCTCCACGCGAGCTAGGACGAAGCCAGTGTTTCAATTAAATATTAATAATTTTTACATTCCCTAACTTATATTATGGATATATAGGCATCGGTAATCTTACCTGATATTCTTCGTATGTTGACACGTAATGTATGTACTCGTTAGTGAGCCCAGCCACCACAACTTTTGGTTCGTAATTATGCTGCTCCATCACGGAGCCAACTACATCCCTCATTCGCCTGCCGGCCATCGTGGTTGGTTCACCGGGAACACCCAACACTACCAAGCCGCCCAGCCAGAGGAGGGATATTGACACAATGTGAGGATGCCAGGGGATGGGTACGCTGCCCTGTGGACACATCAATAGTTCTCTATTTAGCCCAATCGCTTATACAAGTACAAATATACTATACATATACTTTTTGTTACTTATGTTTAAATTTTGGTCACTTAGTCATTAACGAAAACGTATATGGATAGAAGGCATAATCCATAATTGATACTTACTCGACCAGTAGCTAGTAAGATGGGCTTCGGCGCATGGCATTCCCGGTCTTCGTCTGTTGGATCCATCACAATGGCGGTGATACCATCCAATAGTGGAATATTCGAAATGGTTCCCTGCGAATGGAATTTTGATTTTAGTTGTATCATTAGATTTTTATAACTTTGCTTTTGCTCAACTACCATTTAATTTACTTACTTGAGTTATATTGAGAGTATTCGCTCCATCAATGGTACCGGACGCAAAACTATAGCCCATAGCCGCTGTACATCCACTCACGGGCTGAGACTAAAATAAAAAAAAAAGAAATAAAAGATTTTTTTTAAATAAGTCATTAGAAAGGAGTTATTTGAGACAACCACTTTATCGACAGATTCAATTTTTTCTATCGGTTGGTTCAATATTAGTATAACGTCCATGTCCATGTCCAATAAATAATAGGTTCTTTATATTTCAATAAATTGCTGAACGCTGAGATATAATTCATTAAAACAAGTGTAGTATATGTTCCACACTGACTGTGTTAAATTCCCTGCTGATTGGGTCATATCTTGGCACCGTCTCCTCAGGCATATCCACGAACTGATGGATGAGAGCCAGCTCCCCGCGCAGTTCCTCGCCGTGGGAACTAAGGACCTGCTGCAGTAGAGTATATACAAAGGCGATTAATTGTAAATATTATCATATACATATTGTGAAATCGATAACAGATATAGCAATTTAAGGTAATTAATACATGTTAAGGTTAGCTGATATTTGGAAGCAATCAAACCTTTGTCAAGTCTAAACGTACTAGTTCGCAGACCCAATTAAAAAACGAGCAAGTACCTCCTCGATGAAATACAACACTCTTAGGATTTAAGCAAATCTACCAAAGTCAATATGTACCAAGTACTGACCAGTGCACCCTCATATATCGCGTGCCCAATGATCCTGGTGCTCTCAAACATGTCTTCCCCTGGTCCCAAGGAGTAGCAGCGCTCCCAGGCAGCACAGATTACAAACTGGTTGTCGCACTCGTTGCCACTAAATTCGCAGCGGGCACCGCGGATGTTGGGGGACACATCGCCAAGGTTAGCTGTGAAGAACGCTGTTACGATACGACCCTAAAACAGAGTTGCAAGTTGCAGATCTCTAAAAATGCGATTTATTATGATTGCGCCAATAAAATTGAGACTGATGTGAATCAAAACATATAACTAACACCACTGGCTTCGAATCAGGGATTTGTTTTCAAATATTAACATTTTTATTTAATCCGACATACCAACGTTACCTCAAATTAAATGAAATCTTTTTGAAATATATGCTTTTCTTGATTCAATGAACGTAAGTTCTACTGCCTCACAAATTGTAATGTCTTAGATTTTTTATTTCACTAAATTATTCAAGAATAATAAGATTTAGGGCTTAAAATCCTTCTAAAAGCTGTTTGCACAATTGATTATCAAATAAATATGCTATTCAAGGAAAAGGAAGTAAAGATATTCTTCAAAACTTTACTCACTTTTCCTGGATGCGCTCCAGGATTGAGATGTTTCTCCAGCGCTAGCGCAGCGTAGCCAAGATTATCCGACGACACAAGCTGGTTAGTTAAGTTCATGCTAGTTGTGTGGATCGCGAACCAGTTGAGCACTCCGTGCAGTGAGCCGTCAGGCCGGACTATGCTCACTTGAGTCAGGGTATCGTCCGTATCGCCATGATATCTAAACAAATTTTCTCTTATATTGTGATGTTTACGATGTAGTTATGAGGGTAGTTACGCCATACGTTAGTCTGATAAATACGTATATAGAAATCAGTTTACAAAACTTCACAACAGAAACACTGCTGTCGGTTTCACACGATTTATACAACTGACGACAAACATGATCGAGACGATTCAATACAATTGTTACTTACACCACAGGTACTGATCTACATAACTAACCTGTCTCTCTCCTCGGCTGGGTTGTATTGATAAGAATATGGGGATCTGTTCATGTGAATATTCGGCACCGTCGTCTGTCCGAAATATAAGTGTGCTGGTACAATGTTTTCATGAGCTCGTATTATACTCTGAAAATATGATTTTTATACGAATGAAAATAATTCGTCTTAAAAAATGTATGTCTTTGACGATCATGTAAATCTTCTAAAATATTTTAGTAACAGCTTTTACCTCCAAATATCTAATGCCTTATTATGGGTTTCAGTAATCTATCAACGGATTTATTACGAAGCGTTGACTTTTGGCACATATTTCACATGTATAAAATACAAAGTCACGTAAGTAAAACTCTTCGTAAGTGATTTAAACTAAGAAAATCCAGCAGTTGAAACCCAGCAGAGTCCATAAATCATCATCCACCAATTTCATCTTACTTTCCATATAAGATTATCTTAGTATAAATATACCCAAATACTCACCCTGGTGATGCCATTGACGTACGCATTGAAGGATTCTCTGGAGAAACCTAATATGCTTATATCCAACAAGAAGTCCACTAAATACCCTCCGGGGGTGCTGTGTGTGTGCGACCCAGCAATAATTACGTTACGCAGGTTGTATATATCTCCGTACAGCTGTTGGAGATTGTGGACTACCTGTAATAAATTATCAAGCTTAATAGCCTTGTGTTATTAGTCATAAAATAAAATCACGATAATCAATTTCATTTAATTATCAACTGTAATCTTGCCATATTTTTATAAATTCCCCACAATAAGAAATGCTTTTTACAAACTTCACTGTGTGTAATTTTTGAGAACCTTTGAAAATTGTTTAAGATTTACCTGTCGCCGGACTGCAATCCCCACTGACTGAACCTCGGCACTGACTAGGACTACCCTGGTATCCCCCTTTTCAAAAATAAAAGCTCTGGAGAACTGTCTCATGTGGATACCGCGACCAGTCTGCGTCACTTCTGCGTATCCCATCTGATGAAAGAACATGATTATGTATTTTCTACGATTAATGGCAATATTTTGGAAAGCCGTTGAATCCACTGTTGCTGTTGAGAAATTTAAAAGGCGAATTTTTATTTCTTCTTCATCTTTATGGTTAATATTTATCTAGCTTACGAACAACTTCAGAGTACTTAATTAAATATGCACTACTGAATTTTATGGTTATCAGTACTTACAAACGCAATTTCTACAGGAGGCCCTGTCATGTCTGCTATGCCCACTCCGACTCGATACACAGTATCTCCAACGTTCTCCTCTGTGGTAGGAGGAGAAACAATTGGAGACGTAGTTGTTTCTGTATTTGTCAAGTTATCATCTGTGACTATGAAGTATATTACAGTGGCCATTCCTGCAGCCACGGCCAGAGTTATCGCTGTTATAATTATTTTACCAGTTAATGAGATCGCCATGATTCCTGAAAAGTTTTATTAAGAATCCATTAACATTTTGTCATTCGATAGGTAAACATTTCTCCAAACTTCTGCTACATCAAATATTAAATGAACAGTTCCACAAAAAAAACATCTATTTACACAGACCACCATAATATACGACTTTAGAACGAATTATGATCGTCATCCTAAATAAATAAATAAGGTTATCACCGTCGGGACACTATAATACCTTAACTATTAAAGTGTTATCTACACCAAAGGTAGAATAATTAAGGTAATATAGGTAATTCAGAATTCAAACAAATATCATGGCACACTCGGGCTTATAATAATTACATGAGATGTTAGATATTATGATCATTTTGGATTAGAATGAAGTACGGCCGTTCTTGTAATTTATTTTCCAACTCGTAACAAAGGTATAAGTAATTTGTACGAAATGAATTGAGTAAAACTATCCATAAACGTATTCCCTCCATACAACATTGGTTTCTTCAAAATAGGCGTGTTAAGCACTTTTGGGCCGTCAAGGTGGTGGTGGCTACGGCAGTATGTGGTATTCTGCACTTACTTCACATATGGACTCCTCTACTGCTTACCATCAAGGTGCTGTCGAGTCATTTGGTTTTAAAAAAAAACAAAATTTCTAAATTTTTTACGAACAAGTTTTTTCGTCTCATAATGATAAGCAGTTATATTTTTTTAAAACCTACGTTCATCGGGTCTGTATATTTTTTGCTACACTGAATTGATGTCATATTTAAAATGATAGCAAAAAGTGTTAAAAATACAATACAATAAAATACTTACCCCTTTATATTATTATCCATATACACAATAAAACTAATTAAACGTGCTTCGTGTTGGCCCGCAAGAATTGAAGGATTAAAATATTTGAAATAATCAATCACAGATTTGATAACATAAGTAGGTAATAATCCTCATTATCATATTAATAATACTAAAAACATTTATTAATAACTACGACCACTTCATATGTTTGTTTAGTTCTAATACAGATACTTCAGCCGGAACAAAACCAGCCTCCTGATTCAACCAGGGAACTTGATTTTATTCATATTTATTATGATATTGTAAATATAAATCACCGGTAATTGGAAGATTTCACCAAAAAATTCCATCTGCTAGACAAGATGTCGAGTTAAGTGGCTTGCCTCTGGCGGACCTATACCGCATCACCGAATACGTAATCCTCGGCCGACTCTAAAAGGGGCCTTTTCTCACCAGTCCTCACAAAAGTTTAGATCTTAAACCCATGTACAACACAATAGCCTTACTTCAATGGTGTCAACTGTATATTTTTGTTTTAGAGATTATCTTAGTTTTGTTTTAAATCTAAAGACTATATTCTAATGTAATAGATATATCTATCAAAAATATCACAACATGTTATTCAGATAAGGAAAAGTAACGAATATAGGATGATTTAAATTTACAATATAAGTATTAATTAAAAAAAATTACTACTTTAAAAAATAGTTTTTAATGGGATAACTTTTTAAATTGAACCGCTAACACTCAGGCGGGTCTTCCCCTATAATCTTTTTAGCCACACTTTTCATATTATAACAGATAATACAAATATTTTTATCAACTTATGTTTTTGAAGTCAACAATAAAACACTATAAATTTTCCAATAACTCATTCCTTCTAGAAATATTTCTTTCAATTGTATTATTCCGATATGGCATGGCAGTAGATGTCCGGATAAAAATTATTTATTTACTTATTATTATTATTTCTTACAATTATCGTGACAGGTTCAATGTCAACTCACTCAATAGAGTTGAACTGTTAGAAAATCCACTGCTTGATGTACTTTATTTAGCATTACAGCACTGCGAGTGAGAGGGGGTTTACCGCCGACGCTACACATATCTGTCTATGACGCATAACCTAAAAAATTGCAACGCCGTAGGATTGTTTACCACACCCCGCAACAATATCTCCTATTCCTAAAACAAACAGTGTTACAGATAGTCATGAGGATAAAATGGATATACCTCATAAAACTTTTTCTTGTGAATTTATTTTGTTTCTATTTTTATTTGTATTACAATTACCACATTAAAATTCAAATGACTCCGTACCAATGCATCCTAACCTAACGTACCTGTCTAAGTACCAACAATAACTTTCTATACGTCTTTGTACAAACGGTAATGATGCACTCCTTTTACTAGCGCATTGTGCACTAGTGAAAGGAACCAACGTGCACTTAATATAGTCTATTGTCTTGGATATAAATCTTCTGCATTCATGCACAGTCTGAAATTCCGGTATATCATTTATCAATATAATAAATTCATATGGCGGTAAGTGGCGGCCCTGACGCCCCTCAGATCGTGTATAATAGGGCTCTGATTCAAAATAATTATAGACTTAGTACTGCTGCCTGTCCCGCATTTGTTTACCGAACAACTTTAAAAGATGAGGTAAAAAATAAAACAAAACAGTATTATAAAAATCAATGTATAATTTCTATATCATCAAATTGCTTTAAGTATAGACCAAATAAACGATTACTCCTGTGAAGAATATTATGTACAATTTTATCTTTTAATTAATCAATACAATGATAATTGTGTTAAATTGATAAATTATCAAGAACAAACTTGGCAAGATTATAATAACGCTTGAAGTCGAAACCATTTATATTCATTTGAGACGCTTTACGTAAAAACATTTATAAATAAAAATGTAAAAATTATAATTAGGGGCTAATTGTGCTAAAGATAGACAAATTTATCTACAATACTTCCACAAGAGTTTGGATCATTTCACTCGATTATCCATTCGATTCATAATTGTCACTCTAATTAATGGATTCAGTGAAACTGCTGCTTAAACATAATATTTATTAGTTAAAGATGTTGCAAATGTTTATTTATTTTAAATAAAATTGTTATTTATATAAGTTTCAGTATCATAAAATGTTTCGTATAGGAAGAAATAGAAATAAAAATCTGTTTTTAGGATTTTTGTATTTAATTCGTTATGGCTCAACAGCTGGCTTATCCGCAAACTTATTTTGACAGTTCAAGTGATAGTCGCTGACTTATTTACAGGTCAACCTTCCTAAAACATCATTGTGTTACTTACCTTGTATGGCAACAATAATATGGTCAGTGGTGTTCACTTTAAATGTCAAAATTAGCGAAAAAGCCGTCACAAACACATTCTATAAATTATAATTACAAAATGAAACACAATTTTTAAATACAACAATAATCATCATAATTTTTAAACAATAACTAAACAGTATTATTTCTTCAATGAATTTATAAAGTGACACGGTTGTGTTATATTTTGTTACCTTCAATGCAAAGTGACGTAGCTTAAAGAAGTAGCTTAACACTAAAGTACCATGACACAGCAAGAAGTGCGTTTATTGTGGAATAGCTACTATTACTGATACTTAATAGTTGGAATGACATGGTACCAAAGTGCTAAGCTACCTCTGAGGCCGTTGTCCTTACATATCACTTTTCTATAACAATATAATGCTTGTAGATATAAGTAGGTTACCCGACCCGGTAGGATACGCAAAATAAATATATAATTTAAATACACTTATAAACATTGTTAAATTCTCTCTTTCTTAACATGTACAGCAAAAGCCCAGCCATTTAATACCTTTGCTTATATCAAAGGGTTTATATAAAAAAATACTAGGAGTTTGTAATGTTTCTAGTAACAAAGCTATATAGCAATATTGGGGAGCTCTTTGGCGAAGTGGTAATAACGTTTGGATTTCTATTATGAAAACTTTCGACTATTTGATTATGAACGACTGTTTCCATGATTGTTCCCGGGATGTGTTTCTCAAAAATTTGTCCGAGATCCTTCGCACTTCCAAAGGCACTTTAAGCTGTTGGTCTCGGCTGTTACAGCAACTCCACACAACAACCCGCATTGAGCCAGCGTGGTTGTGCCATGTCCGAACTCTTCGTGTGGACCTTCCATGTAGTTCCTGTGTCCAGTAGTAGGGCGTATAAAGGACGTTGAAGAAGAAGGGGATCGCAATATTACAATATTTGTATTCACAGAAACTAAACGCAATTTAACTGCGCTGTCTCCAGTATAATTTTTGAGCACTAAAGAAAAAAATTTAAGATAATTTATATGACATCTCTCTTTTTCATTAATGGAGAGAGAGCAATATGTCCTGCACATGAATTTAGTCATGTACGCTAAGCATAAATAAAGGACTAGGTTATAAATCTTAAACTAGAAATCAGCCAACGAAGGAACTTATAATACAATTGAACTATTTATTCTTATTAGAAAGAAGTCTATATATTGTAATCTAAGTATATATTCTACATCTATACGATATCTTTAAGTATATATTGTAAGTAATTCCTGTTTGAATTAAACAACTTTGGTCAAAACTGCTTGTGTATAATCTTAAAAATATTTAGAACACAGTATGGACTAAAAATGCTTTTATGGTTTTAAAATCAAGATACATTTTAGAAAATTATAAAATTACAATACTCCAGATTCAATAAATATTTGAATAAGTGTGATTTATTTAAAAATCATCAACTACAACCTCTTTTTGTATAAAGAGCATGAAATATTAATCCAACTTACTGTTCTGAAAAGTTTGAATATGAAAAGATTTCAATCATGAAAGAATTCGAAAGAAACTACTTTCAAATATATGAAAGTTTATATTATACGTATATTAAGTTATAGTTATTACTATACGTGTACCTTGTAGATCTTTAATGTCTAATGGTTATATTTTACGTTTTTATAAACTTTCATTTGAAATTTTTCTAAAGCTGCCATTGTTTTAAAACCATAATAAGATTGTTAAAGCTTAACTAAGATTTTAACAACTTTATTATGCAAGTATCATTTTTATCATCCACAAACGTGTCTGTGACTAAATTTAAATAAATTGATAAAATAAAATAAAATATGTTAATTGTAATCACAAACGTTCAAAAGATTACCGTTATATTTGTATTGTATTTACTTTTAACACTTTCACTATGAAAATGTGTACTCTCTAAAATATTAAAAGCTTCTTTAATATAAGACTGAGTTTCCGATTTGGGAACTTTTAGGAAATTTGCAAATACAGGCCACAGTCTACATAAGATAGTTCTTAGACTAATCTATCATTATGTAACTTCAAAGGGATCAGAAAATCCGTGGTAAGGGTAAATACCGCCGAGGATGTACTTGTAGTTGCCGTAATGGTGTATCCTATAAGTGCCTGGCGGGGTTCCTTCGGGAATCTCCCATTCGATGTCCGCGAAACTGGTGCCGAGGATCTTGGAGTTGCGGCGCCAGATATACCTGAAGATATGACAATTAAATATTTTATTTGAGCAATATTCATTCTTAACAATAAGTATTTAATGCATGAAACCACCTTTTTTCCGAGTTCGATGTAGATCGATCAGTCCAGGGTAGAATTATCCGTGGAGGCGGACTTTTGCGACTCGGTTTAATTGGTGGTAGGACTTTTTGCCTCGATGGTGCTTTACCAAGTCGACCAGTTAAAGCTTCCTCTGCTGTACCTAATTTACCGGCATATTTTAGCATTGTTGTATTTCTGTAGTAAGATGTAACATAGCCGCTTCCTCTGTGGCTGCAGAATCCAGGCCTTATCTACACTTACCAGCAGCTGAGTTGTAAGGCCGTTATTAAAAAGAGGTATTTGCTAGAGAGTGTCTGGTCGTACTTGGTGGTCCAGTCTCCGTCGTCGTGCACGACGGCCCAGGCGTCGTCGCGAGCGTGCTGCAGCCGCTCCACGGCGCAGTAGCCGCGGCCCGCGCGCACACTGTTGCGAGGGTGACCCGACACCTGCGCACGACGAGCTCTCTTGTTACTTACTTACTGACTAGCTCTTTTTCTTTATTGTTGTGTTTCTCGTTGTGGATTTTTGTTTTGCATGTATTCTCAAAAACTGCATTTGCTGTTATAAGTTAATTTTGATTTTGTATAAGATTAATTTCATATATAAAGGTTTTGTCATAACCTATAAATCCGAATACATAGTCATATAAAGAAGAAAAAGCATAGTCTATATATATAATTATTATAAATCATTTTCAAATATCTCCATACAAATTTCGATTAGTAACATAAAATATATTGGAAATTTCAAAATATATTTAGTAATTTTGAATTTTTTTATTTGAGTATTATCTACTCCGTATATATACTAATATGTATCCCTATACTAATATGTATAGGGATACATATTAGTATATATACTTATATAGTGACTAAGTAAACATGTGTTATGTTTCTTGTGAATGAATCTATTTAATAGTTAAAATAAATAAATATCGTGTCCTGACCTTGGCATTGCTAGCTCCCGTTATAGCGATCAAACCATTCTTTGATCCTTCGAGCCGGCGAAACAAAATTAAGCGGAATGAACTACGATGAAGGCTACATCTACTCTGTTCTAACAAATAATAATGAAACCAAAAACGAATTTTTGTCTTTTCCTTTAAAAAAAATCCATTTTGAATTCAATAATAAATATCTATAATAAATACGCCTAATTACAGAGAAAACAAATGCTTAAAACTGGATGAAATCCATTTATATATTTCCTAAACCCATCGCGTTTTACGTATCTATAACAAGTGCTACTCAAATTAGCTTTATTATCAACATTATAACTCACAAATGAGGCAGTAACAGTGTCTCCATAGCTGTACTGTTTCTCCGGCTGCCGCACACAATCACCGAATTCCTTGCCCCAAGGCGCAGCGTCCCATAAGACTGGTGGTACCAGAGTAATCAGCTGATCATTGAAGTCTGGCGGTTCTGGCCCGGGCTCCACTGACTTACCCTATGGGATAGAGATAGAGGTTTTATTCATCTTATTTTGACTACTAATGTGTTAATTGTTTTCCTATCGGTTGCTGCCTTTGAGTCAATATATCACAATAATGTCACAAATATGATAACTTTAGCTATTACAAATAGTATGTTTTTCTATTTGTAGTATTTTTTTATTGTATGTAAATTTAAAATGTATGTTAACTAGTTAAAAATCACTTATAAATTCAAATACAAGTTTAGCAAATCGTCATCTATTGTAGTTTTATTGACTATAAATTACTATGGTCCTTCGACACAATTGGTTTTACAACTTACCTCGATCAAAGCATCTAATAATTTCTTATACTTGTTAAGGTAAATCTCTAATGTATGTGGTCCGTATATTGTGGACGCCGCCTCGTAGCGTTGAACCTGGAAACAAAATATTCCCATACAAAAAATTTACATCACAATAATTTTAATCGTCATTAAACTGGCTATAAATCATAAAGACATATTTATAAAAACGACTTATATGATGACTATATATATTTATTATATTATTTTTAAAAATGTCATTATCTTGATAAGGGAAGTAGAAAATATGAACACATACTTCATATTAATTAATGTTTAAATATTTATCGCAAAATTATCCGTTAAGATTATAATATGCTTTTTCAGTCAAAAGGTTTTTAAATATTATGTAAAGTCTCGATAGTTTTACAGATTCATCACATTGACTTTGACATGTATATAAATATCAAAACGATCGAATACTGTACGTGTGGTTTTAGATGTTGATGGAGGTGTGGTGTGTGCTTGTACCTGATACTCTTCATAAGTGGCGATGTAATCGGCGTAGACGTTGGCGAGGCCGGCCAGCACGACCTTGGCGGAGATGTCCCGCGCGGCCAGCAGCCGGCGCAGGCGGCGGCCCGACATGGTGGTCAGCTCGCCCGGCACCGCCGCCACCACCAGCCCGCCGGCGCGCGCCACCGAGCACGACACCACTCGGGGCTGCCACTCGTAAGGGAACTTGATCTGGAATGTTCATTACTGCCCTTTATACGGCTTTCTACACTTTGCAACCATTTAAACAAGTGAGCAGTTAGATATGCACAGTCCGAGGGTGTGAGGCCTGATGCTCTAAGACACAGGTAGACTGCTGTCTACTTTAGACTCCAGGTTCTCACTAACATTTCGTTGGTATTAAGTCAAACATTATAAAACTGAAGGAAGAATATATTAATTATCGTTTTTAATTCAGTTTAATAATTATAAATTATACTATTGTGATGATCGAAATTATGTTTCACAATCTATGTAACTAATAATTACTACGATTCAGTTTGAAAAATGATATTCACAAGGTAAGTACATTACATACCTTATGAATACTTATTTATCATTTAGGATACCCGAAACCACTAATTCTAGAAACTATTATCTACGAGATCATAGGAACTAAATAAATAAAATGAAAGAGAGTAATCCAGTATTATTATACTAACCCGGCCAGTAGCGAGCAGGATAGGCTTGGGCGCCTGGCAACGGATGTCCTCAGGGGTGGGCTCGGCAAGGAAATCACGCACGGTGTTCCAGAGCGGGTTCCCGGAGGTGGTGCCCTGGCGGAAGTCGAAGGCGCCGGGCCCGTCCGTAGTTCCGGCCGCGAAGCTATACCCCATAGCGGGCTCGCAGCCAGCCACGGGCGCGCTCTACCCGACGTCATAATAACCATTATCATCATTAACAACCTATATGTCTCACTGATAGGAACAGACTTTTCTATATGGGAGAAACATGAGGAGTTGGAGCCGTAACGCCACCATGCGGGGCAGATGCAAGTTGGTGATTGAAAGCGGCTTTTCTGTGCTTCGGAAGACCTTGTCGCGAATTGCGAAACATAGATTGGTAAAATGGAACGCAGTTTATGAATCCTTAGGTTGAGGATAAAACATAAGTAAAAAAAGAGACGGAAGGACAGTTGTAAGTGATAAAATGAGTGATGAAATGATCTGGAGAAGATGAAGCGATAGCTTATCGGAAGTTGGTTTCAAGCTAAGTGACAAATTATGAAATATAGTACAACATTTGTGTGGTAAGAATGAGTGGAAACTGGCTGAGTTTCTTTACATTGTTTGTAATGGTGGAAAGGGGTGGCTTTGGGGGAGGCAAAGAGAGGCTACTCAGGGAAACGTGGTTCCCATACTAAAAGATCAGCTGTTGTCTGTTTCATTGGAAAGTAACCATTTCAGTATATGACGTGATGCATCCTATCTATAGATAAACACATGACACACATATCCTATCATTATTAACTTAATCTTTGAACCTCAAGCTATATGGTTTTTTTGCTGTAATTAATAGACCTAACGGGTCTTGCGAAGCAGGGATCAAGGATCTCGAGGTAAGAAATTGTCCACGGCCCACCAGGGCCAAAGTTGCTTTGTTGTTTTAATCGAATCCAGAACGTTTGAGACATTATCCCACATGCTCCGTATCCTTAACACATTCAGTGCCCAATAAAATGCCCATATTTGCACTGTTAATTAAATATTTTTTGCAATAAAACATTAACTATTTCGCAATATTGAAGTGCCGACTGTGACTCCCTGTGTATTCATAAACATCAAATTGTAATCTATTTAAGAACATTTCCAACAGCGCTACCTATACTTTGTAAGTTAGTAAACCCTTCATTATAGGGTGAACACGGGAGACGTGTCGTGTGCGTGGAGTGTGTTAACCGATTTGATAAGTAATGCCAAATATTATTGACACCAGATGGCACTTGCGTCACTTTTTTATTATTTTACGGATGTCTGGTCAAGCGGTCTGTACCCTGTCAACAGAAGTCTCGGTAGGCGCAGATATTTGAACAATAAATACTAATATTTGATCACGAGTCATGGATGATGATTTTTTACTTAATTTATTTATTTATTTAACAATTTATGTGCACAAAAAGACAATTAAAAGGACACAAAAGACTATCAGAGAATTTTACAAAGGTATATTTCTGATATTTATATTCATATAACTATCTATATTTCTCCGTTATCTAGAGTCCATAACACAAGATCTTAATGATACTTAATTAGTACCAGACAATAAATATGACTGTGAGAAATATAATAATACAAAAAAAATATGTATATAATAAAATAAAAATAAATATAAATTAATATTATACCACAATAATAATTTCCAGTTACTTAAACAATTACTATTAACTAGAACATTCAATATGAGCGCAGCAGGTTGATAATTAAAGACGTCCCTTAGAGCACGCGGGGGACGCCCCGGATTAAAGCCAATGAAGGTCTATCAGCTAACCTCAATCTATCCTGGGAACACATTATGAAAAAAATTGTAAAAATATCTTCCATTTACGTACGATCATGTAATAAAATTGTACCCTTGTAATTTTCTGTAATATTCTGTTGTGTCCTTTTAATTGTCTTTGTGTGTACATAAATTGTTAAATAAATAAATAATAAAATAAAATAAATAAATATTCCAATGTCTTGTTGAAACACTCAAAATATCCTCCATTGTCCTCGTCTCACTCACAATAACGAACAGAAAAAGTTAGGCGCGAAGCTACATACATTACCTCCAATCAATACACAATGTAACCCTTCGAATACAATACAATGGGTAAAATTGATGCTATCTTACGACACATCTCACTTACCATGTTGAAAGAGTCAGAGACTGGATCATAAGCATACGCCACTTGGTCAGGCATCGCCACAAATTGGTGCACCATCCCCACTGGGCCGTTGGTTATATCCTCACCTGGTTGGTTTAATAGTTTCTGCCAATGACAATAGTGGATATAAAGTAATTATAAAAATCATTTATCAGCCTCGCTAAATCTCGAAAATGGGCCGTCCGATTTGAATAAGTTTGTTTTATCCACCTCATTCGGAAAAAATGAATTGATACCCAAATCTAAATTTGTATTACAAAAGTTCCTTCGAACTGTAAGGGATACGTACAAAAAATGCGTCCATTTTTTTGACGTAACACTAGTAGCGGTAGTGTCTCTGGTTTTGAAACTGTGTGGGGTGAATCTGTTCACGGATCACCGCACAGATTAGAGTATTTTTCGGTTTATTATTAAATAGGTACACATACACTTAATAAAGGAGAATTATCCATAATAAATTAATCAATTTACATGTCTCTAGATCTGTGGACTCTCTTCAGCGGCGCGCTATAAGAATTGTAAGCGTTCCCGGCAGTATAGAACACTTAAGTCATAGGGCTATGCTCTGAGGAACTGTTCGATAAAATGCTATCAGCTACTTGCTATCATCACCCACTCGCCATCGGTTGAGAATTCACCGCCACACCATAGAACCAAAAAGACTGTGCGTTTTTGGAAAAAAATCTCCTACGAACGTTGAGGTTGTGGAATGAACTTCCTCCTGAGGTTTTCCAACAGACTTAGCACGAGATCCTTCAAGATAGAAGTGAAAAAATTTCTTCAGGGTTGGTAACACGCTAGGGACTGCTTTGGTGTTGCAAGCCATAGGCTGCCGTGACCACTTTCCATCAGGTGCACTTCATGCTTGTTTACTGCCCTTATTAATAAATTAAAACACAAACGTACGTCCTTATAGAATATTACCAATTAGAAGTTAAGGATCATAAAAGATCCTTAGCAATTCAACTATATGCCTATTTTTGTTAAAGGAAAGGATTCTATCCATCATAATCTAAAAAGCCTCGGAGAATTCATAAATATTATAAATACATCTGTAAATGGTATTTTTGCTCTAACCCTACTTAGTTCAGTTGATAATTGTACATCGTATCTCTTGAATAAAGTAGGTACACTTTATGATGTCACTTAGCCACAATTTGTGGTCAACATGTTATGAATGATTGTGAGTCACAATTTTAATGATATGAATGTTCAAGACCACTTAAATAGAACTCAAAACTTGTTTCAAGATCACATCCCTATATAATTCTTGCAAACAGATATAATAAAAGCGGTTATCAATTCTAATTGAAACCTTTACTATTATGAATTTATTTTTAGATTAGATCTATGTTACCTCGCGGAAAAGGCTAGACGACTGTCACATTGATGACGTTTTCGTGACAGCAACTGTAGATCTTCGACGAACATTGTTGATGTTTGATGAAATTTACAGAGCCTGTGTCGTCACATTGGAGTCTAAATGCTAATTGTTGCTTTACTTTCTCGAAAAAACAAATTACCTAATTATTCAATTGTTAATGGTGAAAATCTTATTAAGAGTAAAATTTCTAATTGATCCACGCTGAGCGGCTTTATAGGTGCCGATAGGGACTTTTAGAATTGTTAAATAAATGCAATATACAATGCAGTTGATGCGCTGTGTGTGATGCACCTAGACTCGAGTTGAATGGCAGGGACTTCGGAAAATCATTTGAACATTTATTGCATTGTATATTGCAGTTATTTAACAAGACACTTCCACAAATCAAAATTAATGAACAATATATTTGTATATACTATTGATTCTTACCATGGCACCATCAAACAGTTTTGTGGCAATGATCTTGGTGCTCTCAAACATGTCCCTCCCAGGTCCAGAGGCGAAGCAGCGCTCATTGTGGCCCTTACACAGCAAATCCTCCTGGTCGCACACTTTGCCGGAGAACTCGCACCGGGGACCCTTGGTGTTCGGAGACACGTCGCCTAGGTTGGTAGACGCGAATGCGCATACTATGCTGCCCTAATGTTCAAATATAAACGTCAACTTTAAAAAGCAACTAACTCAACTCAACTTAAAAAACCGAGAGGTCTTGTTCTGATAGGAACAGCCAAGAAATTCAGCTAGATTAGTGTAGGTACACTTCCTTGATCATTGCAAATACACGTATATATATGTGTAAGCTTGTTAAAGAAAAGTTCGGCAATTTTGGACCTTATTATATCATGTTAAATTATAGAAACCTTTAACCATTTATAAAGACGTTGTATGAGATTTAGTGAAATGCTCGTTAAAATTAAACTTAGATCCAAAGTGTTAAATCCAGAATTATGTATGAATTCTTAAAGTTTATCTAGTCTATGATAACTGCTAATCAGGAAATTAAAACTGTTACATAAAATCGTACAATTCATTCTAAAAATTGACGGTATTCAGACTTAAGTGTTCATTACTATAGATGTATACGATCGTGCCTTTTACACAATACAAAAGTCAAAAGTCCTTACCTTACCAGGCAGAGTGTTGTTTCCGTTCAGGGCTTGCTCCATAAGTATTGAAGCGTAGCCGACGTTATCAGAAGAGACGAGGCGGTTTGTATTGTTCATACTGGTCGGATGCACGGCGAACCAGTTGATTACTCCGATAATGGAGTTGGATGGAGACAAGAACTTCACTTGGACAAGGGTTTTGTCAACATCGTATTTATATCTGAGAATTCAAATAACGAATACATTAATGATATTGTAACTACTCTTGTTACAACAACGACAATAAATACGGTAAAACATGATCAGGTAAGGCGTAAGTCATTTAATCCTTTTTTGAGGTAAAATAAGTAATATTAGTTTTTGTGATTTACAACAATTAACACCACTGTGATAAGTAAAGATTAAATACTACTTCAAAAAGAAACGAATGTTTTATACCATTAATAGTATATAGCTTACCTTGCTCGCTCCTCAGGTGGATTCCTTAGATAAGATGTAGGTGATCTGTTTATATTGGCATCTAAAATTTCTATTTCACCATATTCCATTCTTGCAGGACCTAGCTTATTGTGAGCAATTACTATACTCTGAAAATTAGAATAATTATTATAATACACTTGTCGAAAATGCATTAAGTAACTTACAACGGTAGATATTTCAAGATTAAATAAGGAACAGACAACAACCTTTAAGATTCCGAAGATATAGGCGAAGTAAGTCTCCTTAACAAACCCAAGGATGGGCAAGTCGAACAGGAAGTCCTTCAGGAATCCACCGGGAGTGGAGTGAGTGTGTGTCCCACTGATGATGATATTCTTTTCGGTGTAAAGGTCCCCGTATCGCTTTTGTAGTCGTTTTATAACCTTGAAATTGATATTTCGTACTTTTATACCTATACCAAATTTAACACAAATAACAATTCCTTATTTGAAGAACCAATTTTAAACTTTTGAATTGTAGAATTTACGTAATATTCACCTCGGATCTCACGCCGTTGCCCATCATCGCGGCGTCCACACTCACGTACACCACCCGTTGCTTGCTGGCCTCGTCTTCAAAAACGAATGCCCTGGAGAACTGCCGAAGGTGAATCCCATGGCCGGTCTGCTCGAAATTTGCATAACCCATCTGCAATTTAAATATTTTTTTAAATGTATCTTTCCAAAAGAAACTTTGTTATTTCAATTGCCACTCAAGACTGAGGAACTTAGTTCGTGTTTACTTAAAATCCTTCTGATTAATATTGGAGTGTATTTTAAGAGCTCAAGTTAAAATGTTGTTGATCAGTGCTGCCCACTTCTACTCAATGCTAATATTTATAATATTTGTCTGAATTTGCTCGACAAATAAATATCATCTTGAAAATTTTTAAGCAGCATATTTGTCCTCGAATACTACGACTCAAAAGTTAATAACATAATCGCCGGTCTCCTAAAGCATTAAAAAACCAAATAAGCTGTGTCAATATTAAGAAACTCCACACAATAGTCGGAAGTTGGTTATTGTTCATAGCCTTCGATGAATGGCATGCTTACACGCGACATCTTTGTAAAGTCACCATTACAAAAGATTTAGTACAGTCAAATTTTTTTTAAGCTCGGCACCATCAGATGGTATGCAGTAGAGGAGTCCATATGTGAAGATAGCTAATACAGCATGCGACATATTGATCTAGCCACCTCGACCTTGCCGGCCCAAAAATTGTTTGATCACGCCTCTTTTGAAGGAACCCATGTTGTATGAGGGAGGGAATACGTGTGCCGGTAAGGAATTCCATGATCAGGCTGTGCGACAGAGAAAGAATGACTCCGTAGACCAGCACGCGTACTCCTGAGTAGGAATTGAGAGGGAGGGATAAGGTCAACGAGCTCTTCAGATCAACAGAACAATTGACAGTACGCACTTCGAGACGCTGTCGTGACGCAATTGCGGAGGAGTGACTCACCTAGTGCCTTATCAAAGTGGCACTGCGAATACAAACTAAAGCACCCCGGTAACTGCAATTCTCCAGATAGTCTCCGGACAGAAACAACCCTTTGCCTCCCCTGTAAAAGGAAGAATTTAACGAAATACTGACTATCAGTTTATATGATGTACTTATGTACCTATGTGTATATTTATGGTGTACAAAAACAATACTCTATCTATCTCTATACTATTCCAATTGTTAAAGTAATTGGGATCTTAACATATCTCGATTTCTTTTTGAGTAAAACATATAAAGTATTATTTTAAATATTTATGCCAACTTAAATAGAAAGAAAACATTTCAATAGAAAAAAACTCTCTCTGTATCTATGAGCCTTATGAAAAGATAACAAAACAAACGCTAACTCGTTTTCTCCCCTTTTAGTACAGGTTACATAGTTTCTAAATGTCTCATTACCTCATAATAGTCTCATGAATAATGCTAATTATATTTTTATGTTAGACTTTAAAAATTAAACACTTAAACGCTTATATACATGGTAGTTACTGCCATTTTGCCAAACAAGTTTCTGATCCAAATATTTTGCTACTCGACGGCCATGATTGTAACCACAACATTTTAAGAGACTGGAATTTGAACCACATAGAAGTCTAAATAAGTATTAGATTAGCATTTTTTCTGTTTTGCAAGCATTATAGCACTTAAGACGATAACAGTAAAGATCAATAAAGGTTCGGCAAAACTTCGTTAAATATTAAATAGACAATTATAATTTGTACAGATATAAAACTCTTCATCATCACAGCTGGGTACAGACCTTCCACACATAAGAGAAGCACACGATTCTGTGCCGCAACACCGCCATGCTGCCCCAATACGGGTGGGTTGATGACTTAGAGCGGTAGGCTTATCAACTAGACCCAACGACTTAACGTACCGAAGTACGGAGAAGCTGGAGATAACAAATTTCGTTTGACCCATGAAATGACCAACCATAGTGAAAGATTTGTTTTCGTTATCGAAACAGAAAGTAACGGTAAACTCTTGAGCAGATAAATTACGCAATTAGCATGATATTGGCAGTGTCACAGGAAAAGCTCACCTTGAAATGTTATCTGGTCAAATTACTTTAATGTGCAAAACTCTTAATTTGATCGTTAAATGTCCGTCGGTCAAGGCCTCGGTTACCCACTAGCGTGCCATGAATGAGGACTCGCCTAGTGATCGGTCCACGCTCCAAAACAAACAACAATTGGTCAAGTTACGTCACGCTACACTTGTTATTGGAGTTAATAATAAGTATTTATGTTGAAAATATTGTACAGTTTTCGCTGGAAAATATTGAAGAGAAAACGCTATACCCAAACGTTAAACAAATACATTTTGAAATGAGATGTAAATGCTATCATTACATTGATGATTCGATAGCTCACTATTGGGAGCATAAAGAAACATTTGGTTAAGACACAATACCCTCATACCCTAATGTAAATTTCAATCAATTTGAACCGTCTGGATTGTGTGTGTCGTCAGTTGTCAAATTGTATGAAAAGGACAACAGCGCCTCTGTATTTGAATGCTTTGTATATATCCATTTGTCATCTAAACGTCTCGAAACGTTTATAACTTACTAGGGGTAAGCAAGTAAAATTTTGAATGCGTAATCAACCAATAGTGTAGGTTTTGTTTAATAAATTTTGAACGTGACCGGGATATCTATTTTTTATACTCATCATTTGATATTTGCTTAGCTACCAATAAATTAATTAAATATGGTGAGTAAATGTGATACTGTGTGATGAATATGGTGTTTTATATATTTTCAATCACAACATAAAGGTCAAATCTATCTAGATCTTATAAGGCAAAACAGTGGCCTCATTGAGATAAAATATATTTTTCGCTTATTTGCTTAGCTGCGATTTTTAGGTTTTGAGAACTTGTTTACATCTTTGTCAATTTAAAAACTATTTCCAATTCTCAACAAATCTCAGTATTAAAAGAGCTGATAGATTATAGAAAATATAATATTTTGTACCTTGAGATACGCTAATAATTTCGTTCTTTAGATATATTAGAATTAGTACAACCATCCTGTGTGTCCATCTCCCTGGATTAAGCTTCTACAGGGGAATATTCTTTTAGTATTTTTGTACCTTTATGTAATTTTGGTGTTTATTTTTTTGTTCTAAAACCGATTATAATATTATTGATAGCTAATAAATAATTTACAAACGCTATTGTAATGTACGGTTATTGATTTGTTTGTATATCTATTCTCATTTTAAATTTCATAAAACAAACTTACTATTTAGGGAAAGAGGCATAGCACTCTTTATTGAAAAATTACAAACAGACTTTTCCGATTTCAATTAGCGGGTTCTTTCAAGATTGAACTAAATGTCCTAATATGAATCCTCCTTGGTACAGTCTTGAAGGAGGAATCAAAGTCAAAGTCAAAATATCTTTATTTAAATAGACTCATTTACTAAGTTCTTTTATATAGTCATAACAGGGAATATGTATGAGAAAAAATAATTAAATGTAATTAAAGGTAATAGTGATAACTTTAAGTGGGTACTAACCGGGTATTTACAAATTGTCCCATTTATAGAATTTAATTATGTATTAAATAAATCTTTTGAAAGTTAGTACAGAAACAATAGTCCAGCTTGTCCATATTGCATTTATTAGCTCTAATGATATTTAATGACTATCGGACAGTAAGAATAAACGTCAGTGAAATCAAACACTGTATACTGTTGCGTACTCGCGAACCACTTTCTCCCACGACTACAACGAAAGTTCTCGCGGTAAAACACCAGTAATAAGGAGAACATAATCTATATTTAATTTTTAATATAAGTAAATAAAATAATAATAACTTAATTAAAAAAAGACAAGTTTATAATAAAAGTAATGTTCACTATTAATGGAAGAAATGTGTGCGCTGACTTCTACGGTGCACTGTTTTAAATTTATAAACATGATGGTGCATAAAAGTAAAAATATTGTGATTGAATATTATGTAAATGTAGTACCATAGACACCGACACTTATCTAGCGATTATCGAGCGTTAATCAATTCGATAAGATTCTTTTTGGTATTGAATAATCGAATACTTGAAGTGGCTCTGCTATTAAAATCTTATTCAAAATAAACGTCGGAAAAGAATCGACTGAGAAAAATATACACTTTAATACCGAATAGGTATTTTATTCACCATTTGTCGAATTGGAAAACTTGACTTATCCATAGTAAAAAGTTAGTATGTATTCAGCTTTCATCAGCGCTCGCGCCACTCCATGCGCATTACTCCAACAGGTTCAAAAACCGTATCATTATATTCTTATTATATTAACCTTAACTCATAAGAAAGATGACAATGAAACTGCGAACGAAAACTTCTTCTAGTCATTTCTATTTATCAGTATAATACAGCATAAATTGGAAAATATATATATTTTTTAAATAACAATAATGTATCTCACACTCGCACCTATTATCTAGACTAAAGTAAGCATAATTAAAATCTTGAGCTACTCGTATGGATATCAGATAATGGACACATATATATAGCGATATGTATATAAATAACTGAAACATACAAACAACAATGAGTCGTGAACTAATATCTGACCCTACCGTGATTCGAAAACAAAGCCTCTGGCTAAATAGACCGGGGTACTGACCACTCGACCAGACGACCGTCTGATTTAAATGTTTTAACAATATAAATTCATTGAAGTAGCCTTCGTCGTCACTTTTGTATATTTTCTCAACATACGTTTAATTTAATTAAGGAATCAGCGTTTATTTTAAGTCATGTTAATTTAGATGATCGATTGTATATTAACAATTTTATTTTACAATAAATGACTTAAACTTTGGTTTCCCGAAATCTGCCCAGCCTAGATGTATTCGTCGATTGACTTCTTTCTGGAAGTTCAACTTACCAAGTTAAAGCAAATATCCCAAGTCAATATACTAGTCGACAACTTTTAGTATTTAAATTCCAATATTTAAACAATATTAATCTCGTTGGTTTAAACCTTCGTCCACACATTCAGCGCGATTTGCTAAATTACTATTTTATTGTTTACTTAAGTCACAGTGTAAAAACTGTAGACTATATTGGTCATGTAAACCTTTTTGGAAGTTTTCTGCTACCTTTGTCCATCGTTAGGATTCTAATTGAAAACAGGATAACTTGACAAAAAGCGTTTAAATTCTTCAACTTATAATGCTATAGTATGAGTTCGTTATTTATATAGCGAGATTTAATGTCAATTATTTCTATTGTGAATCATACCTTGGTCAATTGGTGCGTCGAGTACGACAACCGTAGATGTTTGTGTCCGTAGTCCTATCAATGTCATTAACATTGTGTTTGTGACTCGCTTATGAGCGTCATATGTTATTCTGTGACCGGCATTTGTGTTTTATACAATTAACACATATCTAAAATTTGCAATGACAACTTTTACTATATCGGATTAGTTGGTACCAAATCTCTTTCCAGACTAGATCATCCTTGAAGTCTTAAATATTTAACTGACGACAGTCAATGTTGCAATACTAGATTCAATTTATAGAGTGCTACTTTAAATACCAGTATTGCAATATACTTATGTTGATAATTGAATTGATATGGTTACGTACTTTAATCTTTATAATATTATTAATGTAGAATATTATTATAATGATGTTTCCATCTTTTTCGCTACAAAACACAAAGAAAAAAATCTTCTATAGTACTCTATTGGTGCGTTTGAACAAGAAAGTAATGAGCCTAATTTTGATTCAATTTCCTCAATCATGCAAATATCAATAAATAAAGTTCATATTGTATAATAAAGAAGTTTAAAATCAAATCAACATACAAACATTGACGTCATTACAATATTAAGAGTCATACGATCAGGTAATATTGTTTTCTGGTCGATCTTGGGACAAAAACAATATATATTTGTTGAACTATAACTATTGCAATTTACATTCAACCGATATAAAACCTTAGAGTTGAAGATCAACTTATTTATCGTCCCTTCATTTTTGTTCTGGTTAATATCTAATTTTATCTGCACTAACTATTGAAATAAAAAGTTCTACGTCACTTATAAATTGGTATACAGTAAATATTTTTTCTGCATATCTGTGATAATGATAAACAACAAAAAACATAGTATATAGTAAAAATATTTTGTATCTGTTTCCAGCAACTTTTCATCGCAATCAATACCCTGCTATGTTCTTGATTCTACTTAACAGTCAATATAACTTCCTCTTTCTTTTTCAATTATTCTCTATAGTTTGACATCCCAACATTTAGTCTCTTGCTCATCTCATTGCCATTACTCGTTAAATGAGGACTTTATTTTTTTTAAACCAAAGACACGTAGAACCCATGTAATTTTAAGTTGATCCGCTACGTATGAAGCTCTACCTGTGACTCACCATTAACCTTGGACAGTGCACCCGTGACCCGTCAACAGACGCACCATTTGCGACCCACTTTGAGACACCGTTCCTTTGTCCGATCGACACACATGTCATGTCTTAATCCGACTTAACCATTTAAATGAATAACTAAGCCACTGCTACGTTCAATTGTTTTAATAATGAGTTATATTCCGTTTTGTTGAACGAACTTAGGAATATTCGGGTTAGCTAGCTAATAGACATCGCTTATGACAGCGATTGCAAAAAATACTCTGATGTGCGTAGCAGACTTAACAGATGCTGAAAACGTTACAATTTAGTGGGAAGCCTGGATATTAACATTGTGTATCCATAATAAACACCCACCAAGCTGCATTGGGGCAGAATGGTAGTTCAATGGCCCAAATTCCTCGTGTATTTGTCCCAAGGAGGTAGCCTTGGGTCCAATATTAAGAGGTATATAGGCTGTAGATGTTGATGATAAAGGTTCATTAACTCTAATTTTGGTGTTTTCCAACATACATAACATAGGAGACCGGGTAGAGTTGAGTCTACTTTCTTGATGGTATATCTTGAATTTGCTGAGCTTGCATCGACAGTTATCTCAGACTCTACCCGAGATTCTCGGGTAAATGTTATTCTCGGGCCGAGAATAACATTTATATGCAGTAAAAAAATCTCGAGCTACACGTATTACGCGTGCTGGACTTTTGTTGAGGCTATTTATATACTTACTTATAAAATTAAAAGTTATCACTGTGGATATTCCAACAGCCGTAATTATTTATTTTTATAATTTAGCAAGGATTATCATCTAAGTAGTAACCAGCCAACGTTGTCACCTTCTAAATTTATTCAAATCTGACGCCTTGTGGATGAGTTTTTAACAAGTTTTACTTACAAATCCTATCTCAGCTGGTGGTCCTGTGGCGTCAGAGATGCCGACGCCCACACGCAGACCAGCAGCTGCGCCTGCGCAACACAGCACGCACACGGCCAGTAGCATTCTTGATATCTAGAGACAAAGGACTTATTATTTTACAGCTTAACGCTTAAAAATACTGTTACGCCTGCTGAGAAATACTTAAATAGACACTATCATAATTCATCAGACACGCAAAATTTTGTGCAGGCATTATCTGCAATTAACTTCTACCGATATTTGCCCACGACACTGCAACATGTGATGAAAAAAAAATAGTTTTAAAAGATCGATATCCAGGGTCGCTATTTACATAACTAAATAGTATGATGAATCGCGAGCGGCTACAGCTTCGTGCATACAAATTCTTCTTGTCATTCTCGAATTATATAAATCTGTGTAAAATTTAACGTCGTCACGAGATTTGCTTATTTTGGAACGTTGAAAAGTTATTTATTGGGAAGCTCCAATAAAAACGGAAGTTCCATAAAGGAAGTGTTCTTAGTTAGTCCCGCTGAAACTCAATAGCGGCTTGACAGGTTTTAATAATTTTTGTGTATATATTTTGTGTATGTTTTTGTAATATTTTGTTTGCTTTAATACAAGTTTGGTTTATAAATAATAAGAAAGAAATCCGAAAGCAAAGTATCATAAATTATACTTTAAATTAGGGAATAGGTGAGAAATGTATATTACCTATTACCTAACTTTAATATACCTACCTAAGACAGTTCGTGATTCAAAGTTAATTTCTGTGGTCGTGTATCTATCTTCACATATGGTCTCTACTGCTTACCATCAGGTCTGTCGAGTCATTTTCCCAGCTTTATATTAAAAAAAACAAAAGAACTAGGGCAAAACTTCTGGTTTTTTTTTAACGAGACTACCATTTTCCCTATATTTTTGGATAGACACCATACTCAGGTGTCATTTACATGTCATACATGAATTCCACTCGTGCTTAACCTAGCGCTGACACTGGCATTGAAGTTCTTCCGGCGACGTGCGTCGTTTCGGAAACAGGGAAACAGTACATTTTAGTGATCGTTCGGAAGGAGGAAGGAAAGGTATTTTTGCAAGTACTTATGGCAAGAGTGGAATAATTAGAGTTGTATTATATGCCCAATCAAACAAAGAAAACTAAGTAAAAGTAACGCTGAGTTATAGGTATACCTCAACTTACGCGTCGACTGGGAGTGGAATACTGGATAGCATAAAGTTCTCCATTTATATCAATTTTTTTTCGGATTCGGAAATTCTCGAGTGATCCTGGTATAGCAAGCGTACATGAGATACGATAATCACTATCCGTCAGGTGGGTCATATGCTTGATTGCCTCCTAAGTGATATAAAAACATAATAAAACTCATTTACTTTCTCATTACGAAATAAATCTCTCTTTATATGAGTGTACAGATAAATTTTATTAAGAATTATAGAGAGAGACTGATGACTATTAAAAGTTTCCGAAAGGACCTGTTCTGAAGGTCACAGGTCACAATCAAAAAATAATAATACTCTCTGCGCATGGAATGTTCCGGACTAAAATATATTGCTGTTACTAAAAATTTTACGACGTGTTAGATTTTTCCCTTTACTTACTGATTCAAGCCAAAGTAAGTCTACATATAGAACATACACTAGCAAGATAGATTGACACAAAATAAGAGACAAAATCATTACTTTAATGATTGATTACTTTAATTTACTTTCATTCCATTAACAGGAAAAACCGAAGCGGATTTTAAGGCGTTTGCGGAAATAAATATTCAGAAGGAATTACACTTGACCTTCAACTTAAACTAAAAGTTTTTAGACAACAACCAGTGTACCATGAACGGTATTGTTCGGATTGATATTGTGCAATTTATATGTAAATGATCCGTCAGCTGTCAGTGTATGTACATCATTTCAATCCTACTTAAATCATCGAGCTGTTTTCCATGAAACCAACAATAGAAATCAGGAAAAATATTATAAGGAAACTATTGACAACAGAATCATTTCAAAGAAAAATAAAGATCATTTCCGTATTTTTCCTACCTACTTTATTTTTTATTTAACAATTTATGTACACAGAAAGACAATTAAAAGGACACAACAGAATATTAGAGAATTGTACAAAGGTACTGCTTATTTCTATAAGAATTCTCTTCCTTCAACCTTTCCTCGTATATGGGAAAAGTGACATCGAAAATTATTAAAATTATTTCTTTATCTAGTATTTTATTATTCGTAGGTTATATAGGTAGGATGCCGGAGTCTCCACAACAAGAGTGATTGTTGTGTGTGGTAACTTACCGACCCTTACGTGACAAACATCATTTTTAGGAATATGTTGTATTTTGCGCTTTTTGTTAATAATCGAATCAATCCCTTCACTTTTCTATTCGTTCTGCTTTCACTTTTCATTCATTCGTAACCGAACAGTTATCTTAATTCGTAGCATTATAAATTACTTCAAATTTGAGGGCACAATAGCGAATAAATCTACGGCATTCTATATGTATTTTTGGACGATACCTACTCACTGCGTATTTGCATAGCACTTAGCACAATGTCTCTTACCGATTTCAGAGTTAATTATTCTAGTTTGCTCAGATGATGTTCGATTGACAATTTGAAACACATAAATTCTCAGAAGCCAGCCCTTCCAAAATTACATCATCGCATTAGTGATGTTAAGTAATAATAACATTTTGTCTGCTGATACTATACTAACATATAATAATACATAAGTCACACAGATTAATAAGTAGTCATTTTAAGTCTGGGTAGCTACTATTTGTCTGAACTAAATAGCATCGTCGAGGGAATTTAAAATCGAACACTTGTACTTGAGTTAACCGCAGTGGAGTTGTGTAAAAGTGTTAACTCCACGATGCTCTAGCGTTGCAAAACTATACGCATGTTAGCATAGCAACTATAAGCAAAATATTTAGTCACTAGAATATATATTAACGGACGAATCACAACGTTATTATAACAGAACAAGAACAAATGAAGCCAGTCATGGATGCACTGGGTTTCTCAACTGCACTTTCGTCATGGCGAATCTATTGCGACAGAGTCGATAACCATCTGATCTAAGGAACTGTAATTGGAGAGAATGAAGAAAATTACTAAGTGGGAAATTCATTGGACTGAAATAAAAATCAGATAGTATACATTATTTCTGTCTCTTTTACTGGTAAAAGATACCTACCTACCTGCAATTAGTGTACCTACGTTTAACTATTAAGTAATCTGTGCCTATGTTGCTCTATTACATGTTAGTTGGGGATTTATAAGGCTCTGATTTATGAGTCGGTAGGCCTTCTGTATCGGGACCGAGGTTCCTAGAGCCCACCTTGGAATTAATTTTTAATTTTGATGTAGCTTTCGGAAATGAAAACATATTCTTCCCGTCCCGTCAGTCCACCTAACCAACAGAAATAAGATCTGACCAACGCTGCGTATATTGGTACGCGGGCGCCAGAAGTCCAATCCGCCCTGAAAACCCGTCAGTCCTTGCAATGTGCTCTACCTACTACCATTTTAATCTTGCATTTCTTTGGGCTACGTCGGTGACTAGTTCTCCTGTGGATCTCACTTCTCTTTATCTTTTCCATATCCTTTTGAGTGACTGGACAGTAGGTATACGCTGTGATGCTGTCAAAAGTCGTTGATCCAGATAATCATTCTCAACAAAAACTTCCACTGTAGATCTCTACATACATTTTTTACAATTTAATTAAAGTCGTAATAGTCGTTGTACAGTCGAAGTCGTAATTATTAATACAACCATTGATAAAATGGGTATTAATATTATAAACGGAGAACTAGTATTATTTATCAAATGGCCGACAGACTTACAATGAGTGTGGAGACTGAAAGACAATTGATTCCGTAATGCAATCAACAGTAGATTTATTTATCTCATATTGTAAAGAAATGTCTGACCAGACAAAGAAATATTTTCTGCTCTAAGAATTATCTCATGAAAATGTTATATTTACCGCGAATCCGGTGGTAAATATAATTATGATAAGCATAAATAAGTATTTGCATTTACTGCTGAAAATCCGCAACAGTTTGCATAAAGAGTTTTGAACATTTTATCAAAGCAAATAACAGCAATTATTAATTCATTACTAAACTAGTCAAATAATTGTATTTGTAATCCTTCCTTCGCTATAAAGCCATGAAATATTTTAATTTATTATTAAGTTGTTATGCTACTTTTGCCGGGCCCGCAGAATGTTATTTAGTGACCTTCATATATAAAACTGCATTAAAATCGCATGTTATTTCAAAACTGGCATGACATTGACCAAGTTACGCCAAAAAACTTTATTTTTATTAAAAATATGTGGTATTTGACTAAATAGTCAACTAATTAATATCTAAATAGTTAATTCAAAAATTATAAAAGCTGTGGTAGTTGTTAATTAAACAACATTTATTAAGTTCTGCATGAAAAACCATGTGAAAACCACAAGGAACAATGTAAAAACTAGAAAAAGGTCTCTGTTCACGGCCCTATTAGATATACTATAAATTTCTTTATATTAAAAAATCTTAATAAATTTTATGACTTTCATGACTTTCATAGTTTTAAAAACGTATAACTTTTGTATTACCATAGTCGTTACACTTTAAGTTTTTTATTTTTGGTGCTGACTGTACATTAATACCGTCTGTAATTTGTAGCGCGCCGTAACGACGAAAGCCCTAATAGTTTATCTTTAGTTTATAATACATTTTTATTTTAGTAGGTACCTACTGACAATGTTGACCGGCTGTTCAGGTTATCACCAAACACCGGCGAAATTTTATCAACCATTCACCGATAAATCAATCAGATACCTAGGTATTATATTTGATACAGTTAACTGTTTACGTTCGTTTCGATATAATAAGATGTTTGATAAAAAAATAAATTAGTATATATTTTTGTCAATTTTGACTTTGCGTAGAAAAGAAGGTAGTAGGTTAAGTAATTATTGACATCCGAAGTTTGGTTTTGTAAAGAAATAGGTATTGTTGTCAAATATAGTACAATTAATAGGTACACATCTGATTTTTCTGACATCTGAAGAAAAATCTGCTTTAAGAAATGTATTAATATAGAAGACACATTTATAAAAGGAATTATAATTAATTGACCCATTCTAAAAGTTTTGTATTTTGTATAACCTTTGTAGAAATAAAAAAAACATTCAGAAGTTCACTCTTGTAATCGTACGATTTTAATCGTATTGGTACCACCAAAGATAAATATATTCTTAGTGCTACGAAAAAGTAATCTACATACTTATCCATTTACTGGAAATTAAAACTTATAATAAAGATACCACAGTAAATAAAAGAATTTCTATAATTTAGTAATCTGTGGAACAAAAATAAAAACAAAAATATTAAATCAGCCCCCGACTAAAATAATAAACGGTTTTAGACCAATTACTTTGCTAATGCAGGTACTAGGTATTAAATATTACTATACCTACCAATCTATTTGTATACATCTATACAATCACAAACAATTTCTCTAGCACATCCTACGCGTGAATATTGTTAAAATCTATCAATGAAACAAGAACGCATTCACAACAAAAAATACAAGTTCAATTTACGCGCGTGCTATTGGATAACGGAAACAGGCGCAAAGCGTGCGTCCGTATGCAACACTCGCGGCGTAGGTACTGAACTCAAAGTACAACATACTGTACATTATACAATATACTGAACATTGAACAAGTATTTAACTACACAGCTAAATAAATAATGAAGTTGGTTGGATTGGAATAGACGCTTTAATGAATTTGTTGCATACAAGACTTCGACATATTTTACACACTAACACTGCCCCATGTTTGGGCACAAACAAATATCAGTTAATCTTTCATGATTGTGTGGACTATAAAATAAAATGCCACTTAATTTAAAAGCATTGTAGTATCCTTTATACTAGCTCACGTTTAAAATTCGCTATTTTACATAGATATTGGACTAACATTTTAAGTGAAATGTTAACAAACGTTTTGTATTCTATTTATCAATTACTTATTTTCTTATCCTAATTTTAAATCAATTTGACCGCTTGACATTTTAGCAGTCTAGAGTAAGTAAGAAGGAAAAGACAACGAATAATAGAATAAAAAGTTCTTATTAAAGATAAGATTTATTCTTAACAGGTAGTACAGCTCGGAATATGTACCTAAGAAAAAGGTATAAATATTTTTGAATAAGAAATGGAAATTTATTGTAACAACCAATAATGAGTAGCAAATTTTCATTAACAAACCTAGATGTATATTCAAACAATTCAAAAACTGCTAATGAAGTTTTAAAACACGCGGGTAAACTGGACGCTTAACTTGTACTCCTTGTCTACTTTTTGTACTGGTAACTAGTTTTACACGTCCCTGAGAAAAGAAAGCAGAGGAAACTAAAACTCATACAGCCAACTTTACACCCCCCTTTAACTTCACCTAGACTACATACCTTTCGATATAATTTTCATAGATTATTTTACAAAGTTAAATAATTCTCGCTGTGTTGCTGATTGACCCTCATTATTATGATATATAATGATATATTCTGTCTGTCATTATCTCACCCACCATCTTAATATTACAACAAAACCCTAACTATTTAGTGGCAAGTACAAACTCTCAACAGGGGCTGACCACTGTAGGTAAGTATTTTAGCAAATAAATAACTCAACCACAACACGGCTGTGCCATTGACAAGTTTAGTCAATCCAGTTGATTTATACATTAAAATCAATTATTCTCAGCGTTATGTTAAAGATATATTCTATTCTATATTTTTAAATTATATATTGGGGTAATGGGATACATTTCACTGGTATCCCGGAGCCAGAAATAATAAATAAATGACTATATGGACTTTCGTTTCCTTTGCCATTCCTATAATATGCAGAATTAAACAACAATTTACGTTTTTATTTTTTTCCCCAATTATTTGTGTTGGTAACTAAGACTTTTAAGCCAAATCTTCATTAATGTAGTTTTTATCTTTATTTATGGCTCCAGGATACTGGTGACATGTAGCCCTTTGCCCCATGGAGTTTTTGGTGACTAATGGTAGGCCCAGCTATTTTGTTAATAACTTACGAGAAAATATTTGAATTATGCAAAAATGATACGAAAATGGAATGTTATGATAATGATTACGACGAAATGATAAGTAAATGAGAATGAAATCGTATAATGTTGTTACATAAATGAACTTACCTACAAATGAATGAATGAAAATGAAACACTGAAAAATCTCACGTAAGTCACTAATAAACGCTGAATGATGTATTCCATATATTGCATGACTTAACGATCCTTTTTGCCATAAAACGACACTAATTTCATGACAAAAACAACACTACAACACAATTTATGAAATAAAACACACAGCACCAAACCGCCCCCCGCCATTACGCGCCAAAAACTCACAATTTACGTTTTACTGTCAATAAACCACAGACCTATAAAACATCAAATCTGCAAACATTAAAAATTAATAATGCAATTCCGGTGACAAAACACTAACGCCATCTCGTGCATTCCACGCAAAATGAACGCTAAACAGTTTGTTTTTCGAAACAGTTAAATAGATGGAGCTACTGTTCTACTAACCTGTTTGTAGAGCTGTAATCACACTAGCTAGCTAGCGTGTTATCTATCTAACCCAAATACTGAGAATAGACAGTAAAAATTATTTTATTTTTATCGGAAATCATGATAGAGCGATGTTGATTTTATTTTACCTATAGCAATTAATTTTTCATTAAAAAAAAGTATTCTGAATATAATAAGCAACAACGTACTTAGTAAATTAAAATTGCTTATCGTATAAATCTTCGCGGAAATTGTTCAAATCAAATGTTTTGTACAGGGACAAAAATTCTCATCTTAACTAAAAATAGCTGTTCGGTTATTAAACCGGCAATAACAGATTCTTGACGGGTAATGGTTCAAAATCTAAACAGTAGGTAAACACGCTTTAAATTAGGTATGACAAACTACGAATACGAAATAGTCACGATCTATACCGTAGGTAGATAAGATCCTTTTCCTTTCGTGCAAGTATATATAAGGCCTGTTCAGTGTGAACGACGCCGCTGATCTCCAATTGCGTTGCTGCATACCTGCTATTCAAGGCAGACGCCATACTTATTTTTATAATGCTATCTATAAAAAAGTATCACATCAAAAGTGGATGGTTTTATATCTGGGACAAATAAATAAGCGTCAAAAACAAAATAACGTTTTACTTAAAATCGGTTGTATTTACATTTCGTCCATTGTAGAAAATCAATAGTGTTCAATAACATCACAAATAAATAAAATCGTACTAAGGTATTCACATAGTCGTACAACGTACACAATATGCGACAGCACATTCTTACCACAAAATGAAAAGGCGGGACAAGTAGAATTTAAATAAAGGTTATGTTATTGATTTTATCTTTAGAATTCATAATCAGAATAAGTTTGTTCCCTTTGGTATTACATCGATTTGCTATAAATGCAATTCAAAACAAATGGTTTCGTCGGGGGCCGCCTGTAAAACATAACAGATCATGTTGATTTTCATGTAAACCGTGATTCCACACCGGCACCCCGTGAAAGACTAAACGGAGTGAAAACTGAATCAACATGAAAGTATCAAAACACTCATAATATTAACGACGTCTAGTTTCGTGACGCGATATACACCAGCGCGATTACATTGCTGGCCAAACCGGTTTTCATGGCAGAACAGCAATGTACAACGCACGAGGGGTGATTTTCCACGCGAAGGAACGCGTTGGCATGTCGTAGTAGAAGGCGCGGGGCAAACGGCAGACGCCGGCCGCGGGGCGCGGGGACCCACGCCGCGTGCGGCAAATCGAACGAGGCCACGCGAGAAGCGGGGGGCACCGCGCCGCCCACCCCCGCGTCTCCCATAGCGTCCTTTCATACAAAATGACGTACATCCTAACACTAAATCACTTTAACCTAGGAATCTCTTATTCCGTACCGTGAAACACTGGAATTTCGAACTGAGGGTTCTATCCTAATTAACAATTATGGACAAAAATTACAGGTCGGTTTTAATGTGTTCACTATCGCGGCGAGACGACCGTCGCGCTCTCTTTATCAGTCGTTCGGAGACCGGGCGGTCGGCGCGCGATGTGCACGAGATAATGGCGAAATTGTGATATTTCTCTAATAAAACTGTCTCCTGGAATAAGTATTGTCTACGGAGGCAGTTGGGGGCCTTGCGTGAGCTCAACCCTGCACAAATCCGAACCCCTTGGACAATCGTCAATTTATCTTACCAATCGATAGGGAGTCGTATAAGAGCTAATTTAATTCCTAAAATTCATTAACTACCTCACAGTCCACACGAGCTTCGGAGTTGAACAAAGGGACATCTAGTAACCGAAACGTGACAAAGCTAGTCTCAATGAAAACCAACAGAACCTGAATGTAACAACCACACTATGTTACATTAATGATTATAAAATCACAGGCTTCACTTACGCTAAATATGTACACACAAACTCTCCTCAACAACAAAAATGAAGAATTGAGCTTTGTGACTTAATCGCTTATTTACTAGAATAGTACTGCCATTATTAGCTTACTTCTATGTTTTTTATTTATTAAACGAACTGTAAGATTTCATTGTGGAAAAATATCACAACTTCACCACTCAACAGGCTCAGGTAAACCTAGAATACAGAGTTGGTTTCACTTAGAATAAAGTTTACTTTCGAAAAACACATTTGTACATTTCATGACAAAATTCAACATTCTGCTAATTCTTAATTACACGCTCGTATCTACGAGCTTTAAAAGTAAAGATACAACTTCGGTACCAACTAAAACATTGTAAAAATTGAAAATCTGCATTGGATTTGACTTAATTAATTACATTTGTCATTTAAATAGAAGTGCACCCGTTCGAGGTGGGCGCGACGTCGGCCCCGCATGTTCCCAACTGTTGTATCTTTAACTTTGCTGTCGGTTGGTGCTCAGTTGGGGCGAGGCGAGGCCGCGCTGATCCGGCGTCACAAGCACTAACACATCACTGTGACATTGTCCGTGTATACAGGTACTAGCCCTATTACGCATCATCCTCTTCTTCTTCATCTAATAATTCTTCTTCTACTTCTTCATCTGCAACAAAGCCAAATTTATAAATCTCTTTAACAATAACAAAGTGTGGTTTACCTTGTTTCATATTTTACTGGCCTCCTATATAATCCTATTTGAACAGACTTCTTCATTTACATGAAAATAATTAAGCAGTGAGACTTGTCAACTTAACGTGATTTAATCCTTGTTAAAACAGTTTAGACTGCAAAGCAACTTATAAGTTTCAGTTTGTATCTTTTTGGTTAATATTTGACATATGTATTTGAGTGTCAATAAACTGAAATCTTATTATTGGAACTGCACAGCAGCTTGGTGGTGCATATTTAGATTATTCATAGCAATCCTTTTTAAAACTACGTAAATAACTAAAGTCAATTGTTAAGTAAACTTAGTTCCTAAAATTTGCAAAATATGACAGTGAACCTTAGGACTGACTGTAATTGTTTATTACTAAGTATTTAATTTATGTCAACCAGTGTACTGACCGTTATCTTCGATATCATCATCTTCCCCCTCCCCAAGCTCTTCCTCGTCTTCTTCCCCTTCTTCTCCCTCAACTTCCTCGTCATCGTCCTCTTCACCCTCTCCCTCTCCTTCTAAGTCTTCCTCTTCGCTGTGTGGCTCATCATCACCGCCTCCGCCATTTTCTTCTTTTCGCGCCTTTTTCGCTTCTGTAGTCTTTTCCTGTAAAACAATGAATGTTATCTTGAAATGTAAATTTTATAAAATTGTTTATTTAAGTAGACACAAACCTTGACATTTGATGATTATACAACTAATTAATAACATTGGCTGTTAGCCAATTGAGATTTGATTTCCAATAAACCTTAGATTGGATGACTTCTCAAAAATTTATTATACCATAGAAACGTTCTAACTTACGTGATAGAAATATTGTTAGTTACGTGAGACGCAGGTGACAAAGATTCGTAACGATAAAGAAGCGTGGGTCATTAGTTGTGTAGGGGAAGGAGGACGGGCAGCGCGGGGCCGGCGTCATACGGCCTATTTTGCTATGGCAAAATCAAACGCGGTCACCGCGCACATATACACAACGAACCCGTAAAGGCATTGAGCCAACGAAAAACGCGCCTAAATGACGGCTAAAGAACTATCCCCGTGGCTTTATCTCTATAAAATGATTCGAATCATATACTTTCTAAAAAAAATAGGTAATTTAATTTATCATGATTCCTTAAATTGAATAGTACCAACACCATGTGCTATGGCTCGGTATGCAGGTTAGAATGAAGAAACGGGGATGGACGACATTACAATGTTCCTACAGAAATATAGTTATAAAAATTCCCGCTCGAATTGATATCAATAAATAGCAATTAGTAGATATCAACTCGTAGAACAAAGTAAAATTACCTACAAAACACCTACATACATGCAAATAACGCCGGGTCATTGACTACTTTTAAGTCAATTGACCGAAATAATAATTTTAAAAATTGTGCTGCTATAACTTCAAAATAGAATAGATATTTGAATTTTGTGGTTATTATTTGTAATAGTTAAAATTTAAGGGCCCGAACATTATGTTTAACAAACAATCGCGGCGAACGAGTATGACAATCCAGTGTACTGAGACTGACATTTGCCGGCCATGTTACCTATCCGTCTAGCGTCACGCTTTCACGACCAATATAGTTCTAATAATAATCGAATATTTATATTGCCTGTTCAATATTTTAAAGATATCTGTCTAGTATAAACTAAACTTAAGTATTTTTATAACAGTTAGATCAAACAACCTAAGCGTACGTTGTCGCGCCATGTTTTTTTTGTACCAAGGTCATCCTCCAGTATAACGGGTAAACAATGCTTTAGGATAATAAAATAAAAGTACTCGTAAAAATAAAAAAATGTCGACATTTGTGTAATCATAAGACACCATTAGACATCATGGCATTGAATCATCGATTACCTCACACATGCTATAGTGAATAACTCGTCAGATAATGTCATCTAAAATATGCCGGCTTGGTACTTCACACTCGTGACTTAAGGCGTCGAAATAATATACAACACGTGGAACAATATTATAATTTAGAAAAGTCCAAAAAATTAGCGTAATATGGCCTTATTAATAGCGTTCGATAAAATGGCGAGCGATTAAATGAATACATTGCTATGACATGTGCATTTACCTCTGCCGCCCTTTTTGCTCCTTTCAGATCACTTTTAGGTTCCGTCTTCTCTTCGCCGACCTTGTCCACGGCCACTTCACTGTTATTTTCCTTGGTGCTCATGATTTTTCTGATTTTGGTATTAATTACTAGAAAATAGTCAAGTTGTTTGATTGCTCAGATCCGACGCGCGACTGACTGAGCGAGTGAGCGGCCAGACGAGTTTGAAAACGAAGATGGCGCGGGCTTCTGCACGCCGCATCACCGATTGGTTGAAAACTACAGCCATTAGCAGCTTACCACTAGCATGTGGGTCAAAATGTTGAAATAAATTTTCGATAATGAAAGTCAGAGGTAATATTTTACTGACTTAAATTATTTTGAAACCTATTTCGGTGGAGTCTGTAAAATTATTTTTCTATGAATTGCTATTTTCTCTTCAAAAAATGCGAAAAATAAGTCGCGGCAGCATGCTTAATTCTAAATATTAACACCAGATGGTGTTTGTGCTTTGGGCGGACATGGCGGGAACATAGAAAAGTTAATCAACTAAACGAGTATTCAATAGTTCGGGAAAGCAGTTTAAATTACGAAAATATTGTTTACACATGTTTTTGTTAATTTAATAATATATAAATACAAAAATATGTTGCAATTTCAGAGATTAATACAAAAATAGGAAGGAAATGATATAAAAGTATGAATAAAAAAAAAGCTTCTTTAAAATTATCGTTTATTTACACAATTAGGACTTACATACTTTTGTAATTTACTCAATGCATTTATTGAGTAAATAACAGATAATATACGTAAACGTCTAAACATCTTTCAATTATTGTGAATATGTTTTATATATATATCACACAATACAATACCGAAAATGGAAACCAAAAACATACATGGAAGAATCATAATGTAGTTATTTATTACACAACAATGCTACAAAATCTATTTATTTAACTATTCTATTATTTACACCGTCATTATTCTTATGACTTCTTTAATATACAAATATCTTCACGGTCAAAATTGTTAGGTATTTCAACAAGTAAGTATATAATAGTCATAGCAAATAAAGAGTGCAGAATAGACTCGCAATATCGCAAAACATTAATTGTAAGTATATTTCTATTAATTATGGAAATTATAATTTCATGTATTGAACTCTCCTCGTAACATCTCAGTTTTTCTTTTAATTTCTTAACAATTTAACACTTACGACCACGATCTACCTAATTCTTCATTTTATGAGTCCATCAGTCAGACACCATTTTTATAATTATCATATTCATGCAAGTAGTTCGCATTAATAGTAATATGTGTCATGGGTAGTTAGTGCTGTCGATTTTAAAATAATCATGTAAAGTAAACAACACTGAAAGTCTTGGAGATTGAACTACAAAATCTTTTTGTTTCTTATTCCATAATTAATAGCAACTATACCCAAAACAAATATGGCAACAGTTAATGTATTTATGATACATATTTTTCAAAAACGCTTCGTAATTTCTCTTTACATATAAATCAAAAGAAATAGCCATTTTACAGTGCCCATTGCGTTCATATAAACGAAACTACTGGAAGTTACATATAACTAGATCAAAAATGTATTTTATGGTTTACAATAAGTAAATAAGGGCCGACTATACAATCGTCGGATAAAATGTATCTCGAGAATGATTTAGACATATTTACTATAGATTAACTGTCAACTTGTCACAGATATTCTTCGGTTAAAAGTTAACTGTAGAATTAAATATCGACATGAAATTAAGAAATAATTACTTATCTGAAAGTATAATTTGTTTAAAATATCACTGTACCAGTTTCCTTAATTAACAGTGAAAACTATGAAATAAAATGAAAAGATATAGAATGTAAAGTATATTTAGCGTAGTGTGACAAAATCATCTGCAGTATTTAAATCCTTTGCATATTAACATAATAATACAGCCGAAGGGTTAACTCTTAAAATAAAAAGGCCTAATATTCTTCTCACACTACTTAACCTCAGTACAAAATCTATTTTAAGTTGATTACAAATTGAGAAATTTTGTATGGCAATATTTAAAAATTTTGATATTAGAGTCTAGCTACTTACTATATATATATATTATATGATAATAGGGCAAATAAAAAATTATTACATCGCATTTATATTATTCTTTTCATACTATATTTAACAAATCATATTCAGGATATTATTGACATCAAACAGACATATCACAGATGATATGTAAAGTGTATGCAACAACATATCGTGAAATACATTAACATAAATTACATTACAAATTTTAAAAACGTTTATTGATAAATATTATTATTATAACATTGGCATTTACTAAAAATCTGCAAGTCTTATAGAACAAATTTTAAATAAAATAAAAATAGTTCAAAACATCTATCAGATTAGTATATCACAGGCTTGCAAAAGTAATTTACATTATTTATTTTCACTAACCAACTAACATACTACATTCTTTATTTAAAACCATCTAAACGATTAAATTCAGACAAAGTAATAATCAAAATAGCAGAAAAGCGTGCTGATAGAAGGAGCGATAGCAAACATAACACCAGTGTCAGGATGTGGAGATTAAAAGACAATTTTATACATTAAATATAAATAAAAGATGTATAAATTGCAATTTGAACTTATTTTAATACCAAAAACTCTTCTGTATATCTCACGTGCTTTCACATTTAACGTTCTTAAACCATTAATATGGTTCAATTGCCTCTAATTCTTGGTTTCAAACAATCCATTTACGAACGTTTTTGCTTACAAGGCGTCGAAGTTTGACATACATTTGATACATGGGAAATATGTCAAAATAAAGGCCTTGTAGGCAAAGCCAATTGTTATATTAATGTAACCAATCTTAAATAAATAACAAACAGACGACATTAACACAAAGCATAATATGACACACAGTGTAAAAGAAAAGACGAACTTTTAAGTGACTCATGATGAAAGTTCCGAAAGGGTAAAAACCTTATACTTTTTAATGCTCAGATGATTTGACAAAATGACAAGATCATTCGCTGTATAAATAATATTTGGCGATTTAAAAACTTGCCTTTAGTTATGCAAGTAGTTTATTGGTTATACATTAATAAAAATTTAAGATGGAGACTCTCCAGTCTTTTGTTTATTAAAGAAGCTAATTAACAATATAAAGAATGACTATTATGAAAACCCAGTAATGAAGTTTAGCATTAGTTGATTACACTTAATTGTTTATTAATGACCACCGAAATCAAAGGTTATAAGTTATAAAGATAATAGAAGTTTCTGTGCGAAATAGTACGTTGCTCTATTTACCGAATACGTACTGATTCATTACAATCAACAGAATTTATTTGGGTCATTAGATTATATTTACATTAGGGCATTTTTTATTTACATACGCAACCCGCTCTTCCATTCTGATTTAACAATAAAAAAGGCGAAAACTACGAAATTAGAATTTCAAAGATACGTCTAAACTCTATTACATTTGAAAATTAAGTGTCTATTTAATTTTGTTTCCGAGTAATTTTGGATAAGATTACTAAAGTTCTTTATAATCTCACTCACTTAGATGTAAAATAAAGAGAACATCAAAAAGATCTTTATTTAAATGGCTGAATAAGTTATTTTATATCGTCAAAATTTAACCCTACCACTGCTTCCACGAAATCTAGCTTTGGGGAAGAAGCAGCGCAAGTAAAGCCTGTTGTAATCTATATATTAAATAAATAATGATTCCGAACTAAATTTTTATTCATGTTGCGAGTTTATTGGAAAGATTATTGTGACGCTGAAAGGGCTTTATTATATTTTATTACATGTAATATTTATCATAGCATTTGCGTGTTATACTAGAAATTAAACTCGGAATACAGTTCGACCTCGTCAAATCCCTGTCATTTTTGGGATAATACATTATCTGCTGAGATTACTATTTCAGTTCGCATAGACTATAAAAATGTTGGTAACAGAGGTTAGATTACGATAATAAATGTGTAAAATATGCGCCATGGCGGGTATTCCGGAGATGTTTAGTGGTTAAATGTTGTTGCGTAGTGGGTAAATACCTTCTCACTCTATGATAATAACAAAAAATCTTAATAAACTTAACAGGCATTGATTCAAATGATTAAATGTCATTCTATCTCTTTCATGTTAAATTGGAATGGAAGAGGGACAAATAACCTAACTTTAGTTTCAGAGAATATCAGCAGAATCGCCATTATTGTAAATTTAAATTTAAAGTCAGTCAAGAAATGTTGTTATACACATAGAATCTCGTTCAAGAAATAAAAAAAGTAACAAATTACTGTTCTACAATATTTTACATTTTAAATTTTAATTTAAAATATTGCATGCCTGTATTTGTAAACTGTTGGTACTCTCTAAAATATATTTTTATAGTTTTTACACAGCTTAAGCAATACTATGTGAATAGATATGAGAGTTCATAGCTGCCGTCATCATCTGTCTCTATTAACGATATGAGGCAGCTTCAGTTTAACCAGGAGCCTTATAGTAAGCTCCTGAAGGATTATTAAATTATTGTTCATTAAAAAATCTACCTTATTATCGGATCATCATAAAGACAAACGCATTGATTTTGAAAATGCATTAAAATAAAACTTAGATTAATAAAATACATTTTTTAAATACATTTTTTTTGTACGGATATTTAAAACTGTACAGTAAAACTAAACAAAAACCAACTCTATTCCTATAGCTGAAATGTTAAAGATCTAATAAATGTTGAATTTGCGCATGCGCAACTGTCACTTACAAAGAGATTAAATTTCAAAAACAACACGTACATTGTATGTTTTCGTTATTTCGAATAACTTTTTACTTTTGTTTGTTTTGTATTTTTGTATTTATTCTTACCAAAGAGAGAACGTACGGTCCTTAAATAGGTTCAGTTAGAACTAGTTCAGGAGCCTATTATTTAATGTAGGTGGTATTTGTTTAAAAAATGTTATTTTAATTCGGAACGGGTGGCTCTTGACCTTCACCTTGATGGGAAGTGATGACATTGATAAAGATGGCAGCGAGCTACCCCTGAACTCCTCGAAACTAAGGAACATGCTCTATCTTACCAAATGCCGGAACATAACAAGCTGTTATATATATATTATTTTAAAGTCAGAGGTAACATGATAGTAACTAAGTAGTAATATTATAATTTTTGTATTTTGCAATTTTGGAGGCATCGATGTTGTAGTATTTTGTTAATCTAAGTTTAGACCCGGATATAATAAAAGTATTTAATAATTCAAGTGGCCGAAGCCGAGGCTATATACGCTAGAACGCCGTGCAGACGTTCCCGTCAAACTCAATGTTCCCGCCGTAAGGTCGCTCGTCGTCCGCGTACAGACGCTGATCTCCGTTGCGCCACGCGCTGAACAACGTCGGCAGGAAGTCGTTGAACAGCGGGCTTCGTAGCTGAGACACGCTGTTTTCGCGGACTACCTGCGCGAGAAATACAATAATACGCTTGTTTACTTAACTCTAAAGGCCATATATAATTTAAAATATTTAGGGCGCGATTGTTCCAATTCGCAGTTAATCCATTTGCAATAGTGAAGAAACGTCAATTTCACAGTTTGTCCAATTCAGGACTTAACCTATTTGGTTAATCCAATACATAGGTACTATGGATGAAATAAATATTCTTACTACATTTAGACGTAAAATTAGAATGCTAATATAGTGTAATGTCGAAATTTTTTGACGAACATAAATCAAAATATACTTTACTCAATATTTCTCAAAAAAAAAAGTGATAACTGCAGATTATAATCATCTATGGTTATCTTATATAGTCTTATGAGTGCCGTTAAGGAACCAAGTCTTTGTAACGTTATTTATCTAACAGTTTTTGTACATACGCACAATTTAATAAACACTATGGCACTTTATTTTATAACTTTATTAAACTTTTATTGAACTTGTACCAAGATTACAATTAGCGAGCATGCGCGCAGTTATCTCTTTGGAGTCTAGCCTTCCAGTGAGCCCAAGAGTGTGTTCGATATGTAATCCAGTAAATAAGCATCACAAAATCGTATATAAATAGATTGAAAAATATATTTAAATATTATGAATGACACAAAAATTACTTTATAATTAATGATGTTTTTATTTCATTTTAAGTTTATTAATTATTTTTAAGAGCATTTAGGAAACAAAAAAAATACATGAATGTTATTTTATAAGTAAAATAATCACTGACCCTTTCAATGCCATCGAAGTCTGGATCATTTTCACTCCTAGGTATCCATATCTTGACGTCTTTGTCTAGCCCACTGGTCGCCAGCACCGGGAACCGGGGATGTGTTTCTATACAATTAACCTGAAAACAAAAAAGTAGAATGTAAACCTATTTCAGTATGTAAGTAACATTTAACTATCACACAAATGAAAGAATGAAATTTTAATCTAATGGGATGGGACGCTCTTACTAAATATAAGTTATGCCTATAGAAATACTTATATAATTTAGTGTATAATTTATAGGATAACATTCGTAGCATCCTATAAAGTCATCTAAACAATCATCAGAATTGATTTTTAGAATATTAAAACAAAATGTTAAAGATTAAAAATTAAATATTGACACTTATAATCCTTCATATCAATGGGATATTTACCATGTGTGTATGGATGCATGTGAGTGTTTGTTGGTTTTTGTGTGCTATGTCAGTGAGTGACTATATTAGTAACCATAAAAGTGTAAAGTGCATTTACATAATGATTATTTATTTATTTACACTGTAGCGTGCACACACACCTATAATAGTTATCCGCTTTTTGTCGGAGAGAGTAAAAATTGTGTGTGCTAAATTAGCAGATAAAATTTTACTACTTATGCTCATGACCTACAATTTAAACTCTATTGGACCAAATAGAAATAAAAAAAAATATACAGTAGTATGCAAGGGCGGATAATCTCTACTAGAGATCTCATCCAGTTAACCCGTCATGGGTGTGAATGTTTTTTGTGCCAATACCATTTACTATATGTAACCATTTGAAAAAAGCAGACTATACCAAATCTTTTTTTTACGAAGAGTAATCCATTTACGGACCTACCCGCCACTGGCTAAACGGCGGGAGTGTGTGGGGCTCACTCAGTACCTCAATAGAGCGGCACTGACCCCACAAAAACCCCCCGGTAACTCCATTGCCCTTCACGGGGGTAACCTGGGTTCAGCAATTCACCAGGTCACTTCCAGGCAGCCCAGCCTTATAACTGGGCTCGCGCAGACTAAACCAAATCTACATACGTAAATGTATATTTAAATATGAATGCATTTAATAAATTAATAATATAAATTCACTAACTATGGTTATATCTATAACTGCAATAGAAAAGAGAAAACAATTATGATGAGTGAATGTGCCCAGGAAGTGCTTCTTTAGGTTAATACAACCTAAAAACCTAAAAAGTGTTTTACGAGTTTAGAAAACAAGGATGACTATTTAAATCCATTTGTTTAATACCTAATATGTTGGTTGTTGGTTTGTTATTGGTTGATCTATAATAAATATATATGTTCAATTCTATTCTACGTTTTTCGGTATTATAACCACTCCAATTCAAATTTATTATCAACTAGCGTTCCGCCCCGGTTATGTATATATACCTAAGCTTTCCTGATGAATCATACTATCTATCGGTAAAAACCGCATGAAAATCCTTGCAGTAGTTTTTGAGTTTATCGCGAACAGACAGACGCGATGAGGGACTTTGTTTTATAATATGTAATAATCTAGTTGTTACCACTCCATTAACATCGCCCGGCATCCACTGCACTATGGCCTCTGAGTTCTTCTCCCAGATGTAGATGTAGGAGCAATCTGAGCCAGACACTATGTACTCGCTCTTGGGCCCGAAGAACGAGACCCCCTTGAAGGTGGCGCTGTTCCTGTGCCCGCTATACCTATGTTGGAAGCCTTCTTTCACTTCGCTTGTATTGTCTCTGGAAACGATAAAGTATATTATATATTAATTCAATGTACTAATTTCGGTAAAGGCATTCATTTCATTTTTAATTATTACTAGTTGAGCCGATGAACTTTTTTCACCTAAAAACTCCCACTAACGCCATCTATTAAAAGAAATTTGAAGTAGCAATGGAAGAAATGTCAGTTTTAATGTTTAGAATATCAGTTAGATGATTCTCCATACTGAAAGACCAATTTTGTGTATTTTTAGCCTTTTCTTTAAGATTTTCCCAATTAATTTTATTTTTAAACTACCCTGAATTAAGCCGAATACAACACAATAATAATAATTTAAATTGGTCATGCCATTTTTGTATTTTAGCGGTACTAACAAACGGGTATTCATTTTAATGTATAAGAAAAAAAGAAGAGAAAGATTTATTAAAATTAAATAAAAGAATTTATTATTTTTAGAAATAAAAAAAGCATTAATATAGGGCGTAATACTAAAAATTGTAGCTAAGAAGCGACAAGCAATTTCTTGCATGTACAAATACATATACAATACATTTCAAATACATATTTACATATATTTATTCTGCACCATACTAACTAGTAGCCGTCAGCATTTAACATGTAGATATGAACTATATATCTTCAAAGAGGCGTAAAAAGGCACTTTTTGAGTTGGCTGAAGGTCTCTAGGGCAGTATGACGTATAGGCATTGAAAAAAAGGTGGAAATTTCACGGTATTGCTGTATGTGGTATACTAACTTGTCGTAAACGTCGGCCTTAGCGTCGAACAGATAGACGTCTTCGTCATTGTAGGAGCCGAGGATCTGGGAGCCGTCATGGTTGTACACCGCACACGTCAGGTGCATCATCGACAAACGCATATTCTTTCGGTTGTTGGCCTACAACATTACATAGCATTTTGAACTTACTGTTTATAGTACTAAGATTATATGTATATATTCTAGTGTTGCTGAACTTTCGATAGTTTCGCTATCGATTAATGACATGAAGTATATGTTATACTATCGATTACGTGGGATATGGTAAATCCTATCGACATATACATTAATTTTGTGTGCAATAAAATATATTTGTATGACTGATAGATTCTTACATCTTGATAGTCCATATTTCTATGACTGGCAAAAATCAAATAACTACCTATATAAAGTATGACGATCTAAATGTTTCGTCACAATTCTTAAAGTAGTTCAACCATTCTAATCTTGAAAAATATTTCTATTTCGGTGTTAAGCAAACTCAGGTATTATCAACTTACCGACTGATCGTTGAAGAAGGCGGGGCAATACATAGCTATCGGCTTGGTAGACTTCCGTCGGTCGTAGACGCGGATAAACTTGTCCCGACCAGCCACCACCAGCTCTCGGGGGTCGGATGGGTGACCACTCACACTGTATAAAGGTATGCTGCTGCCGCGCTCTTTTATGTGGAATAATCTAGAAATACCGAGAAGTTAATAATTAAAACCTCCAATCTTCCAGTCTTTATACATTCCACTGCTACATATCTTCCAACATGGGAGAAACACATGAAGAGTTTGGGTGATACTACCACCTCGCTAGCCAGGTGTGGCTCGAGCGGGCTCACGTGTCAATGTATCTGGTGACTATGTCTGCGCGCACGTCGCACTGCATCACGAGTCCGTCCTCGCCGGCGGAGGTGACGAGGTGTGGCTCGAGCGGGCTCACGTGTCAATGTACCTGGAGACTATGTCTGCGCGCACGTCGCACTGCATCACGAGTCCGTCCTCGCCGGCGGAGGTGACGAGGTGTGGCTCGAGCGGGCTCACGTGTCAATGTACCTGGAGACTATGTCTGCGCGCACGTCGCACTGCATCACGAGTCCGTCCTCGCCGGCGGAGGTGACGAGGTGTGGCTCGAGCGGGCTCACGTGTCAATGTACCTGGAGACTATGTCTGCGCGCACGTCGCACTGCATCACGAGTCCGTCCTCGCCGGCGGAGGTGACGAGGTGTGGCTCGAGCGGGCTCACGTGTCAATGTACCTGGAGACTATGTCTGCGCGCACGTCGCACTGCATCACGAGTCCGTCCTCGCCGGCGGAGGTGACGAGGTGTGGCTCGAGCGGGCTCACGTGTCAATGTACCTGGAGACTATGTCTGCGCGCACGTCGCACTGCATCACGAGTCCGTCCTCGCCGGCGGAGGTGACGAGGTGTGGCTCGAGCGGGCTCACGTGTCAATGTACCTGGAGACTATGTCTGCGCGCACGTCGCACTGCATCACGAGTCCGTCCTCGCCGGCGGAGGTGACGAGGTGTGGCTCGAGCGGGCTCACGTGTCAATGTACCTGGAGACTATGTCTGCGCGCACGTCGCACTGCATCACGAGTCCGTCCTCGCCGGCGGAGGTGACGAGGTGTGGCTCGAGCGGGCTCACGTGTCAATGTACCTGGAGACTATGTCTGCGCGCACGTCGCACTGCATCACGAGTCCGTCCTCGCCGGCGGAGGTGACGAGGTGTGGCTCGAGCGGGCTCACGTGTCAATGTACCTGGAGACTATGTCTGCGCGCACGTCGCACTGCATCACGAGTCCGTCCTCGCCGGCGGAGGTGACGAGGTGTGGCTCGAGCGGGCTCACGTGTCAATGTACCTGGAGACTATGTCTGCGCGCACGTCGCACTGCATCACGAGTCCGTCCTCGCCGGCGGAGGTGACGAGGTGTGGCTCGAGCGGGCTCACGTGTCAATGTACCTGGAGACTATGTCTGCGCGCACGTCGCACTGCATCACGAGTCCGTCCTCGCCGGCGGAGGTGACGAGGTGTGGCTCGAGCGGGCTCACGTGTCAATGTACCTGGAGACTATGTCTGCGCGCACGTCGCACTGCATCACGAGTCCGTCCTCGCCGGCGGAGGTGACGAGGTGTGGCTCGAGCGGGCTCACGTGCAGCTTGTGCGCGGCGCGGGCGTGGCTCGCGAGCCGCCGCCGGCACGCCGCGCCTCCGCTGGGCGGACATTGGAGGAGGCGAACCTACACCGCAGAAAACTAATCAGCTTCAGAAAACGCATAAGTGTACTGGAACTTCCGACGCCTTCAAGAGCCTCAAGTGAGTGACAGAATGGTTATTAAGTTCGCAATCTTACTTGGCTCCTTAGTTATATACGTGAAACTTATACTACTTGCTCAAACATTTAAATAGAACTGAACAAATGGTGAACTGTGTTTTCTAATGTAAGATAATATTATTTGAAAACTATTTTTTCTTTAATTGTTATTCGGAACTACTCAGACTAATATATATTTAAATAAAATATAAAATACAAAACCAATTAAATTGGACACTTAATTATGTTTAAATCTTACCTGACCATCTCTTGCACATGTGACTATATTCAATTGACTTTGAGCGTTAAGGTATAGGAACTTGCTTTGGAACACATTAGATTTATGGCCGGTTCGTATAGTCTGGAGGGCTTTTTTGCGGGCCCAGTCCCATATAACTACATTTGTGTCATCTGAACCAGATGCTAAGAGACGACCTGAAAAGGAATTTCATATGAGACGTAACATAGACTTAATTTCACTACTAAAACTATAAATAACTACTATAAAAAGGGTATTGATTTAGAACAGATTTATAAAGATAATTTGTGACATAATTCAGAGCATGGAATTCTCGAAACCTTTTGACCTGATACTTTACAATTTTTTAAATTGCAGTCTGGCTAATTTACAAATTAAGCTGCGATGAACAATTTTATAAATATTTAATACTTGAATTCCATGTGTAGTATTTGACCACTGTAATAATTTTTAAAATTTTTCTTATTTTTCTTTTAATTTTAAGATTGTCCTTATTGCCACTCATCAGTCCTTAACTTTTACTGATTCATAAAGATATTGAATGGTTTACAAAAAGGCGATTCTAATTAATTATCATCTTCACATATATAAGAAAGAAAACAAACTTACCTTCAGGGTGAAAATTAATAGAATTTACACAGCCTTTATGCTGGTTCAATTGACACAATTTGTCCATTCTGTAAACTGCATGTAATGAACCATAAAACTTCTGTTCAAACTTTAAGTCGGTTTCTGATGTTTTTTGACATGGAAATGTCAGCCCGAGCTCACGATTTATTATTTCTACAACAAAAACTTAGTTTTTTAATGAATGCGGTAAATTTTCTACATTAATTTTTAGCTAGGGAGATCTAGTAGCCATCTTTCATTTGAAGGTAGCTAAATTCAAGAAACTGAATCTAGTTGTACCAAGATATGAAGAATCAACTTAGATAACAATCCTACTAAATTTATGTGTAATTTACTATCAATGTTACTCTGTTTCTCAGTTTCCTAAGCAACATCCTACATAGATGACAAAAGGAACGCGATTGGGAAGTAAAGCAGAGCGACAGGGCTACTGTTTCCTATGTGCAGTGCAAGTCTTGTCCCACTATACCATCAACCCAGGCTACTGAGCACCATACATTCATTGGGTAAATGAATCAAACCAATTGCTTGCGTTCACTTATTTGTCCTGTCCTGTTGTTATGTGTGTAATTTGTTTCAACTATAGTTCTTTTTAGCATCATTTCATATTGATAAATGAATACATAATGAAATGCATCAAAATATATCTCACATAAAAATAACTTGAGTGTTGTAATTAAATGCTCAAAATAAATTAAATTCAATAGTTATAACCGAACATGAAGAAACAGAGAGTATCTGTTTGTTAGTAATGTGTTTAATGCTGGAATACAAAGTGTGTATGCTAAGTACAGAATTACAAGATAACAATTGACCTTTATTTATTATAAATATATGACCTAACAGACTTACAGAATGAAAACTACCTATCAACCTCTTATCCCTTGATTTTAGTACATTGTATCTGGAGTCTAATGGAAAATTATGAATATTGTATCTGTATTGTTTGAGAAAACCTCTGCACAGTCTGAGTATGTAATAGAAAGATTCAACAATCTATGAACTATAACCAAAGACTAAAATATTACCTATAATTATATGAACTTACTATAATGATTGGCTTTTATAAATACATTACTTAAGATAATACACTATATAGTTTTCTTTATTAAAGAAACAAAATAAATCTTTAATACAACAGTATGTACTAAATTTACCAAAAAAACCTCATTAATTATTAACTAATAAAGAGAAAAGTTTAAGTTCATTTTATTCTGAGATAAGTGCCTAGGCACTCCAGCATCAAATGTAACAATAATGAGTGTAAACAAATAATGAGTAATCAGTATACTAAAATAGCCAATTAAAAATTTCTATATAATTAACAGTAGCTCTTGGCCTTAACTAGGTGATGGTAAATGTTATAAAAGGCTGAATCCATCATCAGCCTTATCACCAAGCTCAGCCACACCCAGATGCCACAAACACAGAAGAACTGGCTATTTTACCTTCAACTGCCAGAACACAACAATGCTGTTAACATTATTATTATATGAGGTAGTATTCAGAAGCCAGCAAGATGCACTGACATAAAGATGTACCACCAACCAGAGTAGAAAATTTCAGTCTCCACTGGGGATTGAGCCTAGGACTAAGTTAAGTGGTATTATCCACTAAACCACAGAGCCTATGTGCAACAAACATATATTGGTCAAAATCAAAGAGTTGCAAACTAAGTGAGTATTCTAATGATCATGCCAAAATAACTTTCTTTTGCTATTCATTGGTTTTGATGTCAATCAAGCATTTCCTGAAATAATTTATTACTTACCTTTTAACATTATGTAATTGTGCTTAGGTCGGGTTTTGAGTAACGCACTAGGAGGGCTTCCAGTATTTTCAGCCTCAGCGTCACCTTCCCTTGATCTAGACCAAAGACCTTCTTCTTCACTATCTGTATCTTCAGGTTGCAATTGAACCATATCATCACTGTCATCATAACTGTCATGGCTCTCTGAAGATTCACTGTTGGAGGAAAGAAACATCAATTCTTTTGCAGACAGATTTTTTATAATGTAAATCATTGGTACAATGGAGAAAGATTTCAATACTAATTAATTCTATATTGCAAAAAAATGTTATCAATGTTATTAAAAGCTGCATTTCAGAAACATACCCGCTATGTGAATCTGAAAAAGGAGCAGGCAATCTTTGCATATCTTCACTTTCATTTTCAGAATTACTATTATCTTGCCTCATATCAACAATGCTCTCTTCATGTGACAAATCATCAGAGTCTCTTGATGAGTCATTGCTATCAGAATCCCTATCGGGAGTTTTTCTTTTTCTGTAGTTTCTAGCTCGTTTAGGACGTCGAATGCTCAAAAGTATCTCGCGCACATTACTACTGGACGGAGCAACGTTAACGACCTCGTTGGATGGACCTTCACCAGCTCCCACATCACTGCTAGTGCTCTCAGATTTATCTGCTGATACGCCGCTGTCCACATTCTCATCTTTACTCGAAGAGGGAACTAGAAGAAACAACCAATAAGGATGGACTCGACGAAATTTACGTCACAATTTTCAAAAACAATTATTGCCAAAACATGATAACAAGTAATTCTTAATAATAACCTTCTTTAAAGCTATCCTGTGAACTTCCATCGTTTAATTTGAATTTTTTTCCACTAAATAAAGGACTCGGTGGTGAATCTTTGACATCATCGTCACTCGAATTGTTGTCTTCCATTTTAGGGGCCACTGAAAATCTACTCAACAATAAAAACAAACAATATTTAAGACGCCTAAACTAAATTTTAGAATATTATCGTAATATTAAAAATTAATTTTAGAGTAAAAAGAACTAAAGACTGCAATGGAGTATTTTTCCAAAAAAACAACGTTTTTAATTATTAAGTTAAAGAGATGGGGAACTAATGCCCATACAGCCATAATTTAAGACTTGTGTAGTGATTTTTTCTTATTATACACCTACCTACCTATGTGTAACCATCCCTTTGGTTCGTGGAGTTTTTGACAGCTAATACTAGGTGCGAAATCGAAAAATGATACATTAACGAAAATAATGTCGGATAAGGATGATAAAAGAATTAACTATAATTGAACTATTAACTATATTAACTGAATTAACTACTTAAGTTTTTTTTTGAGTATTTCTCTTCTTGAATTGGCTGATGTACATATTCTATTCTATTCTATTCTATCCTGCAAATTAATAAACGAAAATGAAACATTGCAAAATACTAGCGCAAGTTCACAAACCTGCTGAAATTTTTATTTAATATATTGAACAATTCATTAGGTATTAAAATTAACCATTTTAACATTAAAACATACTCTTCGAATATGATACTACATAAACATGCACGTATGTATGTATAAGATTGAAGTATACATTTAAATATTATATTACATGTATTTCATAGATAATTTTACTATGTATATTTATAATTAATAATGAACATTATTCGGCCACTTGTACAGTTTTTGCTTAGCCGAATAATTGACTGGTAGAGAATGAGTTTAGTTGATAAGTCGGCTATATTTAAATGTTTTATAGATATTAAAGTTAAAATAAATAAATAAAGGTTAATGTTGGTTCATGCCAAAAGGGGTCGTTCCATCAAGCATTATATATAGCAATCGAATCACCTAATGAAAAATGTACGGGATTTTTTTTAAGGTATGGCTGTATAGGCTTTAGTTTCCTATGATTTCCCTATAATAGGGAGGATTAGACAAACAAAAAAGAAAAAAGTCAGTAACCAGCTGATAATGTCAAAACAATGTCAATTGTAAATCACACGAAAAGCTTTTTCCAATTGTCCAGCGTGGAATTAAAGTGAGCGTGATTGTTTGTTTGTTTACATACATGATAAATCTTTGACTGTTACTGCAATGAACTATTATTAGTAAAGATTATTAGTAAAATACTCATTTAAGATTTTGTACTCCAATTAAAATGTTAACCTCAGAGAACATGTTATCATTCTTGGATTTACTAGACTTGGATGAAGAACTAATTGATTCCCGGCTCAAGTCGCTTATGACTAGAAAAAAATACTCCAATAAACATCTTGTTAGCACTTCACAGCTATTGCAATACAAACTACTTATTAATTCGCAAGATAACAGTGAGTGTGACAACGATGAAGAATATGAGTTTGCCGCAAAACTAATAAAAGAAATAGACGAAGAAAATATTGAAACAGTATGTAAAATTATATCATTAACTCTTTCTTTGAATGGCAATACACTGTCAAATAGATGTGAGCATTTAGTACAGCAACTTTTGCCAAATATGGATTTACCAATCTCACAAGATGGTTTTGATGAAAAACACTATACACATGCTTTATTAGTACTTAAAGTAACAGATAGTGTATTAGATGTTGTCATTAAGGATGGAAAAAAGTTGTATCTTCCATTTCTAGAAGTTCCCCTTAGCAATATTCTATATAACTCACAGAATTCTTTAAAGATACATTTTTTAACCTGTACTGTTCCAAAGTTGTTTGAAGCAGTTGCTGGCTTTAACATTCTAGATTCAACATGGAATGCTGTAAAGAATTTAGATGGAAACAATAGAGAGATAACTCTAAAGGTATTGAGTTGTCTGTCAGATTATTATTTACCCACTATGAACTGTAAAGGCAATGTCACATATCAATCAAGTATAGTGTATCAATGTGAGTTCTGGAATCATATATTACAAGGGCTCTTATCAACCGATTTATCATTGAGAAAAATATGTATTTATTTGGCAAAAAGAGCATTGGACTGTGTGCTTTTACAGAAAAGAGATATTTGTATAAAATTGCAAAATAAAATAATTTTTAAATGGAATCATTCAGAAAGTCTGTCATATAAACTTATGTGGGATAACTTCTTCATTCTGATGGATAGTTTGGAAGAAAAACAGAGTAATATTGTTTTGCCATCATTGCAGTTGTTTGTTGCTTTGAAAAGTATGGGTAGTTGGCTCAATTGTGCATTTAATATTGGACTAAGACATGACAATAATCAAGTTAGGTTCAAATGTATACAGCATAGACTTGAGATACAACTTAACAGTCAGTCAGAAGGCATAATTCTACTGGAAGCTTTGAATGATATAAATATTTATGATAACCTTATAGAATATAAAATAATAGAAAAAAGTTTATTTAAATATTTAACAGAAAAGGACACATTTATACATATTTTCAAATCAATTTCAATAATAAAATGGTCACCAATTCCTTTTTACTATTTTATCAAAGTTTTAGCAAATAGAAAATTTAAAATCAAATTAGATATGGCAAGTGAAGAGCTCAGTAAAATAATAATTGGAATATTAAAAGTTCCTTGTAATAATGTACCCTTAAGGAAAGCAATATATATTAACATCTCACATTTTGTTGGAAACAATTGTATTGAATTACATTGGAAAGATTATATTAATATTTTTCATCATTTACAATCTGAATTAACAATATCTTGTTTGGATAATCCTTTTCTTTTCAACTGTAAAAACATTAAATTAGAAGAAAATGATAGAAATGACTTTTTTGTATTCTTATTAGAAACACAGGCACATATTGATTTCAGCTTACTGTATCTCAATAGTCATGAGGAAGACTTAGCAACATATATTGAACTATTGAGTGAAAAGATTGATAAAATGGATGACATCATCAGTAGACAATATTCTGATAAAGCAGAATGTCTTAATGAAGTAATTTATTTCACTCAACTTTTTTGCAAAACAAATATTAACAAGAAAGAATTTATTCATACAATACACTCTATTATCTGTTTCAAATATAAAAGTATTCTGCAATATATTTTAAGTTTACTTTCCAATAATGTAATATTGGAAATAGGAGATATGAATCTGATTTGTAATGGACTAATTTCAATGTCCAGTGAAATAATGGACAAGAGTTTTACAGAGGATTTACTGCAATTGTACAAAACATGTGTTTTATTTATTAATGACAAAGATACAATCTTAGAAAGCTCTGTGTTGAGCTTATTTATTTTGGACAGTTTATCAAAGAACACAATACTCCTTTCAAACTACAAACATGAGATGATTAGCTTAAAAACGATTTTACTATTAACAACAAAATTTGAAAATAAACAAAGTATTGGAAGACTGAGAAATGTATTTTTTGAGAAGTCATGTACAATAGTTTATAATTTATTGAAAATAGAAAATACCATTAAACAACATGTGGAAGATATTGTTGAATACATTGAAATTGTAATTGAATGTGGTGGATATGGGTGTCTAAAACACTGCCTCAAAATTACTAATACTATTTTACCGTTTGTAATTAGAAACAAGGATATAAGATTTAATATCAAACAGTTTCTTGATAGAATATGGAAAGAAATAGAAGAATTGAAATCTAACAACCAATATACACCTTGTATGGAAGAATTCATTAATTTAATCACTAATAATTCATTACTAGAAATGCCCATTCATAATAATACAATAATACTTTATTGTAAGAAAATAATAGACTATGGTTCTCTAAAAACAGCACCATTATTGTATTTGATAAATAAATTAAATAATAAAATTATAAGTGAAGAAAATGTACATCTTATATATGTTTTGTGCGAAATATTACTTTACTCTCCTGTGCCAAGAAAGGATCAAAGGTGAATGGGTTCTTAAAAATTTTCCATTCATTTCTATAATATTGTATTCTAAATAAATTATTATATGCTTTCATTTCAGAATAGCTGAAAATCTTGTGGTGGGAGTATTACAAGACAGTACTTATGGTTTTAATAACCAAGAGTAAGTGCACAAAATCCTCATACAATCTATCATGTGTATCAGTTATGTTTCTACAACTGGTTTTGCTTATGAGTTGTCGAATTTTGAAATAATTTCCAAATATGATATTATGTCAGAATTCGACACTTCAACCACTGCCATCCGTAGTTAGATTATTGAAACCCTTTTTTTTTTTTTTTTTTTTTTCGACGGAAAATGCGTTACGCATACCCCAGTGCTTGTGGGAAGCGCCGGGGTTATGTGGGACTCCTCCCCCAGAGTGGGGGCCCTACCCACTAAAAACCGTCGTTTCTCCAGCAGGCTGCATATGAGGACGGATGCGGGGAGCTCATCGCAGACGTCCGCATCCGCCCCGCAGGACGACCATTTCCGGCCACCGCCGCTCCCCAGAGGGATGGAGTACTAACCCGCAGGCTTTCCTCCCCACACACGGAGACGTGGAATGCGGCAAGGGTCCCACCCCCTACCGCCGTCCCCCGCGAACCTTGCAGGTCCGCTAGCCACGACCCCCCCGGGAGGAGAGGTCCACTGGTCCTGAGAAGGACCATTTGGGTGTAGCCGGCAGAGAATTCTCCGCCGCCACGGGCTCAGACGTTGCCGTTGCGGGGACACAGGGGGCTTAAGAGCCCGCCCGGCGCCGACAACACCGTCACCGACGACCGGCCGCCTGAAGCGACCCGCCGGTTTTGCAAACCGGCCATCCACCGACCGCGAAGGGTCCGCTAGCCATGAAGGCTCCCACTAAGCTGCATAAAAGCGGCGCGCAGCCTTGAAGGCCGCCATACCTCGTCTCACCGGACAACTTCCCGCCACAGTCAAAACGCCGCACACCCGTCTGGGCCGCGCCTTACGGTGACGCCGGAATGAGGTTAGACTTATGGGCTGGAAGTGACCCCCGCGGAGGTTCATCACGTCTCCGCGGCTACCAGCCCTGCGTTCCCAAAAACCGGGTCGGGTTGCACGGATACCACCACGTGTGCCCACGGCACGGACTGCAGCGCGGGCTCTACAAAGCCCCAAACTACGACCCGAAGGTCCTCTGGCCTTGACACAGGCGCGAAGAAGATTACGCATACGCGGGGCCGCAACATACCCCACGCATAGCCGCAACTCCTCCACCCTGCCTAATGTGTACCGTGCATGAGCCAAGCCCAACGAAACACTTGACCCATAACCACGGTACCCACCAAACAACCTATGCCAATTCCGCCCAACACTGGCCGCTGAACGGCCCGCCACCTTAAAGGCAGCCAAACTAAGCAGCTAAACAAGCCTTTTCGACAAAAGGCGACAAAGCGCCACGAGCGAGCAACCGCTCCCCACTCACCGCCACAGAAGGCGGTTCGCGGGCCTTGAAGGCCCGCCATTCCACGAGCCGAAGCTCCACTGCCCCGCGTGGGGGCCCCACCAGGGTAATTTTTTAGAGAGGTTTTCTTCCTCGCGACCCAGCGCTAAGTGCAATGCGCCGAGCCCCCGACCCCCACAAAAACGTGAGGGCTACGGGATTGTGTGGCCGTGCAATGCCCGAAGGCAGCCACACGGTGTCAGAGTATTGGCCAAATAGGTATCCCTGTCCTGAAAAGGACATGAATACATAAGTGCCCAGGGTACGCCGGCCGTACACATTGTGAAACCCACCGTTCGCGCCAGATGCAATAGCATCGAACGCGACTGGCGATCCCCCAATGCATCCAGCACGCGAGGAGGCTCTCTGACCCAGTACCCCATTATTGAAACCCTACAAAACACGTCAACTCGCGTTCCAAGTCTTTAAAGGCTCGTGGCTCGAGTGCCCTGTAGACTAAACGATAACTGGGCATAATGTTAAATTGATAAATGTAATCTTTTTCAGATTGGAGACTTCTTTCAATTATCAAATCCAGTATCAATCTTTACTGGCTCTATCTAAAATTGACAATCCAGACGTTCTGACTTGTATTCAAACTTTTATCACTAACAGAGTGGAAGAAACTTTTAAAAATAAGCAGAGATACCATGGACATTCGCAAGCTCACAGGACTCTGTTAACATCTTTGCAACATTTACTTCTAATGCTATTGATAAAACCAAATAATAACGAACGGACCTTCAAGTGGTGCTTAGACTTATTGGCAAAATTACCACATCAACCCAGTGTGCGAATATGCTTAGAATGGTATATTGCGTTGGACCTATACATCGAGGTGAGAATGAATTGGGTAAAGTAACTAGAATAGTAAGAATCATCTTCAAGCCTAATCTTTTTAAAGTAAGTTTAAGTGTTTTTCGTCTGTTTTGAAAGTTCTATATAGGCCTATTTACTATAGCTAATCAAGCGTAACTGTTTGACCTTGAAACCGCTCTTGCTTCGTTTAGAGGCGACTCTCGTGGTGCAACTGAAATTCTTGATAGGCTGTTGTTTGCATAGGGCCTGATCAAGACTACATGAATAACAGGCCAATTAGGCAAATACCTGACCGTGCAGGAGATAGCAGTAAAATAATACTATATTTAGCATAGCACTGGCGCATAGGGCTCTGTGTGTATAGTGTAGAGATTCGAACAACAGAGGCGTGAAATGGCATTTTAGGCTGGCAAGGTAGAGGTGGCTATATACACTGGCTATCCTCGTATCGGCTAATCGAGTACTTTTACTACGTACCATCAGGCGGATTCGAGTTTTTTTTAATTTAAAAAATCAGCATCAGGTGGCAATCCACGTATTTATGGACTAACGTGCACAAATACGTAAGTTACTCAATAAATCCATATTCGAAAGTTCATCAAATTTTAAAAAAATAGTACACCTAAGTCTGTTTTTACACGGTCTTTTTGTACACGGTTTTGATATAACACGGTTTGAAAATTGAATATGTAACTGATGACGACAGCAATTAAATTTATGTTGTTGTATTTATGATTATCACTTATTCTATTTTATTTTATTTTTTACCTTAAAAATTGAATAACCTATTCTTTTCGTTCACAACATAGTTTTTTAGTTCCTGAACTTGCCATACATTTAATTTATATTACTTTTAAGATTAGAGTGCATATCTTTTTTATCATTAATTACTATGCTTGTGAAAATAAGCATTATATATTTGATTTAATAAAATAAACATGAATTCTTGTTCTTAAAAATTCTTGTTTTTCTCTAATTTTAATAGGTTTTAGAGATTAGGAACAAATCACCCATTTTTGTATAAGATCAATGTCTTTTTTTACACGGCTTCTTCTGGAACCAATCTACCGTGTAAAAACAGACTTAGGTGTATTAACTTTTTTATACCAAGATATATGCATACCTGTTTTGTATTGTAACTTAATCTAAAGGGGTTATCATTCAAAATTATGATTTTACAGAAAAAGGTTTTGGACGAGGAATTGTTGCAAAATCTTAGCAACATTCCACTGACATCACAGTTCATGATACTCTACTGGACAACGAAGCACAAGATCTTGAGTGGTACCTGCTCAGACTTAGAATATGACTTAGTTATGGATATGTTCTTGTCGCATACCATGGGGCAAGTGTTTAATACAAGGTTACATGCACAATACCTGGCTACAAAACTATATGAAATACAAAGAGTAGAATCAACAAAATATACGTACATGATACATGTTACAAAGCAAACATTTAAAGAATGTGCCAATGATAAAAACTTTGTCAGATTTCAAGAGGATTATTTTATTAACGAATTTGATATTGTAAATGATTTAACGCCATGTTTCATTTACTATTTCCTTTTAAGGCGTTGTGAAATAAACAATAATGAAACTGTCGATCTTTCTTATGTAAAAACTATTATTGAAATCGTTAATTCAAATATTAGTGCCAATGTAGCAAATGAAGGTTTTCATGAAGAATGGACAAGATGTCATAGATCTGATGAAGAAGTATTTGTTTTAAATACATATAAATGTGAGGAAAATAAAGTTATTGATGACGTAGAAGCAACGGGGACAATACAAAAGAAATATATACCCTGGAAGAATATGAGTGATGTGGATATGTATGAAGCAAACAAAAAGGTAATTACTTTTACACTGAGATCGATACACAGATAAAGATTCTTCAATTAAAATACAGGATATACCAGAGTATGATAGATCGTTTAAGTACTCGACGCACAAATTAATTTCTGTTGAATATAAATTGACAAAAACAATACATAAACACAGGACCACCCAAAACTTAATAGGTTTATAAATTTATGACGTTTCGAGGTGCTCTATAAATTAGCATTTTATTTTAAAAAAGTAAATTATCAATGCGAAGATTTCAAAAAACAAACCCAAAGAGGTCAATACAAATCTTTATAATCGACCCGGTCACAGTTATATTTTGTCCTCAATTCTGTGGTAATATAATTAATAATTTGCAGCGAGAAACTAAAAGCGACTTAATAGTGGTTGCATCACTGATAGACAAGCTTCCGAACTTGGGCGGTATGGCGCGAACAAGTGAAGTGTTCGGAGTGAAGACTTACGTCGTAGACAGCTTGAGGCACCTACAGGACAAGCAGTTCCAGGGATTGAGGTGTGTTGAGTTTCTATATATTAATCTGTTTGGTGGTTTCTGTGTACTTATAGTAAATATGCATATAAATATATATATGTTATACATAGGTTTTGAGTAGAAGTGTCATTAGTAAGTTTTGTTGTTAAGGCTCACTTCATACCCTTAATGGGCTCCACCGAAAGTCAGTGTGGTTTGGAATCAGCTGCGACTCCAAGCTGAGTTTAGATTCTTTCAAGATCACTTTGTAACTTGAATTATAATCAATATGCACAAGTTTTGGTTTCGTGATACAGAATAAAGAGTTTTAAGTTCTGTTCTTGTTTATCAATGATGGCAATCACAAATCTGTAACTATACAATCACCTACATTTTTAGCGTGGTAGTTTAAAATCACGCCTATTATAGCATCGCCGAGTCTAGGTTAAATCAACTCGTAACGCTATCTTAATTGTAGCGTGTCAGCGGAACGTTGGGTTGACGTGGAGGAAGTGAGACCGGGCCCGCCTCTCAAGCAGTATCTATTGACGAAGAAAGCCGAAGGCTACTCTGTGGTGGCCGCCGAACAAACATCTACCAGCTGTAAACTGCAGGCGTTCAAGTTCCCAAGAAAAACCTTGTTGTTGCTTGGGTAAGAAAAGGGGAGAATTCTTGATATAGAGTCAAAGTATATTTTAACTGTTATTTTTCATAAATTTCTTTTATTCTTCCTCCTTTTTAATACACAAAAAACCACACACGGATAGACTTCTTTCTAGAATTTCTCAAATCATCTCATTATAATCGATAGCATTTGAAAAAGTCTTTGTTATGTCGTTATAAATGGAGGGTACTTACCCTAAAAGACTATCTATAAGTTTCTAAAACTCATTTTAACTCAATTAATCTCCTTTGATACGAGTTTTAGAGATGATCATAGAACCAACAGCCGACTCAGTAAACCAAATATTTTTTTATGGTTTGTTTAAATGCCGTGCTTTATCTTACGGGTTGTATATTTCGTTATAGACACGAAAAAGAGGGTATACCTTGCGACTTGCTGCCAATGATGGACTTCTGCGTGGAAATACCTCAGCAAGGCTTCGTCAGGTCACTAAACGTGCATGTCACGGCTGCTATATTCATTTGGGAGTATTCTAGGCAAAACCTTTTTCTATAAATTATACCATTAAAAGAAACATAACTATTGATTTGACTTTTATTAAGTGTTAGAAGGCGCGGATTTTTCTGCGTGGATGTATGTTATCACATGAAAATGTAGTCTTGCGGCAACAGACGTTGAATATTCAATTCATATCTGGTAAGTCTGCTTTCGGAGTCTCTAAATTATAACAAATTATGTTTTCTATAAGCCTATTATTATTATTCGGAATATTTAGGACGATTAATATTAAAGAAATTTTATTTAAATATTTTTTAATTCTGATTTGCAGAACAATTTAAGAACATTTGGTAGTAGTGTGATTTTTACAGGTTTTACTTCAAACTCTTCTTTGTCAATTTCAATCATTACTTCACTTTTCTGCTCATTTGGAATTAGTTCAACTGTCCTTACTGGAATAGTTTGCATGTAGGAATAGTTTTTTTTTAAACGATTCCACCCTTCCGAGACAAAATCTGTGTAGGTATATGCATTTTTCCCAAGTGAAATATTTAGTGCTGGCAAATTTTGATGAGAGATAGGCGGTTGCTTTTCATTATTCTGTGTATTAATTTTAAAATCACATGTTTTGAAACAAATTTCTTGAGACATCACACATTCTGGATTAGAAATTTTAATTTTATCATATTCTTGAACAGCATTTGTAGATGGTACGAAAAATAGCCATTTCCTTTTCACTTCTGGCTTTTTCTGGATGCAGTTGCTGCAGCCAGCACATGGTGGTGTGTATTTTAAAACTCCACTACAGTTCCATGTTAGTGAGTCTTTGTATCCATTGAAGATAAACGAAGCATAGTCTCTCCAAGATCCACAAAACCAATACTTGTCTCTCTTAGCAAATGTATCCCTAAAAGCACCCCATTCTATAGACGATAATGCGTAAATTGGTCTACTTGGTTCCTCATCCTCTTTCTGTATTGGCTCAATTTTCATTGCATCTTTCATAGTGGTGTTTCCTTCTATTATGGCCATGCTTGCCTCAATAAGTTGTTTTACTTTTGCAACACCATTCCCCGCTGGAAACAGAGAATTACCAAAGGTGTTTGTGCGACCCAGAGGTAGAACTCCTAGAGGAAACTGATTTGCATGATCATTTCTTCGTAAAAGACCTGAAAAGTTTAAATGAAATCATAAAAAATGCATAATGTTTAATTTGCTCAGAGTGTCTATAGGCTAGCTAGTGAGTGCTTGTCATCAGGGAGGCTGTACACTTATTTTCCCCAATATTAAATAAAAATGCAGAGGGAATTATTATAATTCTTTACTTGAGTGAATTCCTACAAAGATTTTTTAAGTGTGGGTTGGGTTTTAATTTTACCAGCTTATTTATAAACAAAAACTGAATATATGACTCACCAGTAACAGCTTCAGACAATGTCCCATCACCTCCAGCCACTATAATAGCTTCTGTCCCACGAAGATTCTCAACGATTTCCTTTGCATTTCCCTCAGATGCTGTCTGAATCACATCTAGTTGTAGACCAGCCAAATGAAGCAGAGGTTCACAGTACTTCTCAAAGTCCTTCTTAGCTTTTCTCTTGTTTGCTACAGGGTTCAATATAACTGTCACCAAAGTAGGATTCCTTTCCATAGGAATGATTGTGTCTCCATACTTAGCAGCTTCTCTGCATGCAGCTCGCATTAAAATGTTAATTCTGTTGATAATTTTATTGGTTAAATAATGGTGTTTGTACCTTATTATTAAATGGACAAGAAATGTTTGTCATTAATATAGAAATACTTCATTATTGTTCTAATCGAATACGTACTCATATTTTTCTTTAACAGTAGCGGCGCCGTAATATAGTGCGATTACTCCAACCACAGATTTTTTCCAATTAGTTCGTATTGTTTTTCCAAATTTAACTATTTTCTCCATGTTTCTGGTTAGTTTTTACGTCCGCTAGTTTATTGTAAAAACAAAAATGTAAGGTTATCTAGGATCAGCTGTGTTTGACATTAGCAGTTTTTATTGTTTTTTATTGTTAAACTATGGATAGGAAAAGCAAAGGAAAGTGAAACTATAAATCCATGTCATTTCTTTTATATCGGTACTGGGATACCGGTATAACATATATTTTTGTCCCATGAAATTTTTCATGACATGACAGAAAATGTCTATATTTTTGTCCTTTTTGTCATAAAACCACAATTTTAACACTAAAGTTGTTTAAAACAAATGAAAAAAGATTTACGAAATATACAGCATCTTCAATAAAATCTATAATGATTTTCAGCATGATATTACTTCTATAAGGAAAACAACTTCGATAAAATGCTTAACAATTTATATAACGTAATTGTTAGTAAAAATCATAACCGTCATAATTAAAATCCTAAATTGTAAATCATTTTGTTCATCAACAATAAAAGTCAACGCGGACAACTTCTGAACAAACAATATTTATAAGAAATTTCTTATCAGTAACAATTCCGGAATAGTTTAAAAAAATATTGAAATGCATTGAAGAAACTGGCACTGTTCCATTCCTAAAAAGCCATAAGCTATTTAAGTTATATATTGTGGTCTTAGTTATTAAGTCCTGATTTTATGAAAAAGGCATTTATTTTTATCTTATTATAATCAAAGTTAGAGGAATATCAAAATTTAATCATAATCGTGTATTGCGATATTATATTTTAATTCCAAGCTCGTAAACCTTTACAATAAAGTATATATATTAGTTTCCGATTAAAGACTATTTAGCAATTAAAAGTTATTAGATAGCTAGAGTTACGACCAAAGAATATAATACTCCTCTACGAGGAGAAGAATGGTAACTACATAGATAATTCAACTGATTATATTTTCATAATCAATCCATAGACTACTAAGCAACTAAAATATTAGCATCTATATATAGTTTGTGGACATTTGTCAAAATGCTTTTGTGTACGAAACGTCATTCAATTTTCTTTCTATGATTTTGTACAATATTTTCCATGTAATTCATAATGAATTCAGATAGAAATAAAGAAAAAAAACTACCAGATGGTTGGATTCATTGCACTTCCAAATCAAACCCAGGACGGAGGTATTATTTCAACAAAAGAACAGGAAAATCTTCATGGACTAAACCCCAGGTTAGTATTGTAACTTTTCCTTTTTGAGTTATCAAAAGAATATAAACAAGACTGCTTTGTTTATGTTTTATAAAATCATACGTATTAAAATATTTTTCAATGTAACATGTAACAGTAACAGTATTATACCAGTAACAGTAGGAACATCTATTATATATATAAAAACTCATTATTGTAATGCTTTCAAGGCTGATGAAGCAACTGATTATGTTAATAAACAGAAAGCTAAAAAGAATAAATGCATCCATTCCGAAAAAAATAAAAGATTTGAGTCGCCTCAGAAAAACTCGAAGAGAAAATGTGATGAGAAAGATGAATGTTCTCCACCAAAAAAGAAACTAAAAGAAGGTATGTATATTTTTTCTTCACTGTCACTTTCTTAAAATTGTTGCTTTATGTAAGTAAAACAAACTTATATGATATATGATCTAAAACATAGTCATACATTTTGTTTCATATATGAATAAGAAATTAAGAGGATTGGTCTTAGACCATCATAACTAACTTATATGCAGTAAAAACAGTTTAACTAGTAATCAACATTCAACCTTTTTGTTACAGAAACACCGACTCCAGAAAAATTAAATAAGTCATCAAGCAACACTCTTAATCTGAGTGTAGATTGTAGCAGAAATGAGACTCATCAACATGCCACAAAAGGGTCAAGCCAGCATCCTAAAAATATTGCAAGTGCAAGATTATCACAATTTCAGGCACAACTGGCAGCTGAGGTTCAAAAAGAAGAAACTTTCACTTCAGATAAGTTACTATCAAAAGGTAGAAAAAGTCCAACAGCGACACAGACAGAGACACAAGCAAAAGTACAACGGACAGAACTGATAAGTCCAAATTTCAATGAATCAAAATGTTCAACAACTACTCAGTCACCTAGCAGTGACAGTTTACAGTCGATACCATCTCCATCACAATTTCTCACTGCTAATAAGATAATATCATCAATGAAAGCACAACTACCTGAGAAGTATTTTGATGAAATAAGACATTTAAATACATTTGCTGATATTGAAGAGGGTATAAACAGGCAATCATCAGAACATTCCTTCATGAAACATCCGGCTACTCCTCCACAGTTTTCTGAAGCAAGTAAACTTGTTTCTGCTATAAAATCAAAGTTGTGTTACAAAAGTTCAGTAAGTAAAGATACAGTCATTAAAACATTTGCATCAGCAAAAGAGCGTATGGAAACATTAAGGTCTTCATTATCTAATGAGGTAGAAACAATGAGAAGTGAGAATTACAATAATACTATGAATATACATGATATAAACGAAGCAATGGATGTCGATTACAAACAGGTTAGTTGGGTGCTAAAAAAACTGAATGGCAATAAATGTATCTATCTAAAATTAAAGTTATTTGTATTAGCAAATTGATTTTAATTTCAGATTACAGAGAAGGCACCTACAGTACAAAATGCAAAAGAAAGTATGGCTGTGGCTGCCAGCAGTAAAGAAAACCTGGTTTTAATTGTTGATACAAATGTATTTATACATCAGCTTGATATAATTAAAGAGGTTTTGAATTCACATATAAAAGGTACAGTCATATTTTTTAGAATTCAATAACAAATATAGAAATAAGTTGGTATACTTATTTATTTCTTTCATTTCTCTTTTCCTGAATTGTGTAATATTTTCAGGATATGCTAAGCAGCCAACATTATTAGTCCCTTGGCGGGTAATTAATGAATTGGATAAATTAAAGGACAATAACAATGGAAATGGTGCAATATGTAAATGGGCAAAATCTGCCATGGACTACTTGTACAAATCCTTGCCAGAAAACAATCGAATCAAAGGTAATTATAATAAATTTTTAAATGTGATTATGGCTTTTTTTTATTGAATTTTACTGTGTATGCTTAACAAGGTGAATCACAAAATTTTTATAAAATTTTAATTGATGGAATGAAAAAATCATTAACTCAGTTTAGAATCGAGAAGATTTTAGCTTAAATATCATGACATACATATTCGCGGTTCCATTGCATAAACATATTGGTCAAAATGAGCTGTTTTGTGAGGAACATTAATTATCCAATGCATACGGGACTTTCTTGATAGAAACTCATGTATATCTCTTTTATGCCAGTATTTTCCAACTATGTAAATTTTGTTTGCAGCTAGTTCCTTCAGTTACTTTTAAGACAGTCATAGCACAAAAAGTTTTCTTCTGACACTGAAACACTTTGTCCTAGTTGTTTTCATTGCCCCGGAAAATAATTGCATATACCTAGAAGCTACAAACCAATTTTATCAGCGGTGTATAGATGCATAACTTTTTTGGATAATTAATAGAGACTGTAAAAAACTGGCAGTTTCTTCATATAAAATCTATTTGATATAAAAATATAAAATGGCAAACATTTTATGTTATCATGTATTATTAGACCCAAAAATTTAGCTTTACACGTTAGGTTGATCTCTGCCACATGTTTTGTTGTAATTTAGAAATTTAATTAATTTCTCTGGCTTCTGTAACAACCTTGAAATCGAATATTTTCTACCTAGGCCAATCTCTCCGCGACGCCAACTCTCATATCTACCCATGTGAGATTCCGGATGATGAAATACTTAACTGTTGCCTGCAGCAGTCCGAGAGAGGGAAATCTGTGGTAAATATGCAATAAATAAATTTGATCCTTAAGACAAGTCGTGGTTAGAGGCACCGATGTCTCATAGTTAGCGGTGTCTAGTCATTTGCTGTGCTTTTTATAATTATAAATTCAATTATGACAAAGACTGTGTATTATTTTGTTACTTATTAGAACTTAATTTGTTTGTTTTTACATATCAATAATTTAAAGTATTATAAACTATTATTATTCTAACAATAAGATTTGTTTGAAAATATAACTGAAATTCAAAGATTTTCTTGTTCAAATACTCAAAAAAAAGTTCTGATGGAATAAATACAGAAGGTTTGTTTGTCATTATTACCATAAGGTGCTTTTCATTCCTTGTTAGAGTCAGGGAAATAAAATTTTGATAAAGTTGTTAGAGCTCTGAATACCAAGATCACAAGCCCAAAGTCTTTATCTAAATCAAATGATGACAGATTCTCCTGTCGAACGACAAGAACCTGTGCAACAAAGCGCTAATCAACGGAGTGAAGTGCATTGATCTGTGTGAGCTGCGGCGGCTGCTGGAGAACAAGCCGCAGCCAGACGCCTATCCCGATAGGCACGAGAACATGAAGCACTACGAAGACGCTATGTACCAGCTCTTAGCTAATATATTAGAGGTATGTAGACTAAGCCACACCTCGGCAGTCACGAGAACTTAAAATCAGCGTTTTGCCTTTTTCAAAACAAATGTAGTCTCCTATTTCCTAGAGAATGCCACTGGAACCAATTTTTTAGTATTTTTTTCAGAAAAGTTTTTGCCACTATTGTTATGTCCTCGTGTTTTCATAAATTCATTGTAAACTGAGACATAAATACCTATAAATACCTGAAAAAAAAAACGGATTTTCTTCTATGGTCAGACATTCGGCAAAGAAATTTGACGAGATTAGCCAAATTAACCAAAGCCTTACTTTAATTTTAAATGAAAAAGTGATGATTTCAGTCCAGATTTGGAGGAAATAGGGTTCCAAATGTTGTTTTTGTGTAATTTTATTATATATATTTGGTCCGAATTGTAGTTATCCCTATCGCGCTCGTTAGTTCGATTGTTCGGGCACAACGCTACAGTAATAGCTATATAAATACCTATTCTTCAATTCAGTTTAGACGTTACTCAATCATTTCTCTCCATTCCAGAACGAGATGCGCGCAAAATACAACAACCTCTGGCAACATGTTCTATTTAAAGCCCCTCCTTGGACGTTAGAGGACGTCCTGCAATGTCTTCTGAAGCACTGGATCGCGGTCTTCAGCGAGGTGTTTCCAAGAATAGAACATCTTATCACGGAGATGAAAAATTCCTTCGCAGCCATACGGAATAAGGGTGAGTGCATACTACTATTTAACCAAAATGGCTTACATGCTAAACTTCATAGCTTCACAAAATCGATTTTTGATATATGTAAAATAATGTGCTTGCTTGTTTTCCAAAAAAGAATAAATAAATTGAATATCTCAAATAGACGTGTTTATAAATTTCACCAGATCCAAAATCGTTATCCCAATCAGAAGTGATCAACTTCAAGGAGTTATGCTTGGATTTAGCAAAGAAATGTCAGATCATACCGGAATATATGGAACTAGCGAAGTTAACGGTGGACAGGCTTCACAGGAAGTGTACGAGCGAGAAGCCGGAGCTAGAGGGTGACATGGTTGTTATAGCAGCTTTTGAGGGATTATGGACTGTTTTTTCGAGTTATTGGTGAGTTTCATTATTGTACTTCTTTGCTATGTCGAATATTTTACAGGATAGGCCTTAATTATCTAGATAGATAAATAGATAAAGTCTTTATTTCCATTTCTACATCACACACAATTCATCCAGACAGTACATAGGTTAAAAGACAACATAATATTTTATAATAAAGGTATCAAAGATCTTTGTGTGTGCTGCAGAAATGCAAAAGGGTCGCAACTCAGTGACTAATTTTGTTCACATCCCGATGTGAACAAAAAATCACTGATATTCTGCTACAACACGAGGGCTTTATTATAATTTAAATTATAGTTAGGAAAAAAAAACAATTAAATATTAAATGTGTGTAGTGTTAATATAACTTAGATGTGTGAGATATTAGATAAATAAAATAAGATAAATATTGTGTATTTTTAGATAATATGAGTTTGTGATAAGTAGTAAGCTACGTAAAAACAATTTGAATCTGTAAATCTGTAACTTTCGTAAAGATGAATGGTTTAGTCAGTATTTAGCTGTAACTATATGACCTCCTTGGGTCTATCGTTTTTCTAATCTAGCGGCTTTGATTTGGACACGTATTTAAAAATGTAACATTCAATCAATCCTGTCAAGTTCCTAATTTAATTTTCATTCGAAATACAAGGTCAGTTGACGAAAATATGTCATGATTATTTTCGTAGCAGTAATGATGATATTACTTATGTTATATCTATAATTGTTTAATAATATATCAGTTTCCTTCTTACTGTTCCAGTTCCTTCCTCGTTCCTACTTATTATATATGTCTCCCTGTTTTGTTGTATTATTGCCACAAAATAAAAAGGCAAGGTATTTTTATTTAAGTCAAAATCAAGTCAAAAATATCTTTATTCAAATAGACTCATTTACTAAGTTCTTTTCAATCGTCATAACAGGGAATATGTATGAGAAAAACAAACAAATGTAATTAAAGGCAATAGTGATTACTTTAAGTGGCTATCAACCGGGCATTTACAAATTATCCCAGTTATATAATTTAAATATATACTAAATAAATTGCTAGTTTTAATTTTAAAATAATATTTATTGTAAAATTAAAACTAACACTAGTATGCATATTGCCAATTAACCCTACCACCGCTTCGACGAATTAGTAGCTGCAGAGAAGAAACGGCGCAAGAAACTCAGCCTTTAGTATTTATAATGACATTTACAAATCACTTCTGTCATTATGTATTAGTATTACAAACTTATACAAAACATATACATATGTTTTGTTTAACAGTGCAATCAAAAATCTATTTTTAAATATTGTATAATATTACGTTGCTATACACCACACTCACATTCAACCCTAGCCAAGAGGCACACGGTGACATAGGGAAAGGCAGTTAAAGCGTATCCCTTGGCATCAATAATCAAACATTCTATATTCGAATACTGATTTTAGTTCCTTGTACTTTTTGTAACTTTTACATTTTTTGAAGGACATTAGTGACCAAAGCAAATTTGTTACAGTGCCAAATTAGCAACAGGTCTCGGAATCTCTCACAACTTAGAGGACAAGTTACAATGCGACGATCCCTTAAGTGTGCTCACCAACAAATATGGCCTGTTTTCCGATCAGATATATGAACTAACAGCTTCTTTGAAAGGGTATGTATTTTTTTCATACACTCACACCTATTAGCTAGCCCATTATTTACATTAACAGTTTGTGTTATAAATACTAGATAACATATAAATATAGATAGTAATATGTATATGTGTGTATCATAAATATACTAAATAAACATACAAACATCAATGATTAGATAACAAATATTCGTAGTCAACATTCAAATGTCTCCCGTACTGGGATTTGAAACCGGGACCTCTGGCTATGAAGAGCAGGAGACTTACCACTTAACCAATCGGCCGTAACGTATTATTATTTTATTGGTACCATCTGAAGACATGTTCATGCTGTACTACTTTGCTGTTATGCTTCTTAGCATTTGGATTCTTCTTGCCACTTTTAATTGATGAGGTAAAATGTCAACCAACCGTAATTGAAGAATAGGTTATATTATTGTATTACAAACATTTAGAGTAATTATATATATATCTTATCCGGTGAACATTGTATCACCTATAAACTACCACTAACGCCATCTATGACAAGATACCCGCTAGATGGAGCTATGGACGATATTACAGTTACCATGCTAAATGATCATTTTTCAGTTTTTTTTTCATATAAAGGTTAAACAAATGACTCTATTTCACCTGATGGTAAGCAGAAGTGGAGTCAAATATAAAAGTGGCTAGTGCGTTTGAAACTATTCACTGTACTAGCTATCTCGATATTGCCGACCTGCATGATGCTTCTTCACGTCTCTTTTGGAGGACCCAGATTTGCAAGAATGAGGGAAAACGCGTGCTGGCAAAGAATTCCATTTCTTGATTGTGAGTGAGTTACCAATTTTCTTGGTATTGAGTTGAATATTTTAGTGTTATATTCCAGTGATAACAATTTTACAAAGTTAAATTGTTGACACAAAATAATAATAATAATATATATATATACTTTAAAACACAATCAAGTTAATAGAATGCTTTTTAATCTATGCTGTAATTTTGTATTTTTCTATCATGTTTTGGTGAATAATTAATATGATATATCTTCTGATATTTTGTTTGAATCTCGGCCACGTTGTCGTATTGCATTTCGTACACCAAATCTTTCACGTATCCCAAACTATTAGCGGTGCTAAATCTGGGACACTCGCCGGTCATCTAATCGGTCCATATGTACCAATCCAAGTAGCAAAACTATTATTCAGAAACTCTCTTTCTCTCCGACCATTATGAGCTGGAGCTCTTGCAAAAATTAAGTTTCTTTGCTCCGCCGTGGATTGTTTTCTTATCTCGTCTCTTACAATTTGAAATATTTCTAAATACTTTTATGTGTTCAAGGTGCCTTGGTAAATGCCGTAGTTTAACGTTTCTAAAATGGCGGCCTTTAAGCATACTTCTCTTATTTTAAAGCTTAGAACATTCCAATTAAAATAAGTGTATGAATTATCTAGGTGTGAACTAACTTAACGTGTCTACAAGTCATTCTATCACTTTGACATTGAGTTGTAATTAAAGAGAGGTAAAAAAGTTATTTACATTCAGGCGAAGGCAAACAGAATCGCCACCATTTTTTTAAGTATAAAGAAGATGATTAAGCGCTCTACGCTTAGAATTAATCGTTTAAATGAATTGTGAAAATTTCGGTTAGCCAGGAAAAATATATTTTCTCCTTTTTAGTGCATTTAAATATAAGCGTGGTTCTTAAAAAGTTTTTTTAATTAATTTTCAATTTTAATTACATTAAATGTTATTAAGTACAATAAACATTAAAATATTGTATTGTCTCCTGTACAAAACTTGTATGCAAAGTTTTAGCAAAATCGGATTAAAGGAAGTATGTAGTTCAAAAATCGATTACAAAATCTGGCGAAGACATACAACTGAGTGAGTTAATATAAGCGAGGTAAAATGGAAGAACTAATGAGTCTTCAATTTTAGAGCAAATGTCATGGATTTATTTTTAATTAATTGCAGAGCTTTAAGCATAGACGGTACAGAGGCGGGAGAGGAGCAACTGATGCGACTGGAGGCTGTGCTCCGGGACAGCTTGATGTTGGTGGGCGCCTCCACCCCCCGCCTCCCCCCGCACCAGCTGAGGGCCTTCTGTATGTCGTGCAGGTTTGTATTTAATATTGTGGACGTGGAACTAACTTCACTTCAGTGTCTTTGTTAATTTTTAAATAATACCTTCTTTATTAAAAAATATAAAATTATGTTAGTACAATTGAACTCGTTTGCCGAATTTAAAAAATATGATTGAACTAATAAAGTCGATGAGTCATATTTTTGAAACTTCTTTCAAATTCAAGGACAACTCAATCATTGTGTACATATTTCTGATACCTTTTCGTATATTAATGAAAACTGCAAAGGAGGGTTTTAAAAAAATTCAAGTGCGCCTTATTCGTTCAATCGTCGTTTATGTACGCAACGAAATGACAGAAATATTTATATTTTCAGGAATATGTTGCAAGAGGCGTGTTCAAAATTTTCCCAACTCACGGAAATATTAGCAACATGTCGACATAAAATACCCAATGACTGAAAAATATCACACTGTATAGTCACGGTCACAAGTTATTATCGAGTCGATATTTTAAGGGGTATATTAAATGTTCATCACATTATTTTTTTAAATGGTAAGTAACGTTTTTGTGTCTAAAACAGGTTTAATAACATAAAAATATTGGAACTGCCATAAGTCAATATTTAATTATAAATGTGACTTAATGGTTTAGAATCTATTTTCAATTTAATTACTTATGTCCGTGACTGTACCTATATCTAGTCCACAATTTGTACAAACTTGTACTATTCTAGGCAAAATTGTAATGTTTACCTTCAATTTGTTTGAGGAGCCCCATTTCATTGTTATTGCCAGTAATATCCATTTATATGTATTGTACAGTATGTCAGTGTTAATAGTCTCAAATCTCAAACAACCTTATTCAGTCATGATACGGCGTTAGTATAGAACAAATTTTGCCTATGTTCGCGCTGTCGTTTGTACTATAATGTATAATTTCGTTAAAGATCAAATCTAACACATTAATGCCACAGCTACATACTGTGGCAAAAATATTTATATACTCTACAGATCAAATTTGATCCTTGTCACTTGATATCTTGAGTATTCAATACAATCCGACCAGAAAAAAGACATGACCAGTGACGTCATTTGTTATTTAAAATGGCGACTTTTTAAGCTTGATTAACTTTTGTTTAAACTCATTCTACTCCTTTCTTATTAAATTGAAATGAAAGAGTGGCATAACTTAATTTAGTTGCAAAGAGTCGACACCACTATGGGCACAGTGGCTTCTCAAATATTGTTAGAGCGAGGTTAGAGAGAGGTTCTACCACAAAGAGGGAAAGATGTTTGCTTCTTATAGAAGAGCGTTTTTACTTAAAAGTTTAAAAATAGTATTTTGATTGTTCAATTTATTGGGCAATGATGATTGGTCCTCAATTAACGTAATCGTCCAGATTGACCTGTAATACAATAAATAAACATCTATTCAATTCAAGTAGAAAGCTGTTGCACAATATTTGATTATGTAACTCTTTTGAAGTTCCAAGTTTTGCTTTGATTTACATTAAACAAAATTTTATATAATGTTTGTGCAGGTCGTTTGAATCATCCTCTCGTGGATATTTGGTCAGGGTCTCTGTCTAACACGGAAACTCTCGGTAATATAAATTTATTTTTATGGGGAAATAGTACTTCGATACAAGTGCGAAAATAGCCAAAAAAGAATTTGGGATAATACTACGCATTCTTTTCTCAAGAATGGTTTCGACCAATCATATATAAACAAAGATAAAATCTTTGATTTTGACGTAAATGTCTTTCTGGAATAAGCAACTACTAAGCTGTTTTGCTATGTATATATATAGTTTGAAGAAACGTTATTACTATTAAATTATTATTTACTATTAATTATTATTTATTTAATTACTATTAAAACAAGTACATTTCATCATGAGCGCGTCAACAACAGGGCGAGTGGAAATGACTATTCTGCACGTACATCAAACGTCATTTTTAATATTTGCGAAAACAATACAGAAAAAAGAGTTTAACCTTTGGAAAATTAATAATTGATATTACAGTTTCAACAATTTTTGACAGTTATATTAAACGTTTTGGCGGGCCAGTTTAAGGTTTGATTCAGACTAGTTTAAACTTCGTTCATGTAATTATAGTATTTATTCTGTAACATAGTCATTTCATACAAAAGTATGTAAAACTTTTTGATTAAAAGCCTCCTTGTATGAAGCATTTGGATGTTATATGCAGGAGGAAAACATAAAGCACTAGTGCGGTAAAGAATAACTTTCACACGCTACACACACATGGAAAAGTCTACTTTTTGAGGTAATGTATGAAAAAATATTGGATTGATACTGCACTTGCATAGTTACACCATGATAACATGGCTCGTCCTTTTCATTTAGCACACGAAAAAGAGAATCTAGATACTAAATAACATGACTTGTGTTTATGAAGGCTACTATTATTTACTTTTCTTAACAACAATTATTTGTTCGTTCCATTCTAAATGAATTGTAAAGAAAGAGATAGCATCTGAATGAGAATTGTTTTCTATTACAGCATAATTTCTAAAATGCCTGTTTAACAGCATTTTTGTAAGTATTATATTAAGTTTGATCTAATTGTAATGTGTGGGGCTCCTGCGTCTTCGAAGACTGACTAATTGTTATACTTTGACGACTTTTCGTCTTAACTATTGTGTATAGTATGTTCATAGCTGTCATCGAGTTTTGAGTTGAATCTATTATTGTTAGATAAATACTATTATCGCGATGCGACCACAGCTCTGTTGAAAGTTTGTGATTGTCAATTAAAGAACTCATTCAATAGTACTCTTATCCATATTATGAAAATAGACCTTTTGTATTAGTACTACTAATTAAATGCGAATTTCCATGTTACTTAGATAAGTTCATTAAAATTTTCATTTATTTTAAAACTAACTTGAATGGGTTATTTTCGCAGATTCGTGTGATCTGATTGGTTTTTACTTAATTTAATTAAGGACGTGCGGTAGCCAATTAAAATGATTAGTACTTAAAACGACTATTTTGGGTGCAGAACCCAAAACGGTCGTGAGCTCTGATAACAAAAACCAAGGCAATTCCGCTGTGGTTAGTCCAGGATTGGATGATCAATATTTAATATTATAATACTGCTTCAGAAGACACATATAACATAACGTTTGACATGGTGACGATCGACTGTTCGGTAGAAATGGCGGAACCTTGACCTTTTAAAGGCAATCACAAAACTTTCTAATAGATTTAGTTAGTAAATAAAAATAAAATTATAACGTTACGGGTACGTTTGTAAATAATATAAATCACACGTTTAATTTTATCATAAATGTCCGAAGTCAATATGCATTCATTATTTATAATTAATTAGATGATACAATTAGGCGTGTGAGTGTACATAGGGGATTGATGGTTGATTTTTCAAATTTTAAATAAGACATCATTTAAGGCTTTTAATAAAAAGAAACTTACTGAGTAAGCATATATAACTTTAGCTGTCTCAAACAAGAAATAAATCGAACAAAATTAAAAAATATTTTCTGTAATAAACTAAACGGAATCCTTCAAGTAAAAAATCCAAAGTACCATGAATCTGTTGTGTGCGGACTTATTACGGTATTTCATAGTCATCCGAAGACTAAAATGACAATTTGAAACTTATAAAACGCGTTACGCGCGTTATAAAAGATGAATATTAAAATAAGTCAAATTTGTAAGGTTCATCTAATTGTCAACTTAACGGCGAAATCGCCACTTCTGTGTCAAATACATAAATGAAACTAAAAATGTAACTTAACTAAAATTCAAGTTTAATTATTTTTCTAGCTATTTCTAGAACTACTTCGTGTTTTCTATACATTGCACATCTTAATAATTAAAAATTAATTTAAAGATTCTGATTTCAATCTTGTTATCATTAAATACTGCTAAGTTATACATCTGTAATAGAAAAATTAACTAAAGTTATAATGTTATGTCAGTCCGTCCTTTTCTAGCAGAATAGGAATAAAGAGATGCAGCATTAAATTGAGTTTAGTCAAGACAAAATAGGCGTATAGGGCTTCATCTTTATTTCGCAACGAGGCCACACGGCATCAAAATCATATAAAAGAACAAAATATACAAATTAAGAATATAAATTACAGTGACATGCTATGGTTGATCAAAACTTATTTAGATATTGAAAAATCAACTCTCAGGATAATAGACGTTAAGGTAAAGTTGATTTTTTTGTAACTTAATTTACAGTTTTGTTAAAGTATTATTATTATATTTTGTATATCGGATCGAATCTTTGGGCTTGAATTGTGAGATTTACATAGTAAGGGTGTATGCAATATTTCTTTAAAATTATATGTAATTATTCCTAGCGACTACAACTTATCGTAGAATGGCGATGGCGTTCTTTAAACACATTATTAGACAGAGAAAATATGACAATCTCGATATTTTGTTCATTATTATGAAATATTTTCCAATTAGCGGCATCTTTTAATTTAACAATTAATCCATTGATCTATGAATCAGTCTATGGTCAGATTAGTGAACTTATCTTTTATTAAATTGGTTTGATAAAGAGTAATTTATTCTTGTCTCTCATTGTTGAAACGAAATGTTTTAAAATTTTCTTACCTAATAATATAGTTTAATTTATATTTCCATGTTACGTATTTTTTTGTTATAAAATAAATCAAACGCTTTATAACTTAAGTAGGAACTAACTTTGAATGTCACAAATATCAAGCCTAAATATTGTGCAATCAATAGTGTGTGGTAATAGACAGGAGTATTAAATATTATTTAAAATGCTGGGAGGATAACGCTTCTTCTTAGTCTCAACTTTTTTAAAGATTTTATAAAGCAAAGGGATAAAAAAAATGTTATGGGCATGGATATTATAAATAAAAAATATATGTCTATGCTTTTAAGAAAAATCTACACATATATGAACATTTAAAAGTTTGATGTAGTAGGTGTATTAAATTCATGGAAACGACATAAATTAGTAGTTATAAGACGAAATTAGTGTTACAAACACAAAATATATAATGTAGTTCACAATAGAAAAAAAATATTTACACATATTTTTTAACATTATTTTTCTCTCAGTCGCTACATACCTTCAACTTTATAAGTCTTCTGTGATGGTTTTTGATATATTCTTGCTGTACATAATATGTGTATAAATGTTACGTAAGATCAGTGTTGAATGTAGCGTTGTAACTAATGCTGAAGCAGGAATAAATGATAATGTCGCAAAGAGAGCCGGAAGGACACTATTTTGTTTTATTACAACATCACCTATTTTGATTTTTTAATACTATAAAAAACTCAGCAAATGACTCGACACCACCTTTAAAGGCTTTTTCACGCCTCTTTTAAAGGAACCTATGTTGTATGAAGGATACGATAATATTGGAGATGTCAATCGAAATTTTATTTACCTATACTTATAACGCATATTCTTGGTTTCATAACCAATTGAAATTAAGAATTTCTAATTGGATCGTAAGGCATCTCCTGTAAGAGGCTGTAGTGCCAGTGTTGAACTGTCACATTAAAACAAATATTTAAATTATTAAGTCTAGTTGAGTGCAATTTAATATCAAAGAATATCAAAAAGTTGTTTAATGTTTATGTACCATAGAACACCCAAATTAATATAGCAATATTTTGCGAGATGGCGTAAGGCAACCAATTATTGTTGTATGTTGTCTCATATCACGGGGGCGGTGAAAAGTTATAAAAGATACGTAATGTTGTCGTGTTGTATATTTTTAATGAATAGGGTTGCAAGGTTGAAAATTAAAAACACCTTTCCTAAAAGTCACGTGATATGCCAGCCGTCTTTTTTGTAATCATACTAATAGATAAAGATGACTCCTTTACTCACTTAAAGTAAGATTTAAAGTGTATAAGTAGAATTGAGACCAATGTCATATTGTCATCACACTATATACCTTACGGCATAATGCCTTAAAATCAATGTAAAACGTAACAAAGCATTCATTGATTTTAGTATTATGTTGAAATACAATGAGCTTTGTATTACGCTTAGTCGTGACGTCACTAGAGGAAATTTATTCTTCATATATTCCAGAGCGCAGTTACGCTTTGAAATAACCATTGATAAAGAAAAATTTGAAAAAACCCTTTCTTGATGGAAATAGAGTACATCAATCCTTGGGTATTAAAAGTCATGAACATTTTATTTATTGTATTTTATTTCATATAAAAAAATATTTTGATGTAGACATGATATTAGAGGTAATTCTGCTGCCATTCACTAAAAAAACTAAAATTAAGTTATTTGTCTCTTATTCCAATTGAATATGAAAGGGTTAGAATGACTTTAGGGTTATGACGAGTTAGTCATGCCTTAGATGATCCAATTATTTTTTATCGGCATGTTTTATGATGCCCGTTACAAAAATGCAAATATGCTTCAATTCACCCTTCCGTAAACGTTAAATCGGGCACTTCAGTCATTTTCTGGTCGAATTGAAAATAAGTATTTTTACTCTTTTATACGAAGGCAAATGAATTCACACATGACATACCGCATACCTCATGATTTTGGATGTCAGGGTCATAATGATAATTTCATAAATGTGCGAAATTTATGAAAATGAATACTATGTTATTATTCCCTATTTCCTGGCTAATTGGCTTATTCATTTAGATAATTAAAGTAAAAACTGCCCAACGAATTGCTTTTCAATTTTTATACAAACATGGTGCATACATGATAAGTATCCCAGTGTCATTATAGTAAGTATCTTTTGACCCTAATAAAACATTGACAGGGTGTGTGAGATAGAATAAATATTTTGGAAATTCATTTTTCTTTAAGTGGCTAGTGGATTTTTCTAGTGGCTTTGATTACTTCAGTTAGTGGTATAAAAGCCAACCATTATTAAGATTTACCTTATAAGTATAGATTTTATTTTATGTGTAGACAACACTCAGGGCTTTCTTTTCGAAAGTTTTCGGGGATTCCCCGAAAATTGATTCTGGATTTCTTGAATAGTTTTGTTAGACTGTTTGATTTGAATTAAATTTTTTGTGTTATACGTATACATAATAATAAAATAGGTACGTACATTATGCAACAGTACAGTTCAGAGTTTGCGTCATACGTATTACTTGTTTTGAATTAGGTAATTGAATATAAATTTTGTAAAACTAATATGCATAATAAAATATCCCTAATAAAACTATTAAAAATAAATCAATATATTTTTTATTTATTTTCATTTTAATAATTTGGTATTAAATGTCTGGTTATTAATAATACGGTGGTTTTCTGGTGGTTTAAGGGATAGTCAAATTTAGTGGTTTTCTGGTGGGTAGCGGCATAACAATTTGTGGATTGGTCAAAATAAAGTTGGCAACTCTGCTCTGTAGTTGAGTTTGACATTTGTACAAAGTATGGGTGAAATTTATTTTAAGCTGTCATCCGAAAAATATTTTTTATTCCAATAGCTTCTGGGACTACTAGTTTTTCTAGTTTTACGGTAAAAATTCTTTGCAAAGTATGATGTGAGCGAGAAAATCAACAACATCAATTTAAGTGCTGTGCTCAATAATAAATTAGCCGTAAAGTTGGAGTTTGCACAAAAATGTCCAGCAGTTCTGTGGAAGATATCCCTGAGCAATGCAAAGTGAGTTATGTTTGATATTTATCACTGCTTACTGTTTAATTACTTTTAATTCTTTCTTTAATCTCGTAATCTGTCCTTGTGTATGACATATTGTGCTCAGTATCTTTGGAAAATTTACCAATGAATCGTAATAACAACACTGCCCTTGTTTATTAATTGCGTCACAAAAAAATCATTTGACGTTCGTGTACTAAACACTCGTATTTGGTAGCATAGCACGATTATTGATACAAAAAAGCTTGATATTATCAAAATAAGCAATAAACACAGCTCTAGTTATAAATAGTTTTTTTGGAAAACAATATAAACTGCAGTTTCCTGCTTTAAATGATTACTGTTTGAATTATTGTATTACTTCACATCATCGTCAACATTTTTCGGTCATAACAACTCTCATTTCACAATTTATATTGTGAAGATAATAGAGAAGAAAAGATGCAGATAAGATAGACAGAGAGTTAGTGAAAAACTAAATTTTTATGTTTAGTGGATGCAATTCTTCAATGTATCTTAACGAAAATAAAAAATTATAAAATAGAATTAAACTGTCTATGGGTGCATAATTTGTTGGTTATTCAATGTATGATGAAATTAGTTGACAACCATACCGAAATAAGTAATGCTACAGTTTATTTTGTAACTCATGGTTAGATAATTAGTTGCAAGTATGTCAGTGTTTTAAAGCGTGTGAACACACTGCTTTCACTTCTGAATGGATTTTAGAACTCTCTCACCGGTGACAGGTTTTCTATAAAAATAATTATCCCTTGCATACTACTGTATACTTAATATTTCAAATTTGAATTAGGTGCAATAACAAGTATTTTTGGTATTTTAATATCACTCTAAGGATCATATGGCATCCTTTAAATCTCAAGAGAATGCGTCAAATGTTTGTAGATTCATCCTTTTTATATACCGTATTATCCATTCGCATCAAAAAAAAATTCACTATTATTTTCCAATATTTGCTTATCCTCTAAGCTTTGTGTTCCTTTCTTTAAAATTATAGTATGTAGTTAGTACATACTATTATTTTAGGATTATATACATAGTTATAATTTTATACATAGTTGTAGAATTAATTCAAATAAATTTGCCTTGTGAATTCACACTCTTCCTTAACGCCTAAATTTTTAGGACCTATTTACTCAAGATGGGGTGCTTCTCAAAGCATGCATTGGGCGGCCTGTCACAGACCTGAACTCAATTGGCATGCTCTGCATAGTACAAAACAGTGACAATACAAAATGCATAGAATGGCGTCCAAATGACTTGATTACTATCGACTCGGATACCCAAGACCAGGAGTGGGCTGTTGTCAATACAATTGGTGAGTGGCAAAGAAGCATATATGCGTGATTATTGGTAAGTGATCTAAGAATGAGAAAGATTCATATAGAATGTGGGTAGTTCAGATAATAAACTGAATGAAGCTAAATATGAAAAATGATTTCTTTTTAGAAAAAGGGTAGGAATCAAGTATAATTAGTAAAGAGTTTATATACTTTATCAAAAGAGTATTTTACTTGTTGTTTATATTGTTAAAATTAATAGAATTTTTTTTGTTGTTAGGTGTCACTACTCCATTTTGTTGGTAGCATCTTTTGAGTTCTGGTACACTCACTATAAGATCACAAAATAAAAAATTATGTATTGAGATGCTTTTTTTTGTAAGATAAAAGTGACTCGAACTCCTAGTAGACTAATTTAACAATTTTCAAAATACAGTGTTTAATGTTTGGTTACGACTGATATAACTTCATATAATGTTCGAATATTCGAAATTTGTGCATATGACGATTCCTTCGAGGCTCAAACCACTGGTAGAAGGCCATTCTTGTTGTAGAAAATAATGTATTTTAATTATTCTGGGTATAGGGATGATAACACAAATTAAAACTTGTAGAAAGAATAATCTATAATTATAGCAGTTGAAATTTATCAAGCAGGTCGTCGTCAACGCACGCTTAGTGGTAACCTAACTTCAGATTATGCGACCGCTCGTGCTCGCATCATAAAAGTACCCCTCGCAGACCTCAAAACATTCCGAGTGACCAGGAACAATCAGCAAATGCAGTTTTCCACTAAACCAGGAATCTGGCAAACTACTTTCTACTTCCAACATGGAAACGCCGAAATATTCGTCGCATATTTAAAGAATCACATTAAGACCGCCAAAACGAGACACGACAGGAATACGTACGTTGTCGTGGAGCCGAACAATGAGGCTCAGGTCCTGAACCGATCATTTGCGGAGTTGGACATATTTACAGAGAACACAACTGATGTTGTATGGAATTTGGTGTCCAATTTCAAACAGAGGCCTTATGAAACAACTTTGGAGGCGTTCTCAAAGCTTACTGATATAGGTGAGTTACTAATAAACATTTTTAGTTTTTCTTTTTTAGGTAAATGAAGAAATTAGATACATTTTAAAAATTTTATTACAAGAAAGGAAAAATTGCAACGCAATCCGTGAAATAAAATTTTGACGTTCATGAATCTAATGCAGTGTCTGTAAGAGTAGCGCAAAGTTAGTTTAATCGTTTTCAATCCGGCAATAACAATTGTAATTCGATTAATCGATCCAAAAAAACAATATTTTAGTTTTTCATTAAGTTGATACTAAATTATCCCTTCAACGGTAGTCGTAAAAGTTGTCATCAAAAGCAAAACAGCCAGGAATTTGACTAAGCAATGAACCAGTACCCAAACAGTAATATAAGCATGATATCGAATAAGTTTATTAAAAAAGGGGTTTTTACTTTCATTTCCCTTGTATTAAAGTTCAACGACATACTATTTTGTTTTTTGGTTTGCTCAACATTTTCGAAGTTACTTTATTTTAGTTTACTACGGTAATGAGGCCATGAACGGTAAACGGGACGTGTCGGAGGAAGTGGCGGACCTGCTCACCAAGAGCATGAACGCCCTGGAAGACGCGACTACAGTCACCAAAAGCGATGAGTATGAGGTGATCAGCGTGAAGCCTACCTTGCCACCCAGGCCGAGTATACCTAGGTAAGACGGTTTTTGTATAATTTTTATTAAAATTGAGTGTTCTTGTGAAATCTGTATTAAACTGACAGGTAAAACTATAAGTTAACAGTTTAAAGCTCTGCTCCCATTACCGCCTAGTCGAAGTGACGTGCGATGTCAAAAATTATGAATTTGTGCGAGACATCGCGTGAAGGTTTGCGTATTTGTACATTGCAATGCAAGTAGTGTATATATTTTTAGACAGGTTTTGGTACAGTCAACTCTAACCACAAAGTCGTTCGAAGAGCGAAAATGGATGCGTTAGTATAAAAGTTAATATAGCATAATTACCCTTATTTAAACAACGTAATACTCATATTTCTACAGAACTATACAAAACGCGCATAAAAACTTCAATTTGTGCGCTTCGTGTAATTGTAAGAGATTTGACGCCGCGATGCGTTCGACTGGTGTATAGGATTGGGCTAATTCAGGTATTCATATAATAAAATAAAACTTCTTGTTAGTTTTAACGACATGCACAACCCGTATTTATTGAAAGAGAAGAGTAAAACAAGTGAATATTTCCCGCTCAAAAGTGAGAAAATCCACACATAAAATATAAACATTTTCCATTTTAATAAAGGAGGTTTTTAAACAAATAAGGTTTTTCCTTAAAAATATATTAAACCTATTTGGTTTCCAACATGCCCCCGGCCGTTGAAAGCTTGCCTTTCAACTGGAATCTTCATCCAGTAAGGGACAGATCTTCGTGAAAGCGCGACAAATAACACCAACTGAAGTTTTGATATCAGCTACTCTGCTGATTCCGTTAACACATGGATCAAGAGATGTAATTCAACACCTTTTCAACTTTAACATAACATCATCCTGAGATAGAGATGATCGCCTTAATTGACACGTTTTGGATTTCCATTTCACGGGAGCTGGAGCTCTATCTTGCCCAAAAGGTTAGGTGAATTTGCTCGAACCTCTAATGGCAGGTCAGTTTCAAATTAATGCTTCTGAAGAAACTTGTTTGGTAAGGATATTGATAGATGTCTTCCTAATAAGCAATATCCAGGAGTGAGGGGCGTGTAATATTCTTCATAAGGACATCGGTTGTAGCGGACACAGTTATTACGTAGTGTTAAGCTAATCAACGTTAAAGTACAGTTGCCCAGCACTCTGTTTATATGGTGTTCGTTTAGTCAAACACCTGCTTTCCAAAACCTAGCAAATAAGGAGCAGGCGGGTATAAAAAGGAAAGCATTCACTATCGTTGCCTAAATTCTCAGAAGTAGAATTGCAATTGTGCTTTATTAATATATATATAATTGAAGGCATTTACAAATGATATCTCATTATTTGAATAAATATACGAGTTATATGATGTTCCCTGGGAATGGAACTGTTTATCCCCAGTAAAAAAGTAACTACGAGCCAAGTCATCCACAAATTTAAAATAAAACTAACATTTATAACAATAACTACACACCTTCGCTATAGATAGTTCCAGTAAAAAGTAAATCTGTAGCAACTTAACTGTGGTCTGGCGTACATGAGTCATTTGTGTTAATTCCTAATTAAAACTTTAGCAAATTAATTGATGAGTGGACTGTATTCTTATAGGATGTTTTCTTTTTATCAAAGAACATGGAGAATTTGCTAAACGAATTTTTTAAAAATATGGACAGCACCTTTACGGTTTAGAAGATTCTTGTTTAGATGTGAAATAGATTCTAGAGAAAGATTCGATTAAAATATAATTAAATTTTAAACATTTCACAATTTTGTAGTTAAAACATTCTGACGTAGGACGCCATGATTAATTATAAAATAGCTCACATTTTAGGTAATTAACAAGTGACCTAACAAAATACATTCAGACGTTTGTGACGTTTGTATATACCTAAATAACTTAAGGAAGGTTCATTATGATTTCTGCGTTTATAGGACAGAAGACAACGTTAAGCTGTAAGGAACCATCCTAAATGTTATGTCACTTTCAGCGATGAAAGTAAAGTGAAACGGCCATAAACCATTTGAATAATGTTTTAAGCAAAATGAGTTTCACACAAGTTCTCCTACGAATTATTGGATGACTAATGGTCAATTTCTATAAGTTGCCTGAAATGTGTTAATTAGTTTTTATGGCATCACAAATACTACCTGGGATAGAATTTCGCAAATTGAACTTGGTGTAGTTACACCTAATAGGTGAAGACGGAGTTGACACAAAGCCGCTGTTACACGGACCACAAACTAACCAGCCAAGTCGAGTAGAATAAAGAGTCGGCTTTCCGTCACCTAATACAATTTTGTCCGGTCCCAATAAATTCCAAAATAAATCGGCACCAATTATTATATCTATGTTAGCCGGAATATTAAAATTGGGATCAGCCAAATGTATGTTTGACGGGATATTTAACTTACTTAAATCTACTTGCCTAGCGGGAACATTATCTGTAATAACCGGTAAAACAAGACATTGAAGATTAGTCGTATAACTTTCGTTCAAAGATTTGACATCAACATTGCACATTTTACTGATAGGCAAAATATTGTTATTTATTCCTTGTAAAGTTTTATTTATTTTAATACAAGGGACATTAAGTTTTTTAAATAAACTGTCCGTCATTAAACACGATGAACTACCAGAATCTAACAACGCGCGAACAACGTGTAAATTGTTATTTCTATCGTACAATTTTAACATAGCGGTCGGCAGAAGGACTTCACTCTTGCTAGCAGTTTGCCCATGAGCTATAACATTTGCTGATAAAGCTACGTAAGCATTATCTTTGACAGAGGGCTCAGCTATAAACTCAGCACTGGCACCAGAAATGCACTCGTTTGCATTTCTTTCGGCGTATTTATTATTGAAGTTCACGTGAATAAGTGTATGATGTCGTCGCTTACAAATATTGCAACCAGTTTTCTTGCAATGGTTGGCGTAATGACCCATATGAAAACAATTATAGCACACTTTATAACTAGGCAGAGAGGATAACCTCTCATCTACACTCAATGCAAGAAAGTGTGGACAATTATTTAAATAATGTTCCCCTTTACATTTTGGACACGAAATATTAGTGGAATTATTATTTTGTAGTGTCACCATAGCTTTTATTTTAGGGTAAGTTTTAGAACCACTATTTGAATGGCTACTGATGTGGTGGTTATGTGATAATTCTAAAGTCTCTAACAAGTCGGCACGGTTTCGAATAAACTCTATGAATTGATCAAAGGAAATTGACTTGAATTTGTCGAAACGTCCTTTGCTCTCTTCCCATTCGCGATAAGTTTTTATATCTAACTTTTGACTAAGAATATGTATAAGCAATGTGTCCCATGAAGTGACTGGTTCGCCTAGTGAACACAGTGCCCGTAAATTTTTATTAATTTGATCAATTATGCGTTTTAGAGATGATGACGACTCCTTAGTAATCGGCTCGAGATTGAAAAGCGCTGAAACGTGGTTTTGTATTAAGAGGCGTTTATTGTCAAACCGCTCACATAGAAGTTGCCATGCTACGCTATAATTGCTAGCAGAAAACTCAAAAGACTGAATCACTAATGCTGCAGACCCTTCTAAAGATGATCTGAGATAGTGGAATTTATTTATCTCGTCTATGTCGTCGTTATTATGAATAAAACTTGAAAAGGTGTCATGAAACTCTAACCAATTGTCGTAAGAACCACTAAACTTAGGTAACTGAATAGTGGGCAATTTGACGAGTTGACGATACGAACCGATACGGCAGGATTTGTTGACGCCAATATCCTCAGTATGAGACATAATTTGCTTAGCCTCAGTAACTAACGAATAAAACTTTGATTCTACCGACTCTCTTTCATTTACTTCATTTTGAGTATCATCAGTAACACATTCGATTTCCAACTGTACCAGATCGAACTCTCTGAGAACAGATTCTAATTTAGTGATACGCAATTGCAATTCCATTACCTGACGGGCACTTAACTTTCCATCCTCTAAAGAAGATAAATAATTTTCAAATGACGTTATTTGCCCTTTATAACTGCCTCGCTTCTTTTTCAACCTTCTTAATTGATCGGTTTCCATTTTAGAAAGCAAGTGAGTCGACCTGAAATTAACTATTTATTACAATGGAATTAACAAATTATATCAAATTTGTATCTAACAATTTATCATTGAAAGTAAGTAAACACTAATTATAATGTTAATTTAAGACTTATCCACTAATACATGTATGAATTATTAAAATGTAAAACACTGACGTCATACCGAAATAATCAACAAAAAGGAAAACTAATAATTATAGGCAGGCAATACTAAGTACTTAGCTTAGGAAATTACAATTATGTCAATATTAAAATAGTTGATTAATGTAACAAATTGTCACTGTACTGTTATATAAGCACGAATCAACTACAAACACAATGAATAAATGCCTATAAATACCTCTTTATGATGTAATTAATATTACACGGTATGCACAGGAGTTGCGTAGTCAATTAAAACAAACTTAAGAAAATACCTGTAGAGTGTTGGGTGATAACAGAAAGTAAATGTTCTAAAATTGGTTAGCACTTAATAATATAATAAAACTCTGTATCAAACCAAGTCCGATTTTCTTCATGCAAAGCTTCATATTTTTGTAGCAATATTTTCACGCAATCACTCCAAAATCCTTATTTCACGTAGTAATTTGAAGTTCATAATAATCCGGCTCGAAGGACCATGTATAGGATTGGGCTAATTCAGGTATTCATATAATAAAATAAAACTTCTTGTTAGTTTTAACGACATGCACAACCCGTATTTATTGAAAGAGAAGAGTAAAACAAGTGAATATTTCCCGCTCAAAAGTGAGAAAATCCACACATAAAATATAAACATTTTCCATTTTAATAAAGGAGGTTTTTAAACAAATAAGGTTTTTCCTTAAAAATATATTAAACCTATTTGGTTTCCAACAACTGGTGTAGCATGAATGCACCTTTAGCGTCTGACGCTTTACTATGACAGGTTAATGATATATGTATCTGTGATATATTTTCTGCACTGAATTTATACGTTATCGAATAGTTAATAGGGTTCCATATTTCTAAAGAAATACATAAAACAATGCTTTGCTTCCACTCTGCGGTAGTATGAGCCCTAAAGGCATTCTTTTGTTTCTTTGTACAGCTCAGTTCCATTCCAAAGAAAAATAGATAAGCTGAAATGTAATTTTAACTATTAGGTTATTTTTAGGGGCACTCCTTTGTCAAGTGAGAAATGGGAGGGCCTCCAGGACCCTGAGGGCAGAGTCACCGAGGTAGAAGGTGTCAAGCAGCTGATATTTAGAGGGGTAAGCGGGGTTAATTAACTTTTTATACAGTTTGAGTAACGGAAGCAAAAAGGCTCATGTGATGGAAAGCGGTCATCGCATCTTATGGATGCTTATAACATCGAGATGTCTTGCGTAATGCCGTCCCTGAAGAAACTATTTCAGATTTTCTTGAACGACTCCTGTGTTGGTCTTTATGATACGACGACATAGAACAGATTTGTTTCGAGAGGTATATACACGTCTATGTGCATACGCATCTTTAAAGCTCTATAGATTCGCTAGCCTAAGCTATTCAATATAACGAACTGTTTCAAATAAAACTTGTAATAATTCTCTTTAGGGCGTTGCACACTCAATAAGACAGTCAGTTTGGAAATATCTGCTCGACTACCACCCGTGGCAGATGACACACTCACAACTCCGCGTTCTGCAAAAGAAAAGAACAGAAGAATACTTCTCAATGAAACTCCAATGGCGTTCGATGACGGACGGCCAAGAATCCAGGTTTTCGGAGTACAGAGACCGGAAGAGTTTAGTCGAAAAAGATGTTAATAGGACAGACAGAACTCACCCATTCTTCGCTGGTGACAATAACCCTAACTTAGTGGTTCTTCAAGATATTTTAATGACCTACGTAATGTATAATTTTGACTTGGGTTATGTGCAAGGCATGAGCGATATTCTGGCTCCACTTCTGCTGCTGATGGGCAATGAAGTGGACAGTTTTTGGTGCTTCGTTGGTTTCATGGATCGCATTGTGAGTATATTTATAAATTTTTCTTCTTTATACAGTTGGATATCTCTAATAAAAGAAATAAATTCAAGTCAAACGGTCCTTCGAGCCGGATGTTACTACGAATTAGAAATTGCTCAACTCTTGACTTGGTCATTTTGAGATTTGGGCGTGTTCAAATTGAGACCGATGGAAAACTTGCCATTTGGACATTTTATACCAAAATTAATTCCTTATCTCTAAATTCAAGTTTCAAACATCATTTATAAATCAAATCACCTAAATTAATTTACTTTTAAAGGAACCATAGTCAAGAAGACATCTTCAGGAAGTCGTCTTAAAACTGGCATTTTATGACATGTTTTAAGGTCGAAATTTGAAGAAACCTTAATATCACGTGACGGCTATGCACTTAAATTTAGTTGTAGAGTGTGTACTTCGCATTCAGGCCCAATAGGCGTGTGTGTAAGAATATAAATATGCGATCAAAATAGGAGCATGATAGCAAAACTAACTACAGTCTAAAACGTATTTGTATTATGAATAATGAAAAAATACATTTAATGAAAATTAATTAATAAATGTATTCTTTATATTCTTCAATCTTTGCTCAGTATATAATGTATCGAGACATATTTAATTTAGTTTTTTTTAAATAAAAAAACACGGTATTTGTTTCGACATCGCCTGATGGTAAGCAGTAGGAGTCCATATGTGAAGACAGAACTAGACAAATAAATGTATTTTGACTTTGACTTTTAGTTTAATTATTTTGCTACTTTTTGACAAACTACACGCAGTCATTGAAGTGAAGTCAGTTTCATGTCTATGACGTCACATTCTGCTGAAGACTCCATTCTATTATTTTGACCGCATAATAAATATGGGTGGATGGATGTAGGCGTCAAACTTCGACATGGACCAGGCGGGCATGAAGCACCAGTTGCTGCAGCTGCAGCAGCTGGCGTCGTTCGCGAGCCCCGCCCTGGCGCACCACCTGGCCCTCAAGGACTCGGGGAACATGTACTTCTGCTTCCGGTGGCTCCTCGTCTGGTTCAAGAGGGAGTTCTCTCACAGGGACATCATGAGGTAGGTTTCACTCTGAGTTTAAAATTAAATTCTCATTCAACACGACGATTGATCGGGATAATATACTAACTTAAAATAATTTAAAAAAAACCATGATCTCTATTGGCTATAATTTTTTTTAAAGATTTTATTTTAACTATAAAGACGTAGTTTCGTAGTACAACTTCGAATGAAATTGTTCTATTGGATTTTCTATTGGATAGTAATCAAAATGATAATTATTACAGCAAAGGATTTAAACTTACAACCTCTAAGTACTACCGCTAAGCGACGCAGGCGCAAGCTTGAGTGTTGTTAGAAATTTTCCATGTTTAAACTGAATAATTTGTAGGAGCCATCGAATTGAACATAATATCTCTTTCTAATAACTGATTCTTTTACAGATTATGGGAAGTGCTATGGACTGGGTTACCATGTAGTAACTTTCACTTATTAATATGTATTGCCATATTGGACGCTGAAAAGGAAACTCTGATAAGTGGGGATTTTGGATTCACTGAAATATTAAAAGTATGTTAAACAGTTTTATTTGATGAATATTTATTAATACGTAAAATTAAAATCTTTATGGAGTTACCAATTTGTTTTGCAATAATAGATCACACGCCATTTTCGGGTTATTTATATATGTTAAAATTAGCTAGGCTAAGGCAAGCCGTAAGACAATCATTAACTGATTGTTGTGTTGCAAACTGACATTAATGAAATTTTGGATGGAAATAACTAATAAATCGGTCCGATTATAAATCTGACGTAGGTTTGATATTGCAGTGAAAGGCGTTTGATTTAAATATACCTTTTATATATATGAAATTGAACTAAATTTTATTTTTTTTACAGCATGTGAACGACTTATCAATGTGCTTAGACGTAGACAGAATACTGAGTTCAGCAGAAGGTTTATACCATCAGATAGTTTCGGCGCCCCATCTCACAGACCAAATACGGGTAATCCTTGGGCTGCCCACCATCACCTCGTCGTCCACTAGCTCCGAGGAGGAGCCGACCACGTCTAGCGTGGCTCAGACAACGAATGGTACGGGTGAAGTCAACAGTCTCTTTGGAAAAGATATGGAGGAAGTTATGTATCAGATAGGGCTTGATATGAATTTTTGAGGCACGGTGATGTTGTCAATAACTTAGCAATTTTAAATTATTCATTAGGATCTGCAATTTGCATGGTTTTTAATAAATTTTTTTTAAGCATGTTTAACATACATCTAGATACAAATAAATATCAACTGTCTCGAGGTCCCGGGTGTATATCGTGGCTTAACAAATAAAGAGTCGAATTTTCAAAAAACTTAATTGCACAAAAATAGACCCTAAATCATATAGGTTTAAAACATGTTGTCAAAAGTGGGCTATCTGTTGTCTGAATTATGTGGTTTTTGTCCTGATAGTATAGTTTTTATCATATTCACAAAAAAGTGCTTGATTGTAATTTTTTTGAGTGTTTTATTTAGTGCTTTTTTTACCTTAAAAAAATCGTCGACGAGAATTAATCGTGTCGTGCCGTTTTTATGAATCAAAACATATTATTTAATATATAATAACATACCTATGCAAACTTAATGAGCATCAATTTGAATTACTGGGAAAAACACAGTAATGTTAAAATCAGTTATAAAAAAAATATTAATTTATAATCAAATGCAGTTGTTGTGGTAAATACACCAACCTCGGAACTCGGAAAAAGGTTGACTTACATTCCTTTCTATTTCGTGACGTTTTATTTAGAACTTGGATTGCTCTCGCTTCTAAATATTCCCATTTAGACAACTAGTAGTCTTAAAATGAAAACGCTGTTACAATTAATCGGGTCGTGTTTTAGGTATATTAGTAAAGGATATTCTTATTTATATTAGCTTTTATTGTAGCATAAAATCCATGAAACTTTAAGTGGGACGACTATTTATCGTCACGACAAATTAGGAAATATGTTGACGTATTGTTTTTTATTTTCAATTTGATAATCTTTATATTTCATTGTAGTAACTTTTAATGGCTAGAACTTTATATTTATTATTTTCTTCTAAGAGTTATTTGTTTACATAGGTTCTATTTGTTTTGTAATCGGATTTGATTCTATTTTTTATTGATGACGGCCATCTGGGTGAATGGTCAGTACTCTTGCCTACTAAGCCAGAGGTACCGGGTTCGAATCCCGGTAGTGGCACATATTTGTATGATGAGTACGAATATTTTTTATGAGTAATGGACTACTATATATATTTGTCCGTTATCTAGTATCCATAACATAAGCTCTTAATGATGCTTAGATTGGGCTAGAAAATAGGCGTGTGTGTGAAAAATATTATTATTATTCTACTTCAAAGCATGGGTCCATGGCGTTTAAAAAGAGCTTCATAACATAAGGTTATAAAAAGAAACAAAAAAGAAGAATATTCAAACAAACATTCTATAAACTCGTACAGGTGTTCCTTGTAAAAATTACTTATTCTTTTTAAATACTGGTTGACCCGGTGAACATTGTAACAAACAAACAAATCTGCCACTACCGCCATCTATTCAATATTATTCTAATTAGAGATGGAAGAAATTACAGTTTTAAATAGCAAGTCAGGTAGAGGATTTTCCATATTAAATAACTTATTTTAAACTATTATATTGAAGCTTTCGTTTAGAATGTGTCCTGATTGTTTTTTATATATTTAAACCATCCCTAAATTAAATCAAACAAAACATAATAAAAATGATTGAAATAGGTCAAGATTGGTAGACAAATCAAAGCCTTCAAAAATTTATACCTAAGATTTTAAAGTAGATATTTTTATATAAGCTTAATAAAAAAAACAATATTTAAGATTTGAATAGTCTGTTTTAATTAGTTATGCGTTAGCAATTAATACATGTATTCTAATGTATAACATGAGTAATATTCGAAAATATTATCATATATGCCAAATAAGAGAACTGTATGCAAGCATTGTGATTCCTATTTCGAAATTAATGATTTGTAATGAATATTTGACATTTCAATGTGAAAAGCATTCGCGTCAGTTCGACAAAAAATATATTTTCATGTGATCTCTCTATAATTAGATATACATATATAACAAATTGCTGTTCGTTGGTTTTTCTGAAAACTACTTGACCGATTTGTATAATTGTTCGTTCGCTTTAATACGGAACAAATAATAATTGAAAATTGCTAATTTGTATGGTTAATGCTCTAAGAGTTTTACAAATTGTCATTTCTTCCGTCGTTCTTTGGATAACTTTCAGTGATGACGTTCGTGACAATATAAATATAAATTATATTGCTATTAAAATTTTGAAAATATTTAAAAACGTGTCTAAATATATATCGTTTGAAAAACTAGCTTTATTCATATGACAATTAAATTGTTAAATAAATAAATAGTTAATAAATTTTTTTTATTAGTTTTATGAATTCGAATGTTAAAATATTCTTTGTTTTTAGTTTTTGTGTCGGCAGCTTACTATTGTCTATCAAATACGAGGTTCAGGTTGGGGTAGATATTTTGTATGATAACTACACCTAAGTCTTAATCTTTAATTTTTTTACACGATTTTATTCCATTTAGCACGATTAATTATTATTTTCGAAATTTTATGTATGTACTTTTAAGATTAGAGTGCATATCTTTTTTATCATTAATTACTATGCTTGTGAAAATAAGCATTATATATTTGATTTAATAAAATAAACATGAATTCTTGTTCTTAAAAATTCTTGTTTTTCTCTAATTTTAATAGGTCTTTTTTTACACGGCTTCTTCTGGAACCAATCTACCGTGTAAAAACAGACTTAGGTGTATAATGAATACAATTTATAGAAAAATCCAATTTAGAGTTACATTCGATATTATGTCTATTAAAGTACCTTAATTCTATTTTTATAGATGATATATATTTTTTTTATCCGTCATTAGTATTTATAACACAAGTTTTATACACGGGTCGAATAAATTATTTCTATTCTATACACAAGAATATTGAGCTAAATATTTTATCGCTAACGAGTTGGTCGAGTGGTCAGTGTCACCTCACTACTTAGCCAGCAGTCCCGGGTTCAATCCCGGTAGGGGCAGACATTTGTATGATGAGTACTATTATTTTTGTTTACGAGTCATAGATGTTTTAATGTTTATTTAGTATATTTCTGATAATTTAATACAAATTACTATATTTATTTCTACGGTATATTGTATTATAATACAAGCTCTTAATGATACTTAATAAGCACTAGGTAAATAAATAGGTGTGAGAAATTTTGATATTATTATCAATGATTATCCTTTATAAAAGTATATTTCTACTTAAACCGCTTAAGTGTTGGAATTGTTATAAAATTAATATTAATCAATTAGAATTGATAGCAAGAAAATCAACACAAATAACCCCTCTAACTCCTCATTAGCACTGAGTAAACTCTAGGACCATCTTATACAATCTAAAAAATACTTATATTAGAAGTAAAGTTATATGCTGCCGAATGTACATCTCAAAAACAAAAATACTTTTATTTTTTATGTTGTCAATTGTGGAAATAACTTCACTACTTTATATCTTCTACAGTTGTAATAAAACCTATTTTGCAAGTACAAGATACAGTTGACTTCGTTTTTCAAATATAAGTATTTGTTGTATGTCTCCATAGGAACAAGAGTTTTTTTAAAAAAGGTATTACTATTGTTTCTGAGCGAGAGGATAATTTAAGGAAATTGTAATGACAGACAAACTTTATTTGACCGGATAGTATATCATATTAATAGGTATATTTATTTATACATTAACCCATTTATTGGAGTGATCATATATTTTATTTAAAAGTGTAACATGCTCTTAGAAGGCATTTAAAGTTATTGCAGCATCTTCGCGCGTTTAATGCATTTTTGACGAGCATTTCATAGTTCGACCAATTATGTTTCATTATAGCTTAGTATCGCGATTAAGGGTTAGTGTTGTACTCTTAATGTAAATAATTAGCTTTCGACACATTTATGTCAAGTTGAGTGACGTTGATGCGCTTATTGATTAACAGCGTCCCTCTGCGATCTGCGATGAACAGGCCTTCCTACATGAGTGATACGCATTAGGAGTAGGGGACATGGTGGGCGGGCAGTCGCTAAAGCGGTGGCCGTAACAACCTGGACCGACGGCTCTACGTGATTTTTAAAACCCATTGATAAATTTGCTTTATTTTATAATCGATACCAGAGCTCTCTAACTACTATGCCAGCAACTCCCCTTAATAGCATTCTATTTATTCCTAATTCAATTTTTTTTAATTTTCTATCAGATGGTGGCGCTTTGATTTCCTCATTGGGTGCTCCTATTTTTAATTAAAGTTAAATATAAATATACTATCGTTCATTACTTAGATTACGTATTGTTAATAAAAAATTGGTATGCGTATTTTATTGGTATGCGGTTTAAATTTTTTTTTGTATATGTATATCGATATATCGACAGTCTACTTTCTACAGCACTTAAGCTGATTATATTACCTACAGTGTAAATACCGAACGTAAATTCCATTACAATGTTTCACTGCATCAAAGTTTAATATAAATAGTCGCCAATAAATTTTTATTTTATTTTGTAAATAATTGCGGCTTGACGAAGGTCGTGTTTTAATTTAGCAATTATAATATACTGCTTTGCTTTTATAATATGCTTTAAGTAGGCATTTATTAATTGATATTGATTTTTTCACTTCTAATTTTCGTTGTAAATAACAGCGAATAGATTTTGTTCAGTTTTTTTTTCATAATTTTTATGATGATACGCCTTTAGATCATAATTTTTATTTTGTTCTTCTATTTCAGGATACAATCGAATATGACGGGGTACGAATATGTATTGTAACAAAAACTGTGTTGGCCTTGTTAGCGTAGAGAAGGCTCAAGAATATGTTGCTATTAATTTTAGACTAGAGAGTGACATTTTTATACTTTTATAATACAAACCGCTGTCCCCTATCCATGAGCTTTTAAAGCATTATTTGATATAAGTTACTTCAAAGTGCAACTCAAAGAAAACTCTCCTTATAATGACATAAGGTAGGTTATTCAATGACTAAAATTGACGATGATTTTAAATATTCATTATAAACATTCCTGAATCCTTTCAGTGAAACTACCAAACTCCTTTGATTGGAAATTTTTGGCTCTAACATAGCAAAGTTCAAAAAGCATATATTGCACATATAATGCTATATTCACCATTATTTAGCCTCATATTGTTAATTATAATCATTTGAAAGTTTTATTAATAATGTGTAAATTTATCGTACTACATTTTTTATATATCACGTATTCTTGCTTAATTTCCTAACTAAATATTCCATCATATCTACCCACCGAGAGTTTCTTGCCATGACCGTTGTATAAAATTAGAAAATTTAACGTTATCATGAAGAAAAAATTTTGTAACATTTTGTAAAACACATGAAACATGTAATATTAACATTTGAAAATTTCTACTGAGTAGAGGCAAATTTTAACTGCAACACTGACTTACTTGATGTGTGATATTGTGTTATCATTTAAACTCATATTAATATATATGCCTCCCTTTCATACCACTTTAATTTGAAAAGGAAAGAAATTATGCATTCTAAAATTGCAATTGGAATCATCAGCCAACCAAAAGGAAAAAAGTAGTTTTTTTGCTTTAAACTTCATATCTTCTACTTGCAGCCAAGCGGTGCTATTTATCTGTCTTCTTCAATTAAATAGGAGACACTTTTAATGATGTTATTAGTACCTACTAAATTATCTTATGAATATAGTTTATTCCTTATTCGTCATATCAAATTTTTATCTGGGGTTAGTTCAATATCTTTGTGTCTATTAATATTGTTTAATTTTATATGTTGTTATAATACTGACAAACATTTCCTTGAAATAAATACTGGGTAAAATAAAACCTATTTCTCAAGTTTAGGTTAACAGCAAATTGATTGTATTGAAGAAACTGTTTTTGCTGTATAATTAGGATTATAAAGAAAAATAAATAAGTTAATCATTTTGGTTATTTTCTGGTATACATATTTTAATCAATTATGATTAAGAATGACACGAATAATAGTATATTTTAATTAGACGCAGAACGTCATGATTACTATGAATGTTTTAGAATTAAGTCATATTATTTTCTTTGTATACATAATTTGTAAAATTTTAAACCTTTGTTGGAAAATTTTTGATAGAAATATGCACATAAATTCATCCCTTGTAAATTAAAATTAACTTTCGAATAATTATCTTGAAATTTTTTATAACTTTGTGATAAATATGGATGAAAATTGTTGTGATATTTAGGATATAACGGCGGAGGCTGCTGCGTACAATTAATACAATTTTAAGGTAGCAATTTAATTATTTATACTATAGCGATATTAAAATATAGCTGCTATTGACTATTGTTTGATATCTAGGTGATTTTTAAAATTCGATGAAAAATTGTAAAAAATGAAAAGATCTTATTTTGTCTATAAAAAACAGCTATAGATTATGTACAGCAATGATTCATAAGAATTTTTTTTTTAAAATTTGGTATGATTATGAAGGTTCTTTGTTGCTTCATACTTTATATCCTCTTTTTGTTTCACTAGCAAGTTAGATTCAAGTTTACTGTAACTTAGTGATAACCTGATTTTATTATTTTAATAAGATGTATGTTTGTTTTATGCGATTGTATTAAAGTTTCCGTACCTGTAATGTTTATTTTATTCAGACAGCTTGTAAAGTAACCTTAAATAGTTATTTTTATTCCATTAGACCAGGCGTTGATATAATCCCATGAGGCATTTCTAAATAAATTAAAAACAGTGACACAGAATACAATAATCAAAACCGGCAAAGAAGCTAATCTACCATGTCTTTTGCCTGGATGTAATTAATGTTAAATATTGCTACTTGGCGGCCGTTTTCCATTGTAATATAATTAAATTTTATGCTAGTAGTATTCTACCGAAATTTCCAGGTAAATAAATCAAGACAATATTTGCTAAATAATTGTATAATCAGTAATCAGTTATAGACAATATGTGCTACACTAATTAATTATATTATTGCTTTTCAGTAAAATGATAAATATGTTTTTATACCTGATTTATAAATTAATTTTATGAGATCATCATATAATTTTTGTACATTTGCTATTAAATTACTATAACATAAACTTAAATATTTTGTTCACAGACTCAAAACAGTCATAGCAGACGTAGAGACTTGTGTATGTGATTTCAAATGTACATTCAATCCATAACGTGTTTGATAAGATTTGTCACACAGATGACAATGGAAGTTCTTTTCCCCTGTGTGAGTTAGTGAATGTCTTTGTAGTTCTGATTTTGAGAAGAATCTTTTGCTACAACTATCACAACCATATTTCTTCTCCTTTAAATGATTTTTTCGTATATGAGAGCTACGGGAACTAGATGAAATAAATGTGGCATTGCAAACTTCACATTTGTGGTTTCTTGTTCTTTTATGGTTCCACAGTATGTGTGAGTGGAGTCCTCCAGGTACTTTAAACTTTTTGGGACAATAAGAACAGCTGTAAGGATGATCATCACTATGTGTCAACATGTGAATCCTAATATAGCCAGGAGGATATGATTTACCACACTGATCACATTGCCTCAGTACTCTTTCAGACTTTATCTTATCTTTATGACCTACATTAGGCCTGCATGAATGGGAATTGAGATCATTCACACTATAAAAACCATCCCAGCAATTTTCACATAAATATGGCCGTAAATGCAACTTCCTATGCAATACTAGTGAACGAAAATCTTCAAATTTTTCATTACAATACTCACAATCTCTGCCTATCAAAGATTTTACTGGGTGTTGGTTAATACAATGTTCATTTAGATCTGTAATTGAATGGAAGTCAACTTTACATTCCACACAGTATATTGTGTGTGTTTCACTTTCAAATTTTATTGGCTTTTTCATCTGTCTTTTGTGCTTCTTGTTTTTGTAATCCTTAGCTTCCAATTCTTCTTTCTGATCGGATTCATAATTGTAGTCAGAGTTATCAACATTATTATCAATACTCTGTACTTGTTCTGCTAGTTTCAGAGCAGTACTTTCTATAAGAACTTTGAAAGAATATGTTATAGTCAACTGATGAACACAATTAATACAAATGTTCTCTGGATATGATTCATCATTCAGGGACACCTAAAAAAATAAATATATTGGTCAATAATTATTGAGAATAAAAAACGTTCTTGGGTTTGAGCTAATCAATTTACCTGGAAATTATAGAAATTTTGCAAAATGTCTGAAAGTCGCACGTCTTCACCGGCTATTTTTATTCGTGTATGGACATGGCGCATTTGTTTATCTTTACCTAAGCATGTTCTACATCTATCCTTATAACTCATATCTATTTATTAAATAAAATTTATAAATATTCTGTGAAATAGATCCGCTGTCTGAAGTGTGTCGTTTTAATATTGACAAACATCGCTAAACCACAATTTTTTTTTGTAATATTCTCCCTATTACAGGGAAAGCAAAGGAAACTGAAGCCCATGTAGCCGTCTTATGCAGTTATTTCTTATTCTATTCTTTCTGACATAATCTATACCATTTTCCTTTGCCTTTCCTTTAATAGGGAGAAATGTAAATATTTCATATATTTTGTTGTAGTGTTGGTTTTGCCATAAAATTGGTGTAGTTTTATGACAAAAAGGATCGTTAAATTCTGCAATATATGGAATACATCATTCAGCGTTGATTAGTGACTTACGTGAGATTTTTCAGTGTTTCATTTCCATTCATTCATTTGTTGAGTAAGTTCGTTTATTTAACAACAATTTATGATTTCATTCTTATTTACTTATCATTTCGTCGTAATCATATCACAACATTCCATTTTCTTATCATATTATCATAATTGCTTACATTGGATTCCATTTTCAAAATTTTTTTCGTAAGTCATTAACAAAATAGCGGGGCCTACCATTAGTCGCCAAAAACTCCATGGTTCAAAGGGCTACATTGCATCAGAATCCTAGAGCCATAAATAAAGTTAAAAACTACATTAATGAAGATATGGCTTAAAGTCTTAGTTACCAGTATAAATAATTGTAATGTACAAAATGTAACCAACTTGCATCCAGGCCTATAAAGCTTTTTTTAAAAGAAGTAACCACCTGACAGTGACACATGACATTTGACTGCTGTCAAAATGTATTTTCCTCCACCTGACGAAGAGTCCCAAAATAATAAAAAGCTCCTGCAGAAAAAAAAGAATCGTAAAAGGAAAAAGAAGTTCACCCGCAAAAACGCCCAGAATCAATGTATTAAAAACAAAAAGAAACATAGCAAATTGGCGCTCACAATGTCGGCTTGGGCAGAGAGTTACACTGTAGCTGCTACTTGGCAGTTGAAACATCAATTAGCTTATTGGAAAGCAAGAGCAAAAACTTTGGAATTTGAGAATGCTGTACTACACGATATAATTAGGAAGAAAAACTACACACATGCGACTTCAGGAACAAGTTCACAGGGTGAATCGGACGACGAAGAAGACGATGAAGACATTGTTGAACCAGAAGCTGAAGAGGGGGATTTGGAAGTGAGCGAGGAATTTATTCAGTTTCTCCAAGCGAACGCTAAGTATAAAGAAGATGCTCGACGTGAAAGGGAGAAGTTAAAAGCAAAAGCAGATTCAGAAGAATATGATACAATTAAAAAGTTAGAAGCTGGACCTCAAGAAACTTCTGAAAATTCAGAAGAGCAATTACAAGCACTCTATGGTGATAAGTGGCAGAGAATAGCAGCCTTAGAAATATCTGTACAGTCAAACTTTATACATGAATGTGATAACGAAAAACCTATATATTGGCCAAATATACCTTTCAATTTTAATTTTGCGTGACTGTGAATACAAACTCTGTACAAAGAATCTTTTTAAGTCTTTCATACCCTGACATTGTCATTTTTTATAAATAATTGTTCAGTGAAGTTCTCTAAAAACTGGGGTTTTTCTTTAATTAATACTTATGCTCATAGTAAGAAGGATAATTTTTAATGATTAAAATTCTATGAATTTTACATAATATACCTTTGAGTATGTTGAGATATCTAGCTATGGTCAGCAAATTTTATAATATATTTGTAAATAAACAGTATTATAATTTTTTCTCATAGTCTCATAATTATTTACTTTTAAGTTGTGAGATGATTCAACCATTGATCTCCATCATTACAATAATTTTATCCACAGTGTTCATATTGAGTCTCATTATATAGATACAGAAAACAGCAGAAATAAGTGATCTCCAATTTCAAATACATGAATACAAAATTTAATATCTCTTTTGAAAGTTAATAAGTTTTACTTAATATTTATAATATGTTCGTTTTGACTCAATATTCCCAATTAAAGAACAAAGTTCTATTGTTTTTCACGTTGAATTGAATCTACCGAAAGGCGCTGACATTAACAATTTGATAAGGAATACACTGCAGAGTGCAACATAAACTGGACATGTTTTGTATGCACCCATGTCAAAGCTGTTAAACAGCATTCAACACTGAAAAAATCAAATTCTCAGACTTATTTCATGTTTAATAGTAGGTGATATTTTAAATCTAAATTAATTGTTAGCAAAATCTTATCATAAAAATCTACAATCTTTTGGAGATATCTTAAGAGGCAACACTAGTAGACTTTTAAGGGACAGTTTATTACAAATTTTATAACAATCGTTTGTATTTGCCCCAATTACGTAGTCAAATATGAGTACGGAGTCACTCCTTCACTGTAGCCACGCCTACTTTACGCACTTAGATTTTGTGACTCCTTTCTCAGTCGCACAGCTAGAGCATGGAATTCCTTACCAGCACACGTATTCCCTCAACGTACCTATTCCTTCTTACAACATGGGTTCCTTTAAAAGAGGCGGGAAAAAGCATTTTTTGGGCCGGCAAGGTGAGGGTGGTTAGGGCAGTATGTCGTATGCTTCACATATGGACTCTTCTACTGCTTATCAGGCGGTGTCGAGTCATTTGCTGTGCTTTATATAAAAAAATAATTAGTTTTTCACTAATAAAATTGAAATAGGTATTTAAAAACGACCAATTGATGGTCTTTGGCAGCAACCAGTATAAGTCCCGTTAAGGACAGATTTTTCGTGAGATTTGTTTTTGTGCGAACAAAACGTCTATACAACATTGGAAATATCTGCTCCACTAATTTTCACTAATTAAATTGATTATTTTATTCAAAGTTCGATAGATACCAACGGGAAAATTAGATGGCCGGCAAGATGACCGGATCTACTGCCGCTAGTTTTTTTTTGTGGAGTCCTGTAAAGAATTTCGCGTAAAAAAGATGGCGTTGGCGACACTACAGGCCAGTAGAGGAATTGAAAACTGAAGCTCAAGATATTATTTTAAATATTCACCATAACTCGATATAAAAGGCGCCACGTAGCGAATTCAATACGAGAAAGTGGGGTCTCATTTTGAGCAAATTCAGATGTTAAGTGAACTATTATTTAGATAGTGATTAATCTTTAGATAAAAAGTATTTTAATTTAAGATACTATATCGTTAAATTGATCTTTATGAATAACTCTTTCGGTTGGTATCGTAAAGAAAAGGTCTTATAATTAAATAAAAAATTACGAATCCAGGCTCAATCAGATGATTTTTTAATTCAGTAAAATCTTTAAATTAAGTTTTAATTATTTTTGAAAATAATGTTTCCTATTAAATTAAATTTGCCATCATCAATATTCGTACATTTTCGTACATTTCCTCCAACCACGGCCTTTTTTCTCACTCGGTATAGTGAAATTTATTTAGAAGAATTTCATAGAAATTTCTACTAAAATCGGTATTCATACCAACGAACTCGACTATCAATAGAAAATTAAACGTTCACCCAGGAAACTATGTGTTACAACTCAGGCTGCTCACAGATAAACATATATCACCTGCTTACTTATAGGGTATCTTCTGAATAATTATGAATACTGCTGTAAGTAACAACCTCTATAGTTAAGGTAATATTCTAACTTAAAATCAACAAATTTAAAAGAAAATGAGTGGCAACTATTTTTTAAGTATAGACAACATTTAAAAAAGAAATTCAATTAAAAAAGTTCAATTAAAAGTTTTTCCATTGCACTATGGATTGCCTATTGTGTGTATTCGTAAGTTAAGGTTAAGTATCTACCAAATTACAAGATGGTTTAATTAAGTTTACTGAATCCCGTACACATTCTTTACGTGACAAATTAAGTTAAATGTGCAACGTGGTGCTATAACACCGTGATTTTATAGAAACTTCTTTCACCATTTCTTTAATGCCAGTAGGTTGGCAATATTTTAAAACCAATCACTTAAATTAAAAATCATGACACAATTTAATAAGAAGATAAGACTTTCCCCGACATAATATTTAGGATAGTACACACATACATAAGATAAATAAAACGGCAAACTAAGCCAAATTTTTAAACGAGTTTTTTATTGATAATAAACACAGCAAATGACTATACCACCATTGACCATCTGATGGTAAGCAGTACGAGGAGTCCATACGCGAAGATAGCTAGTGCAGCATGACATATTTTCCTAGCCACCACCACCTTGCCAGCCCACCTTGCCTTTTTTGAAAAAGCTCCAGTAGTATGAAGAAAGGAATGTGTCGCAAGAAATTTCACACTCTGGCTGTGCGAATAAGAAATGAGCCGCGCAATCTCTCTGTGCGTGAAGTATAAGTGGAGACAGAGAATGCATGAATCCAGACCGGCACGCGTGCTCCGCCGTTAAAGCGACCTTGAAGTATTTATAAACAATTGTGCCAAACAAGGTAAACAATTATCATCAAACAGCTAATACTCGTCCCCACCGAGGGGATCGTTCTAACCTAAATTAGGGCGATTAGGCCTTAGTCAAGCGCACTGGCTGATAAAGTTGTTATCACACCATGTTTTCCTTTACGATAAGCGTCGAATAAACGTACATATGAATTTGAATACACATTGGTACGTAGCGGGGTTCGATGTTACGCACCAAGCTACCGACGCTTAAGGCTTGCTTAATTTTGGTTACCTAAAAAGCCATTAAGCCATTTTTCGGACAAAGCTTAGAAAATAGCGTTTCTGGTTTTTTTTTTATTAATATAAATAGTATTTGCGTATGGAACTAAAGAGCTACATGTGGCTTGCGAGCGGCAGGTTACCGATCCCTGGACTCATAATGTAACAGAAACAGAAACTATATAAAACATATATTTTCAGCCGTTACCCGATATTACTAATTTTATTATGTTTTTTTTTAGGATAAGAAAGTAACTAAATATATACACAAAAATCACTTGTGAACAAATGTTCGTACATCATCATACAAATACTTGGAATCGAACCTGAGACCTCTGAGGAAAAAAATGAACACCTTGAGTGATAAGCATTGGAGGATACTCATAACAATACAATCTCTTCCTCAATGAGTTTTAGCGGTTCTACTTACAGCTTCTTTTAAGTCCATTTATTTATTTATTTATTTAATTCAACATTGTTTCAACAGCATTTTTTATACATACAGAATATAATGGAATTACATAGACATAAGCCAATTAAAGAAACACGTTATACTTTTTAAAAAGGTATCAGGAAGTCAAGAAGGTAGCTGCTCAAAATATATCAATACATATTTAAACAAATGATAATTAACAATGAAATAATTGTCAATCAAGAACATAACTAAAAATAGAAACAAAAATAAGAAACTATAAACCAAAACAAAAGTCAGTTATCGCATGTGAATGGTGTCTTTAATGTGTGGGTGTATGTGTGTTTATCAATAATAAATGTGTGTGTGTGCAGGCTTTAGGAGTATTTCAGTATCTAGAAAATTTAATTTTTTGAGCCAATTGATTACCGTTACTTTACCATTTCTTTACAAATGTAGGATAATACTTCTTTTACATATGGTACGCTACAATGGTAATAGGAAGTGTTTCTAATATTCATTGAACATATATATATATGGTTTATTCAACATATTAATGATGTGCGTAGGTAAGCAAATATAAATCAAAAAATATAATTATTAAGCTCTTCATTTAAATGGGTTCAGTTACTAAATTATATTACATCGTTAAAATATAAAACTACCTCAACTTTGAAGAATAATTTCTAAAATAAAACTTTATAATAATAATAATGATACCTAACAGTTATTATATTCCATTCCAATAAACTCACGCCCACATCTATTATCTAGCTTTAAGTATTTTTCATAGCTTGTATTATGGTTACTAGATAATTAAAATATATATTTATTAGATGACCATGACCCGAGTAGAATAAATATTCGTTTTCATAACACAAACATCAGCTTCTGCCGAGAGTCGAACCCGGGCCCCTGACTAAATAATAGCTAACGACTAGGATAATTGAGCCAAACCCTTCATATATTTACAGATATTCAATATATTACCGAATAATATCAATATACAAACATACGACAAATTTTATACACTATATACAATTATTTAAATATTTATATCTATGTAATTATCTAATTTTATAGAGTACCGAATTAATGACGATAGCCTTAAAACTTATTGAATATGAATATGGAATGTAGAAGATTTGTTAGTGCAAAGAAATTTCCTCAGATACACATCAATCATTATCAACAGCCCACGTCTCACTGCGGATGGCGCAATCCTTCCTACACAGAAGAAACTCAGGAGGTTGGGCTGTTACACCACTACGCTGGCCCAATGCGGTAGGTGATAGCGGTTGCCGTTACAACCAGGACGAGCTTACGTGCCTTCCAAAGCGGGGAGGAACTCAAGATAGTAAACTTTGTTTGATACATCCGGGACCAACCGTGGGGAAAGTTGCTTTGTTATTAATATAAAACCAGGGCGCTTACACCATTACGCCGTTGTGCTCCTCATCAGTAGCTCTTAATTAAAGTGACTATAAAACACTTGGTACTTACGAACGTCTTATTTTTATATTTTTAATCTGTACATGTTATCTACAAGATAGAGCCCCTCCACCGCCTAAAAGCTCCTAAAGCTAACACAATTATAAGGAAGTTTAAAAAATACAAGGTGTATCTGTTATCATACACGTTATCCGCGGATCAAGCTGTCGTAAAGAACGTAGCATCCCTATCCGCACAACTAAGAAATTGGCGTCCAACGGTATGCGAGCGCAACCTGTTCCGAAGGGGGCCGCCCCCTCCGGCGTCCCTCCATGCCAGTGCCCACGGAGCCTCCGTCGTGCCCGGCAGCACGCAATCGCGTTCCTTTGTTCGGCGTTTAAAAAAACACGCTCGTTCTAAAAAATCTATTTCCATCACGTGTGCTATTCGAATTTTGAATTAGTGTAATTGCGTTCGGAAAACGTATTCGGATTGCAGTGCAGTGTCTTAACAGTGTATCATACCGTGTTCGTATCCCATTTTTTTGCCCGAATAAAACGAATTGATTATGTTTGTGAACGTAATAGTGTTGTGTTGAAAGGATTTTGGAGGTTGGTATATTTGTATGTGTAAGAGATAAGTTTGAAACCGATGAAAGTTTATCTGAACTGCGACGCGTAGGTTTAATGCGTGTGGTTCATTTAGCTTTGAAATAAACTACGCAGGCAGTTGAAATAACCTCTTTAGAGAGTAGTTGTTAATGTTCCTCGTTATGAAGCCATGTTAAGAGTAGACATGGCGAGATAATGATGATTAAGCTGATGTTCCAATGACTCGAAGCAGTTAGTAATCATTTTTTGCGCGGAAATATCGCCCAACCCATACTAAAAGCTTAAGCTCTAGAATTTGAAACAGGCTACCGACTCTATATCGGTGTCTAAGACGAATATTTCGATTTACAAAAAACACATTTTCATAGATATATCAGTTAGTAACAGTTAAATTTAAACTAGAAATTCTTACCAGAGACGGAGAGCGGAACGCGTTGAAGTCTTCTGTATTGACAAAACCTAAAATATCATGACCGCGGGCGTTGACGATAGTTAAATCAGTAAGTCGATAGTTAGTTTATCTACAGAAAAGTATGTGTATAGTTTATATAAGTTTAAATAGAGAATTTTTAGCCGGTATCATACCAGTTGTAATGCCTTGTCTATGGTAAACAACGCTCGCGGCTATATTCCGTGTCTAACGAAGCCTCAAAGAACTTGATCTCGATAATTTATTCTCAATCGATGGTATGGTCTTCAACAAGAGTTTTATGATATGTCTAACTAATAATATATATGCAATTCAGCGTGAGTTTATTGGACTTTGAATCAGTCTCAATTTTGTAACATTATTGTATTTTTGAAAAAAATACAAAAAAAAACAAGAAAAATTGAGGGATTGCTTTAAAAGTATTTTAATGACATAAACGACTGTTAAACATATAACACTAATTAATAACAATAATAAGCGTTATAGTAAAAATAATATCAAATTATCTAACATCCATAGACAATAACTAACTTTCATTTCATCAACACACAAAAATAAAATTCCAGCAAGGTTGAATAGTTACATTAAAGGCTAAAACCTACTTTTTTAATTAGAAACAAAATAGGAATAAAAAATGTTGATCATAATTTTCAACGTATTCTTATAAAAAATGATTGGGGCTATGAAACAGGCCAGATAGGTATCGTAAACGAGTTAATAGGATATCTTTTTACAATGACTTCTTCACATAATGTAGTTTCAATCGAATGTTTTAAATGAATAGTTTATATTGCGTTTTTTACTACAAGTTAATAGTTGAACATCTTCCATAATATGCCGCTTTCAATTTGCATTATATTGTGATAAATTTATTATCTATTTTTCTGCATCTTTTTATTAAAATATTACTATAGATATGGTACATTAAATTTAGTGTTAAATATTTTTCATACAAAGATTTTTAAATACCATAGATACTGTTTTAATAAAACTCCAGTCAGTAGGAAGAAGGAGGCCATTACACGAAGAAATATATTAAAACTTGATGAAATAATAAATAATGCCAGTGGAATAAATTTACCTGTTTGTAAAAAAAATATTTTTTTGTTGCAATGTCTAAGAAGGTGCATTTATTTTAGCAGCTAAAAGGTTTTCCGTGTTTAAATTAAAGATATAAAACAAATATATGATTCAACCCTTTCGGCTCTAGTATCTAGTATATATATTCCTACATGTTGATCTCAAAATTTTTAAATTATTACGCAAAATAAATATAAGGAATATAAGGATGATTACAAAGAAATGTGTAATTTTAGCGAGTTTCCATATTAATTAGGGTCAAAATGATATAATTATGGCTTAGTTATATTTAACATATCGAAAAAACTAACTCGAATCGTATATTGATATCAGTTGACATTTTAATACAAATATATGATGTTGCATACTTCAAGGGACAATTAAAACCCGACTTAATGGACACAGAATGTATTTCGATTCAAAATTAATATGATTTTTATGCTGAATTTAAAGTATTACAATGTTTCAAGTTGTTTCTAAAGAGTTGCATTAAGAAACATTTTGTTTGAAGTCATCGTCTCCTAAGAGTTTTTAAAAAGGTTTTATTAAAATATTCGTAATTACAAAATGATGTACTTTATCATAAATATTTATTTACTATCAACTTATCATCTTATACTTCTTCACTTAATTTGTTTAATATCTTTCTAGTTTAATCAAATGAACTATTTAAATGGTACTTTATTTATTTATCTCAAATAATGACATTTTGATCATTACCCTTTTTACATAGAGGCGGCCATTTTTTGTTTCAACAAAATATTGTAAAGGCTTATTTTCTTCTTCGCAAAAAATATCTTAGTTTATCAGTCATTTAACACAACATATCAGAAAGAGTTTAGAGTTAGCGATAGCATTATCAACATTTGATTTCAATTTAACATTTATTATCTTTATACAACAGGTTTAACTAAAACAACGGTCTGGATTAGACCAGTGATGGATATAAACTTATTGTCAAATTTGGCAGATATTGATAGAGTTATATCATAAGCCCCCAGGTCTCTCCCAGTTACAACTACGCTCAAAGCTAATCCTTTCACTTCTTTATTTGACTGCAATACCCAATTAAATCCATCCACGTCTAAGCGAAGCTATCTGATCTCGTCACAAGAACAGGATGAGAGCTCCTAATACCGGCACTGGCTTGCCGATCACCCCGACCGGTACGGGGCGTGTTGATACGTGCATACTACAAAGCCTCGATTACAATCACATTGAATACAAAGCAGCAACACGGCTGGCATAAGTACTAAGGATTTACTAAAGTGTATATTGTTTAGTTGTTGGAACGATATCGAGGGACGTCATGGTGTTGCCCTTAGAAATATTCAGGTCCATTATTTTTACTGTAGCAAACATGTTTCAAATGTAATTGTCCTTACAAAGTAATACATAACTATCCTATCCATCATAAGGTTGCCTGTTTCCAATAAAGTTTTACATAATAATGTTCCCGAAGCAAATAACCTCACTCTCCTTTGTTTTTGTTGATTCATAACAATCAAATACACATTCTAAATAGATGACTTTCAGATTTTGATTTGAATAGGTTTTTTCTTTAAAACTTGATTAAGCGAAATGAATTTTTATAAGAATTTGGTTTGGTAAGTTTTTTGGATGTAGAGTGTATAGCGGCCGATTTATTGGTATTTTTTATTAAATATCTGATGTGTTGTCAATAGAAGAATTAAATGTGCTGTACTGTGCTAATAATTGAAAGCTTAAAGGTACATTAAAAATTTCTTTATACAGTTTAGTTTTCTTAGTTTAGTTGTCTACTACATATTAACTAATAATTGCAAACACACTAGAAACTACTCAACATTTCGTCTAGGTAAAAGAAAGTTAAAGTTAGTCTAAAGAAATGTATAATAATGTATTTCAATATTAAAAAACAATAATTTTATATAAGACCTTCTTGTTCTTTCTTGTTATTTAATTCATAATTATATACTTGTGATAATATTTAAATTAAAAAGGAATGAAATTGGAATCAAAAAAATGGTAGAGGTAACTTAAGTTAAATTATAATTAAGCACTGATTCTGAAATGTTAGTTATAACAATTATACTTGAAATATGTTTTACAAAAAAAAATTGCGCGACAAAAAATGACAAAAGCTTAATTAGCCTGGGTAAGGTATCCCGGCTTTGGGACACCGAAAAAAGTGAGGCATAATTTGAATTTCGGCATTCGGACTGCGTCCCCGCCTCGCGCAATAACTCATGCGCCAGCGCATAGTCAGGGCGACGTTCAAATTTCGGAATTTTTGATCTCTGCCGCCGCGGGCGCATGTTCCACATTTTTCCGACTAATTCCGTTTAGAAATCGACTTTTGCTCGCGTCCCCGACACTTTAGGTAACAGAATTTTCGCAGTGTCATGTTTTTATGTTTTATACTGTTTTTTAAATTCTCTCCACTTCATATTCTATGTTTTGCAGTACCGTCCAAATGCATATTAAATCTGGTAACTAAAATAGCAATATGAAATGAAATTAGGAATTTCTTGGAACTATATTTATATTGGCTACATTAATGCAAAGAAATCATAATTAAAAAATCCTTAATTTATAACAAGTAAAGCATGCATTCGATAACTTCAGATGATTATAAAAATAACATAAAATAATTATAATTATGTGGTAACAAGCGGAGATTCCGACGAACTTAGTAGCGACATTCTGCGAGTTGTATGATTTCGTGGGTATCTTCTGTACCTACATCTCTGTCGGCTCATAAACCTGTTTTTGTAAAGTATTTACTAAAGCTAATCTAGATTTAAAGTCGTTGGGTTGTTACTAATAAAATCGTTTGTTTACGAGCGCATCGGCGGAGCCCTCTATGTTAACTGGTAATGTCGAATTTAGATCCGCAGATAACTAACATTAACTTATATTTATATTCTTGTTATTTACTCTAAAATATATTAAGAGATTTTATGGCGAATACTATATTATGTAGGATACCTACCACACTTTTATCAATTAAGACCTTGTGAAAATTTTTAACCAGTTCAACAAAACATTGTGTATAATATATATAAGAGCTTAGCTAGATCGCTATATTTACGCTCTCTTGCTCAGATATCCTGTTCAATATAAATGTACCATTCATCAACCGATATATTCATACATGAATATGAGATTATCTTTTTCTAATTCAATAAAAACTTAAATATAGGTAGAATACCAATTTAAATGTTAATTAAATAGATCTATTCAGTGCTACTTTTTTATGGGGAGACCCAAAAATTATTACACGTTTGATTGAGTTTAGAGCACTTTTTAGGAATATGACGGCGAAATTAAAATATTAAAAACAGTCTGTATATAAACCAATATATATATATATATATAATGTTTTTATATTAGAGTAGGTGTTGCTATTTGTTAATCTATGAATAATTGTATACTAGTATTACCTTAACTTCATTTACATTTATATAGATATAATAGAACAATTTCGTTAACATTATAATTGCTAAGTAGTGAATTTTGGTGTCTCAGCAAATAATAAGTCGTAATTATAATTATAATGCATGATGTGCCCATTTTTTCACATTTTCCCATTCTGGTTATGTTATACTTGTATTTTATGTTCCAAAAATCATTCGCATGTCTCCTTAAATAATATAAATTTATTCTAGTTTAATTGGAATCTAATTTAATATCTTCGTTTTTATCTTCTCTCTCTTATCGTGTGGTAAATCATCGATATGTAACACAGTATAAAGCAAATAAATATATTATTATAATCTATAGTGATTTTCAAAACATTTTTAGTACGTTTTATTTGTGAAATAGTGTAAGTTCAACGATGTTATGAGATATTTCAAATTTAATAGCAGTTGATATCTGAATTATTCTAATGATTTTGGTCTATTCACCTTTATAATGTAATGTTTGTTTTTGGTCTAATGCACATGTTCCCTTTTACTCGATACAGGTTATAACCATAAATATCTATGCCGTTATTTACTCAGGAATTCTATTTCAAGAACCTTTAAGAAATGAGTATGTGTTCAGATTTTAGCGTAGCCTGTAGATGCATTTGTTACGATATGGTAAGCTGTTACCGTCGTCTCTGGGAAAGTGTTATTTAGCTATGACCATCTCTTAGGATTATCGGAAAGACGAGAGCTTAACATTAATGGAGTTATTCAATATAATATACATAAGCGACATAAGTGTGGTTCACTTGGAGGTAATTCTTGTTTTTCTGTGTTCGTGTCTTTAAGTTTATTTTTGAATCTTTTCTCATAGTCTATATTTATAAAGTGGAATCCTAGTGTTATTCTCACGAGAAACGAGAGTAAAGTCAAATAGATATCGGAGTTATTCCGAACATAAGCGTGCGGCTGCTATGATTCGTTCTCGAAATTTTACCTGAGACGAAAGGGCTTTGTAAGTCCCATCACAATGGCTTTTCTTGTCTATAACAAAAATTATTTACACTAAAAATTGTTTGTGTTACCGCCTGGGACGAGTATGTTTGTTCGCGAACAATAATATTGCTAATATTATTTTGAAGTTAGGCAGATTGTCGATATCGAATACCTATTGAAAACAGAATACAAGAACATTGAAGAATATTTTAATTCGAAAAAGAATTTTTATCAAGCTTTACATTTTAGATATAATATCAGTACTTACAATATTTTAGGTTTAGTTCAAAGAGATTTTTAACACGTGGAACAAAATGAGTACTCTCACTGAAATACATGGGCAATTGTAAGAAACAAAGTAGTAAATAAATATATATATATATACTTGTACATATTAATGTATTAAATAAAAATTAAATATCTACAAAATTCAAATTTATTATTTTACTTATACCCCGCAAGTAATTGTAAACGTCAAAATACATAACAGACTAGCATAAACTAATTAGTTCTATCATTTTTGGAGAGCTTTTCCTGATCTTGATGAGTTTAAATCGTTCATTAGTCGTGGATGTTTGTATATTTCTTATTTTAACATACATATTCCTATCTATATCTTCGTTAACTAGTATCTATAACGCAAGCTCTTAATGATGCTTGCTTTGGACTAGATGTAAGAAATATTACTGATTTATACACGTAAGGAGCTCGTTGGCGATATAACCACACCACAAGTCATAAACCTGTACGGATCGGGAGAGGAGAGTACTGGCTTACTGAAATACAGTCAAAATACTTGCCTAGCTCAGACTCCAGTCTCCCACTATCTTATGCACCTGTGTCACATGCATCTGATGTCAATGTAATTAAGCTTAAGATGATGAGAGAATAAATAAACGTTATTATTATATTATGTACATGTGATCCGAACGCTCTGGTTTCTATAACGAAACGCAACCCATGATTGGTCCCTGGATGAGTCATTCAAATATGTTATCTCGAGCTCTTCGGTGCTTTGGAAGGCACGTTAAACTGTTGGTCCAGGTTGTCATAGCAACCGCTTACATCACCAAGTCACATTGGGCCAGCGCAGTGCTGTTGTGGCCCAAACTCTTCGTGTATCTTAGACAAAGGAAGCCCTATTCCCAGCAGTGCTATGTATATAGGCTGTAGACGATGAACATGAGATGATTTATACAAAAAGGCTATTTATGATAATTAAAAAGTTAACAGCTACTTTTTTCAATATTTTAATATAAAAGTATATACTCAAGGGTTTCTATTTAATTTTCTTTGCTTGCAAACTGTGTACAGTATAAACATATACTGTAAATTGTTTTTTCCACTCATGGTTATATAAATCCAACTGTGTTAGACCAATAAAGTAATGTTACATAGTGGGCAACTTATTACTTATTTTAAAATGAATTGTATGTAGAAAAGGAATGTATTTTCAAAGGAAAATCATCTTTCTTTTAAATTTAGTTAGATTTTTTTTATCTTATGTAAAATAAAATGCATGTAACTATAGGCGTATAGTTAATTATTTTATATCTTGTAAAACCTCGTCAATACAGTTCAATTATTTAAGTTCAGAACGTGGTTTAGTCCACACAAAGATAAAAGACCGTTAATACATCTAAAATCTTCATCGGGAGGAGATAAGGATCCAGTTACCAATACCGGAGTCACGAAGTGATTGACGCACTCATTTAGTGAAACAGTGAAATTAGTTTTGAAGTTTATATGCACAGATAAAGGTTAAGCAAAGACGTTATTTATAAAGTCTCATTGCAATACCAAATGGAAGAAAAGTACCTGCTACATATACAAAAAAGGTTGACATATTTTTAAAAATAAGCAGAATGTTTCGTTACCTGACCTTGCCTAAACCAAAGATTTCTATCTTATACCTTGATTACGTGTTCGAATTAATTCTTGTACAATAATTTATTAACTATTACTGAAATAAATAAGATTTATATTTTAAATCTCTCTTATTTAAAAAAAATATGATTATTATTACACCTTCCTTTATTTTTGGACGGCCATCTTGGTCGAGTGGTCAGTCCCTCTGTCTAATTAGCCAGTGGCTCCGGGTTCGTACTCCGATAGGGATAGATATTTGTATGATAAGTACGAATCATGGGTCATGGGTGTTTGTATGTTTATTTAGTATATTTCTGATATTTATATGCAGTTTACTATCTATATTTCTCCGTTATCTAGTATACATAACACAAGCTCTCAATGATGCTTAGTTTGGCCTTAATAATAGGTGTAATTGTGAGAAATACTTTTTTATTTTTTTCCTATGTCAAATAAAATATGATTGACCGTTTTTATGTTCCGTAATTATTAGTTTTTATTTATCAATAAAAATAGAGTTAAATTTGAGCTCTAGTGGCCTTTCTGTGTTTGAGATAAAATAATATTGTACAAAGATTTGATCTTAACAATTAATTTTTCCTACACTTTATAAATATTTCAATATTTATTCATATTTAGTACAAAAAATAAAATAAAATCAGAATATTACAATAATTATAATAAAAAAATATTAAGCACGACGAATTAAGAGAGGCTTTAATAATAGGCTTTAGTAATAACTAGTTGACTGTATAAGAATTTCTGAAATTAATAATTAATCAAAAGATAAAAGTTAATGGCGATAGTAAATTAATTATACCATTGTATGTCTATATTTTTTGTTTCATTTTAATTCCATTGATGGGTGAGTGATCGATGAACTGCAAAAACATGTACATAGTTCGATTGAGGATTATATCAATATTAATTAATGTAGACTACCTTTGGAGTTAAACATACATATCCACGTTTTAGTACCTTCTCGCATATAGATGTGATTTATGTTCAGAAGCAGCTCTTCAACAATATTAAAATGATAATTAATGTGGCATAGTTACTCAGATAAATTCATTTTAAATATGTATGAAATATCAAACTGAAAAAATTATTGTAACACGAACACATAATGATATTGGTAATGTGTAAATGTCATTACAAATACTACAGGCTGAGAGTTTCTTGCGCCGCTTTCTCTCTGCAGCTACTAATTCGTAGTAAGGCTATTTAGGAATATGTATATTAGGAGTAATTTTAATTTTATAATACAATATACAATATTAATTTAATACTAAATTAAAAAACCACTTAAAGTTATCACTATTACTAGTGTCATACCTTCAATTATATTTTTTTTTTCATTCACTTTAATTGTTATGACGATTTAATTTTGTAATTAAGTCTATTTAAATAAAAATATTTTAACTTTGACTTTGACTAGCGATCACTCTGTGGTTAAAGTCTACCTTAAGCCATGAATATTTATGTACGAACTATTTTTTAGGGATACTAGTGTCAAATATTTAAAATCATATATATTTATACAAACAATTATATATACTAAATTAACATAACTCTTGAAAAATATTCGTACTTATTATACAAATATTTATCTCAATTGGGATTCGAACCCAGGACCTCTGTTTTGTAGACAGGGATTCTGACCACTCCACCTGACAACCGTCAATCATTTTCACTAATTATAGAGGTACAAATTTTCACTTCGTGTATAAGTATATTTTTACATTTTTGGGTTACAATAGATCGAAATAAAAATCCGTATATTAAACATGAGAATAGTTTATACCTTTTTTCAAATGTAATACACTATCTTCATTGATTTTGCTTACAAAGCATTGGATTTGGACATATTTCACATGAATAATATTTCAAAATTCTACGCCTCGTAAGCAAAAGAATGTGAGCATAGGTAATGATAGTTCGACGTAAATCTCTTCAACATTTTAATAAATTCAACAAAGCTTTACTGTTTCAATTCGTGCGAACATTTAAATATACAATAAACATACTTTTATTACCTAGAGATTACATTCTAGAACTAGTTAAATTGTGTGTATTTTCTTTTTTAAACGCATCACGAATACTGGCGTAGAAATAGCTCAGACAAGCAGCTTCAATAAACAAGTTATTCTCATTGACAGTGATCCCTGTCATTAACTGTTTTTATTTTCCATTCGCCGTTTGTTTTTTTAAATTAAGGTTTAAAACTCTTTTTTGTTGTTTGCGTTTTATTTAGATGTATTACTTTTTACAAAGAGATTAGCAAATCTGCATAGTATGCCTATGGCCCTATTTTTATTAATAGTCGCACAACGTTAGGTATATTAGTGTTTGAACTATTCTTTAAAATGATAAGAAAATATAATTTTGTTTCAGGTGATAGTGACAATGTGTGTGCGGTGATAGTACGAGCGCGATGTGGCAGCTGATCGCGCTGCTGCTGGTCGCGGCGCACGCGGAGCACGTACGCGAGTTCAGCGTGCGCGAGGGCGCCGCCGCTGGCACCCTGGTAGGCCACCTCGGCGACGAGTTACCCGACGCCGCGCCACCCTACACCATCGTGCCTGTTCCCGGCAGCGCCGTCCACGACGACCTTCGCGTTGACCCCCACACTGGCGAGATCCGCACTCGTATCCGACTTGACAGGGAAACCAGAGACCACTACGCTCTAGTAGCTATACCCGCCAGTGGCGACAACATCCGAGTTGTCGTTCGGGTGTTGGACGAAAACGACAACGCTCCCACCTTCCCCACACCAATCATGCTTGTGGAGTTCTCAGAAAACACTCCCAGAGATGTTAAAAGAAAGCTCAACCCCGCTAAAGACCGGGACTTGGGTCTATATAACACGCAACGATACAACATAGTGTCGGGTAATACAGATAACGCATTCAGACTTTCCTCTCATAGAGAAAGAGATGGAGTTCTTTATTTGGATCTCCAAATCAATGGATTCTTAGATAGGGAGACTACGGACCATTATGAGTTAGTTATCGAAGCGTTAGATGGTGGGAATCCACCCCTGAGAGGGACTATGACTGTAAATATTACTATATTAGATGTTAATGATAACCCACCAGTTTTCGTAGAAAGTGCATATTCTGCAATGATTCCTGAGAATGCTACAGTTGGCACCACTGTATTGAAGGTATCAGCTAGTGATGCCGATGCAGGCGAGAACGGTGTAATTGAGTATTCTATAAATAGGCGGCAGAGTGATAAAGAGTCCATGTTTAAGATTGACCCCGAGACGGGAGAGATTACTGTTAACAAGGTACTCGATTTCGAGACGAAAGAGTTGCACGAGCTGGTTGTGGTAGCGAGAGACAAAGGCGCTCAACCACTTGAGACCACAGCTTTTGTGTCCATACGTGTCACAGACGTGAACGATAACCAACCGACGATAGACGTGATATTTTTGAGTGATGACGCGACTCCAAAGATATCCGAATCGGCGCAACTCGACGAATTTGTTGCCAGAATATCTGTTCACGATCCAGATTCCAAAACTGAGTACTCTAATGTCAATGTAACTTTGAGTGGTGGGGATGGTCACTTCGATTTAAGGACACATGACAATATTATTTACCTGGTTGTAGTAGCGTTACCTTTGGACCGAGAGTCGCAGTCTTTTTACATGTTGAATGTAGTCGCAACTGATAAAGGTTCACCACCTCTGCACGCATCTAGAGAAATTAGTCTTCGTGTCACGGATGTGAATGATAACGCGCCCGTTTTCGTCTCAAGTGAATACAAAGCTAGCGTGCCAGAGGCGGCCGTACCGGGTACTCCAGTCGTACAAGTGTCTGCTACCGATGTGGATGAAGGCGAAAATTCTGAGATTCGATACTCTTTGTTACCGTCTCCGCAATCAGAATGGTTTTCAATCGATGAACGTTCCGGATTGATAACGACGCGATTGCGAGTCGACTGTGAGACGAATCCGATGCCGACACTTACTGTAGTGGCCCGGGACCGCGGCAAACCTCCTCTCTCATCCACCGCGACCCTCATAGTGACAGTGCTCGACGTGAACGACAACGAGCCGATCTTCGACCAGTCCTTCTACAACGTCACCGTGTCCGAGAGCGAGGCAGTCGGCACCTGCATTCTAAAGGTAAGTCACTTTTTGGCCACCTCATTAAGTGCTAGCTTAAATTATTCCCATTATTCAGGTTCACGATGTACGGTACTTGTGTTTCGTTTTCGTCTACAAGCGAAAACTTCAAGTAAAGATAGCCATCTTCTAGCACACTTTCTGCGTATTCTCACGGTTCATCATAATCACTTTCGACGGATTGCGTTCGAATTGCAAATAGCGTTATTAACGCCATAATTGGCGGGTTATTTGATGCGTTTCCCTCGATGCCTAAACCGCGCGTCAAACATTTATGAATAGTGTTAGGTGAAAGTAGATGCGTGACTACTAGTAATTTGTGATTTTTGATTAAATAGCAGCCGCACGTTGTAGGAACGTTAGTGAAATATCAGCTCTTGTATATTATCGACTGGAGCAATGTAGTCAGTGATAATTCTTACTTACTGCTGCCTCATTGTATTATATGTTGCCATATTCGTAATATTTAAAAAACGCACCCGTAGAGGGTTGCTAGATACAAAAAGCCAGTTTCATAGTAACTCAGCGTGGTTGCAAGCAGAAAATTAATCAAGCTGCTTGTTACCGCAACGCGGGCGCTGAAAAAACTAACTGCCATTTTGAACGTAAATTATTCTTAGGCTCTATCAAATGTAAGTAACGAGTTGCGCACCGGAATAATCATGTTGCGCCAATTGCAAAAAGGAAACTCGGGCCATAAATATGTTTCAACGATATGTTTAATACATCATTGTACGGCGCGACTCGTGACAATATGACACTGAGGTAAATACGCGCCGCTCTGAACGGCTCCTAGTGGAGATAAAGCACACGCTCCGTTATTAAATTTACGTTAAAACAAGCGTAATATCGCGAAAACTTGCTACACCAATTAGTTACGCGGACAGATCAATTCCCCTTATCTGGTCGGCTCCCGCCCGCACTTGACGAATTTGTTAAAAAAGCCCAATTTTCATTAAATCTTATCGTACGAATCCAACCGGCCGCTCGTAACTTACGCGAGTTAATTTCTTTTAATATATTCAAGCAATATTGAGGTATAGTTATATGTTGGGAGCATAAATCTATCGGGTGGAGTGATGCGAGTTTGGGCGTGTGGCGAGGCGCATCGCAAATTGCGATCTAAATTGAAAATTAAACAGTGCGCGCTTGCGTCGCACGGCGAGTGCGATGTCCCGCGGCGCCCGCGACCACTCGCCTTTCGGTGGTCTTCTACCTACTGACACTGCTATTTAATACTTACACTTATAACATCAAATAAGATAGCATAACACCACTACAACGACCACGATATCAAAACTCTGTAGATAATACTATAAATAAACATATTAAGGAATATATTTCCATTTATGGTTTCAATCGGTTTAGTAGGATTATTTTATAAATGGTTAAGAAGTTTTACCTTGAATCTAGCCGTAAAATTATAAATGGTTCACAGCAAAAGTAACACATATTTATTTAAAATTATCTATTTCTACACTATTAATCCGTAAACATTTAAATGCAAAAAGAATATTAACTGCCAACGGGAATGCACCGCTCAAGCCGCGAACTGCGAACGTGTTTCTATTTTAAAATGAGCACATTGCTGCTCAGCGGTCACCCGGTGATACAAAATACATTGGTGACGGAGGTAAGGACGCTGCACACACTGGCGGTGATCTGAGGGCTTCAACAAAAAACTACGCCGCGCTCTTCGCCTCAATGTGAAACATCTACACGTAATCAGTGAAGTTTTTTGAGCGCAATAAGCATTTCGGTCGACGTGGTAAAATAAATCATGGGTCAATTGAAGTGTTGTGAGTGGTAATAGACCTTTTTGCGATGTAATTAAAGTCACGAGAATGCACAAATTATTATTTATGCATTCTTTAAGAGAGTGGACTCCGATTTATATAATTACTGAATTATTTAAAATGACAAAATGATATTATATTGGTATAAATAAGGTTGATACGATGAAATAATATAAAATAGTTTAATTTTTTTTAAAAAAACTATATGCAAAAAGGTTGTATTTAAATGCAGAAGATTTATATATCCCTATAAATATCTCATCGTATATTACAAAATTATATTATGTTATCTTAATATTTGCGGCCCGATATGATCAATCAGTCAGTGTATCGGATCGGTATCGATCGATCGTAACATCTTGTCAGATTATTCGGTACTGAGCGAGATTTTTATTGATTACATATTTGTTTAGAGAGTATTGTACTAATTATATGACTTCACGATCGGAGAGTTAAATGAGTACAGTTGTGAACATTATAATTATGATATTCTAACATTCGTTCTACATATGCGAGCCTAAACCAAGAACACCTATACATATATATCTCATGAGATCTAATTGGTTCTGTTATACATACTTTTGTTTGGTTGTCAAACAATTGTAAATCAGTTTGACGTACATCAAGTTTAATAAATATAATATTATGAAAACAATGAGAATGGATTTATATCGTCCTTTGTTTTAACGCATTCGTTTGATTAGGGATCGATTTAGCAGAAGAAAGACAAATAATTATTATGATTAGTTAATTCAGTTTTAAACTCAAGCTATATTATTAATTATAGTAAACTGAATTACATTAATTATTTTCCTTACGGATTTATAAAAGCACTAATTTATACCGATCTAGTAATTGGACCAATTTAAATTCCTTTATGTGGGTAGCTAACAGCTGTATCTGTGATTAGCCAATATGGATCTTATACAATGCATTTTAAGTATATTATTATATTGCATACTGAGGACTTTATTGTAGGTCAATGTAATAATGAGTAGGTGTGTGTACTTATATATTACTACAATGAAAACAATAGATGCAACGTCTTATAAGTAAACCCCTAGGCTGACTGATTGCTTAGTTTTTTAACAAACTAAAAGTGTGAAGTAACGAGTTAGAATCGTTAGTAAACGTCCTTTTCCTTTATCGCTATTTACCTTTTGACGGTGGCCTGATCGAGTAATCAGTTGTTAGTACCTATCTAATAAATCAAAGATTCTTCGTTCAGATCCTGGGAGAGCATTATTCTGTTTCACGCCGTGTGATCACTTTCACTTCTCGGCTTGTCTTTCGTTTTGCAATATTATATATTAAATTGAAATTATTATAATTATTTTAAGTCATCCTAAGTATACAGGTTGGAAATTTGAAAAAGGTTAGCGAAAGCTGTTTCCTTAAGGGTCGAAGCCACGCGAATATGATTTATTTTTTATAGAATTTACAGATTCAGAAAAGAAATCAGTGCTCGAATAAATGAGAATTAACGAAAAATATCTTTATAAGCTAAACAATCTGTCTCTGATTAAGATGGAAATATAAAAATAATAATAATTAAAGAAAGATAAAATAATACGTCTTTAATTTTATAAAATTAATTATTTTACATTAATAAGTATTAATTTAATAAAGCAGACAATAATCGTTGATCGCCATAATTAGTGCCACCATTTTATATCTTGATAAGATAAGTAGGCTTCCATATTTATAGCCTTCGTTATAACAACTATTTGATATATTGCGTAGGCGCATTGATTTGATAAAAATTATATGTAAAGTAATTTAATGTTACTTGTAGGTGTATTTCATTTATTTTTAAAACTAATCATTCTTTACATTATTATGTAAATGTAGTATGTCGTGTCAATTGTCCGTTAAATCAGAGATATCATGAAACCAACATATATATTAAAGAAAAACGAAACATACAACTCGCATTAAAGTGTAATGACAGCAATATTATTCTTATGTGGATTAAATCTTGCCACCGGTATCAGGTATCCACCAACATTATGCTGAAAATTATATGTCAGTTCTTCGATAAATTGGACCATGAAAACGCTAAGAGTAGCTTAACCTGTGGACAAGTTCACTTATAGTTCTCAGACACGCAACTCGCAATGATGTAACAGAATCAATTCAAAAATACGTAGAAAGAACGTCCACACTCTTGACTTTGAACGACTTTTACCGAAAGAAAAAAAAACGAGGCATCAAATTATTTCGTATGTGTGAAAGTTTTATTTCCTTGAATCAAGGTGATATTAAAAAAAAAGTTTAATGGCCTCAAAGAGATTGCTATTCGTAAATTAAATATTGGAAAAAATTAAGAAAAATTAATCTTATAAATTTAATAGTTTACAGTAACTGCTTAACGTTAAAAATTGAATTTTTTTTATTGGAGTTTTCACGAAATACTTTTTTAGTACTAATATTTAATGTTGAGATTTGATATTAATGTGGCTGTCTTCAATTATGTTGTTACGAACTCCTTTAATGTTTAAATATAATATTTTATTGTTGAAATATGAATGACATGTGACATAGAAAAATGATGAGAAAAATTACACTTTTTTGAAGACGAATAATTATTTTATTTAAGTTTCTTATATATATTTCTACAGTTTTTATGCTTAACGATTTGAAGAGTTTAATGTTTCCACCGGCAAAACACAGTATTTAAAACATTAATCCTCGAAAGTGGCATCTCATTCAATTTTTTCATGTGAACAAAAACGTATGGAGTTGCTCAAGGTATGGAACTCTCTACCAGCTCTCGGCGATCCTCGTTATTATGCTATGGGTTCCTTTATACAAGTCTTGACGAGGGACCTTATGTGACGATAAGAAAGTCTAGGACAGCATGACTGTGACGTCTATACTAGTTATCATCGGATTTTGATGTCACTGGTTGCGGTTAGTATTTTTTACTGTGTCTACTATAAATTCCTATGTCTATCGATTCCAAATGGATCGTTGAATAAATTCACATTTATTACATATTCCGAGCATGAATGACATCGCAGTAAAGAATGATTATTTAACGTGATATTTTAAAATTAAAACACGAATTTCTCTTGTTTTCTTCCTTATTATCGTTCTTTGGTAGACATATTATAAATGTCGGTAGACATTTAGAGCTGGCCGAATCATTTTTATCAACAATGGTTGGTACAATAAAAAATGTATTATGTTTAATATATGTAGATGCTTCACAGATTACAGTCTATGTAACAACAACACATTTGTTATTAGCAGTCTCAAAACATAACTTAAGAAATTACTCGTGAACAATAATGAATTAAGTAAGGAAAAATAAATCTAATTTATCAATGGTACGTATCAATTTCAATTTCAGTTTTCTCTTTCGTGATCAACTATCAAGTAAAATGCGCAAAAATTGAATTCACGCAAACGCATCTGCCATATTGATGTGATGTAATGTTACCGTTTATAGCAAATAACTCAGTAATTAACTTTTGCTTTTAGGACGGTTTTTCATTGGAAAATTCATACTTTATGCGTTTATATAGCGTAGTGTTAAGTATTCTTTGGTTGGTACTGGTCTGTAACGTCTTTTATTGTAGTCGTTAAGTTTCCTTATTACCGGGAAGGCAAGCGGAATTAACGCCAATACAGCCATATCTTAAGCAATTATTTTGTATATTTCAGGTTTAGAGATACTTGTGTAACTTTTCTATTTTCCGCATGGAGTTTTTGTACATTTTAATGATCACATATTACACAAGTCAATAATTGGATAACTTTTATTACCCTATATTTATAGTCGAAGGTTAAAAAATTTAGTTAAAACATTGTTCATTTGCTTATTTTTTCGATATCAATAATACCATATATCGAAGAAATAAGAAATAACCAAAGTAATAACAATTAGTTTATATACTTTTGCTACCAGTAATAGATTATAATAAATGCGTGGTTTGTCAAGATAAATAAACTTTTTTAAAGAGTTATAATTATTTGAAAGTTATAGTCTGTTTTAAATGTTTCACCATTAAAGTTCTTACTTGCATCACAGTATATTATTAATTTAGTTATTTGTTAATTTAAATTGGATTGCCTTTTGAAAATAAACTAAAAAAAAAGAGTTCTTTTAGTTTATTTTGTGTACTTAAAATTCTTTTTCTAGCCATTTTCGGTGTCGGTCATTTATGTAAATGATCTCTCTTACTCACACATCTTTTTCAGAACTCGATTTACCAAACAATCGATGAACAATAACTTGTTTATGGACTCCTCCTCCTCCACATCCCTTCTCTACAAATCTCATGATCAGAATCATATCAACGGACTTTTTAGGTTTATCAAGACCTTATATCAAGTTCATTGTTTCAAATCGAGTTGACGAACGCCGTAGATATCGGTAGCTATTTACAGATAAGTAGAGAAGAGCGACATCTTTAAGATAAGTGGTATAACGTTTAAAATGCTGTGAATGCTTTTAAACGGGGTAAAAAGCTTTATTTTTTATATTCGATAATTAGCTGATGCCATGAATATTGTATATAGAATTCAAGTGATTAAGGGCATACACAAGTAAAGTAGAAGAATTTATAACGTTGTGTTAAAGACAAATATTATGAAATAAATTGAAGTAGCCTGTTGTAGCAGAATACATGAAATATTAAAGAGAAAAAGGTTTAATTTCAAATTCTATTTATTTTGTCCATAACGATCCTTCTGCCTTTATATGCATAAAGGCAAAGAGATCTAGCCTATACAGTCTAAACATCTTATGTGTTTCGTATCTTCAATATAAAATTTTTAAAGAGTTAGTCATTAATTGCCAGATTAAAAATGGTATAGAAATTTATCACCTCTCATGCAACTCGCGTGCTACCTAACTTGTGTGGGTTACTTAGTAAAAAGATTGCGCATTACCCGGAGCATTCCCACAGTCTGTTGCGCGTTTTTGTTAGTTGTACATCAGGGCTGTGAGAATCACCGACTAGTTCTAGGACAGTTAGCGTTAAAAATATAATTCAACCTTCTTGGAAACTTAGTGTAAATGATATTGAGTAGAGAAGAAAATTCACTAGTGTGCCTTTTATTATAGAGGAGCTTGTTAGAGTATCCTGATTGTTGGAGTGGAGACATGATGAGCATGGTCTGGAAAGGGATTTGATGAGAAGGGAAATAGGACATTTCAGGAACACGGTACGAGTTTCTAAAATCTCTATGGTATAAGAATTTCCTTACTTATAATTACTTGATAAAATCATTTTGTTTAATATAATATTAATTTTATTCTTTTATGTATTTAAAGGCAAAGGGATCTAGCCTATACATAAAGGCTATTTAATGAATCCATCCTTATAACCAATTTAACATAATGGTCATTAAAATTTATGACCATTGTTTTAATTCGCCATTATTACCCAGTCTAAATGGTAGTTATTCAAACAATATAATTTTCTTAACTTGATAAAATTCATAGACGAGTGTATACACATAACAGTTTATGAGAGGTTTTAAATATGGCGGGAAAGTCGTCTTTAAATTGTCAATTCGTCCGTCTACGTTCGTAAACTATCTAATATGACTTTTTATTTCAAATTAAAGGCTTTCAAAACAAAAACAACATTAATGATCGAAGTTTAAACTTTTTGTATATTTTACCATATTTTCGAAAAAGTTTTAACTAGTATTGTTCAAAGTATGTATCAACTTCGTCATTGGAATTTCAAGTTCTATTGATTACTTATTAAAAATAATTGATTAAGTTATTTAAGTAAAATAACAAGCTGTCATGTGTCTTAGAGTAGTTATTAATTTCAGTATTTTATATTATTACGAAAGCGGTTCCCGTGACAACCATTACCATTACCATCGAGAAGGTTGCGATGAAAAATTTTGATTGACGCTTCCAGTGTTATCACAGCACCCGTCAGTAATGCCAACGAGTTCCTGAACACGGCGGAAGTCTTTTGCTTAATTTTTCACAGTTGCTGTTTTATAAAGAAGTACATTTTTTCTCCATTGAATAGCTTCATAAACCATTTTCCAATTCAAAGCATTCATTACGAAAATAATTATCGGCCGTATCTTTCAGTGAGGATTCGATCGAGCGAGTTTGATAATAGGAAATCATGAGTCCGTTCGCTTTATTGAAACCAACTCTTAATGCGCATTTTTTGACGTAATCATTATGTTTTTGTTAATAGGTGGAAAAGTAATTTAACATAAATTTCATAGCACACTGAACTAAAATGTAAGTGATAAAAGACCACATTTATATTAACATTTATATTACCATTTTATAAGTTTAGCTTATTGGTTCAAATTATTACTTCGAGTTGACTAGTTTATGAGCTTTTGGGAGTCATATTATCATACCTACCTTTCCAAAGATGAAGAGAGAAATGCAAATTGTTAAGTTTACATCTTCAAACAACCATTGTAAAATAATATTTAAGGTTAAGATTAAAATATGTGTTTATATCACACACTGCAAGACTAAAGCTTATATATTTTCTAAACTTATCACCTATTCGGCGCACGCGCCGACAAAAACTCGGGAGGAATTTAAAGTACCGAATGAAAAGTAGGTTCGCTTCACTTGTCAGCCACACAACCTGTTCAGTGCCGCTGTCATAAATTTCATGTTTATGAGAATGGCCCAAAACCATTCGAGTGGCGATATTCAGTTAATAACGGATTCTGTAATCGGTCCAAGTATAAATGTATTAAAATAATTTGCGTATTCGTCTCAGTGCACTCGTAAATGCAGCCTGTAATCCAGACTCGAAAATTAAACAGCGTCCTACGTAAAATTAGCTCTTTATCTGCATTTGGTAATATGATTGGGCTGGCCGCTACCCGCGATACCAGCTTTATGTGTAACTATTAATTATGTGCAAACAATGTGAAATGTATGCTAACGCTGGTCCTTAGAGTGCTTTATCGCTTGTGGTTATTGTTAAAGCTTATTTTATAGGCTTCAGTTGGCAATGTAAAGGTCAATGATGGTATTCTTGAATCACTGACAACCGTGCTCGGCATACGTGCGTTATTTAATCAGCGTTAAATTTAAAATGTTGATTCCATAGAGCTTAATTTTCCTTTTTAACTTGAAAGGTTGCTATTAATAAATACTTCTTCTTCTTATGTTTTTATGGCACTTTCTTAATAGATTCCGCCAGTATTAATAAATAGTTCGTCAGTCATATTATGCTGATATTTATCATGATTATAATATTGCTGAACCATTTTTATAAAAGACTCTTTGTAACCAAACTCTATGTTACCCAGTCTGAGGGATGAGTTGGTTGTAATTTGAACATAGTGTAGGGTTATTCTATAATGTCTTTCTGTTCCCATCTCTGATATTAATACTGCATCGATACAATTGTAGACGATTCGATTTTATCGATGCCACAGCCGTTGTGACATGGATCGATTATGCTATTGTGAGGAACGAGTTCTCGATTTGCAAGAACAATTGGAGGTTAGTACAACTCGCCTGCTTTGTACCGCTGTCGCGTATGCATTTTCATATTGTTGAATGGTGTTCTTAATTACCTTGGTATGTAGCTAACAAGTCTGTATGATCGATACGTGTAAAAATAGGATTTAGTTTATAAAACGGGTCCCATAGACTTGTTTCATTGTAGCCGTGGCTATGATAATTCAGTAAAATTATGTCTTATCTATATCCCATCAATATAATAGACGTAGTGCCATTAAATTAAGCGTTTTAAATTAATTATCTTATAGTATATACTATAAATGATTTAATAATACAATATTATTAAGGCAGATTAAAATAAAACTTGTACTATACGTGAATAATTTGCATTACAAATATTTGATCCAAGCGAGTGAAGTTTCCATGCTGTATAATGGTACTAAATATATTCTGCAGTTAAGGATATAATATGTAAAATGTAATTAACTGGAATTCATATTTCTATTGATTTCTAGCGTATCTTGCAATAAATTCACATTTATTACATATTCCGAGAATGGATGACATTAATGTGTTCCTTTTGTATTAAGAAGTCGGTAGCTCGATCAAACGAATATTTTCTAATGAAAAAAATTGATAACACGTTTATATTTTATAGTTGAATTTTATTTGCAGTAGAATTAGTGGTTTATGTAAAATAGAATGGCTAAGGAATTACAGAATATTGGCGTTTCAATGCAATCAAAGATTTTTATCTCGCAAATGTAATTTATTCATCGTTGACATTTCGCTTAGTACCATATCTTTCTATTGGTATTTCTGAACGAATGTAGACCATACCTAAGTCTAAGTTCACGAATTCACAGATTATAACGTAAATGTATTAAGTGGATTTTTCTTAGTTTTGTGTTGAGTGAACCTATTTAACATGCTTTATTATGAGGAGTTATGGTGGCTTTTCACATTTCAATTCTAAGTAGTTTACCATTCTCATTAACATTAAGTATTGCACATTGGAATCTTCCTTAATAAATGTCTGTCTGCTCACTTTGGCACTAATAATTTATAAAATTCATTAAATTTAAAGTTTGATCGTGCTTAATTTGACGACTTATATACCTACTTAACTTACTTTACATAATAATTGCTTTAACATAATTACAAACAAGCGAACTGAGCAAAATTGATAATCACCGGTATATTCGATTTCGTAAAAATTAGAAGAAAACTACTTCGCGAGTAGTTTTAGTAGTTTTCTTCTAATTGTATAGAATCTTTCAGCTAGCTTGTTCAAGTCCTAAATGATTAAGAGGACAGAAGGGTCTTGTTTTTTCTGGTTCAAGTTTTGCAATAAAATTACTATGGTAATGAACTCTTTACTCTCTAGTGCTCTATAGTCTATGATTACGCTGGATTTCACGTCCTGTATCTACACCACTGGCTACTTTTCCCTTCATCATACTATCAAGCAAGTCCACCATAAAGTGCAGCACTATCCATTGTTGAATTAAAAAGCTCCAATGAAGAGAGATAATTGTGACAGAATAAAGCATATTTTATTTTCTTGATTTATCATAATCTGCATACATAACGATGATTTGCTGACATTTTTGATTATTAATGTAAGTCAAGTAATAACAGTTGTCAATGCAATATTAATAAAACATTACCGTGTGGGCTTACGCAGTTGATCGCAGGCGGGCCGTATTAGCGATCTATTGATTGTAAATCGATACGAATTACGATACGGCTTTTAAGTATATAATGCTAATTGATGTTAGGATGAGTTGTGGACTATAAAATTTAATTTTGCAAAATCAGAAATATTTAAAGGATATACAAATTTATTATTGAAACTAACATTTTTTTAACGCTTATCATTTTAATTCCTTATTATTCAATTAAAATTCATTCATAATCATCATTATATTTTCATTTCCAATCTCAATACATCAACAAAATGGCGCCTACTAATTCTCGTCAATAACTCCACGAGGCAAAGGGATACGTTACATTGGCATCCTTGAGCTGTATTATAGAAGAATGAACATATTATAATTATGATATGGATCAAAGTTTTGAGAAACCAAGCCAATTTATTTAAAAATTAAATCTATATTAGATATAATTGTTGTCATTTAGTATGTCCTTTAATGAACAGTTAAGTTTTGAAACGACACGATATACTGCATTAATCCTGGCTGCTCAATTATATTACTTCCTCTGATATAATTAGTGATTTAGTCGGCAATTATTTGTAGCATTTAAGTTAATACGTTCGTAAACATCATTGATAGTACAAATAGTATGAATAACTGTATGTAATCGTCTGACACCGGAAACTGCTGGGCCAGCACAAACATATGATTGTCCAGATATCTCACCGTTCCTATGTTTAGTCATAAAAACTGGTCTTTAGGAAACAAAGACTGGATTAGCTGTCTTAGTCAGTGTTTTAGACGAAAATAAAAGGAAGTAACATATTTATCATTCGGGGAATTTTCAAATAGTACAAAAACCTATTAAGGTTATAATATTTTAGTAATTGAGTGCAGAATGTGTGTGTTAGTACACGAAATTATGATCTATCAATACAAACAAAATTAAGTAATAACGCGCATAATTTAAAAGCAACTCGACTAATTTACCTAAAGTTTTGCATGGAGACACGAAGACTGGCAACACTATTCCATATTGACCCATTATTATTCACCCCTAATACGAACTTGTTTATAAAAGTAAAGGCCAGCACACATACATTTGCAGGTTTCCACAGAATACCACCGTTGCAGGTGCTGTGTGCTGCAACATATGCCGAGAAGCCTCTTTAGTTTCTCTTCTATCTAATTGTTGCTTAATAATCTATGTGACATTTTTTATTTTTTGTTTTGTTTTCAGTATTGTCAAAATTGACGTTTATTAATACAAAATTCTGAGATTATGTCACATTTATTTACACTTAAACTTTGAACGAATTCAGAGCTATCTTAATTAGAAACTTGACGCGTAATGGATGGGCCTCCTCTATACACTTTTTAAGGCTTTCTCTGGGCGAATTAATTATCATACTAATACTGGTTACTATTACGTCATTGTTGCATGTTGCCTTGTAAGCCGGCAATGAATAAATAAACTTCAGATAAAGGCTTTTTTTGTACATTTAAAACATTCTCAATGCGTACATTTGACAGAAAAAATGTCGTGTGGAAATGTCGTCCTTTTTTATAATAATATAGTTTTTTATAAGAAATATAGGATAGTTTAAATTTAGAAGTAGGTTACATACACTCATACCAGGATGCGAATGTATGAATAAGCGTGGTTCTGTGTGTGCGTGCTTGTTTTGTCATTGGTGTACAGAGCAAAGACCCAAAGTAGAGTTATGGAAATAAAAATAGTTGGTAGACTTATTTTAAATACATTTTTATTTTATTCTTTAATTACTAGCCCTGTATTTATAATCTTGAGCAGTATTACTTTGTATTAAGTCAGAAAATTTAAGGCATCACACATCAGCGCTTATATTAAACGCAACAGAAGTTTTTCATCGCTAGTAATTACGTTACGTCTTCTTTTAATAAAGTAGGGGAGGGAAGGGGCCCGGGGGGAGAATAAATTATAGGGTTGCCGCGCACGGTACAGCATAATGATGGATGGCGGCGGCGATGCACCGCGATAATGAGTTTGTGGCAACCCTGAATGGGGTTAATTCACCTATTCCTTTGGAATTGCTTTTAAACAATTTGTTGAGTTGTAAAGATGTATGAAGCATCTATAGCTTCTTAATAAAACAGGAGTATAATCTGCTTTTGCGGTTACGAAAAATTTGTTTTTTAAAAAAAAACTATCCATTAATCGTATGGACTACACATAGGAAAAGTTCTAGCTTTAGTATCTAAAGGAATTCCTTAATAATCTTGACATAAAACGTTTTTGTAAACACTGTATGAATATTTTGTACCTATAGAACATATCAAGTTGAGGAAGGTAGTGATTAGATTCTATATATCATACTCTTTACGACGTTTGAGTTGCTACAGCCACCTCGTGTGCGTTTAATGTCCATATAAAAGTCTTGTTGCTTGTTCTTTTAAAAATAATGTTGCCATAGTTTTAATGTAAATCCTATAAACTTTCCTTCTTAGATGATAAAATCATCTCTTCATGAATAATTTGCAAATCACGTGGTTTTAGTATTTTTATGCGTATTAAAAGAGTGGTAAATAAAGTTAAAACTCACTCATTTAAAATCAATGAGCCATGATAAAATTTAATTATTTTCGATATAAAATTTATTACTTGCTATTGTAAAATATGTATGGGATGTAACATAACTTGCGCCGCTGAGGTTACCATCGCAAATGTTCTGTCTTATTTTCTGAATGCAATCTGTGCTGGAAATAATATTGCAATTATAGAAAGCATTTAAGTTTTTCATTCGATTATTAATTTTCCATTTATTATTTAACTGTAAAACTAATGATCAATGTCAGTTCCTGGAACATCTCGATAAACGATCAATTCGTACAAATCACAATCGTAAATACGAGCTGTCTCGGCTAGGAAATAGTAAAATATATTGATTCAGGATATTGTATATCTCATGTAGATTTACAGCGGTTTTAACGTCTCATTCGATACAAGAATCGATCTTTTATGGCATCCGTTTTTTATTGTGATGCTGCATTAGAATTTTCGCTCATCGCAAATTGTTACAGGAAAATTATGATGGATGGCTACGGAGAAATATATGGGTTGGCGGTTTGATGTATAGTTTAGTTCCTTCTGAAGAGGTTCCATTCTGAGCAACCTGAGATGACTTTAGTTTTTTCTTACCAATGCGACCATTCATATGCTCACAAAGAAATTTGGTAACTCATTTCTTTGTCGCACAATCCAGAAATAGAATACTTTGCCAGCACACGTTTTCACTCCTTACAATCCTGGGTCCTTCAAAAGAGGCGTGAAGAATCATTTTTCAGGTCGGCAGATCAAGATGGCTAGTGCAGTGCATAGTTTCACTCGCACTAACCACCTTTTCATTTGGAATTCATTTCTGCTTAGCATAAGGTGGAATGGAGTCACTTAAAATTATATTAAAAAGCTCATAGTAAGCGAAATTAATGGATTGCTGTACTAGATACCTAGATACTAAGTACTAGATTTTAAAAAGATGCGATTTCAACTGAATTCAGGTTCTCAGCCAGGAAGCTTTATATAGCTCAAGTAATTTAAAAAATATATACATGTCTATTCAATGACCCTGATACTACTAAGAGAAGGAGAAAAGATATTGTTTTACGTGCTCCTGTAAATAATACTGCATTTGCAGTCACGCAATATAATAGTCGCCCTATTTATTCGCCCTATATAATACGCTTAACAAAGATATATATGTATATGACAATCAGTAAGTAGGCAGTTGTATTAATGAACACACTCTCATACATACGCACACACACATGTGCATAGACGCGCGCACATATACCCCCCCCCCCCACACATTATTACTTACTTATTCACAAATGTTTTAATTTTAATTACAAATTACCTATCGTTAAACTGAAATTCTCTTTATTAAGGAAGTGCAGTGTATCCTGACAGGCTATAAACCTTAAAAGAAGATACTGGCCATTATTTTACGATTTTCTCATTGGGTGAAATCTAATAAATACTTAAAAAAAAAAAAATTCATATTTCCGTCGTGCCCCACCCTGTTTTTAGTTTGAAACAAAACATATTTCTACATTTATGTCTTCGGGCCAATCCGTGTTGTCGATGGAAAGCGGCTAGGTGGGTGCGTCGCTGAGGAGTTTATTGGGTGAGAGCCCCACACACCCATCTGTTCCTCCTTCCCGGGGGTTAAAGGATCGGCTGGTTGAGTTCTGCGTCACAAAAAAAGTTTCTCGACGACTAGTAATTAACTTTATTGAAAGCAGCTATGCATAGAACCTAATTTACATTTGCAGTTAATTTTAATTCGTGATGTCTTGACATCTTCTTTACACCTAGGTAAGTTGACTTGTAATTGGCCACTCCGATGCAACCCAGAAGAACATGAGCAGTTGTTTCTTCATCCATGTAGGCTATATTGTCTGTGATACGTAGGTTGAAAAGGCGTCTTTTAAATCTGATGACCAGTCAAAGCCCCTGTTACTAGTCGGAGTCGAGGTCTACTCAGCTGCAGTATGGTTTTTGAAAAACGAGGTTCAATGCGGGGTAATGTGTTTCTAGCTTGTCTACAGTGCTCCAAACTTGTCTTGACATAAGACCAAAAACAAACGACTAAAGGTTCACTGCAGACGTTGTATAAAAAAAGTTATTTAGTAATTGTTTGCTAACGCACATTTTCTTCTTACATTATAACATGGGTTTTTTGAATAGAAGCGCGAAAAGGCACTCTATGGACCAGTAGCCACGCAATATAGTTTAAGCTGTCTATGGCTAGCTGGCTGACCGGGCTATGGTTTCTTTGACTCTGCACCGAATTCAAAAATAGAACAGAGACATTTATTCAATGTAAAAATCCTCTCACAAATAAAAAAAGACTCTTTTGTATTTAAATATTTATTCTATTTGGATAGGACAAACATATATTGGACCTAATTCATTACACGGATTAAATTAAATTCAAGTTATTCGCATTTTTTTCAAACCAATTCTTTAGGGGGGATTTCTAAGGGATAGAATGACTTCAAGGAATGTCAAGTTAGAAGTACACTTAGACGATCCATACACTTTTGACTGCCATTTTAGAAATGTCAAATGACGTCACCTATCTTTTTTGGTTTATTATACTGAAGAAGTAGTACTGAACTTAAATTTACTTTAGTTCGTGCCCTACGGAATCGTGGCCATTGTCTATTTTATTGAAAATCTATAATTATATTTCAGTTATTGAGAAAGGTTATGAGTCGTAAAATATATTTAATGTTTCTAGTGAAAACGTAAAGACATATTGCTTTCAGTTTACGACGGAAACGCATGCAATATACCAAATCAAGGATCTTCCTTCATATTTTAATCTAACATATTCAATTCAAGAGTTACTAATATGTCGTTAAAATATATGCGAGAATCGTAGAGGTTCTAAGAATCGGATAAGAGTATTAAAACGTGTTTTCTTCTTGTAGCTTCGAATAGATTCAATTTTCTCCATATACCCTTAAACTGGTTATTTATTCATCCTATATTACTATATTATGGTATAAGTAGTACAAAAGCCACAGTAATAAGGGTCCATATGATTTTTCTGGGCTGTTAAATTGCTTCGGCAAAGCCCTCGTCGAAGGGTAAGTTATCAGGGAGTTTTAGTTACGTTATTCCCAGTGACGCTTTGACGAGGCACTGGGTGAGACCCATACACACCCACCGCTTAGCTAGTGACGGGGAAGTCCGTAAACGGATTCATTTTCGTAAAAAAGGGCCTTTGTAAATAGATACAATATCTTAAATTCCTATGAGTCTATTGAGTTAGAGTACATTAACATCGTACGTTTGTCTGTCGTGCTTCAGGTGGACCAATCTAGATGAGGAGTTTAGTCCATATCACCATTATGCTGGTATAACGTGGGCTGGTGGCTAAAGCGGTTGCAGTAATAACCAGCGGCCTATGATTTCTTGTGGAGCATGGCGAAGCGAAATTTTCTTTGTGAAACTTGCCAGTATATGATGATATGTTGAGAAAGTTGACAGCTGACAAAAAAGGATATATAGCTATTTGAAAATAGAACGGTATATTAAGTAAGGAATAAAAGTTAATTATATTATTCTTTATTTACCTTTAAAAAAGTACATTTAAAAATATGTTTACTCTATTGAAGTAAACTACCTCTCGTCTCCAATAAATTATCAACAGCGCATACTCTCGATCGTAATTCACTCGATATTCGGTATCGACTCGATACAATTTTGCTTTTATCACATGAGAATAGAGCATAGAGGTGAGGGCACACAAGCGGCCATCTTTATTGAATGCTTAATTTTATATATATTAACTTAAGAGGTGGTTTGAATTGAAACGTAGTAGGCATAGGTAAGTATTTTGTAAAAAATTCAACTCCTTGCAAACAAAAACATCCGTCGAAAGATTCAAAGTCAAAGTCAAAGTCAAAAATAACTTTATTTAAATAGACTTATTTACTAAGCTCTTTTAAATCGTCACAACAGGGAATATGTATCAGAAAACAAATAAATATAATTATAAAGGCAATCAACCGGATTATTGGAACTCAGCGTTCGTTTGTCTCTAATATTAAAATTATATTGACGTTAATTTGGTATTGTTTTTCTGCATGCAATTTTTATTTTTATACAATAGTGAGAACTGTCCACAAAATAAAACAAAAAATAATTTTAAATTCGACTATTATTAATACATATAATTCATTATTTTTCTTAATCCTTCAGTGAACATATAACTTAATTTTATTAGTAGTAATTTATTGTCAAACAAATATGTACCTGGCTTTATTTCTCGTGAACTTGTAGAATTCCAAGTTGCGCTTATACCCTTACGACTTACGTTGTTACTTATGTTAGGGGCTATCTCCACGATAGTGTCCGAGTGCGCTGCATTACTCAGGATGTTAAAGAACAGATAGTTTCTGAATTTTCGTATGTTTATTAGTTACCGAATACGATTACAACTACGTACTGAATGTAAGTACGTATCGGATCGTGCACAACATTATCGTTCTCGTGTCTCGTACATTTTTGAAATTAGAATATTGGAATATGTTTGAAATTTCTTTTGACAATGTTACACAATATTTACATCTATTAAAGTGGCTATTCTGTTCCCACGAGCGTATTTAGATTTCGTCGGCTGCATTATATGGATTGTAGTCGATTTGACCGCCGACAAGTTTGTCTACACGCTCGACTAGTGTTCCGAGCATCAGTCCAATGTTAAAAGTTTATTGACCCGAAATATGCGCAACCGACAATTAAATCATAAATTTAGCATCGATCCGGCAACCAACAATCACACAACAGATAATGAAACAAAACGAATCGATAAAAATAAAAAGTCGAGTACTCGCTATCAATGTAGCATGCAATCGATTTCGGTCTTAGCCGGGTAGGAAATTAGCAGGATTTCTTTCTTTTTCAGCTCGATCGATTACGTCCGAACGTATTGCCAGTTTCAACGGAGGCGTTTAAAATAATATAGCACAAATAAAAGTGTTAAATTTGATTTATACAATAAGAAATACGCGGCGTTCGATTAAGAATACCTTTACTAAACTCATGTAATAAAAAGAATTTAATTACATTAATTTATATTTTAAGCGGTAATTAAGGCTGTCAAGAAAAAGATGAGAGTAATTGTTTTTCAAAAAACGAACATCGAAAAAGTCGAATTGCGAAATTTTTTTTTGTTGCATCGATTATAATCTATCCCGGGTCGATATCCTTTAACGTTTCATCGGCAAATATTTCACTAAATCTTTGCCCTACCCTCTAAGATTATAGCTTTGATAATATGCAAATGAACATACTCGACGATTTAAAAATAAAAGGATTAAGTTAGGAGCGTTGCCCTCTTAAATGACCCAAATAAGATAATTCCGAACGGCTCGATGGAGGCCGAAGCTGTCAATAAGAATTAGGGATAATGTTGCTAGTTTTAAAAATGTATTTTTGTTTGCGGGCAAGCCGCTCACGTTTTTATTTTTAATTCTCGTTTGATGCGGATTTAGATTAACAATGCCTGTTATGTTTATTTGGCAAATGACAATTAACGGCTGTGATTTAATTTGTAGGTCGGTTCAGGAGCTTATACTCATTCGTTACGTTTATATAGATGATAAATGAACTTATATTTGAAAAATAGTTTGTTTTATTACAAAGATCAAAGATTTATGAGGTGGTTATCTCCTGATACAGACTACTAATCAAGTTAAAAATATCTAGATTAAATTGGACTTGTAAATGTAAACATTTTTCATTTCATTATATTTTTAAAAGATATATTTTATTGACATCTTGTGCTTAGACATATTCTATTTAAGAATGCAAATGCATAAAGGAACTGAGACAATTCGATGCTGATTAATAGGAACAGCGATGTCGCCATTTTGATGATTGCTAATATAGATTGAAATAATTTCAAATATATGCGACTGAGCATGTCCCATTCAGTATACTTAAAAGGCTCTGTTTCCATCAATTCGCAAGAATATTTAATTTGGCCATTACTGGGTTATTAATGGTTTATATACACACTGCAGCCCCACTTAATTGCAATTAGCATTTTATGAATTCAATATAGAAAACAATTATCATAAACTTTTGATAATTACTCGCAATATATTATTTGCAGTAAAATAAATATGAAGGTGCAGTAATAAAATGGATACAATACGATAAATGAAACCTTTTTTATAGTGAAAACTTCTTTTTCATTCGGATATTCGATACTTTGGATTGTTAAAATAATACGATGGAATAAACTGGGAAGTTTTTATTTGAGGAAATGGAAAGAGATACTCATAATTTTATTTGTACTCGGCTTCATTAATTTATTTAATGGCGGCTGACTTTGTTTTGTGTCGATTGTACCTACAGCTTGTTAAAGTTTATCTATAATACTATCGATTTTAATATACAAAGCCATTCAAGTTATGAGACTGTAATTTATAGACACGAATTATCGATTGAGTTTTGCATTCAAATAGTTTGTGTTACATGGTTCTTATTTAATTTTAAATGAATTATTAAAATTCATTATAATTCATTGCTTATTATTTCGCGTAAGAACAAAATTTAGGTCCGGTGAAAGGTTCGGTACTTAATATTGGATACTATTAATGTAAAGAAATTAAATTTAATGTAAAGAAGTATACGTTGGTTTCATTTTACCGGCAAAACCGCTTAATCCAACAATTAAATGTTAATTGTCTTGAGCATCCGAGGAATATATCGTGGCTTAACTAATTAAAACGGTGAAGTTATTGTATTGTGAGATGCTATTATATCTGTGTACAGTAGTAAACATGTAATTTGAAAAATATTTTTCAAATTACATGTACATGTTCAATCAACGACTGTAAGAAGTATCAAATATAATATTTAAAAAATTGTGATCAAGAAGAAATAACAAAAAGTCACACGCCGCTCTTCAATACTTCAAGGAGGCGGCATGTCTCCCGCTATAAAACCTCCTTGGAAGTTTTGCGCGTGAACAACGACTTTTTTGTTGGAGGGGTCGAATGCATTTACGCTTCTTCGATTCGCTATCGGTGCCAGGGGTATGAGGGACTGGTCCTCTACTATCCACTAAAGATCCTCTCCTCTCCTCTCGCCATAGAGCAAGACTCGGGCTCAACACGACAAAATGTTTTTTTTTATAATTCGTATTCTATTTCGGTTTACGAAAACGTTTACATTGCCTTCATGACATCCACAGGATACTAACCATCTTCATGTTTAAGACGTCTAAGAAAAAATAAACAAACTCGCGTGTACTAAAGGGGTCGTCTCAGAGTTTCAACCCCATAAATATGCATGATTGCCCACCGGCCTCGTGCTGAATAAAAAGTTGGGTATCATGATGTCCTTTGACGTGAAGTAACCAGTTTTTTGAAGTATCTGTGATATTAATAGCTGCTAATAGTCGCACATACTTCGAGCTTTTGCAAACGATACGAGTTGATTACCTTAGCGACTGCATTCTTTAACCGTATTGTTAAGAAATATTGATTCCAGTTTTCTCCTACACAAATTATTAATAACTTACTGCATGTAATGCCAAATGATATCAGTATTATTATTTTAATAACCAATTTACTGACCGATATCGTTATTGTAATAGACGGCATGTTATCATAACAAGCATTAAGTAAAATATACAAGCATTTAGTAATAAAAGTAAGTTGTCAAATAACTTATATTACATACAACGGGTCAATGAACACTCGAATCCGGGCATTTTATTACATATCATACTTATAATTTTTTTACTTAACTACAAAGGATCCAACTTTGTATTCTTCAATATGTAATTTACATAGAATAGAACTTTGATCCAGAATAATATATCTTATATAAAATATATGGAGTGCAAAATAGAAAAAAATAATATTAGCATAGGTTATAAAGTTATAGTAAATAGTCGTATTCATAAAAAACATACTTCAAACGCCAAATTAAAAAAAATACAAATATTCAAAATGAGCGCCCAACGGCGTAGTGGTTTAAGCGCTCTGGTTTAGATTACGAAAACAAAGCAACTTTAGAGATGGTTGGTCCCTGGATGGGTCTATAAAAATTTCATGTTTCGAGCATTGTTTGTTTCCAATTTTCGCAGTAACCACTTTCACCCACCGTCCAGCATTGGACCAGCAGAGTGGTGGTGTTATAGTGCAAAACCCATCATGTGTTCTCATGTAACATCCCATGTAGTATATATATAGGTTGTTGTTGATAATGATAATGATTTAATTTTTATGCTTTCTCTTGTACTTGACTGCTGCGCCGGCGCATACACTCGTTAATATCGCGATAGTAAATGTAATTGTCAGGTTTTTATTGTATCACAAGCTTTTAAGGAGAAACGGTACCTTCCGTAATCTGGTTTACGAGTATGTCATTAATTTGCAAATCTTTGATTTTAAGAAATAAAAAATCGTATTTACTCATAATACCAGTGATATAAAGTTGAAAATACTGCGTGGTGCTTACATGCATTCTAATATTTAAAAAAAGTATTCCGGAGAGTGGACCTTTTAAATAAGTAGTTATAAAAGAAAAAAAATGTTCACACAGTTGTATATGATACTTCCCCATGCTTTAAAAACTCATAAAAATATTATACATTAGACCATAATCTGTGTATATCCGACTCAAATGGAACCGCGTAAAACTCCCGGGATAATTACATTATCTGTGGGTAATTGTGTCTGTATAGTAATAACGGGTTGTGTGTGGGTAATTGTATCTTTGTAGTACTGTCGTACAATTGTTAATTGAAGACTGCGACTTGGGAAACGTAGTATAGGCCGCACTACGACAAGATTGGATGACGACATTCGGAGACAGGCTGGAGAGGGCTGGGTGAGATTCACCGAAAATCGGAAGCAGTGGCGTGCTTTAGGAAATAACTATTGCTGGTCTGGCTCAAGTTGTGGACGAGAATAAAATGCGTCGATGATGATGAGAACTAACGAGGAGATGACGTGTTTGAATTATGAACTGGCGATATCAAATTATTGGAACGAATACACCATTTCAAACACTTGAAGTTCCTATCTATTTTTGGAGTAGTTACATTTAAAGAACCGTTAATTTTTGAGCATGTCTTATGACTTGTGGTTGTAGAGGTTGATTAAAATCGAATCTATTTATTAAAACTAAACGTCTTAAGTGCAAATAGAGATAATGCATTGATTAATTATTTCCGTCTCCGTGTTGTGTCAACAACATGTAAAATATTATGAATAACGAAGAAAGGTTTCGCTGATACGAATCTCAAATGAATCAACTTTCATTAACATACGGTTTTGGTCAAAAGCGAAAGTGACAATTAGCGGCTTTCTTGAAAGTAATCCTTTTTATGTATAAAGAAACATAACGTTTTTTCCGAAAACAAAACAACAAATACAGTTATTAATTAATAAGTAATATTTTTAATTACATCATATTATACTTCACTAAACTCTTAAACAGGTCTATAGTACTTTATCTTGAATCCTGTCCATCCTAAGGTTACCTGGAAGAGATCGCTTTTAGCGATAAGGTCGCCCTATGTACAAAATTAGTTAAGTTTTTTTTTGTGTGTTTCTCTTTTTGAATTGGCTGATGTACAATAAAGATATATTCTATTCTATTGTATTCTATAGTATTAAAATAAGCTTTTTTATCTTTAAAATTTTATTAGCGTGTCTTACAGCTAAATGTATATACGTAATCAAAAATTAAATTGCTAAAATCCAATAAAGTTTTATCAAGTAATAACAATAGTAGGATTTTTGATATTATCATTAGCGTCTTAATTATCTTCTCCTCAAGTTTAATTTACACAAAACAGTTTACAGATAGCTAGTAAAAACTTCTAATGCTTATATCAGTGTTTAAAATAACAATTATTAGCGTTTCTAAGAAGATTGTATGAAAGTAGTTAGAATAGAATAAAATAGAATATATCTTTATTGTAAACCAACCAATAAAAAAAATTATATAGGGAACATTTGTTATAAGTTAGTACGGATTTGGTATTTATTTTAAGTGCAACTTGTCCATGAGTGTCACCTATTTTATAAAATTACAAGATAACTTTAAAATAACTATATTAATTTCTTAATGGGGTAGCTCTTAACCATCATCTCACCTCATGGTAAGTGAAGATAAGGCCGAAGATGGAAGCGAGCTACAGCTGGATTCCCTAACCACAGAAGAACTGGCTATTTCGCCTCCAACTGCCGGAACACAATAACGCTGTTAACGTTATTGATATGGTGGCAGACTTAGGTAAGATGTTGGTAGCTAGCCAGGCTGACTTAGAAAAAGCCCTACCACCAACAAAACCGAGCAGAATTTTTTTGCCCCCACTGGGAATTGAACCCCGGCCCTCTAGATCTGGAGTAGGTAGTTTTATATAGGTTTAAATAAAACTATACAAAAACTCTCTGAGATACAAGAAAAATGTCATTAATAATTTAATAATGACATTGAAAAGGTCAATTGTGACGGTGCTTGTTCAAATAGTTACATTACATAATAATATGAGACGAAACTAGATCGTGAGTGATTTAGGCGGAGTGCAAACGTCGCAATTTTCCGGGGCTCGAACTACGTTTCTAACTTACACAAATTACAAGTGCAGATTGCAAATAAACTTAATATACTAATCTGTTAAATCTTCTTATAAAGAGGAGGTAGGTGTGAGAGAATCAACACAAAGCGGTGTATCGACTTTCAGTCAGAATCAAAATTTTTTGATTGGCTTAATTATTTTGTATAAATGAAGTGCCAAATGGTCACTTTGCAGCGACTGTAACGGCTACATAGTTAAATTGATAACGGTTAACCGAGAATTGAGTGATCAACGAAAAATACTACAGTGTAAACACGAATCGAGACACGATATTGTGTCGTCATAATACGTAAGGCGAATCCTGCATCAATAAGTAACGTGTGGTCTGAATAGGTCTCAACCTATTTAGTTGCAAATTGTAGTAACAACTTGTAGCAAACTACGTATCTATAATGATACAATACGACGCTATTACTTCGATTCAATCTTTAGACGTAACTACGTATACTTTATAATGAGCAACAGTTTTCCATCTAACAGCGTCGACCGGCAACTTGTTGCGATCCTAACCTTAGGAGCCACAAACTCAGTTATTATTGCCGTCAACTACAGTTGCTCCGTTTGAAGCACACCTTATACACGTTTGTATTCAATTATTGTATCAATTTCCACTTGAGAATACCGTGTTTTAAAGCGTTGAACACGGTCTTGCAATATGTTCACTCATGTTGATGAATTGATAACGTTAAGTTGCAGCATTGTCTCGTACCAGTCATTTGCGGTATTTTATTCGTAGAAATTGAATCTAAATTCCGTTCCTTGACTTATAAAACACAGTACCTCTGCAGTTTAACAGTTTTTGCTAATATTAAGACATAATTATGGCTGTAAGTATGCAATTTCAAATGAAATTTCAGTCGTGTTAACGTAATGAAGATGTGTAATGCATTCAATAAATTATTGTTGACGTACAAGTCATAAATAATCAAAAAATCTTTTACTGTAAAGGCGAGTGGATTTTTTGTAAAATGAACTAGTTACCTTAAATTTGGTTATACCTTTAATTTCTTAAACATTGAAAAATAGTTCGCAATCAATTCTATTGTTTCAAACATTTTCATACCACGTGACTGTTTCCAAAATCTACACAGCCTCACCGGATCCACTCACGCGCAGGCAACATTCCTCCTCACACTGCTCAGATCATTTTTTAGAAAGCTTATTATTATGGTGTCATTCGAATCTAAGCTTTAGTATTTTTATTTTAAGGTGTAAAATTCTTTGAAATGACGTCTTCTATGTTGTAATTAAGGTCCGCTCTGTTCGACGTGATATTGTTTTTTATGGTTGAATAGTGGTTAGATTACGGGTGATGTGGACGCGACGATGTAGAGAATTATGTGCTCGTTTCTGTTCTGATCTCAGAATAGGAGTATGTTAATGAGAAAATGTGACTAGGCTTTTACAACGTTTAAAAAGTAAATACTTGTTTTTGACGCTAAATGTTCATTAGATTTTGTTCTTCAGGAAGGGGTTGGTTACATTTTCAGGTGGAATAATCATCAAAATGCAGAAATTATTTGTAAGCATCGTGATTCTTGTCTAAGCTTTTATTTATGGTTGTCTGGAAGAGAAGAGATATTTTTTATGTGCAATAAAGTTTATTATTAATATTGATTCAGAAAAATAGAAATTTAAGTCTTCTCTAAAATACCGAATTTAGTTGATTCAAAGTATTTTAAATTAAAAAAAAAAAGATCTTACAAAAATATAAAATACTATGTTTCCACTCAAACGTCATTCGTTGAACGTTGAGTAGCTCGTATAATATGACAGTAGATATTTAATTCATGCTTTTATGTTTAATTTGGAAGTAATAAGTCACCTAGAGGTTAAAAACAGTAGCCATATTAATGTTAATAATATTATTATGTAACATTGAACCTTTTTTCGTATATGTAACGGTGCGTTTGTTTGCGGTTTATTCGCGGTTAAAAAAGTCGCTTATTATATCGTCAGGTCGTGACCTAGAAATGAGTTTGTATTAGCAAATTTCGTGTTAAATTAGTTTTCATGTCTGTTATTCTATCTTATATTTTACTAACAATAGAATGAAGGTTTATCGTGTAATACTTAAATATAATTTATTATTTGTGTGTTTCATTTATATCTGAAATATGGTGATGGCGAGATCTGCCACTTTTATTGCAACTATGAAAGCTATGGCAATTAATTCCAATTTTACATTCATTATTGTTACAATAAGTGGCACTATTGCAATAGTCTTTACTAAACCAGCAATGAATTTACTTAATAAGCACACGAACCCCTGTGCTAGTTGAGACTGAGACTGATTTTGAAGTAAAAAAATCTATGAGACGTTTACTGGTTTGAAAACATAACTATGTATATATAACACAAGCTCTTCAAGATGCTTACTTTGGTCTAAATAAGTGGTTATTTAAAAACAACCGCTATCTGTCTCTAATGGGGTTTTAATACCATCACATTTACTGAAACGTGTACCAATTTAGGAGGTAAAGTGCCTTAGACGGTCCAAGGAAATTAGTGTTAATAGTATGCATTAATTACCAAAGTTTTATTGAGCTAGCTCGTTTTAAAAACGATATATATTCCAACAACATCCCTCGGACACTAACACTTAATTAAGGACGGTTAAGATCAGATTTATGTAAATTCCTGTTAGTAAAGATCGTAAATATTATCCTATGGTATATTGAATAAGTTGTGTCAAAGGCTTTTATAACACGTTAATGTGGTTTAGAAGGATCACCATAGAAATCTTTTACGCGAAGTTTTAAGGCATTCAACGGAATCTAATAACTATTAAATACTTCGTGAACAATCTGTTACAATCATATAAATAAAACGAATTCGTTAACAGGTACAATATCATAACAAATGCGCAATAAAAGACCGTAATAAATAGTAGTAGTATTGTATTTTAAATACAAGTTCAATGAAACTTTGCTTTGTTTCAGATTTTTTATTAACTGCTTTAATATTAATAATTAAAAGATTTATATATATATAGAATAATTATACGTTAGGTAGGTAGGTAGTAGGTTTTATTAGTAATTTACGTTAGGACTGGCAGCAGATAATTAAACCGTATATTACACCTATTAAAATTAGCTAATTCTTATTTTAAATGCATTCAAAAAAGAAATAGCCATTGATTTGAAAATGGAAGCATCAGGTGAGCATAGAATAAAATTAATTATAACTCAGATAAGCATACCTCCCGCCGTTAGATGCGTATCGGTCAAGCATCTGACCCCTGAGTTCAATATTGTGAATTGGTTCACAAGCAGAGGCGCACAACCGTTTGCAACTGTGAAATTTAATTAACTTGGCTCTTGAGAATACAGACTGAGATTTTAATTTTAATTGTAAAGGAAATTTAATTGTTGATATTGATTAATATACAAAAATCTCGTGTCAGTATTTGTCATCGAATTTGGTGAGTCTGAGATTAGTTCGTAGGCAACTTTTATACCCTAATATAATAAGGGTGGCTCTCCCAAAATTTTATATCTGGCAAAAGAAACTTTGGCGGGTCAACTAATAAACGCTATAAAAATTGGATTAATAACAGATGCAATTTATTTATTATATCATTGTAGGAAAACAAATGCTTGAAATTTAAGTCACGCGAAATAATGGTTACGAAATAAACTATGTTTAAATTACATTTCAACCATACTTGTTAGTAAAATATTTGTTGTATTAGAAATAAATCATTAAAACAATTAATCAACATCAGGAACGACCTTCATAGTATATGATTGATCAATTTGATTAAAAAGAATGGGAAGACCTTGTGCAAGACAGTATATACTAAAAGCTCTTAGATACATAATACATTTATGATCAAGTTTGACCACTTCTGACACCTCACAATTTGGGTCAGCGATAGTGAGAACCATTCGGTTATCTGCAATCGCGATCGGCATCAGTAAATGCGCGTGACCAAATGTTTCGAACCACTGAATTTTTTCAATGCGCAAGTGCTTTTAGGCACTTCCGTTTAAATAGTATTGTATTAGGTAGCTCTTAATTTTTAAAATATAATTTAAAAATCAAGATCTTATATTTTGATTTTTAAATTATATTTTGATATTACAGTTCCTAATGTATGGATATGTGATTTACAGAGGTAGCAGAGTAAATACATTTATTCTTAATTGTATAAGGTTGAATATCGCAAAATGATGCATGTACTTTTTTGTATATACTATTCCTTGAATAATAGTTTCGTAGTTTTATTTTGCTTAAATTATTTTTTTTATTTAGATTTTATTTCCAACAATTCCGAACTCATTAGTGACATTTATCAATATTCATATCGCTCTTCCTTCTTTAGATATACATAGACAATTATATATCAGAGACATTCAAAGCTAAGGAATAGCTTATGAAAATGGCTGAGATTTTAATTTCTGTCGAGAGAGCATATTTTTATTTTATTGTGTGTTCAGAAATGTATAAATAAATAAATGAAATGGTTATTAAATTAGTTTAGGAAAAGTAGTTGTAGTAAGGCTTTAGGTAATATTCCATAACTATAATATATATGTAGCGCTTTATTACAAAACGCGGTCTAAAGTTAAACCTGGTTTAAACTTCATGCTGTCTCTATCTACTTTAAAAAACAATATGAGATAGCCTCAATTAAACCAGGGCTATCATTAAACCACGTTTTGTAATAAGGCAGGATTACCATTTCATTCATACAACAAGAGTTTCTTTAAAAGAGGCGTGAAAAAACACTTTTTGGACCGGCAAGGTGAGGGTGGCTAGGGCAGTATGTCGCATGCTTCACAAGCTATCTTTACATACGGTCTCTACTGCTTATCATCAGGTGGTGTCGAGTCATTTGCTGAGCTTAATATAAAAAAATTAATTCCGGGTCTATTCTCAGTTGAGCAATTTTTACTAATGTACTACTTTATAACATAACTATAATGAAACAGACCAAGAGAGAACCTGATATACACACGAAGGGTAAGAATTTTTTTGTTGTTGTTTTATACTTACCTAATATAGTTTACATAAATTTCTTTTATTTTTGTTATACAGACTATATTAATACGTAAATTTTATATAGTATTGACTGTCTGTCAAATACAGTTTTAAAGATACCGCAGAATGTACATAATAAGATAAAAAAAGGAACCTCTTTACTTTTTTTATTATATATTGTTTTTGCGACAGGAAAATACACATTCAAAGAAATTTTCTACTGCCTTCATACAGTAGTTTATGTGATGGTCGGGCTCCACTGGCACCCTTTTGGTACGGAACCCTAAAATGGATTCAATCCTATTTATTATCAGTAATATAATGTGTCTGTTAATAACCGTAACTGTATCCTAAATTACCTATTATATCTTCCTTGAAACAAAGAAATGTTTTTCTCACGTTTTTAACACAATAAATAATATTAAATTATGATAGGTCACACCAAATTGGACGGGAATAAGCTGAAACCTGCACGAATTTATAATCCAACTAATCTACTATAACAAGTTACCTTTATTATTTTGAACTCTATTTTTAAAATCGTAAAGGTGACACGTTTGACTCTCAGTCTGGATTTAAGGCGTTCATTTTCAAGCCATTTTGAGTCATATTACTTGAGCAATACAAATGAAACACGTGGGTAACTCTATGTCAGCTTACTTATAGTTATTGCCACTAAATTTTGTTTAACTGGTCGATTTCAATAAAGCGATTGTTCACATGCATATCAATAGTTATTCGATTATGGTCGAGTGCCTTAATCGATTCTAGGATTGACTTCTGTTTTGCAAGTTGATATTTAAATAAAATTATGATGAAATTAAATTTAGTTTAATCTGGTTTAGCTACCAGTTTTTAGTCTTACTATCATTATTAATTACTTTTGATAGATGGCGGTAGTCAGCTTGACGGGGAGCTTTACTTATCGTCTAACTTTAAACTCATCAGTAAAATAATGATCATATTCGCGTCTTCAATAAACCACAATTTTTAATTAAGAAATCAATGAAATTTATTATAAAAATTGTACTTAACAGGATTACCAATAACTATTGTAGACGCCTTATGGTTACATGTTTTATCTATTTTCTTCGAATTCGAGATGACATTCAAACGAAAGTGTCAAAACCGGCTAACTATACAATGTAATTAGTAAGGAATTGTATTTAAGTTCTTTTTAGGTATATTCAGTATTTTAAGTACCCCGTATTATAAGTATTAAAGAGTATTAATCTGTTTTTCACGTGTTAAGAACAAGACCACAATGCTTATAGCGTTATATAGTAAAGAATACTGTAAAAATTAGTAATATATTAAAATTTTTATTCAGGCAATTTTCCGTTCCATCTATAGAGTTCTTGCCTAATTGATTTCACAAAGTCCCCTATTCTGTTTACTCCAGTGTTGCGAAATGTTTTACATTAAACAATAATTTAAGATTAGGTGTAGAATGTTTTACCGATAAATTTGCAGCTTTTACAGTCTACAAAGGTTTATGTTATAGTCCCTTAATCCTTTGTAATAAGATTTATTTTGCAGATTTACAGCTTAGCTTGTGTTGCTGTACAAATTGACATGCTAGACGTAATGTTAACTTAAGTTAATGGATAACTTGCAGCTTAGTGTTTAAATTTGTCAGTTTTGCCACTTATACTAAGCTAATTAATTTACATTAAATGTTTTACTCTGGTACTGAGCGTGTGCCTATATAAAACGTATATGGTGGGTATAGTAGGAGGGCTAATATGCCTTGAGATATCATTATATAAAGATTGTGAGAAGCAAAGAAACAGGCAGACACAATCACATTTAATATATTTAAGACAATAAGGCACATAATCTATAGCCAAATTAGGTAATTACAGAAAAATATACTTGGATTAAAACGGTAATGGGTCCATAATAGCCCACTGACTATATTTCCCCCAAGTACTCTTATGTAATAGTTTTCCATATCTTAATGTCTTTGTTCTTTGAAAATAGAGATGATGATATCTATTAATTTTTATGTATTTAATTATATTAGTATTGATACACACCCCTCTACCTTTTGATGTCACTTTTCCCATATATGGGGCTGCTGGAAGAGATTTCTTAAAGAAATAAGCAGTACCTTTGTACAATTCTCTAATATTCTGTTGTGTCCTTTTAATTGTCTTTGTGTGTACATAAATTGTTAAATAAATAAATAAATAGAGTCGATTAAATTAGTAAATTAGGAGGATTGGCTGAATATTTAGAAATCAAATGATTTATTACAATATTTTTATTTACTTATAAATAATCTTATTAATTTTGCTGTTTTCTAAATTTTGTCAAATATTGACATGTGATGACATTTATATGAAATTCCTATTCAGAGGATGGTCCAGGCGATTAGAATTTTATTATTAAAGCCAAAATAGATTACATTATTTTTATATTTTATCTATTTTTAAGAGACCTTTTTTATTATATGAGATAAAAAATATATATAAAAACAATTTCGCTCTTCAGCAAAAAGCCAACACCGTCATTTAAGAATTTGCCACAAAGACAAACAAGTTGATTGAACTAAGTTTAATGCGCACACGCCGATTCGATAAATGTTGTGTATTGTTGGCTCGTTCAACACAATAAAGTACTTAGGAATTAAATCGTAACAGTGATTAATAGTCCTACTAAACTTCTAAGTATTTACATAAGATTTAAATTTAGTGATATCATTAATATTTTCAAACAATCGCTGTAAGAAGATGCAATAACACATTTTTACTTAATAAAAAAAATGAATAATACCTAATTCGTTATCGCGATGTGTTTATAAAGGTGTTTTCCCTCGAATGCAGAGTGAAACGTATGAAATGAGTTGAAATTAAGCTCTCACTAAAATATGTTGTTCAGCAATTTTGCACAAAATTGGGTAACCCTTTTAAAGCCAGCCCAGGCATATGATAATTATATAAATATTAGCTATCTCACACAGAAGTAGACTAATTAACCGCGAATACTATCTAAAGTGTACCATATAATACAAAGACAGTCAACCAGCCAACAAGAAAGATAAGAGTTATTTAAGATGTAGACAATCCCAGCCAATTGGATTCAAAATGGCGGACACAAGAACACCTGGCGAAGATGGCTTTGTACGAGTTAACACAATGTTCTGTAAATAAATGTAGTGAAGGGATTGTCATCTTTTTTGCAATTATGTCTGAAACTTGTTCAGATTGATAGTTGAGCTATTTTATTTAGTAGATTACGAGGAATACTTGTCTTATAACGGTTCGTCCGGCTCGTAGGACCAAGAAATATTTTTTTTATTACTTTGTTTTATTTAGTAAAAAATGGCTTTGCATATTTTGAGTTTTTATATTGTTAATAGCTATTGCTTTTCGAACTAAATAAATAATTGTTAGTTTGTAGACAAGCGCTGATGATGGATTTTAAATTTTTAGAATATTTCAAAGACAAAAACAATTTTAATGTTAGTATCCGTCTTTTTCCATAGATAACACAGATAAGTTACTTAAAAAAGTTGTGTCCTTTAGTATTTACCTAGCAAAGAGTCGACTATTGAAACTCACTAATAGCCTAGAGTTGATTGATATATTCATGTTTCGATCGAAATCGTGCCTATGGAAGCGATCAGACCACATTTTTACACATTATGTAGTCATTAGATAGACTTAACTGTCTCTACAAATTTAATATCCACGTTTCCTGGACATTCAAACTAACATATATTTATTGAGAATATAAATTTTTATTCGTGACTCTTTAATTCTTAGTAATAAATGTTAATTAAGTCAAAACCGTAACTGGGTGCAGTAAAATACATTAAACGTCTACACGATTAACGACCTTATTGTTTACGTAATAAGAATTTTATTTTTAATCCTAATGCGATACCCACAGTACTAGTAGGAAACCATATAGGGACCAATTTGGAATCAGCGCGTACGCCCTTCTCTGCCTCTGGTCTGATTAACCGTATTTATTGGTTCTCGAATAATTTACTATCGATTGTAGTATCGAGAACACAATAACTAAATCAGTGGATTAAGAATCGATAATTGGTATCGTAGATTATGATTGTAATTATCAATGGCGATTGTTTCCTTATTCGATGTCTGTTGTCGAATGCTCTTATGTACCACGTGGTTTACTTTTAATGACGACTTCAGCAATTAGGCATGCAAAGAGGTTGATGCTATCATAGAACGGAGTTAAGACAAACAAACAAAACAAAACAATATCGATAACATCAGAGATGAGCGGGTTAATGAAAAAACATCAATCTCATGCAGATGACGGCCGCGACGAGCGTGCACCGCTGAGGCAGTCAGCCTGTAACCACGGCTAGTCCAACCTGCCCCCTATATTGTCTTACTCTGAATCTATCGCTATCGCCATAATTTTAAAGTATACCATGTTTCCATTGCTGTATGTCATTGTGATGTTAAGCTTTAGTGCGGTTTTAAAAACGAAAGCTATTGCGATAAATATGAATTTACACAATAAGGTCCGTGGTTGAAACATCAGACTATTAAAAGGTATATAATTACCTACTGAATGCGTTAAGTCCCGTCTTTATTCTTATTTTTTAATATGGATCGTGATAGTTCAAACTTAATAAGATATTCAGTAGGAAACCGTTTTCAAGTAATCATAACCTACATCATAATTTGGTTGGATTATACGATAGCTACGAGTATACTATAAAAGACTAACAACTAAACACTTTACGTCCCTTAAAAGGCGTTCCCCTTAATTCAATTGGAATATCTTACTATGTCAACTGTTTAAAAAACTCCGACTGTTTCTGTATAACTCTATTATGCAGCTTCAAGGTTCAATATCGCGTACCCCGGTTCAATACATTATAGTGCAGAGGTAAATGACGCAAGTCACAAAACTAATTTTCGTTTCTAATTTGGTTAATAAATATAGTATTCTGGTAATTCAGTTACTAATTAATTATTTTGATAATTTATTAAAAGTAATCTTATGCATAAAATTTCATAAAGTAAGGAGAAATATGTAATTCTGTACCAAAAATGCAACTTATGAAAAATAAACAATTGTATTTATATAATTCTATAAATTAGGTTTTTCTTTTAGGCGGGTTTTAGTGAAATGTACAAAGAACCGTTTACTTTAATTTCGCTTGTATAGAGTGTAAGCAGAATTGAGTACATTTCTTTAAAACTTCTTCGTATTTAAAGAGCCGTCTCTTAAATATTAAGAACTGCTTAAATCTTAGATGGGAGTAGGATTGATCGATTTGATGTTCGATGCCGAGACAATTTTTTTTATCTTTGATTGTGTTTGAGATAAAGACGGCCTCAAATATGGTTCGCTATATAATCCGCCCAAATTAAAGTGTTTGTCAAATCACACTAGTTTCTTAAGTAGTCATCGCCATAAAAATGGATCATTATGTATGATTAAGGTACAAAAATTTATTGATAAATAGTTTTTTATTGGATTACAGAACATTGTTAAGTAAATCGTATCTTTATATAAATTATAATTAGGTACATTTTGATTAAAATAGTAACGTAATACATAGCTTTAAGTTCCATAGATAATTATATCACAAGACTATAAGGTCCAAATTAGGATAATCATTTAGAATCACTGATCAAGTATATTGGAGTCTTAATATCTGCCATATAAAGTTCAAATTTATGCATTGTAGGCGTGTATATACAAACTGCCCGCCCGGCTGTGCCTACGCAAGATATGCAGATATTGATAACAGGATGGGAACTCTTTTTTTTAAGACAGACCAAATGGAAAGTTATGCTAATTATATTTCGATCTATTTTGCTTTGTTTTGATATCGTTCTTATTGTCTCAAAGGATATTCATATAAGGTATCATTGAAATGCAAACTATATTGTAACCAAATAAGGATTGTTTGGCTGCATCAAATCTTATTCAATCAAAGGTTTTGATGTAAGTTAAATTGGAACAATTCTTCGAAAGACGTTGGAATGTTCCAAATAAGAATTGGGTGAAATTTAAAGTACCCTTTTAAATTATAAAAAACATACTGAAAAAGAAGGATAAGGGTAGTTTAAATTGAAACCTGTTAGCTAAAAGCACTTAATGTCTACGTCTGTCGAAGCGCAATGTACGCTGGATTATATTTAGACATATATTTGTGTTTATGATGTAAAACATTATTTATCATTTAAAGATGTCAGCAACCCTTTGTCTGAGCTATAAACTCCTATTAAAGCGTACAGTTGTCGCTGGAGCAAATCGTCTGCGCACGATGACGTCCCGATACTGCACTAACACGTGCGCGCGCGGATCGTTATAACTTTAGGCTAGTTTAGTGTTTTGAAACTTAAAATTGGGGTTATGTAAAGTGTAAAAAATCAATATGCTCGTATATAATGCATAACTCAATAACATGCTATTAAGTTATGCGTTATATACTAGCAATATATTATTTCAACACTATGTTCGTAATGTTTTACGAAGTTGGGATGGGATATAATTGTCCACTAACGTTAAAACTCTTTTCGTCACATCACAACGAAAACTGGTTATTAAAAAAAAACTCTAAAAAGTTTTATTTTAAATTCAGAAGTAACATAATAATTTTATTAGGTTTGCAGACATTTTAATTCAGAAACAGTGGCAGAGCACTGAATGCTCTAAATAATAATAACTTACCTTCTTTCTCTTACATATAAATGTATGGCTCTTCGTAAGTGTTGCTAAAACTAAAAATGGTTTGACCTATTTGAAATTTTTTTTCAGAGGTGTTTTAATACTAAAATAATAACGAAAATCCTAGAAAATACCAAACCTTCCGTTTAAATACAGGATAAGTCCAAAAATTCCAATCCTGTGGAAGCTCGATCTAAATTGTCACTTCAATATTTCTGTCATGCCCCGGCCCATAATTCCACATTTGGTCGCCTCCTGCTGCGCACGCGTTGTTAACGCCTGATTTGTATTGTTTTAGAGCTTTGGATTAAAGGGACACAGACGTGTGTCCTTTTCTAACTCAAATATAATTATACTGCATTATTTTATTGTTACAAAGTTTTATTATATTAAGACATTTTTATCAACAGAGTAAAAACTAAGAGACAGGCACTTGTTCTATTATAAATAATAATTTTGTTTAAAATTTTGATTATATATTTTTTAATTATAAAAAGTCTTTGTTTATTATTATTGTATATATTTTATTGATTAGACTGTTGTTCTTAATTACGGATGATTTTGTCAATCAATATCATTAAGTTAATAATAAATGTTATTCATAAACTTAGGGTACAAGATAAAACAAAGCTATTACTACAGGATTATGCTTGGAGTAAGACCTAGCTTAGATGTCCAACAGACTTACAAACGTAAGCGTTCTGTATAAATCTCGTAAGCAAGGAATTCCTTTCAAAATGAGATCAGACCGGCATCAGCGTCATCTAGCGACGGGCACAGTAATTTATTTTAATTAACAGCTTGAGTGGGCGCACTTGATTGAAGGAAGGGACAGCAAAAAACGAGTGCAGCTTTTAACGAGGTATAACTGGTGCTGGGCATCTAGACTGGACTTGTATTGGCTCTTGGGGATGAGACATTATGTTAACCTACGCAACTTGACCGTCAAAAGATTCTAAATGAAAATTAACGAAATATTGGATTTAAATCACATGTGTTTGGTATCGTGATGATATTTTTAGTAAATCATTAGACTTATCAAGGAAAGGTTTTTTGAATTTCGAATCAAAATTAATCGTGACATAATTCTTGTATATTAGGACACCACATTCTTTTGTTTACCTTACGAATATTCTTTATTAGTCCACATGAAAGAGTTTCGATTTCACGTCTAAAAACCTCACTTCGTCTTCTACGAAGTTTTGTATAGAGCGTTGACCCGCAAATGATTACTCTGCACTTAAATTTACTCTTTAGCTCAAATTACTTGTTGACCTGAATAGTATAATAGTAACTTCATGTGCAGTTCACAATTTTGTGCGTCAATGGAGTTTCGATTTTTTGTGGTTTACACTTAGTTATTTATATTTAGGCTTTTTTTCGTTAATAGTGTATGCCAAAAAAAAGGAGTTTCAGATAGATAGTTGAATAAAACTTACCTAAGTAATACTGGATACTTATGAAAAAGTTGAAATATATAAATAATTACATTAAACTCATGTAATACAATAGCAGTAATTAAACAATACTATTGCAAACCAATGTTCGGTATTCAACATTATACGTAACCTTTGAAGCCTTATTGACATAATAATTAAGATTATCATACTGGTTATCTATTAACATGGTCGTGTAATCGATGTGGACTTTATTGCCTTGATTTAAATCAGCTTTTGCAATAACCAAATGTCTGTCGGAACATTGGCGTCATTCAAAGTTTAGTTGGTAGAGTTTAGGCGGTTGGGGTGACCATGTATTCCTGACAATAAAATTAATCAACAAATAACTATTGAAACTGAAAAAACTATATCCATTTTGTAATAAAAGCTTTGAGCTAGTGTTGTTGAAATGTTATTTAAAATTGTTTATTTTAAAAAAAATTCCAGAAACATTTATCTTTTTATACTAATTAAGATTTATAAATGAACTAAAATTATGAAAATTATCTGTCTTAATCGTGATTCGCTATGTCGTCTCTTTAACTGTTCTAATAAGTTTACGCTGTTCATAACAAATACCCACTTTACCACGAATGTGCTTTATGCCAATAAAAAATCTTAGAGTATGCTCACGATCAAAGGCTATTCGCGAAATAGAGCAATTTAGAAGAAATTGCTAAAGTGCTAAGTCAAATTGACGTTCCGCTTACTGTTGACCAAATTATTGTAAAAGCATGTCAGAAGTAAGTATTCGAATAATACTTGGAACAATATTTTCATCATGTATGTCTGTGGATGAATCCACTGATATACCAACTTTTCTGTTATATTAATTTTCATCATCCTGAGCATAATATGTTGGTAAGTGTGTACTTATTTATATTTTTGTATATCTTATTTCAAGTAGGCAAAATATAAAAAAAAATGTCAAAGTCAAAAAGTCAAAAAGAACTTTATTTAAATAGACTCATTTACTAAGTTATTTTAAATGGGATATATACCTAACAGGGAATATATATGAGAAAAAAAATGCTTCGTAAGTCATGGTCTTACCACTAATCCAAGTTTCCTACAGTAGCAGTGGGCGGCGAGGTAACTGCGCCGGCGCAGATAAGCTCGGTAAACAGCCTTTGCCGCGTTATTTCACGCTCGTAACGGATTTGCTTGGATTAGCCAAATAAGGGATAATGTTCGATTACAACGCATCAATAAATAAAAGTTTCTTAAATGATTATTAAATAACATTGCCGTTAAAATTGACATTTTTAACTATGAATATTTAACATATAAAGAATAATTAATATCAATTGAAATATTTTGGTTGACCCATCCAGGGACCAACCATCGCGAAAGTTGCGTACGAATGATAATTGAAACCTGCCCTCTTATTGTCTAATTCTGAATCTATCGCTATAGCTTTCATTTTGACGTAAGCCATATTTCTATTGCCCGCTTAACTGTTTATCATTCTGGCGTTTCGCTTTTAGTATGCAGTAATAGTTTTAAAGACGAAAGCTATTACAATAAATATGAAGTTACAAAATAAGCTTTCTGAGCGCTCGAACCACTACGTCTGCCAGCAATCTGCTCTACATATATTTAGTGTGAGAGCTTACTCGATAAAGTACGTGAAACTTTTTCGTCTCATAACACAAATGTCTTGTGAGTAGCGGTGAGCGAATCTAATCCCTCGGATCGAGATAAGCTCAGTAAACAAGCCGTGACTTCCTTATGCTATGTATTTGGGTAGCATAGACAAGGAAATACAGTGTAGAGTCCTACTAAACATAATTCTTCAACTTAATAATTTTAAAAACTTTATTACATAGGTAACATTTCAGAAGGACTTCTAAATCTATATTTCATTGTCTTAATTCTTAAATTATGTCTTAAAGTCTGTACGTGGAACACAATGCAAGTATTAAGTGCAAATATTAATCTCAGTAGTGTGACAGAATTGATCACACTATTGAGCTTAGACCATAAAATCATTTCATTAGGATGAATGTAAGCTACGACTCGATTGCGAAATTCGTTTGATTAGTACTGTCTATAAAACGCGGAAAGCGAATTACGAGGAAAACGTAAGAATACGTAACATTGTATATTGAATCTCATGTTGGCATTCGTAGAAGTAATTGGTTTCAAACGAAACTTTCACGTATCATACTTAAATGCATCCAATTAAACCCAGGACTTGCATAAATAAGCATAGCTTAGTATCGAACCGTTGACCAAGGTAGTCTCGCTACAATAAAATTGTATGAACACACGGAGTACAAATTTGCATGAAATTGCCCGTGTTGCCACATTAGTCCGCCGATTAGTTGCCAGAATAGATTGTTCTGGAGAACTTGAAGTTAGAGAAGTGTACTGTTGAGAAATTATTTTAAGTGTCGATGTTTTTGGAGGTATTATAATCTACATTCTTACAGTAGTATTTAAAATTACAAGTATTAATTTTATTATATTGATTTCGAGTTATGTAGTTTAGCAGATTATTTTGATGGTTAATAGAAGTTCATTTAAAATAGAGTTTCCTTTTTACTTATAGTTTTTGGATTGAAAAATAATTTTAAATCTTTTGTACAACATATGTTAACTACCACTAATGATTATTACTGGTTTTATATATAACATTGGTGTTGAATTGTTAATAAAATATGAAAGACAAAACTTGCAACAGGTTTTATTTCATCATTTCATTAACTATCGATATACTTGTTGCACAGCCCCAACTATAACACAAAATTGTCTCAGAGTTCATCGGTACATTTCCATAGAGTTGTAAAAGCGCATGAACTCGCGTATTGACAGACAACCGGCCGGACTTATTAGTGAAGAGTGAACTGTCGAGACAAGATTGTGGAAATGGAATCTTAAATGCAGCGTATACAGGAATGTTTATATGCTTTAAGTATACTTTAAGTACGAGTATGCAGGGATATGATTACTGCAGTTTTGTTCCAGAAATTTCTGCTAATATTAATATAAAGGTAAAGATTATTTAAGTTATTGTTTATTATTTTTATATCACAAGAACTGATAGAAAGTATGAAGTTTGACCAAAACACAATCGATATTTTTCGTTGATTTGACTTACAGTGGGAGGGTGAAATGCTTACCTCAACTGCTATTCTGTAGGCAAATCCTGGAGATAAAAAGATATTCAACTTTGAATTATTTGATTCAATGAAATTGATTTACAGATGAAGAGAACTTTTGTATATTGTGAACGAAAACATGCACCTATTTATAATCAATTAGAATCTTAAAAGTAGAGTTTTAAGGTTCAATTCTCCAATTATCAGAATCAGAAATACTTTATCTTACGTAAGAGTTGCTGATAATAACAGTGAATTAAACTTGTAGAGTTTGGCCGATCAAAACGGTTCGTAGCGGGGATCTCGCGTAGATGATCATTTAATATCTAAAGGAATTTGTCTACACTAACACAAACCGAATGCTCACTTTAAACGCTAAGTATAAAATAATAAGCGTTTTTGGAACGTCGGAGTAGTCTTCATTAATCACCTCTGGTTATGGCACACAATGGTGGGCAAATTATATATAATTTTTGGTCCAATTTTCAGGGGATAGCGAGCGAGAAAAATTATTTCTTATGTGTGTTTTGATATATTCCTTATTCTACTTAAAAGTTCGAAAATAACGGAAAAAAGAAAAACTGTAAGTAATTTAAAATTAGGTCTAATTTTCACAAAAAGTTTTTGCTGTCTGATTTGCCATACGGGCGTAGGTTTCCTATTAGAATTTTCAACTTACATATAGCTATGTTAGCTAGTATCGTGTACGAATTCCTGCTAACATCATTCTCTTTAATTTATTTTAAATATAGTATACAATTTTTTCAAAACGAAAACATATTTCTTAAGTAAATCCGGCCTTCTTTGCATACAATCAGATTTTGTAATCAATATTGCTGCATCATCTTTCTCTTTCTATACGATGTAATAATGGCAGAGTATCAATTAATAGTTTATACCTATATAAAATACGTATTTCTATTTTAACCAATTAAAACAAATAGTATCAACGGAATATTTACCATTTTAATTTTTTATGAGGCCGCTTTAATGACATCATAAAAATCGGGTTGAAAACTTTGTATTTATTGTAACCTCTTTTTGTGGTGAAAGAATTAATTCTTTAATTGTCTGTCTTTAATTAACAAATCTCTTTAATAAATCTGGCTATAAGTCTTTTTTGCATACAGTGACATTTTGTAACCAATGTCACTGCATCATCTTTCTTTTTCTTTTAGTTATCTTTTTCTTACGCTCTCCGCTCCCGTCTGAGTCTCGCGCCATAGACTATAGTGAATCCAGATTGAACTGACAAATTATTCATCATTTTCGGTTATTTCTTAACACTGTATGAATAATATCTCTGCTTTTTTGTTCACAGGTACATTTAAATCCGAGTTACAAACATATTTGGGGATTTGGTTTGAGCATGAGTAAGTACCAAATCATTATACCGGTGTGTAATCATAGCAGCGAGGTGAAACTATAGGTGAGTTTGAACTAGTTCAAATATTTCGATATAAATAATGTTATTTACGATCGATTATCGGGTTGTACAAATAGTGAAGTATAATGGAAGCTGATTTTATATCTTATTTACAAAACATAAAGAGATGACTGCGAGAAATTTCAATCTTCGTATCAAGTTATCAAAGTTACCTCAACATCACGCACAAAGGAATTCAGTAACTCTTCTGTTTGGGGATATTTCCTAATATCCATATTTTATTATGTTCATTAATGTATATATTTCATACCTTTGTGAATGTCACTGTTATAATATCTGTTATTTTTCTATCTAGTTATCTGTGAGGTACATTTCACTTAAATTCAGATATAGGTACTCTTTAAATGTACTCTTTAGAATCATCACATCTCAGCTCATATAACTTATCAAAAGCATACACTACGCTATAATCTTAAACCCGAATTATTATAAAAAGTTATAAAAACTTTTTCAAACGGATATTTATGTGTCTATAACAGATTATAAGTAATTTAAACATTTACCTAGATCTATTTTAAAATGACGAGTGTGCATTGATGTCTTTTCGGTTTTTACAACGACGAGCCTTCTACCTGGTGGATCAGTAATAATAGTAATTATTTTGGGTACATTTCGTGAGGTAATTGTGTTCAGGTAGGGTCAGTGGTGCTAAAACCTCTGTGGGTGGTGACTCCAAGATAATTATAGTGGTACTTGGATATTATAATTTATGTAGCCTTTTTCTCGTTTATTCTTGATTGGGGTTTCTGTGTTGTAAAGGTGACTAAGAAGGATCTATTTATAAATATTATCCATAATATCTGTCATCTTTGAACTGTGAAGTACTTAAGTATAAGACGCCATTGACTTACTCTTCCGAGTGATTACTGGTATAGCTTGCTGGAAGGTTAACTATTAAATAATCGTAATTTCATTCCAAAAATATTTTTCAAGTTAAGTAAACTAGAAACAGAAATATTTTTTTTACCATTATTGATTATTAATGAAGAATTATTCAAAAATATCATTCGGTGAATGAGAAAAGGAGCGGCGGAAGAGAGAGCCAAAATTTCAGATTCAACGGTAATAGATAAAGCACAGATAAGATACCAATAAAATTATAGAATTTCAATTTCTGCTTGCAGACTAACATTAATGGTATGTGAATTACCTATAAAATATTCAACTGAAATCTTTTTATTTAAATATTAATACTAAGTTATTTAATAAGAAATCTGATTCACAATTTAAAGACTTTGCCACCTCGTCCATTTCTGATAAATTATAAATTCGTTGAGTTGATCTATACATAAAATTAAAAATATCGAAATCGTTTGCAACTGTCATTAATTTCTTATCAGACATCTTTGGAAGCCATATTAGAATAAATTTATGTTTTCCAACATACAAATGAGTCTTTAGTATGTCATTAGTGTCTAAATTACGAGTTTTATTGAACATCACAGAAGCGTTTTCATATCATTGCACATATTTATTACTGGTTATACAAAAGAGTTTTAATACTTCTCGGCTTAAAAATATATAAAAGAATTAGGTATGGCATAACCAAATTAAAAAAAAAATTGTGGTGGCTCCGGGTGATGTTACAATGAGGTTAGATTCATGTTTTCTATTTCGTATAAGTAGGTATTAAATTATGTGTTAACTTAATTAAGTATCTTAAATGTTAATAGTTTTTACAGATTTTTAAACCTATAATTACTGATTTTTGTTAAACATTTCAACGTTCTTATGTTAATCAAAACATTTGTTAATAAACAAAAATAGGTTAATATGGCATTGAATAATTTTTATAATTGGTTCTAGAATAAACTAGTCACCTGAATGTTTGGGAACCATTACACACAGGTACACATCATTGACGGCTGATTGGCGCCAAGGAGTTGTTGAGAATATTATTATTTGACAAAACGTAGCTTGAAATTTAAACTTGTAAGAATGGACAGGACTTAGTACCAGCTAATTATATGAAAAGGAACTTAAAAGCTTATGATAATAAGCGGTAAATTTAATATCTCGCTTGTTTGATATACGGTTGCTTTGGCTAGAAGGTGATTTCAGGCGGCTAAAATCACGAAAGATAGTAGATAGTCTAAACAGCAAAAGAAATCCAACTTTACCTTAAAATACTTCTTATATTAAGATATACATACATAAAGCTGTTATAATCATAGTTTATTACGTGGTAATTATGAAACAGAGAGATCACAGACTAATACATTGTTGTGGACATGCGCAGACTTAATAAAATACAACACAGTAACTGCAAAACAAACAATTTTAATTTTGAAAAAAGCACCGTGGTCATAAATTCTCGGTAATATATAACTTTGTAAATAGGTTTTATTAGTGTTAATGAGTGGAAGGCCCAAAGTTGCTGGGCATTAACCATTGTAAAGGCATAAAGTTGAGATGCCGAGCCGATTGTTGGTAATATAGCAAAAATTACGGGTAAATATTAATAAACTTTACAACAGCTGGCTAGCTCTTTGATGACCGCAGAAGTATAGGGTTGTCTTTTGTACTAACTTATAGGTTTTCAGTCCAGTCGAATTACGTCATTGTAGTTATGTTTCATACAAACTTGGTTATGACAAACATCGCGTAAAAACAAACTTACTTTTTAAGGACATAATTTAAGAAAAGAGTCAAGTAATTTAAAACAAATCCAATTTTGAGGTCCTTTTTACTCTTGTTACAGTAAATACAGTTATTTAAATTAAAAGTGGACAAAACATAATTATACTAAATTTCGTATTTAGTTAACGATATTTTTTATATCAAATATTTTGGGATTGACACATAATTTTTATTTTTTATGTTACAAATTTATAAATATACCGTTTATAAATAACCGGTCATTACCTTTACTCATTCACTAACTACGAGTTTTAAAATAAATTAGTATATTCAAGAATTTTGAAAAAACCATCCTGCGTCCTCGAAAGATGAAACCCTATTTTACTATTTAAAAATGCTGGCCGCTCTATAAAACTAATTAACTCTGACTGAAGATAATTGATGAAACCAGGCGATTACTATGACCATATTTTAGTCTCAATGCAGTTGGAAAATCAACCTTAACATTGCGGTTTAAAGTCCAAATCACACTATAAATGTAAGTTAACAGGTAGGTTCAGACGGATAGTAGAATTAAGTTTTTTTGTAGTGGTTATAGCGAAGCTTCCCTTCGGAGTTATTATAAAATCGTCAAGAACTCCATTTTGTAGGTTTCGTGTGACGGATGGTGTTTTGATGTGTGCTCTTATGTGTGTGCGTAAAATTGGGTTCTCCGCTCCAGGGCTTGGAGTAATGACCATTCTGTGTTATGGGGAAGGTTTTGGGCTTTGTGATGAGGCATAATGGTCAAAGCTAGTTGAGCTATAGAATTTAGAGAACGTGTTTTTTCCTAAATCATTTTTCGTTAAAGGTACCTTTTCGTATTTAGTTAGATAGGTAGGTTAACGCAAACATAAACAATTATACATGATAAAAAGTAAAGTCGTTTTAATATAACTTTGACAGTCAAAATCTTTAAATTGCAGTGTTTCTCAAAAATGTATTGATAGTTTATGTAAATTATAATATATAAGAACTTGTTTAAACTGGTTATGTTGTAATTGTACAGTTTGAAACAGCTCATTTTCTAATTTGATTTCAAATGTTTTTAGAGCATAAGTTTTACATTGTTAATTAAATTTTATTTGGTTACAAATAATTTTTAAAATATTTTCCAATATTGTCATACATTCGAATAAACGGATGTAATGAAATGATCACACAAGCTTATCACTCTAAAATCTATCTAAAGTACAACTTATATATGGTTTCAAGTATTGTTTCATTGCCTAACAATTTGATTGGGTCAAGTTGTAAAAGATCAATACAGTGATTGGTGTCTCGTTCATATGAGTGATGATGATTATGGTGAACTAAACAGAGCATTCGCATCGGGGACATTGTACATATTATTTATATTTATATATATAACTCCTTGGTCTGTCAACAAAACGGCTTGATTGACCAAGAGTCACTCACAGTAGTTATAACACTAAAAACTTTTGCTACGATTTTCCGTAAGGTGACTGTTTCAGTCGAACAGTCAAAATACAACTCTGCTCTCTCTATTTATAAGTCGTGGTCTTTCAGAGACGCTTTAGTCTATTATTTCCATAAGTGAACGCAAAAAACCAGAAACTATATCATCATCGTATCACAATTTCGCGCGTATCTCCTAAACTGTTCGAAGAAATGGATTTTTTACATCGAGATAGACATTCGTCATGCACTATACAGTTTCTTTTGTACCTGCGCGTGAGTGATTTTTTGTGGCAACTTAACAATAACACTGAACACAGTGTTGCAACTGAGAATGTTGAATTAAATCTAAAGTGTTTTTGTAAGTGATACCTATTTTATGTGATTGATATCAAAGCAGGCAATGAATAGTTCAATAGGTGTTTGTATTTTATGTTTAAATTATTCAAATACTACAATCTTTTTTGTGAAAGCGTGGCTGAATTATTAAAATAACAATAATATATGAACTATTTAAATTGAACAAATCTTTACATTACACTATTTCTAATATTTTATGTAATATAACAATATTTATCACACTCAAATCTATTATATAGCTGAAATAAAATATCATGGCTTGAGTTATGGATGTTGTGGACTAGATAACAGAGAAAAATAGATAGTAATATATATGTAAATGTCATAAACATAGTAAATAAACATACAAACATGACTGGTGGATTAAAATTTGTACTCATTATACAAATATCTATAAATATGTGGCGTACCGAAATACGAACCTGAATAAATAATAAAGGGTATTTTGTCAGTTACTAATACAAAAGTTTTTCTAGATTCTTGCTAAATCTCATTTCATTAAAGGTTCTCCCATTTCTAGCGACAGAGAAGATTATTTATAAATATAAACATTTTAGTTAATTTTCAGCTCATAGATATTATGTTTGACGTTAACAAGTAATCGTAAAAGTCTTTTATAATAAAATTTGGAATAAGAATTATGTTTTCGATACGTAAATAGATACGAGAAAAAATGGAATCTTAAGAGGTAATGACAGAATAGATTTTAATTCTTCCATAAACATATTCTCTAATAACGAACTTTGAACTTTGGCCTCTCACAAACAGGTCCAAAACCAGGTTCACCTCCACACAATTATCGTAAAACATTTTGAAGGGTCAAAGTGTAGCATTAATCTTAATAATGTTTAGCAAAAAAACCTAAAAAGGTTCAAAAGAAAAACTTGATATAAATGCCAATTTAACCATCTACAACACAGCCAACTTCCTTCGGGCTGCGATGTGTTAATACACGGTTCTTTAAGCCCCAAGGAAGAAGGGTTGATTTTTTGTGGTTGAGGGATTGAGAAATACTCTTTTATGCGTTTATGATGCCCGTAAAACAGGCTTAGCTCATTATCGTGTTTTTTCGGTTTCAAGTAACAGAGGTAGTCCGGAAAATATTTTACGTATTAATTGTGGTTGAAAATTACGTCAAGTAGGTCTAATATGTATTCTTTCCGAAGTTTTACTGTTTTACTTGACGAATTTGGGCGAATATGAACGGGTAGGCGTGCTTTAGTAACATTACACGCGTTTATTAGGATTTCTACTGTTGTTATACAAAAACCTATCATTTCAGTCTTGACTAAGCGAACTAAAAGCGACCTCTCTCTATGGGGAATGATTCCTTGCTGACTGCAAGTTCAATTTGGCCAGTATTTTATAATAGAGCAATATATTACCACTTTTTTGTAACCATCACCGATAAAGGAATAATTGTCAACTCAAGTGACAATCGCATCTATTTTGTCATCAGCAAAAACTACCCTCTAACGTAATTCTCTACATCTGTCAAACGTAATTGCCACAAACGATTGAGCTGTCCTCCCGTTCTATGATTTTGAAAGGTCTCAATGGTAAATGGTCGTAAACCGGCTTGATTTAAATATATTTCTAGATAGTTCTATAAGTGGTAACGTTTTGCTGCTGCTAAACAAGGTGTTTATTTGTACAGTTTATGAGCGTTGAGTTGGATACGCGAAGATGTCTCTTATCGCTTTCTGTATAAAGTTTATGAACATTGTGCTTAGTTGATGACTGCATAAGGGTTATGCGTGATGTATAGCTTAGTAATGTGACACGGAGGCAATCGATAAAATAGTTTTTCTTTTTTATATTATAGAGTATTCAAGTACGTATAAAAGACATTGCTCTCGTCCTGACGACTCGTCATATGCTTATAATCTATGGATAAGTGAGTATGTATAATCAACAGTAATTTATAACCAAACTTATGAGTCCTATCAAAAAAAAATAAAGCTACTCTACAAGCAGAATTCAAAACACAAAAAGGCCAAAAGAAAGCAATTTAAGAAGTTATCCAATTTAAAATTATATTTAACAATGTATGTACACATAAAGATAATTAACTGATAACTCCTTTTTTGAAGTCGGTTAAGATTAAGTATTATAATATTATTTTCTCTTCTTCCTTCCTTAAAGTTTTCAAATCTCTAATTACACAATTATCCATTGAATCAATCCATTGAACATTCGTTTAGGAGTCACTAGTTTTACTAACTCAAGTGATTTAATGACAACTAGTACTGGTGGTCAAGTCACTTTCACAGGTGGGAATGGCCTTTCCGTAAAAGGAGTTGGGAGAATTGCGTCTGCGCAACACACGCTGTTTTTGTTGTTGCTATGATTGCTATTATTATTGTAATCACATTGAGTTTATTTCCAAAAGTCATTAGCAATTTGATTTTTTGTTTTTGCGCACTCAAAACTGTAAAACATATATTTGTTTATTTTTCAAATAAAACGCACAGATAGTGACTGTATACTGGCTGGTAAGAAGGAAGTATACCCATAATGTAGCTACAGCTAGTGCAGCATAGTTTCACTATGATCTTACATGTTTTTGGCTATCCAGTGGACGTGTACAAAGCTCGCTTAGCGCTGGAAAGTGACTTTTGGAATACCCACTAAACTCCTCGGCAACCCCTGCTCTTACCGGAATGTCCTATTCTGCCAAAACAATTTACCAGACAACTTTTCTATAATTATTAACTATTTTTTCGCCTTATTCGAAGGAAACTACGTACAGGATTTTTGATAGTTACACTGGCATTTGCCCGATACCAGCCAGGAAACGATGAAAGAGTTCCGGTCACTGCTAGAGACAAATGTTGTTCTTTCACAGCAGCCAAGAAACACAGTTTCCAAATATGACATAAAAAGTCGGTGTTAGATCAAAAGCTTTCCAGAAGAGGAATGCGCGCGCGCACCTCTCTTAATTGTAGTGAAACTTAATAACATCAGTTCCGCAAATGGCTTGTAACAAACTTGTGGCAGATCTACGAATGATTGGATAAGGCTGGGTTTCCAACTTGCTAATGGTATTTCAGATAAATTGAATATATATTAAATATTTCTCTGTTCACAATATAGTAAACTCCACTTAAATTATCGTCAAAATTAACATTTTCTTTTTTATAAATAGTGTAACTACGGTTACATATTTGTTATTATATTTGAATAATCGTATCAACAATAATACCTTTTAATCAAGAAAAGAGAATTTAGATCATTGAATACTGTTTCAGTCAAATCCAAATCTTTAACGAAACACAAATGTATTATATTCAATGACTGTAAGTTTTCTTTGAGCATCATGGCGTTTTTTGCTAGAAAACCTCACAAGACACTGTGCGAGACAGTTTTTTCAAAAATACTTAACTACACTGCCAATACTTAATTGTGCTAACTTCGTACGAGCCATCAGCCTCGACGTATAGTTTGCTACGACAATGACCAAATTACTTGAAATGTACAGGAAAGTTACACAGTATCAAAACCATTACATATAGTTCTAACGGCTGCGTGGAGTAACCATTGACTACTTTATAAGTCTTAAGTTAAACAGGATTAAGCTTATTTTCTTGTAACGTTGTCATCATTAAATATCTCAGGTTATGTGACTATTAAAATTGTGTGATACAACGCTAATTAAATATAATTCTTGAACACGGGAACTTGAATTAGGAATGTGTGGAAGTGGAATGAGCATGTTTTTCACTGAACTGGTAACGGCTTCATGCTGTTACTCTAGGCAAAGGGATTATCTTCGCACTGTGACATCTGTAGAGCAGTAGATTGTTGTGGTGTGATGAAGGTGGTAAATGCAAGATCAGTCTCGATGGAGCTGCTAGTAGATAACTGGCTAGCCAAATATTGATCCAAGAAACGTGAAAATGAAGCCTATGTAATTTCCAGTAATGGACTGTTTTGGAATATTTGATTTTATGAGATATTGGCTCCAATTCCGTTGTGCACGGACTAAATGAAATTTAAGTTATTCGCATCTCTTTCATTCCAATTCAATAAGAAAGGATACAATGACTTTTATAAACGTCAAGTTAAACACTTTGACTATCCATCAACTTTTCCATTGGCATGTTTTCTGATGCGCATTTAAATAAGGCGAAAATGCTTAAAAGTCTCTATTTTAGAAACATCAATTACATCACCACCTATGTCTTTTTTTAGTTGTATTGTACTAAAAGAGTAGTACTTGAAATTTAATTTAGCTCGTTTACAATGGAATCGAGGCCATTATAAACTGCGTGGTCAATCTTGAAGACAAAAACTCTAAAAGTTTCGTTAGCATAATAAGTTCTGATTCTAGGGAATAAAATCAGTATTGTTTATTGAGTAAGAGATTCTTTATATTTTCACAATACTATACTAAAGGTCTCAAATGGTTTTAGCACTTATAAAACTGCTATTATTTACGCCAATGTAACAAATTCGCGTCACTATAACAAATTCCTTTTATTTCTTTCTAGAATAGCAAGTTAAAATTGAGATGTTGAGAACTAGTTCTACCTTTTTCCGATATTTACCTCGAGTAACCGCTTCATTAGTATGATCAGATTTTATATTATATATAATTATAGGAATAGTGAGGTGAAGACATGGAAATGACGGAAGCGAGGAATGCTACTTATACGACGGTTGATAGAGAAGGGGTCGTAACCGTTTGAAGCTAATTGTCCAAGCTTGGATAGTTAAAACGAGTCTAACATGATATATTTTTCGTATTTTGATGTCAACAATATTTGAATTATCGAAACACCTTCCTACAAAGGTTGGCTTTGCCTGCTCACATATGAAAGCGTCTTTGTGACAATTATTATTATCACTGACTGTTACGGACTTTTGGACGGCGTTGCTGGCCGCTATTGTCTTTGACTAAAACTGACTGCTTTGAAATGGGACTTGACACGTTTGATCGAAAAACATTAGAGTTCGCTCGCGGCTTTGTTATTTTGTTGTGATATTTAAAACTATATTTTTAAATTTAATTTAATTAACCTTTAAGACCTAACGACGCCTTTTCCTCTTCACTGACTCTATGTTACGTTTCTGTGAATCTATTGAATAATTCTCGGAGGTAAAATTTTGCGATGCAAAATGCCTCTGAAATGTATTTATTTTTAAAACGCATGCTTTTTTATGATTGTATTCTGTTACGTTTTTACCGGTAAATGATTGGCAAAAGAGTCATTAGACGTGGTCGGTGACAATGAAAAGAATTGAGCTGATGACGTGACTGATACGTGGCATAAATTTCATATTATGATATAAAAGGTTCATTTATCTTATCTTGATGTAGAGCCAGGATTATTCCCGGAACACTTCGACCCAATGGGATCTTTTGTGCTTTTCTAATCCTAGTGTCTGCTGTCCTGGAATACCTCCAATATGTACTTACTAACTACACCCGGAGTCAGCAGCCTTATATCTTCAGGACTGGGATAGCCCAGTCCAAAGAGACCTATTCTTTTCCTGTCAAGAACATCACAGTTATATAGGCTGTGTTCAATTTATTCAGTGTGCTCAAAGGTCTATTTAGTTTAATTGCAATAAAATAAAAAAACAATCCTTCGGTTAAACACGATGATTTTTTTTTCTTTATGTTAAGTGAAGATGGAAGCGAAGTACACGGGATTCCTCAAGGAGGAACTGGCTACCTTACATCCAACTGCCGGAAAGCAATAACGCTGTTAACACGGAACGCAATAATTGTTTGGTTGAGCAGTAAATTTCTGCCCCCACAGCTAATTCAACCCGGGATCTCCTGATCCAGAGACCATAGACACGAATAACGACTAATATATTTTTTTATTTAGGATATAATTTAAAAAGGGACATCTATTCACATATTTTTCCATATGTCCAGCACACGTATTCCCTCCTTCTTATAACATGGGTTCCTTTAAAAGAGGCGTGAAAAAGCACTTTTTGGACCGGCAAGGTGAGGGTGGCTAGTGCAGTATGTCGCATGCTTCACTAGCTATCCTAACATATGGACTCCTCTACTGCTTATCATCAGGTGGTGTCGAGTCATTTGCTGTGCTTTTTATAAAAAAAACGTAACTGTTTACCGAGTAACTGTTTTAATTAATAATTATTCTAGCAGAATCAGTGTCAAACACGGGCGTCGTAGTACTATCGCCGCTTGCTATTTCATGTAGTATCTCTCATCATGTCGCTTATTATACCATTATCTAGTAGACTCTCAGGCTAATTAAAATTTTCCAGCCTCGTAAATAAGTACTGTTATTGACTTGATAATTTACAGGAAATCGTATGAAAAAATTGTTGCGGGGAAGTTGCTATAATCAAATCTTACTAAATCGCTCAGAAGAATGTTTCTGGACAAAAATATAATTTATTTTGCAATGAAGAATTTCATTATTACAATACAATGAGTTAGTACACCACTCCAGTATTCGTAAATTCAGTTAGATTAAAACCTTTTTCTTATTATCTATAAAAATATAATCATTCTGTATCGGCATATTATATGCAATATTTTTAAATTAAAATATCTCATTAAAGCAAAAAGTTTGTATGTACCTCATTTTAAATGTAATAAGAAAAGATTATTTTCTTCGAAAAGAGGAATTAAAAGTACACAAAGCCATTTCCAAGATTTATTTTAAATCTAAACTGCGTTAAATTTCCGCAGCCAACTGTGTCATGCGTTTTTTGTTTCACACGGTACAGAAAGTTGTATGAAGAATAGATTATTAAAATCTTCTCACATTCACCTCTGTTTATGTTCAACTATTACTCTGATAGAAGTTTAAAGAAAGTATTATTGTTTGAATAAAATTAAACATTTGTATAATTGTTGTGCATTTTAAACCTTAAAATAAAAAGATAGGGACAATTATCTTTTGAACTAGAGAATCTTTTGTATCTTTTGAAGAATTGTTGACGTATTGTAATATAGTTTATAATTTCGATATTTAAGCTGTTGTTGGAATTTTGTTAGTTTGTATTTTTTTTAATTGAGAATAAGCGTAAACATAAAGAAAGATTGAAAACCTCAGTATGTATGTAGAAAAATAAAAGTAGTACTGGGAAGGAAATGTTTTGGCGTGCACGAATTGATTAGCGACTTATCGCCAAGTGGTATCCAGGTAATATTATATCTATATACACTTGCAGCGTTGTTAATCGTTTCTCAACATACCTATCACTTTCTAAGCAGCTACACAAGACAAGGATGATAGAGTTTCCTGGAAGGTGTTCGTTTAAATTGGCGACTTAAATATAATCTCCGTACATTAGGTCTAGAGAGGGGAATAGTTAGGCTTTATGACAGAGATCTGCTTGTATCTCGATTAGCGGCAAATGAGATGCGATATTTTGCCATCCCTGCGGGCAAGAAAGCGGGCTTTCTCCGTAGAATTATGATCTTGGTCTCTGGTCGATGTTTTAGAGATATTTATTCGTTAAATTGGTGATAATTTCTCGGTTAATATGTCTTTGCTGTTAAGATACACTTTGTTACATTATTAACATGTAGGAGAATATATTGCTCAATAAAATTTAACCCAAGAGCGTGATTAAGCATGATTAGACTAAATATTTTGTATGTTTTAAAGATGTTAAAAGTAATAACAATAATTTGAGACAATCTTAAGGATTTATATTTAAAAAAAGTATTGGAAAAATAATCAATTTAAGAATTCAAGCCATAAAATCCAGACAATTAAAATTTAACTACCTTGTGGCTCCCGGGAGTATATCACGGCTCAACAGATTATAGGACACATTTAGTACCGGTTTCATTATAAAGATCAGTATTTTATAGGTATTTCTTGGCAAGTCCCCGATCGTCCATTAGCGTGAGACTCTGCGGAAGTGTCACTGGTGGTTTAGTGCGCGCGCGCACAATGTGCGCGTATATTTAGTGTGCCATTGAGCGCTTTTTAATTATTTCCCTGGCTAGGATTCGCTAGATAAATAAGTCCGATATGATTATGGAATTCTTGGTGTTGAGATTTTGTTGACAGGATTTTTTAAGATGTTATATTGAGGTTTTGTATTTCTAAACAATAAATTAGTAGTTAAATTTGATTAATATCGTAAGTGAGCTCATCCATAGATCCGTAGTAGTAGAAACCCAGAATTGTAGGTGCTTGTAACAAACGGATACACTATCAATACAAAAAAATCATCTGATACTTTGTGCCTGTAAAATTATTTTATTTAAAAAGTTGGGCGTTCATGTTTTTTACGAGTAACTATATGAAATGCATTACATATGGGTAATATAATTGACAATACAAACGTTGGAGTTGAACGTTCAAAACAATTTTGTTAATTTATTTAAGTTAACTTTCACCAAGATTTTTTCAAGCGATGTTAATGTAATAATGATAAGACTTTCGTTGTGGAAAGTAAAAAATAATAACGGAAATTTTAAATAATCTTCCTAAAGGAAATCTCTCACTATGATATCGTTATGTTACATTATCACTTTGTTAAAAAAATCTTTCAACTAAAATTTCTCGGCCTCCCGTTTAGAATTATAAATAAAATTATTTACAGACTTAATCAGTTAGATTTTAGATACAAGAACAAAAGTGGTCTCTGCAGATAGGGCATCTTTTGGAAGACCGTAATTTTTACGGCTTGAACAGGGTCATAGGCTCAAGATCGTTGGGTTACCGGAAAATTAAGCTTCTTGTACATAGAAAAAGAATTTATATAATTTTTTAAGAGCAATAATCTTTGTAGCTAATCTTTATGAAGTATGGTACAAGTTATATATATAATATATACAAGTTATATATACATATTGTTCTCAGGTTTAAATTAGCACATGAATTTTATATTTAGAGTAAATTTAATAATAATACAGAATCAGTGATAAATAAGTTAATAATTAGAAGTTAATAGTCATATATAGTGTTTTCGAATTGGCTGTTGTACAATAAAGATATATTTTATTGAATATAATTATTTATACAATTATGCACCCTATTGGAGTAAAATTTCACTACCTATTTTTAAAATTAAATGTAATAAAAAAGGATTTAATCTTCATAAAAGTAATCCAAGTACATATTATTAAATTCGGAGTAAAGCATGCTTTATGATAATGGTCTTTATTTTCAAACATAGCTTCTCTTTACCGCTAAGTGTACATGAGACCTTATTGCCATGAGTTGCCGTAGCTTAGGCTGCGTGCACACCGGGTGAGGCCTGTAACTGTTTATTGTGGATGTTATCAGGTCCCGGGTAACTCGTGGCACCCGATGTATGTTACTAAGAATGTGTGTACTACTGTTCCACTGTATTGTGTTGGGCTTGCTTGGATTGTAAGGGGTATGGTATAGGATAAAACTGGTATAACAGTTCTTCGTTAGCTTGAAAATATTGTATAAGATAAGATAAATTTTTATTGTGATTCTGTGTACAATAAATAGATCTTACAATTTCATGCATAAGTTACAACAGATTGCCATTTTCGGGCGTACAATATTAACATTTTGAAATATAATTTTTATTTAATTAGTACTATAATTTAATTTTATTACAATTTTTAAAGATAATTGTTAAACCTTTTTTGTAATAGCCATTCTTATTTATATCTCTTGTTTATACATCGCATTTGTATAGTCATTGTCATTACATTGGTTCATCAAAAAGGATGGTTTCTCCTAAATTAACTTTGGCGCTACTTGACTGTAAGATATAACATGACGTCATGGTTAGGTGAGAGGCTTGACTTTTTATATATTTCGCATCTTAGTAGCAAAATTGATGACAATTCATAGATTTTGTTTTATAGATATACGTAAAAATTATATTAAAACGCTATTAAATTGTTTTTCGTTAAAAACGTCTTATTACGTCATACCTATTACATCTGTCAACTTTTCCAACCCATTTCCCAAATACAACTTTCGCATTTTCATATTTTTTTACGCTCTGACATATTTTCCGTAGATCTATTGTGAACTTGATTGGATTGTATACAAAAATCGACTCAGGTTTAATTGGGTTCGACTTTTTTAATCTCTTCTTTTACACACTACCACTTAGTACTTTGCGTTGAATCGCCTGTCCTTGTCCTAGGAAGTTTCGCATAACTGTTTATAGTATCGCGGCATCGCGCCCATGCGCATGTGTTATCCGCGTGCCGGCAGCCTAACTGTAAACAGTATTTACCTACAATGGCCTAAGAATATTTCAGGACAATGCTTAAATATCTCCCGTGTATATCATTTTGTGTTCTGAACCAATATTTTAATATTGGTTGAAAACAACGAGATTCGATACGAGTACGATCATATGATTATTACGAGTATTTCTCTTCGTTGATAAAGAGTAATAATTTCTTTATATTGCATATGCCTAAAGGCGAGAGTTGTGATTAAAATATGCAACCCCAATGCTGCATACATTATGACATATATTTTGTCTGGCGATTTTAACCATCATATTAGCACTCTTGCGAATTTAATTCTGTGGTCTTTTTGGTTAAGACAAGGTGTGTTAAATTGCTCCAGCAGAATCCAGATTACCCCTTCATAAGGCAGTGGAGTTATAGGGAAGTACTGATACGATCAGACACATGTCGAACCCAATACACGAACGTTATAAATGTCCTTTAGCGGATTTCTCAAAGTCAAAGTCAGACCAAACTTGTTCCTCCCATTAAATAATCATTCAGTGTATATCATCATTATAAACCATAAGCATATTAGATTTAGATCAAGTAATATGACACATGGACACCTCTGTAACGTCTATTTTCCCGTGATACTCGTGTGGAGTAAACCCTAATTAGTTAATGAACCGTATGCACTTCTAATCTCGGCCCAAATTAAGGCTTTGACACTTTCTTATGACTAAACTTGACCCATTTTAACGTTGTTTCTGACTATGGGTTGTAAGTACACTCGAGGACAAAGAAAAGTACACAGGTTTTTTATTAATTAAACTGATGTTTACATAAGATTTTAAACATTCATATTCCATCACAATTTTGTATGAGAGCAGAGCTACAGACGTAGTCACAAGCAGACTAGTGAAATTTTCTGCTACCCTCACATCACTTTTCAAACTACTACTGAAGTTACTACGACACAATACTCATAGTTATTAACATCTATTGATTATTGGATTCCGTGCTGATGCAATTATCTATTATTATAGATTACGAGTAAATTGCATAAAAAAATATAGCGTTTGAGTCCCGTTGCTCTCATTTAAATAGAAGTTGCTTTGTTGTGACCTCCTTCAACCATAATAATTTCGAATTTTTGAACACTGTGGTGTGGTTTGACCCTAGCCATGGGAGATTGCCCATGTTTTTTAAATTTATTTCAGTAGTTGATTCATTTGTTGTTAACAAATAAGTAAGTAATAATATTATTATTATAATCTGCAACCAACTATAGCGTATCAGTTTATATTACAATGAATAATAAATTTCTTATGTAATTGTAATTTGACATATTTAAAAGTTGTGTATTGCCTAAAACTGGTTATGTTACTGCTGCAACCTTCACTAAATTATATTCCACTTATTATATATTAAATATACACTAAAATGCCACTCTGTTATTGTATCAATATTGTTAAACTAATTGTCATCTAAGTCGATTATTCTTTCTTAGAGTTGGTTTGCAATGAAGAAAGGGAATGAAATGGTTCAATTTCAGTAACTATTTACAGTGCTTTATTTCTCTGGCCACCAATGTAGTAACGCAATACTATTTCGACGTCGACCGAAACTGAGACGCTGGGGTTCATATTAATTTATCGAGCGCGTTGTTTCGAGAATTCACAGTCGAATGATTCCAAGATAGTACGGTTTCGCTCTGACCGGGCTTTTGTGGAATTTTAAGGTTTTTTTGGGATCCATCCGTGAAATTCGGCCGGGAAGGTTTATTTTTAGGAGGCTGAGGGTGGTATAGTGAGGCTTTACAATATTCAGCGGTGGTTTTAAAAAGTCTTCGATAGTGTTAAATGTGGCTGTAGTTCAGAAAAATCGATTAATATTTTCATTATAAGGCGAAATCTTAGTCATTATTGTCATATAATTCTATTCTAATATGGGTATGTAAAAACGTCTCACAAGCTGCACAAACTTTTTCTAAAGATTACAGAGTAGGTTTCATCTCGCCGGATGCTAAGTGATGATAAGGCCAAAGATGGAAGCGAACTAGACGTGTATTCTTCAAACACAGACGACCTACTCAAATAATTCGGATTGTTCCATTTGAAGTTTACCCGTACATTTTTTTAAATTCTTACAACATAATAATTATTTGAGACTACGATTTATAATATATTTTCCTTGCAAATATTTCTTTCTGCGGTTTTATTTAACAGAGTACAAGGTGTTGATTGAAAGAAGTTCTAATATTTATACCGTAATTTGAATTTAGCCTTTTAATATAACCCAATGGCAAATGGAACTTGCCGGTAGTTTAATATAAGCACAATAGGAATATTTTCCATAGTAATGTAGCAATGCATTGGACTTACGGGGACTGTATGCCTGTTTCCTTTCTCAACAACATAAACTTTTAAAAGACCACGTAAAATTTTTCTATTGCAACGTTTTCGTCTTTCTCTTTTTTCTCTCTCATTTTTTGCTTTGCTGATTCTCTACCATTGGTATCTCAGTATAAGTGATATGTACTATCGATAGCACATCGTTTATCTAAATAAGCACTTTAGGAACACCTTATTGAATTGTAATAGGATTGGTTTTAGCAGTTCAAATGTTAAATTTATTTTGTTGAAACGGGTGTGGTATGTTAACTTACCGGAAACGTGCCCAGTAACGAATTCTTCAATACAATTGTCAAGTTACGCCTGACTTAGTGGCTAGATAGCCCAGAAAACTTTGCGTGGGTATCGCGACGAAATCTGCGTTGAATTGTTATTTATATACTTAACGCTGTTGCCTCTTGGGTCTTAACTGTTAACTTATGTTAGGTGTTTAAAATACGAGTGTCTTTTGTTACGATACTGTCAGAATGTATTAGAGATGAAGAATTGTATATAACAATATTGTTTAAATTAGAAGTATTGACTAGTGATCCGCATACGTTAATCAATACTTTGTAAGAAGACTATTTTTTTAGAACTACTCTAAAATCAGCTTCGATAAATCAAACATAAAACTGGTTTGTCTAATACGGTGTGAAAAATATAATTCAAAATAGCACACACACACACACACACTTCACACACTCACACACTGCTTTTTAACAAGAGCAAAATAAGCATAAAAACAATATAGTTTTCAAAAAGTCTTAAAATCGTAAGACAATTATTTTCTATTATTGAAGGAGTTCGTTGGTGCATTAGTTCAAACGGTCTGGTCTGGATGGGTCGGGTCAATCAAAATATGTTATCTCGAGTTCCTCCATGCTTCGTAAGGCTGGTTACAACCACTACGCCGAATTGGGTGTGGTGGTTAAACTCCTTAAACTCCTCGTGTGTTACTTCCATGTAGGAACCGAACTATGACAAAAACTATGTAATTTTCATAAATCTAGAAAAAAAAATCTTGGAGTATTAAATAAAATTAACATTAAAATACACGTCTCATTCTAACTTCATTCCACTCATGCAAACCAATAAAATTGTGACAACAAAATTCTAGTTTAGTAATTAATAAATCCACGATTACAGAGTCAAATATAACTTAAAGCATCTGAGTTACATTCAGCACTATCGCAGTTTAGTGGTTTGCATCAATAAATAGCGGGTAACGGGCACAGGACCAACTTAAGGACGCGTTACACAGAAACGAAGTGAATGTAAATCGGTAGCGCTATATAAACTGTAGGTAGACAGATTATTTTACAATATTAGTCTGAATAATTTATTTTTACCAATTTTATTTAACAGGTATTTTTATTTCGGCCGAATGCGTAAAATATTCTGAATTTTGGGATCATCTTAAATATTTTGTACATTGTAAATTGTAATTGTATCCCTATAAGTTTTAATAGTTCATATCAAATAAGAGTTATTGTGTATAAGATTATTTTATTCTTTGATTCATAACAAAAGTAGAACACAGGGCGTAGTAGAAGATATGGCGTTCTATTTATACCGTATAAGGGCTAGATTGGAATTCACACTGGGGGTAGGAATTTACGCCTTAGTTTAGTATATATAAGATCTGTTTCGAAGTCCACCTATCTAACTACCATCTCTAATCTAAGTCTGTCGCCATGACAATAATGTTAACAGCAATGAAATAATCTGGCAGTTGGAAGTAGAATATTAGTTTTTCTGTGGTTGAGGAATACGGGTGTACCTCGCCTTCATTTTCGGCCTCATCATCATTTACCATTCGGTCAAATGAAGGTCAAATGCTACGCCATTTAGCATAAAAAAATGAAGTTACAGACATAGCTAAATAATACTGACGTAACAGGAAGTTCTATAGGTGTTCAAGTGTCATATAATTTAATTAAAATCTAATAAAAATATTACTGTTAACATTTGAAGACAGAAACTAACTTGAGACACAAGTGGTTTGTAGCCGCCCATATCTAAAGCGCGCTTTATGCGCCCGCGCACCGCTCAGTGCGTTCGTGAAATAGTGCTAGTTGCAAACTATTCTAAATGTTGTTAGGGCTATGCATAAATTACTCGGGGCTACAGAGTGAGGGCTTATATTCTCATTTCTCTAGTAGTTTGCGGTGCTACGGTTAACCCCGATTTTGTCTCCTCAGTAATGTGCATTCAATTGACTAGAATTAGAAATGAAAATGGCGGTTGCCTTAACAGAAATCACTTCTTGATTAACTCTAAATGGAAATGGAAATTAGACGACACAAAAACTGAACGTCCTCTATAAAGAATAACAAATCTTATTTAAATATGCTTAAGAATTGTAATGCTTCAATATCTGTTTTTTTAATCGAAATATTATGTATCACTTAAAGAATATTTGAGAAGGCAATAAAGAAGATACAGAAACAAGGGACATTAAATACAAAAATTGATATGGTTTTTAAATTAACTTAAAAGAAAGATAAAAAATGAGAAATTATTAAAGTAAAAGTAAAATTTTCTATTTTAATATCATTATTTAAAAAAAATATTTTATGGTATTAAAATGTCCTCCAGCAGTTTGAGAACGATCCTATCAATCAATTTGGATAATAAGTGCTTTCATTGTAATATTGTATTGCTAAGTAAATTTTACATATGTATTTTATTAAAAACCAAAATATTAGTATATTTTATACAAGTAGGGTTCATAACTAAGAACTGACCTTGGGTTTCAATGTCATAGGCGTGTATATTATTTCCGTTTCCCCCCATTAGCCTACTGACACTGAATCGGGTTACGGCTAGGCGATGAAACGTTTACCTCACAGACCGCAGGGTTGAGTTACCTCAATAACTTACCATGGTCACTGTTTCTCAATATTTATTTATTCAAATTGACGTTAATATACTTATTCTTAAAGTAATGTTTGTAAGGCTCAGCAAATATTTACCTAAACGCTTCAAAAATGTAAGTTTTACACTACTTAGCTTAAAATATGACGAAAACCTGGAATCAATGTACCTCATGTATGTGTATGGAAACATTAGTTCAAAAGATAGTGAACCTAATTGCAATGAGAATAGAAAGAAGGCAAATGGATGAATATGGTCCTAGCTCTGAGATATGGTAAGTAATATGGGTGTGTTATATTTATTTGTCATTAAAAGCGGTAGAATTTCTTAAAAAAGTTCTTAGTAATTATCGTATTAATTTGAACTTTTATGATGTGCGATATATAAATAATACTTATTATCATATTTTACAGTTACTGTTTAAGCAAAAACTGTAGCTTAAGCTGTGTACGTAAACATGAGCTATTACTAGCCATTTGTCTCCCACTGGAATGACTTAGGGGGAGGTGCCGGGATATGCTCAAGTGAGCGTAAGTTGGTGCCGCAGCTATGCATCAGCAGGCTACCGTATCGTAGATTTATTATCTATGGTGTAATTTTAAGTCATTAAGTAATAACTTATGTCTGTCACAGAATTATAATATTGTACAAAATACGTACGCTAAGCTAAAGGTGATTACGTAATAGACATAATTTTAAGATCTGTGAAAATATTCCTAAGTTTGCAATGTCGGCATGATTATAAAACCTATTAGGTGGATGAAAAGTTTCTTAACGGTTTTAAAAAATTTAAGATTTTTTAATCTCTAAACTTTGAATGGGTTTAAATCAATTTGAGTACTCCTAGCTTACACCCTTGGAAAGTATTAGTTATTAAGATGTTTATTTCGATAAATCTTCATGTATTTAATGTATTTAAATTTGTAAGTGTAAAATACTCTCTAAGTGTTTAATAACTCTGTTCGAAATTACACCGCTAGTTACAAAACAACCCAAATTGCAAGATGATTTAACGTAATATAGGCCAGACAGCTTCAAGGCCGCTTCAAAAATATACTAAAAGCACCATGTTTCCGGCCAAAACAGAATCTAAGTCAAGTGTCTTCCACGCGGAGAACGTGCGCATCGTCTAACCTGCCCATGCAACCTTTTTTCACCTTTTTTCCAACCCTTACGACTTATTCCACCTTATCCCAATAAGATAAGGCTTAAATTCGAAATGTATGCACGTGCGCTGCGATCACCCGAGCTCACTCTTATTTAAATAAGGTAGTCGGTGAGTGAAAGGGACAAGAAATGTAGTGATGGGCAAATGAGCGGGACAAACTATGGCGATGTTGCCGCGCTTTTTTCTAGTGCTGCGATTTCGATTTAATTTATCGATAAATTTATTCTAACTACATTTTAACATTTGTAATAAATAAAATCTTTATTGTACATCAGCCAATTCAAAAAGAGAAAAACATAGGGAACATAATAGATAAAGATAGATAGATTTATTCATTGATAGTTTGTAATAGTTAGTTATTTAGCATAACTTAAGTTATGTTAAGTTAAGAATGGTACATTTTTATGCTAAAGCATAAAAACCACTGTAACAATAGTAGTAATGCTGATTTCCAATTCTAATATCATCAAGTAAAAAAAAATATTTGTGTCGATTTTGTAATTTATGCTACTGCTTAGCGAACAGAATATCATTTCCATATTTTGGCTATTCAATAACACTGTTGACAATGTTATTCACAAGAATGTATCTTTATTCGGACACTATACTTAAAATTTGCGTGTTTCTATTTATGACTGTATTTGATTTAATTCTTTTAGTTCAGGCATATGCTTCTAGATAATATGGGACAAATATGTATGTGATTTATGTGGAAATGACGTGAGGTTAAAATCGTATCGTTTTTTATTTTCTAATTTAACAAGTACGGACACTTAATGATATCTATATATGATAAACATTGTACATATTAGGTCAAAAAGTTTATTATTATTATATATTATTTACGAATACTTTTAATGATGATATTATTTAGAAAAATAATTACATCAGCCATTAAATATCATAATCATGTTTTACGGTATAAGTGTGAATATTAGTAGTGTGTAAATATTTATATCTAATTTTATTATAATCATAATCATTTTAACATGACTCGCTAGTTAAAACAATTGAAGTAATTTGTATATTTATTTTTTAAGCATTTTATCAGTGGCTTTTTTTAAATTCTTCTTCTGCTTACAGACTACAACCGCTTACTGATGGATGGCCTCTTATCTTCTGCTATCAATAAGCAAAGAGAACGTACCAAACTTTCACACACAGATTAATAAAATAAAACTTTAACTGAAAAGTTTAGTAATCTAAATATAGCTTAAATAGCTTTATATATAAATGCTGCCATCCAGCTATTAAATGCGACCAGCCTTATCGGTACACTTTCTGTTTCATAAGATTTAGGAATGGTTTTTTACTTATAAGTTATTTTAATTTAGTTTCCATTAATTTGCTGTTTAGTATTATATATGAAGAATGTATGTTATAATATCGATAATGTGCGAGTTCTCATCCCTAGTATCCAGATGGCGTCGACAGCGCTGCGAGCCGACAAGTCGAATTGGGCTCGTTCGGAATTCCTCGCGTCGCCTCCGCCTGCCGTGACGTACGCCCAACGAGAATGCCGGGATTTTAGGGATCCCATCATATGCAATTGGGATTGAATGAGTTTTGATAACGATCACATAAAAGAGTTGAGATATTGTGATAAAAACAAAGCGTGACTTCTTGAAAAGACAGTCTCGGAATTACTGGGTTTTACTGACACACTTTACTATGTATTACTAAGGTGATAAAGGTATCTTACTGTAAAATAAAATGCACAAGCATTCTCTATCTTCGACTCGAAGTTTAATATTAGTAGTAAAGACTTCAACGCGTGTTCATTTACAATAATTAAAATAATCCTTTTTTACCACTTACCTTTCCCAGTACACTTTTACTAAGGTATTTTTTGTAATTAGTCGTAAGTCAAAAACAAAAATGGTTTTTGACTTTTACCAGGATATGTTTTCACGCGTCGCCTGCCAGGTGTTAATTGTTCGTAGCTACCTTATAGAAAGAGTCGGGGAAAAAGCTTACCTTACTCATTTGGACATTTAAGAGCTTTACTTAATAGTTTTTAAGGGAAGGGGGTGATAAAATGTGGATATTGTGGGTGTAATTTAAAGAGTCATTGTCTTAGCGGTGTGTAGGCGGCGCTTTGATGTTTGTATGTTATTGTATATTCAAAATATGCTGTAGCTATGAGTAGTTCTAGCCTTTTAATAAGCTTTACTTTTAAATAAACCTGTCAAAGAATGTATTTCGTTAGTAATTGCATTTGCATGAACTGTTGTTCACTTAAGGATCTATGGTAACTGTAATCCTATTCTATCAGAGGAAAATAATTATTGTACCTTAACTGCAGAATTAGGTCTGATGTTTAAGGGTTTGACAATACATTTTTTTATTGCACATGAATTATTAAAATAAAACATAATATATACTCAAAATGTTTGCTCAATCTTGAGTAAGAGTAATTGAATAAATGAAATTATGAAACAAATACATAGAAAGGTGAAGTGACTGTAATTTATTTATAAAACCATGTATTTGAAATCGGTAATAAAGAAAATGTTCTAAATTTAATGACACAATCTAATAATTTTTTAAATTGTTTTTGATTACTTCCTTCTAAACCAATAACAAGTATATATATATACTTTTTAATTTATATACTTCAAAAGTATACAATCTTTATATAGTAATCTTCGAAATTGCATTAGTTTGTCGGCAGTAGTTCTCGTAACAGTATTTTTAACAGTAATTATTCTAGCATAGAATGAGTTTTTACGTTAATAATTAAACTTAACAAAAAGTTCAGAATGAAACGAATAACGCCTATAATTTCACCACTATAACGTTTAATAATATTTAGATATAGTTTAGAAAAGTAAGTAATGTATTTTTGAAAACTAATAGTAACTGTCAATAACTGTAGCTTGTGAGTTAGTGTTTTTTTGACATTCAACGTGATTTACGTGACGAAACAAAGACACTTCTGTCTCGCTCTAAAGAGTTACTATAATATTCCTATGGCCAAGTCGTTTATACCCTAAGGTGCTAATGGCTGCGCAAACATGGCACGCTACCGTGCTGTCTCGGATTCGGAGCCCGCTGTAAAAAACTGTATGGTCGCTTTGTGCCCTGAAATACTTTTTTGTTGATTTCTTTTATGACGTGTATGTCTGAGATTTAAGTGACATAAATGGCGGCGTGTTTGATGGCGCTCTAGCAAAGTGGAACATGTCTTTGTTATAATAAAAACTAAATTAGAATATAACAAATATAAAAAATGTATGCTTAGTCAAGACAGAATCAGACATGATCTGTGATGCTATGAAAATAATTAAGTGGAGTTGAGTGAAACTAGGCCTCTTTTGAAGGACCTAGATTTGTAAGGAGGGAAAACGTGTGCTGAATTCCATTTCCTGATTGTGCGACATAGAAATGAGTTACCAAATTTCTTTGTGCGCGTAAGAATGGCAGTCACAGTTTATAAATTAAGCCTTAACGGACAGATAATAAGTTTTAAAGTGCTGGATGGGGTGGTTGTGATCAGCCTGCATTCATACGCCCTATGTCGGTCCATTTGGTGGAAGTCCGCTTTCCAATACATGGTTGAAGAACTAATGTCATCCGTTCTACGAGCTATGTACCTTGACCATTGCTTCAACTTGCTTATCCTATTAATGTCATTGACTTTTGTTACTGATATTCTAGTGCTCATTGTACATTACTGTTTTACTAAGTTCAAAATAAAAGACATTTAAAAATAAACCGGCAATTGTTTCCAAAACTAAGGATAATTATGTATAAGATATTTAAATATTATAACAATTTTATTTCTTAATAAAGCAATTACGAGTCCTCTTATATCCATGCACGAAATACAATATATAAGAAAAATTATGTTTTCGAGGAATAATCATCATCCCACGTATGTTTGTGGACACGTAGGGACAGACAAACCGACAATTTACGATTCACTATACAAGCGCATCACGCCCGCGCTGGGACGATTTAATATTTTTTATTATTTAGTGTAGATTTGGCAGGTCTAGGGAATAGGCGATAGCGGGTAATGGTATATTCGTATAGAGCAGTGTCATAATATGTGTTTATTTTTGTATTAAGTCTATTAAATGTATATTGAAATTATAAGTGAGCAAAAAAATTTAATTATTTTTTGTATTTTTTATTGAACAGCTGTGATATTGTATCATACCTGATGTATAATTTAATTCAAACACGATGTAACTTGTTAATGAATAATAATAATAAAAAATGTTTGTCGTAATTGTTTTATTAATTCATTTTTTAATTGTTTTAATTGTTTTTTAATTCGTAATCTGTTGGTATATATGTAGATTATCATTTAATGGTCCAGAGTGAGCTTTGTGTTGGTTGTGTAAGGTTCAAATCTAATGCATTATTATTGTGCTATGGAAAAATATCTCACCACAGGAGTAAAGCAAATTAATTTAAATATCTCGTCTAAATTTTTTTTCTTAAATCACTTGTTGCTTTTCTACTCACAAGCCTCCAAAAAAGTCAAATATTATTGTAAGATATATTTTTGGAGTCAATTAACAACACTGTCATGTAATTTTTTTTATATTTGTTAGTTACTTATTAACGACCACGTCCCGGAATCGAGTCCCAGTAAAAACACGAATATTTTTTATTGCGTCGTGGTAATTTAAATGTTAATGTATTTATATTTTTCATATTATAATACAATTTTATGTATAATATTAAATGTTTTATCTTTATCCATCCGTAATTCAAGTTTTGAAAAATGATTACTTTGGACGTGATTATAGGTGTGAGTTAGAAAATATTAATATATTATTTTTACTTATTTTTTGATTAAAAGCAATACTTTTATAGTATTCTTTGTGTCCGCTAACTGCTGTCGCTTGTGCCACGCGGGGAAACAGTTCCCAGTACGTAGTATCTGCTGAGTTATCGGCCACGTTCATCTGTGCCGTGTGCTTTGTCTCATGCTCCGTGGATTTACATCTGAACCGTATCATCAACCTCTCCTTAAGTTTTGAGGGAAATTTGCAGTTTTACTTATATATCGCTTGTGAAAAAGTGGATGAGCGATTTGTGTTTGCGATGATGAATGAATTCTTAATGTAATTTTATATCGATATTTCGATTATTTTTTTACTATTGAAGTTTGTGTTGTGTCACGATGTTATCGATGAAACAAAACAATCTTATTTAGTTAATATAAATTTTAAAAAAGTGTCACTTAATCTTTTTTTCATTAAACTAAGGTAGAATTGTTCTTTGCAATAATTTCATAGATTCACATGAATGTAAAGCTCAAATTAAGCGCTACTGTAATGAATACTACATAACAGAATCTTTTAACGCTAATATACTCAAAGAATACGATTGTACTAAATAACAGTATTATTTAAATATTATATAAATATTATTATATTAAATAATATTATCCATTCTTCACATATGGACTCCTCTACTGCTTATTAAAAAAATATCAATAACAACAGCATATACATATAAGATCCACTGCTGTTCACAGACCTAACTTCACGTGAGAATATTATATATATATATATATATATATATATATATATATATATATATATATATATATATATATTTATTACGAGTGCTTTATCGGACCGCATGCTTTGTTGAAGCGTTTTAATAAAAATAACAATAAGAGTTTTACATATTTATTATTTAGAAATGATAAAATTTCATTCACAAATCTTAGTACGACAAAATATTATTGTATTATGAATAAAAATGTGAAACTAATTTAACCCTTTTGTTCTTTACAGGTAAACGTGATACCATCTGGAAGACGTCTTAGGGTGTTATTTATTGAGCGGAATTTCAATAATGGGGTGTAGAAATGAAAAGTTTCTTATTCTGCGCACGCGCCGTTGACGAAGCGAGTCGATGTGTCTAAGAGTTAAATGTCAAAGTTTTGTGAGGGATTGAAAATGATACGTTTATCAGGTATGAATGTTTATAACATTTAATTCCTATGACTTTATTTAAGAAATACCTACACTAAGTCATTTTAGGTGTTGTGTAAATAAACTACGAGCATAATATTAACATCATTGTTTTAAAAATAAATACTTCCACTTACATGATACTGAACTATTTTAAAACACTATAGTTATTACAATATAGTTATATAGCTATTATTAATATTATTATTTAACCATTACTAAACACTTCTTTGATAGTATGTGTAAGGTGATCTACAGTCTACAGATGAGTGCGAGATGTATTGTAAGGGAATGTTAATGTACGAAGCAAACCCAATGATAGTTTTCTCAACACTGATTTATTTTATACATAATTAAGTATATATAAATGAACGGCAATTAAAAGTGCTGCGTAATAATCGTAGGTGCAATTATAATCAATAATATTGTTTAAGTGACCTAAATTATAAAGGCGAGTCATTGACACCTTTAGAATTATTGTACGGTAGCCTGTACAGTATGTTATATATAATTCTGGATTGTCATTAATGTTGCGAACCAATATAGCAAATTAATAAAAATTCTATAGATAGACTTAGTCCTTACATATTCAGGTCTATTTATTAATGCAACTTGGTAAATCTTACTTATAAGACGAGTCTCAAATTGAATAATTGTTTAACAATTGACTGAATGTAACTTAAATCGATTTCCTTGTGTTGATTGATTATTTGATCGATTTCCTTATTAGATAGCTTTTCTGCTGAAGTCTTTAATACACACTAGCTAGAGGAATCGTATAAGCTTAGAAAGAAAGACCGACAAATAACGAATTCCCGGTAATGACATTCTAATTTCGATTGATACAAGGCTCCCGGTGTTTCGGGGCTTAGATCATTACGCCTTTTATAGGCTCTAGTGATGTACTTCAGTCGATCTAGCACTTCTATGTCGATTTAAATTTATTTTGTTATTCTCCTTACAGTATGTGAACTTTTGAATAAAATTAATACTATTTGTGTTATGACTAGTATAGAAGTTGTCCATTTTTTTCATTTGTTCAATAGAATATTCGAAATAATCCTTCATATCGAACTTTAAAATGTGTGCTTGCGCTAGTGGGCTAGTATAAAATTAGTAATATTTTTCACGTGTAAGCCATAAAAAGTATATTATCTGTAGTATGAAATTTTATTTTAATTTTTATATTCGAGTCGAATCTAAATAATTATTTTTAAGTAAAGTTACTAAATAGCTAAAAATTTTATGTTTATATGACTTGACTTAAAAATTAGATTTTTAGATTTTTTGATGAAGACTATTATTTTAGAATATTATTTTTGTTACTTTTGGGCCTTGTAAGCCACTTCATCACGATAAGTGTAACATATAATGTTATAATAACCTAACCAAAGTATTTCCTAAAATTATTATATGCTATCTATCAATGTATAAAAGTCTATGTCAGATTCACAAGAATGTAAAACCAGAGTTATATTCTCGATTACAACCATACCACAATTAACATTAAAACATTCAATTGCCAATTCTACACATTTTATAGTCGGATCAAGTACTGAGTGCCTCTCATCGCCAAGGTCGAAGGACCAGTAGTCGATAAATTCGATACACATGTCGACAATCGATGAAATACCACACTTTAGTTCGCAACGAAAGGTTAACAACACTGTCTTCAATAAGCACGACTGCAGATCGTAGCTGATTCTTTATCTCAGAAAACTATAATCATAAATAGTTAAATATGATATTTCTATTAAGGTTTGCTTTGATAGTTCCGCTATTAATTTGCAAAGGATATACATTAAACTTCATATAACATGGGGGTATTTTAATACCATTTATGTATGAGTATACTAAGTAAATAGATAGGTGATAATATACTCACTAAGGAGTAATTATACATTAGACCATATGCTAATTGCTTTAGTCTTCTTATATATTAAATTCATTTTAAAACATTAATTGTTTAATAACTTTTTGCATCGGCAACTTTCAATTTCATTTAAATGTCTTGTTAGAAGGCCTTATCGATGGCTATCTAGCCATAAAATACTGTCGATAGTACTGGGCGCCAGCAGATTCTAATTTACAAATCGACAATGAATTTATTGCGAGTATCGTTTATCGATATCGAATACGTGACACCGTTATGATGGATTCGATAGTGGTCGCGCCGGCGGGCACGCTACCGAGAGGCGGTCCACCACTCGTCTTTATACATTCGCTGTTCTTTTTTGCAAAATAACTCGAAGACAGTTACGTAGTAATTAAAAGGTTAAGAGTATATTTTAGAAGGGCTTTTATGAAGTTTTAAATGATTCTTTCGACATAATTTCCATTATTGAATCGCTTTACTCGGCCCTCCTATCAACAGTTGTAAAAATACTGCCTTAAAAATAAATATATCGTCTTTATAGATGCAGTTAATTGGCACGAGTTTATCGTTTTCCAACATATAAATATTTTTAATTTTATGGGATTGGCTGGCTACCTTAAGAAGACTATTCTTAGGAATCTCTACTGTTTTATTTGACCAGATTTTTCTAAGACAACATTGTCTCTAACGTTGCGTCACTGTTTACTCTGAAAACCACAAGGCCTATTCTGGTCATATAGAAACACGGGCACTTGAATACACAATCATTTTATTAGCTTTAGTTGACACTTCTTCAGAGTGAAGTCCAGAAAATTGTGACCTCCTGTGTCCCTTATCAAATAACAATAAGAGCACGAAGTCTGATAGGTCGGAGAGCTTCTTCCACTGGTGCACTTTTCGGTCAGCCATTGCCTTTTTAATCGACCGAGAAGCGACACAAAAAATAGATTCGTCTCTGTTTTTAAGGGACTCGCGCGATGGGAATAACAATTTCTGTTGGCATGTTTGTTTGTACAGACGTCGAAGTGTTAATGTGAAGTCTTAGCACGCATTAGAAATATGAATTATTGAATAGACAAATGTATTATGACACGCGGTGCGGCCGGTCCATATCAATGGACGGGCCGTTGATATTCGGCGCCAGATAACTTAAATATATCAATAAAACATGACTCGAGTTTTATAGCTTTTTATAGTTTTAACTTTAGGTATGACGTCATTGGGTAATTTTGAAAACAATCTCACAAGCGAGATAAAAATCTTACACCTACATTTCAAAGGAGTTGAAAGTTTTATAGCCTTATTCTCGGTTTATATAATTAAAAAACGAATCGTTTTACTTACGGACAGAACAATTTACTATACAATATAACTGTTCTTATAAATGGTGAAACGTTATCTTTTTAAGGCGATAGAACACTGTATTTTATTGGCTTCCCACTTTTTACTAAATTAATATTGATATTAAAATAATATATATAAATATAGATAGTTCTTTTGACTTTTTTAATGTTTTTTTTAGAATAAATATTTTTTTTATCAAGTTGTATTTCCTCAATTATAACTTTTATAAATCATAGTGAATTCACCCCCAGTACAAAAGGGGATTGTCGAGATAAGAAGGTGTGCTAATTACTTATCTATCCAAGAACTTCTTTTGAGAATATCAATTCTTAGCACGCATAACTATTGGGTCTCCCCTGCTAATTAAGGCCATAAGTGGTAACTTACTTTCTGGTAGAATATCTGTTTATTTGAAATTTATGAAAAAAAAAAAATTTGTTTTTTTTCTATTTTTATCTAGTCATAAGCAATAACGAATTTTTTTATTATAACTCAATAATACACGAGAAGCAACTTATAGAACCATAATACAGTAGTTCAGATAACATCTATCGTTAAACTAATTTGCGTAAGTGTTGCACATCGCTAACCAGCCAAATCTAGATCGATCGATCAATTTCGTTAAGGATATCGCGTTTCATAATAGTTTAAGAATTATTATTAGTGTATAGTAATATCACTGTGGTAATATTTTGACGGGCAACGTTTGATCCGGGTATTGATTGATATATTGATTATTGATTGAACTTTTTTAATTATATAGGTTTAGCTAGTAGTTTAGTTGGACGCTAATCTCAGCAACTAATTCAATTTTTTTGTTGGATAGTCCATTTATCGATGAAGCCTCGCTAACGTCAACGTCACGCTACGACCAATAGGAGCTGAGCCACTATGAATATATATGTTCCATAATTGAATTTTTAGAGCTTACAATGCGTACGCTACGTAATCTGTTGTACTCTGCGTAAACATAAAAATACGGACGACATAATTGTTCTCCTTGAAAGTTCTACAAAAAGTCCATGGCATCATATGTCTTTATCTTTTAAGACCCTCTATAAGTTTATTTGGTAATCATATTTATTAAAAACAGGATATTAATCCTTAAGAAAATAAAAAATCTAGTAAAATCATGTAACCCACCGGTCACAGCTAATTATGATATCTGCGTTAACATTCATTCTAATAGTAAAACATAAGTAGAATAAAATTTACATTCAAGCATTTAGTTTGTATCAAAACGAAAATTATGAAAAAAATACAATTTTATAAATGTGCCCATTATTAAAAATAATCTATTAAAAATGGTTTTATAATAAACGTAACTTAGAAAACGGTTTTTAGTATTATTTTTAAATATAAAGCAAAACTAGATTAATAATATAACTAATAAGACCACCCATTTTACATGTCTTTGTATCTGCTTTCTTTCTGTTTTTAAATTAACTAGTGATCAATAAAAAATATTATATCAATCTAATAAGAATTTGAAAAAATCATTCTATACGACGGCTGCTAAAAAGTCGATGAAAATAAATATCGATATTGCGCAACGCACATTGTTACATTTTAACATCGATACGTCGCCCCGCCTCAGACATTTACTGACATCCAAAGCCTTAAAATGTGACACTCGTCAACGCCTTTTGTAAGCTGATTTAAGTTACTCAATAGATGGCCCAAATACGACATAGTTACAGCGATGCTATTAACAGTATCGTCGTTAATTGTATACGGTAATTAAATAAGTAGTTAATTTTAATTATGGCGTTGTATTAGAAATAGCATATAATACCATCATTCTAGTAATAGCTAGGTGCAGTCTCGCTTAATAACATGAAGACACTCATGTTTTAAAATATGTTTATATGGATAAGAATTATCAACGGTATATTTACGATGTAATATCAGGAACTCATAAACAGAAAATTACATGGTACATATCCCGTTTATAATTCTAATTCTTCAGTAATAACGATGAACGTATAAAATGCTATGAATGTAAAGATTCTGTCTCGAAAAAATGTTATGTACATATTTTTTTTGCATTAATTGCTAGCATAATTTAAGAACTGACTTAAACAATTATAATAAAGAGCCTTTGTCACCGAAATTTAGTACACGATCTTCTAACCAATGCCTACCTTAGTTCTGGACTAAAAACATTTAATCATTTCATGTTAACTGTAGACTAGTTTCCTATACAAGTACATTAAGTTTAAGCTTAATGAATCTAGAATAATTCTAGAAAAAAACACCACAATAATGAGCTTAACGTGAAAGATAATAAATTTATAGGCAAGTGTTGGAGGAAGAAATTTTAATTTAAATGTCTCCGTTATAAACATTAATTACTTTGATCAACTTGTGTTTTAAAATTTTTGCAGAAATCGAGTAGGAAATTAGCAATTTTATAATTATGTCTGTCAAAAGAAAATACACTAAAAATTAAATAAAAATAATTAACAAATTGTTCATTATTCAATTATTATCAAGTTGTCATTTAACCTTAGTAAAATATTCAAAAAAAAGTTACTATAACCTATATAGCAAACTATCCTACAGAGTTCGTTGAGCAGTAACGCAAAAGCAGTCCAATGTCGTAAAAAGAGAAAAATTATTACAATATGGACGTCGTATTATAACCATGTGCTTAAGCTTGCCAGTAATTACATCGGCTTTAGCATTGATACTCAGTTTTATTCTGGGAGGCATCCGTTTATCCCGTCTCACAGTACATAGTAATTGCTAATCTGGTCACATTATACTTAACTCGACACTGTTGGATATCGCTTAAAAGGTAGACTGGGTAATGCTTTCACGGTAGTCGGTTCGCGTTTGCGTCAGACATCTACCGGCGATGTTTATCGATATAATATCAGCGCGGCACTATTGCTTGATTGGCGTTAGTTGGAATCACGTTCAAGATTTTAATTACTTTTTCGGACGTTAGAAATGAATTTACAAAACGAATATCATTTTAGTTTATTTGACGAAATTGGGTTCTAGTTTTAAAGGCACACTTGTCAATATTGTAACTACAGCTTAGTAGCTTATCTTGTTCTTGCTAGGATTAGGATACACGTAGTGCTTCGAGCAGTCTGGTTACGATTACAAAAACAAACCTTTTGCCAGGGTTTATAAATAATTTATTATCTCGAGATCTTCTGTGCTTCGAAGGCACATCATTGGTCTTACTTGCTTATACGCACCAAGCCGTATTTGGGAAGCGTAGTGGTCACTGTCCATGCTTACAGGTTGTTGAGGATGATATAGGGAAACTAGAAAACATTAAACCTAATTGTGAACTTTACTTGAGACTATTTTTACGTAAATAGATCTGTTTTGTTATATCTGGTGTTAGCTATCATTCTAGGTGTTTTTATTTTATGCCATATATTTATTTTATACTTATTCTTGAAGCGCTAAAGACGATATTTGAATGCAATCAACATTAAAGCAAAGCGATGAACAAATTCACTACAGTTTTACGATAGTCGAAGCATTGATCAGAATCAGCGTACATCTGAAATAGCGTTTTCGGTTTGGGGCAACATTGTTTCTTAGCTGGAAACAATTTCGGAGGCCATTTGCGGTGTCTGCCCGATTGTGAAGTATTATTTCAAATGAACGCTGCGGTGTATCGGCGCTTTACAGGCTGTGGTATTAGCGGTTGCCGCAAGGTATGCGATGAGGCGTTCGTTGTTTGGTCCAATAATTCAATTATCTAATCTTTCTTGTGTCTTAAGTCTTTTCTAATAAGATTATATTATATGCGGTTTATATATATGTTTACTCTGTGCAGGTGATTCTTATATAAAGGAGTAAGATGCAGAAAAAAAAGGAATTTAGATCAAAACTAAGTATTTGCGCAAATGCGATTGTAACTGGTTTTGTAAGTCAAGTAATATTTAAAAAAAAATAGCTTTCCTGACTGTGTCTTGTTTTTTTTTTTTTTTAACAATACAAGACTGATCTAAATGGCATTACAGGGCCATAAATTAATATCTGTTTTTTTAGCAATGGTAAATTTACTGTACGACCCTAGCATGCATTTTAATTTCTTATTATCATAAATGTAAATTATTTACCATTAATTAAAAAAATATAAGTACTTTAGCTTTTAATTAGTTTTGATAAATTATTGTTCTATATTGCTTGGTTGGGACAGTCTACATTTTATTGTAGACTAACTGACCAACTATAAAAGGATCTTAATCAGATGGATTCCATATTTCAGTAATTACTGCAGTTATGCATTATTTATCTTGAAAAGACAAAACTGCTGAATTAACAACGCTTTGCGTTAGAGAAATTCAAACTACGTTTACATTAGCTTGTGAATTGGGCCACACAACAACAAACATTACATTTCCGTAGTATATGCATTCTTGAGGCATTCGATTGAAGCTTAATGTATTTTTGCGATTACTTGGCAAAAATCTTCCTTGAAGTTAAGAAAAGAATAACGTGTTACAAAACCATGTCTTATGTGCGTGGTCTATGTTTTTTGAATCAGCACTTGGTTTTACGTTTCTATATCGTAAAGCTTGATCGAAACCGGGTGTTTTACTGCGTAGTAAATAGAAACATGGGTTGAACAGTTTCCCATCAGTGGGACCGCATGTTTCACACCCTTATTTTATTAAATAGTAACAAGCAGCGTAGGCGGTTCCAGTCCTGATCGGATAATTCCATCACTATGTAAATTTTTACTCAGTTAATGATAAAAGATTTTACTAATTACATTTGTTGTTTAGTAAGGAAGGTGGGAGAGAATAATAAATTATAGGTCTTGTATTTCTTTCTGCTCTAAATACATGCCCAATTTCGATATGATCAATATCATAGGACAAAATCATCGAAAGAAGCTCTGTTAACACGTAAAGGAAGTAGTAATCTTGGGAATTAAATATAAGTTTGTCAGTACCAAAATATTCCTCCAAGATGTACTTACTATGTGCTCTTGGAGTTAGCAGCCTTATATCTTCAGGACTGGGGTAATCCAGTCCAAAGAGACTTATTCTTTTCCGAGCAAGAGCATCACAGTTGCACAGGATGTATTCTATCTGTGAAGTGTGTTCCTCACAGGCCCTACACGGAGAAGATTCAACTAGCTTCATTTTAAATAGCTTGTTATTCGTGCTATAGTGGCCAGTAATACCGCCACTTAAGCCACGTAGCCTGCTAAGTTGCAAGTTCCAAATCACCTTCTTTGGGCCTCCAATTGGATACATGAATCTTTTGGAGTGTGCAAGAGAGGTAATCCCATTTCATTCTTCTGATTGCTTCCTCTCCGCAAATTTCCTGAATGCCATTCGCACCGTACTGAATGAGATTCTAACACAGGGTTCTGGTCCAAAAATAAATTCCCTGGACCCTGTCCTTCCAAGCTCGTCAGCACTTTCGTTGCCAGGGACACCGGTGTTTCCAGGCACCCAAATAAGGCTTACCCTGTTATGCTTACTGAGTCTGTTCAGCGTTTGTATAGCATTCAGGATTATCTTTGAATTGACCCTATACAAAGTTTTCAACACAGCTTGTCTGTCGCTGAGATTTTGAGTGGTTAGTTTTAGTTACTAAAGTCAGAGTTAGATGATTGTACTTTCCACCACCAGCAAACCGAAACAATTAGAAAGAATACTGTTATCGATCAATACGTATATATTATATTTACCAATCTTACACCTAACTCTTAAAACTCAAGGATCCTTCCATCATTAACTCAGAATTATGGTAGAACCCTTGAGCTGATGGATCACTACCGGAGACAAAACCTGATAAGCTTCTGAAAAAATATGAAAGACGTTGGATGTAAGATTTTCCGAGTATACCATCATCAGATAATAACTTGGTGATAATGGGACCACTTAGGAGATATATCTTTTCCAACAAAATTTTTTTCTTACATTAAAAAAAGATTCCAACGCATTGAGAAACTGTTCTTTTTTGAATTCGTTTAAAAATGGTAAGGACGAGATTATTGATGAATGACTTATCAATTTATTTGGGTCGCATTGATACAATTTGAAATACAATAAAATAAAAAATATCAAACAAGGTCTTTGATACCTTTATTATAAAATGTTTGTCTTTTAACCTATGTACTGTCTGGATGGATTGTGTGTGATGTAGAAATGGAAATAAAGACTTTATCTATCTTAATATTATTTATTTATTTATGTACACACAAAAATATTAGTATTAGTACCAATTTCAATTTATTACTATATCCTTCTTCATGTTTAGTTCTCAATTTTAATACATTGTAACACAAAGCTGTCACAGAGCCAAATACTGATATAGTTTGTAAACTATATCGGTATTTGGAATATATAATATAACCTTATCACAAGTACTTGCCAGAGCCAGTGCTGGAAAACGACCGTGCTCGGTTGTACTGGGACCGGTCCATCATTACGGACAGGACGGTTTTGGCTAACAAGCCTGATATCGTACTGATGGACCGAGTAGAGTCGTGTGTGTTCTTAGTGGATGTCACCATTCCCTGCGATGAAAACCTCGTGAAAGCCGAATCAGATAAAAAGATCAAGTATCTGAACTTGGCACACGAGGTTACTGATATGTGGAGGGTGACATCCACTGAGATCATACCAGTCGTAGACTCAACCAATGGTCTCGTCCCAACTTCTCTTCGCGACCATCTGAAGAGATTGGGACTGGGTGATGGACCAATGATTGTGAGGCTCCAGCGGGCAGTCTTACTCGATAACGCCAGAATTGTCCGCCGATTCCTCTCTCTGTCGTCCTGACCCTCGGCCGTCTGGCCTCCTCTGTCGAGGGGTATTCTCCCATCCCTCGAAAAATTGATTTCGAAATATATAATAATAAAATAATAATCTAAATAAATAATCACAAAGACAGAATACCAGTACGTTTTAATACACACATCACTTTTCTCCTCAACAATGTTGTTAAGTATAAACAAAGCTACTAGGGCACAATCATTGATAGTTTAGCTTTTAAATAACCATAAACAATTTTGACATGTTCAGTTAACATTATTGGCTTTTAACTAAAACCCACCATTACAGATAATTAACATCACCTCTCTCTTCTAAGAATGGAAACAAAAGGCTGTAATGCGTGAGCTTATATTAAAAAACTTAATCTGTGGTCGGCCAATAGTAATTATTATGTGGCCGTGTGCTAATTTTGTTGCCAGCTAAGTTTGTGAAATATTTGGAGATCGGTGGCGGTGCGTTTTGTATATTTAACATCTTTTATATATATATTTATATATTTCACTTATGAATTTTCATTGCATCTAGTGTAAGGAGTTGAGTCTCTTAAAATTTTAAATAAGGGACTCATTAAGGCACAGCTCGCGAGACTCCGACTAAAATGGTTCCTGATTTATTTTATAATAATATAATACAATAGTACCTACATCTAGGTAGAACTGGAGTCTTTTAAAATAAATAAGTTCTAAAATTAAATTGTTAGATTCATACAATTAATTATGTATAAAGAGAACAAAATTGCTTGCCTTGTTAAATAATCTATTCAAATACAATTGTCTACAAATAAAGGAATCTTAATGAATGCACGTTAGATTTAAGGCTATATATAGGTTACAAGTATATGGTAATACTAATCTCAATATTAATATTAGTTTGCATTTGCAAACATTAATAAGGTAAAAGTTACTTAAGATTGTATGCAATAAGAACTGTTTTTACACTCCGCTGCTGTTCGCTGTGAATTCGAATGTTTAACAGAAATTTACCACGTTCGTTAGAAACGCGTGATTAAAAGGATTTGTAGGCTGTACGGTAACGGGTTTATAATTATTGAATTATTGTTCGGACATTTTCTTGAACCTTTGCCGGTTCATCGATAGTACACTGTTTACGGTTTTCATTGGAGCTATCTATCAGCTTTGTTCTTAGGCTTGGGTCTAGATAACATGTAATTAAAAACGTTACATAAACGGCGAGTTGGGATAATATAATTAGGTGTTTCCGAAAAAATACATTGTAGGGTTATACTTATAGGGTTCCTCTAAATTGTTCGCTGTTAGATCATCCGTGAAAGTAAGGAGTTGCGGGTTTGATTGTCGGGATTACGTGTTGTTTTATAAAAATTTATTGAAATGCCAAAGTTAAATTAAATATAAGTATATACTATTTTAAAATAAATAATTAAAAATGAAGCAAACTATCGAGAAAAATATATGTCGTATTAACATTGACCTATGAATTATTTATGCCTAAGGATAGGTCATAACCGACTTTTAAATACGGATAAATCGAAAGTGGATTTCAATAACTTTAAAAAAACTGCATATTTTCAAAATATTCACGAACGTGTTTAATAGATTCTCCTAAGGGATAGACTTTGACTTTACGATTTGCTCAAAGACTTTGTCGTTGACTTGGGTCTTAATAAACACTTTTATCTAGATAAAAACCACATTAAATGCCTCTACTATACGATGATAGCTTACCCTAGGTCTAGTGGTTAGTACTCCTTGCTAAGGGTAACGGGTTCAAGTTCCAGCCAGGAAAGATATTTATGTTATAAACAGAAAGATTTGTTGTTGGGTCAAGGTTGTTCATATTCATAGAAATAAGGGTTTTATAATGTATTTTAGTAGTTTTCTAACATCTGGAACATAAACTATTGAAATAGCTCATTTCAGGCTAGAAAATAAATGAGCGAATAAAAAAATCTGCAAGTAAACCCATTACCTATTTGATGTTGGTATTTCTATCCACCTTGTAAGATTGACGATGGACACTAGTCCTTAAGAAAGACTTACACGATAGAATCTAATAAACTAAACATTTTGTAAATTTCAATAAAGTAGTTAGGGGGAATCCCTTCAGTAACTCAATTAAAGATGATTCCAAGATTTGGACAAATAGAGGCGTCTGCGTTGCACTGTTCTGACACTAGGATGAGGGATAGCGAATGGGGCTACAATTTCTTTATTTAATTGCGCAATGCTCACAAAAAGCTGCAACTAAACGGTTGTGTCGGTTGCGTTTAGCACGTCCCTATGCGCGCGCGCAGACCGACGAGCGACGAACACGCACCAATTAGCGCAGTCGTCGTCGCCAATACGATGTCATAAATTGAGCGGACCGTTAGCGTTGGGCCACGAAAATCGTGGGTATGTTCGTGGGTATAGATACAGAAAGCGAACAGCTCTGTTTTTTGATACTTTTAAATAAGATACGAAGGATAAGTATTTAAGTGTACTTTAATTAGTACCTTTGTATGCTATAAATATATGTAGTATAAGATAAATAATTAACTGGTGGCTGAGCAAATGGTAATTGAAATTAATATACGAGTGACATATCGATTGACATATCGATTTAGACAATGTATTTCTACTACGTATGCTATAAAAATATAAATAATTATATATCTGAATAAATTTAAGTATAATTATGTTTGAGCTTTTTCTTAGTTAAGCACATATAGTTTGTATCTGTGTATGGCGGCATAATTTTGCATTCATATTGTTCACTTTCAATAATTAATGCAATGTTCACAATTCCGCGAGTAATTTATAACCTCACTGCGAGTGGTTCCGTTGACGTGGATTTAATGTTATTGTTAGTTGTGAATGATGATGACAACGAAGATTCTCATGTTACGTCAAGTAATCTTAACGATTTAAAGTAATGGTTTTAATTACAAACCGTATTGACAAAATGAAAATCGCATGGCATTAACAATTATGTCGCACAGCTAGAGCATGGAATTCCTTACCAGCACACGTATTCCCTCCTACTTACAACATGGGTTCCTTTAAAGAGGTGTGAAAAAGCACTTTTTGGGCCAGCAAGGTGAGGGTGGCTAGGGCAGTATGTCGCATGCTTCACTAGCTATCTTCACATATGGACTCCTCTACTTCCTATCATCAGCTGGTGTCGAGTCATTTGCTGTGCTTTATATAAAAAAAAATTATGTGCTTTTTACATATTTTTTAAATTGTACTAAGGATAAAAACATTACTGATAAAAAACCCTTATTATTGTAATACAAAAGAGAAATAGAATTGTTTATTCTAAAGTTAAAGTTTAAAAAAATATTATTTCGTTCTCGCATATGTAATAATTTGATTTTAATTATCCAATGAGAACTTCATAGCCCCAATCTATAGACCCCTGCTGCTTCGGGAATCTTAGTCGGAGATCTTCCCATTGGAGATTTTGCTCTCGACTCTGTACATGATCGATTCAAAATTAGAATCGACGGTTGTAAATTTATTATTTTCATTTCATAATGGCAGTTTTATTTTCCTGATAGGTTTTTCTGTGGAAATGCAAAGATTATGTATCCGTTTGAGAGATGTGACTGAGAAAAATAATAATTTTGCATAGAATTTTTTTAATTATGCTTTTGTTAGTTACTTTATATACGAATGATTTAATAATTGGTACAATAATTATCTTGTTAGTATTATTAAGTGTAAAGAAAGTATTATTTGTGTGGTGCAAAGAGATAACAAGAAAATTTTTAACTGATTTATCTTAAGATGTTTGTGTACTAAATATTCAAATGTAATTTAACTTAAATATCCAAATTCCAGGCACAGACTTAAATTGTTAAGCCGCTTATTCTCCCGGGAACCTGGAGATGATTTAAGTTTATTTATATCTAGATTGTTTGGCTTAACAGGTTGATAATATGGAAAGTAAGCCCATTTACGAATCGAGTAGCTAATAAAGGACTAAAAAATGGTTGTCTTGGCTAACAAGAAAAAATATGCCAGGTTTTTTCTTTACATTTCCATATTACAATGTACATACCCCTTTAAAAATCTCATATTTTATTTATGAAAAAACCACACATGCATTGCTTCGTCTGCTCAATCGGACCACACTGTAGCAACAAAGTTGCTCGAGATTAGTGGCGATGTACCGAGTTGAAGTTTTTTAATCTATAATTTTGGATCTTGGAACCTCTTGTACAGCTTGGGGTGGATTGGAATTGGGTTTTTGGATTGATTCATATTTGTATAATGAGTACGAATATTTATTTACGAGTCGAAGTTATTTGTGATATTTATTTACCACGTTCCCTTGCTAGCCGAATATTTTTAAGGAGCGTTAATTACCATTTTCTTGAAGTATTTCTGAGTATTAAAATTTTAAAGAAGGAGTTTTTATATCGTTCCCAACAATAACTGTTCGTATACTTCCTATATCACACAGATTTGTAAGAATATTAATATCACACAAATATCCAAGATTGCTCATCAAAAGAGCTGTAAAATATATAATAGAAACCTTTAACGACTCCCCACATATGACACTGTAATATAAATTTATTTCATCGCCTTTGTCAATCGCGCCGTGTCTTATGTCTCGTTGTGATTTGTTCCATACGTTTATTACCACATATCATACTTAACGTTAAGACCGTTACACACCAATAACATTTTGACAGGTTTTCGGCAATTTAAATGTTTTATGAAGATTTTCGTTTCACTCATGATTCATTGGTGATTTCATTTCGCGTATTCGAGCATATTTAACAAAAAGTATATATACCAGTAATGAAAAATATGTGGACTTTGAACCAAAACACAGGGTTGGTGATCAGGATTTTGATAATAATTAGACGATGCCTTCCAAAGCAATAAAACTATCGAAACCATTATTTTATATAACAAACTTAAATCAATTAAGTTTTCTTTTTTGGTTAAAATATAGAAATTTAGCTTTTGGCACCTATATCATTATCAGCATTGTCAACCAGCGACCCTGACTGCAAAACCGATCAGAAATTTAATAGTTAGCGCCGAAACGACCTTGAAATAAAAACTTCTTAGATTTACAAACGCAATAAAATAAGTACGAATGTTCTGATTTTAATAAGTAAAACAAAGGAACATGGGCCATGGTTGGTGTCTGGAGGAAACGTGCATTAAGGCGTTCCGATTGTTACAGCGATTGCTTTCACCCACCAAGTCACATTGGGCCAGCGTGGTTATGTAGTAGTCAATCTTCTCATATGTTTCTGCTATACAGATATGCCTGTTGATGAAGTGTATGTGTATGTGTGTACAAATGACGTATATATTATCTAAAAATATCCACACAAATTAAGCGAGTGTAAATTTGTATAATAAACTAAGCGTAAAACCATCAGAAAGCTAATTAAAGTCTTATTACAGCCAACCCGAAATTGGAGAACAAAATTGGAATGAATATTATTCACCAGTTGGGTATCGTTGCACACGACGATGTGAACAATACATGGGGGAACAATACACATCAAGCCGTAAATATTTTGAAATCAGTATTTTTATTATTTTTCGTTTCACTTCATAACGATATGAAATGCAACCGTTGTATATTTAAATTTATCATGGTAGAAGTTCACGTTAATACATTATTATGATGTTGTTTTGATGCAATTTTCTAGGATTCTCTCTCTCTCTAAATAAGTTTCCTTTCCATTAGGCTTGAAATCTCTTTGGAAATAATCGCAGAATAGGTACAGCATCAGACTGTAATTTGTGGACTAAATAACTTCAAACTCCACGCGGAAGGACTTCGACATGTCTTTTGCATGCTTCAATATATATATGCAATAAACATTCTATTCGTCATAAATTTTCTTCAAAAACTCTAAACATTTTGTGTTAGCCATTTCGCACATAATCCCCCTGGAATTTAGCTCCAACGGAGCCAAACAGTTAATCCCCGTATATTATATTTGTAATACGTTCGACACAAGTTGGTTCCGTGTGTTCGAGCGTTATAAAGGGAACCCCCTTAATGGCAACCGATTTTATGATCATACTAATTGGCAATACAAATAAACGTGGAAATATGAAAGCATATAACTTCAAGATGAACTGCTCTGTTAATGGATTTCGCGACATTGATGCTGTTTAAGTTTTTCTGGGGTTTGGTGTTACGAAGCTTATTTCTCTGTGATTAATAAATAATAATTTTAGTATTGAATGTTAATAATTGGTATAGTTTAAAAGTTTTAGTTGTAACAGTTCAGGATAAAACTGTCATTATATAAACCCACTCTCTCTCACAATTTGGGGTAGTAGAAATAGATAGACTGAACTATATAATGAAATGACCATATGAATAATGATCATAAATGAGCATATTATTATCATCCTCAGGTTACTTTATTGTTAACTAACGGATTCCTAACATCCCTAGTAACTTAAGACAATTCTTCGGTTGAAATGCTTTCCTTTTGCACGCTTATGCCACTTACATAGTATGCCATGAACATCAAGTAATTAAAATATTACTCATCTTGCTAGCTCATTGCCAATCATTTAAAGTAATTAAGAAAAAATATTCACGACCGGAGTTCTAATTATGAATACTAAGAACGGACGCAGCCGTGGGGTGTTATATACTATATTTCTAGCATTATTTGTTACGGTTTAAGTGCAGTTTTGTCGTCGACTTCGCGCGTACAATGAATAGTAACTCAGCGCTAAACTGTATGGTCAGCAGTAAAGTTTAATTTACCACTGACTCGACTAGGAAGTCGCCCTTGCTTGGAAGTGTGATAGGTATCTTTACGTTTAGTTGCAATTTTACTAACCCTTTGTTGTTGAACTGACTTTCGATAATGACTACTTGTTTTTCCTTATTAGTTTTGACGGCTAGTCTCCTTAAATCATGGTTTTAAAGTTTCTGAAATAATTTTGTCTGTGGAAAACTACAAAGGTTTGAATATAGAGTTGCAAGTTTATGGTTTTTAATTTATGGTGAGCACGCAAAGGTATGACATAAAACTATATTTAAAAGTATCTAACTTTAGTATTGTGGATATTCTTGTTCAAACCAAGGCTTTACGTAGGATTGTGATTGAACACAATACTTCTTTGTTGATCAATCTATATCCTAAATGTTTTGACTGCATTCTTGCACTGTTCGAATCTTTACTCTCAAGCATTGTGAACTTTCGTCATAGATTTTAGACTTTATTTTCAAATACCGCGTTTATTGTTTGTTGGACCACTCACACGGATCCAGCTTTAACCTATTTAAAATACCTGATTACTTTTCTCATTGCAACAAAAGGTAGTGAGTTATAATCATTGACTAATGATCTGCTCTTCTACCATCAATCATTCTGTGGACCATAACCTAGAGATCCTCTATATTGTAAAATCATTACCCTCTTTTCCCGGTGTAGCCTGGAATAAACATACGGAAGCCTTATGCTTAGGGAGTTCTCAAAGACTACATTTAATTTGTAATAATACATTTAATGATACAATTAAAGAAATAACATCTTTATTGTTTTCTGCAAAAGGTGTCGATTTCTTCTTGATATCAGCTTAAGTTCCTTCAGCATTACTTCTTTTACGATTTCGTTTTTTTTTAGAAGTACTTACATCAAAATTTTATTATTTTACAGAACTTGTCTCTCTCTTTCCTATACCACAGATGACTTGAATCTTATAAGCAAGGTTTGAATCTTATAAGTGATTTGTTTATCTGTTGTTATAGAAATACTTTGTCGTTAAATTACACTGGTTATATTATCGCAAGAAAATAAATAAGAATATAATCATCTTGAAATAAGAATCTTCCTTACATATGTCACTGTCTTCTCCTAATTGAATGTTACAAAAACTACAGAGCAATATGATTATTGTATCCATTGTTAATTTCTATATGACGAGTGATTGTCTAAATTGAAGTAGCAATCTATAAGCGCTACCGTTTATTACATCAAGCTTTGTAGGATTGTTGTATTTCTTTTATCACGCTATTTCTTGTAGTCTGTCTTTTTCTGGTCGGATTGTAATAACCTAAAATTTTAGTTTAGTCCATGCACAACAGAAATGGGGACAATAAAGTTGATCTCCACATACAAATTTAAACGCTATCGATCACGAATAAGGAAGTTAGTCGAATGCTACACACGCGGAGCAATCAGAATCGGGACCATTGTTGCTATGCACCGATTCGAATTACATTAATTAATCAAGTCATAATAATTGTCACTTTATCCTACACGCGTCTGAAGAATTAAATCTTAAGGCCACATATAAGTTAGTCTACACAAACAAATTTGAACGCTATCGATCAAGAATAAGGTAGTTTGTCGACTGTCACAAATGCTCAGCTCGTTAGTCTGAAGAAGTCGGGTATAATTCAAAACCACCTAGTTACAGTGACCGTGACAGATTTATTTAGGGGAGAAAGGGACGAACCTATATAAAATGCGTCTTCGGAACTGCGAGTGATCTGAATAGCTGAGACATGAAATTAAATTAGGCCCAAGTTAAAAGATACTTCAATAAAAACCATTAGAAAAATTTTATGTTGTTTTTAAGTTATTTAGTTGGCAACTCCAGCCGCTCCAGAAAATACTAATGAGGTTGTATTCATGGTAAATATTTTACTTTGATTTATTTACTAGTAGTATAGCATCCATTAAACAAACTATAACTAGAACATATTTTGCATAAAATATCATTATTTGAAATTTTAATTTTTGTATCTGTAGTTATCAATTGTTTATTTATATGCATATATGTGTATGTATGTGGGTTTATATGTATATGAATGAGTAAATATAATTATGAGTGTTACCAACACAATGTTTACCTACTTGTGGGATCTTGTAATTAACTTTCTATAACTGAAAATTATTTTTTTGTTTAGTAAAATGTAAGCTTTCATTATAAATAAATATATAAATAATGTCGTGGAAAAAAATAGAGAAAGTGAAATAAGTAATAAAGCTATTGGTAGATTTATAATTTAAGTTCTTTTGAAGAATGAGTTATTGATGGAAATCATAACTCACTCTTCAAAAGACATTTATTATAATAAGATTTTTTGATACAATTATACAACGTTCCTCCCTGATTTCCCTCGTTCAAAAGAGACATGAAACTGCACCTTTTAAGCCGACAAGGTTGAGGTGGATAGGGTACGTACATCGTCAGTACGTCGCATACTGTTCTAGTTATACAAGCACATGGAATCGTATTGGGTACCATCAGTCGGTGGCGAGTCATTTGCTATGCTAAGCTAATGAACATGTTGGTTATATTCAATGCTTTTAATTAATTCCTATAAACTATTTTCATAAAGATATCCGTAAAAATCTCAAGTGTGACACTTCAAATACATCTCTAATAAATACACATATTTATATACCCAGGAACTTACTCACCTACGCCAAAAGTCGACTATATTCCGAGGCAGGGCGGTGTCGCGTTGACATCAGAACAAATGCCTCGTTAAATACGACCTATACAAGTGCCGTAGGCCTTGTTCCTCGGGAACACATCCCTGGGGACTCTTGAGCGTGAATGTGACACAAAGCTGTGTAGCTGGGACAACTTCTGTATGAACATATTTATGTTCTTCTGCTGAGCTTTTTTTTTTAAAAAAAAAAGAACATGCAAAGTGGAAGTTACCCAATAATGTCATTGGTCTACTCTTACTTAGGGCACTTGTTACTTTAACTCTAGACTTTTTATATACAACATAGTTAAACTTCAGTACTTTTAATATTATATGTATGGTGTGTTATAATTGATGTAAACTATTGTCTTCTGTAACTAAAAATTACTAACTAAATATAATTATTTCATAAACACATTCACACAATTTTAAATGTTGTAGATAATATATATTATAGAAATACTAGCTGAAAGATTGAAATATTTTCATAGACATTATGATTACATTCCAATTTAAACTACAAACGTTATATTGAACAGTAAAAATCGAACTCTGTAATCAATATTTTATTCGCTTGTCTTTGCGTCAGTGTGTACGGTGCACCAAAACATCTTTCAGATAAAACAGAGATCCAGAAACATCCAGATTCCATCGGATACCGCGATATGGTTACAATGGTTGTCGTTTAAAGAACAAAACCTTGTTATTTGGTCGCCTACAGTCACATTTTACGGCGCTAACACTTACGTGTACCCATAATAAATATCTAGAGCTATCTTTGTGATAAAGTGTTCAATGTTTATACGAATTCATTATAGGTATGTTTGAATTCCAAATTAAGTTATTTTATCGTGTATAATTAAATTAAAACCTAACAATTAGAGTGACAAGTCCACACAAACTATTCTTAGGCGGCTTATAGATTGCGATATTATAACGCACATGATACATGATAGATCACTACCATCATATCAGCCGAGAGACGTCTGCCGCTGGACATACGCCTCTCCCAAGGCTCTTCAAACTGGTCAGCCCTACGCTGTCCACATCCAGTGGATTCCAACAACGGGGACCAACGATCAGGTAGGTGTCCTTACCTGATCGTTTGTCAACATACTCCATTAAAAAAACTATGTTGATAAAAATTACTTTTTAATAAGTATTGGAAACAAGCTGTAGAAATAATTGAAAAGGTTTTTTGTGTCAACATATCTTTAGATAATAAGTTGCGTTTTGATTACGATTTAAGCAAATTTTTGTTGGAATACTATAAAGAACGCTTTATGTTTCACAGCAAAATATGAGAAAAAATCCTAAATAAAGAAAAAATGCTTATAAGTCTTTATAGACAGAAAATATTAATAATATTTCCCACACTCACAGCTAATGTCTAGCCCTAATTAAACATAATTAAGAGCTTGTTTTATTTATACTAGATAACGAAACAATAAAGCTATACTATATACTGTATCAGCATGACTAACGTGCATGATTCGTGAACAAATATACGTATACTCCTCGAACAAACGATGACCAGATGTCAAATAAATTACTATTATTAATGTCAACGTACTTTTACATTACATATAGTAAGATATATGTTCAGAATACCCCATGAAAACAGCTTTCACATAACATAAATTTTCACTCTATCCACTACTATATTGGTCTAAAGGTTTTCTTATGGATGACTCTATTGATTATACGAGTTACCATTCCCGGGTCTCTATGGCTTTGATCGATATAATTGTTTAGCATTTTTCTTGGGAGCGGACATTAGCCTTATATTTGTGTGAGAAACGATATATGGCTTTATTAGAATCAGCTTTTTATCTGGACTAGAAACTTAGAAAAAGGTTTTCTGAGTTTTTTTCTTTTATAACTTATTACTTACTCGTAATAAGTCTATTCAGATGAAGGTATAACTTTGTTTTATTTCATTTTTTACTGAACATTTTATAGCTGCCTAGTTGAAACTGTCTTGTGTTTTTATCAACTTTTCCCAAGTTATTGTCTTTGTCTCTCTGTAGAAGTTAGAAAAAGATAAAAGCTGATAAAATTTACTTAAGTGAAATAGACGTTTGGAGAAATTGGCACAACACTTAACAGATATTTAATTAAATGTTAATCTATTAATTTGTATATTATATAAAAAAGGATTTATTTTAATATGACCCGAATATAGGCTTCGTTAGCTTAATAAGCACCCTACATAAAGTTTTATTTAGAATATGGATAAAACCTATAAAATTATCCTTAACATTGACTAGTGATTAACAAACCTTTTTAAAATTTTATTTTATGTTTTATAAAGAGGTTTGATAACCCTTCTAATAGTTTATAGCGCGTCGAGCTATCAGCGCCCGCGCAGGTCAGCTCTCCCGCACTATTTCAACTTATCGCACGCATGCGCATAATTCAACGGTGGTGTTGCTATTTCATTACATTTCAATATTTACTAATGAACAAGATCGTTATTTTTATAAAGGTTACAAAATTCTTTAAAAAATAATGAAGCCACAGATATATATAGTCATATATATGACGAGAAAGTTAAATAAAGAACGGTTAATTTTTTTCACTTAAATAAAAATTCTTCTACATCCGCTAAATTAGATTTCAAAATAGCTCAAGGCTTTTTAACTTTACCGTCGGCCAGCATCAAAAGTGTAGGTGATATTCTATTAATAATATCAAAATTATAGGGTCCATTAATAATTCGCGTTGATGGGTATGTAAGTTGAAAATATAGCCGGAAGTGAATTTAGATTTCTGTTTAAATTACTATACTTATTGGCATTCTACAAAAACTTTAAATATATAGCAGCTTTTCAATTGATTTCATTAAGTTGGTATTAAGGTAATGGATACTGATGTTATTTAATAGATTTCACATTATATTTACGGTTGTATAATTTTTTGTCTTATTTAAAACCCGCCATGACATGTGACTAACGTGTAATATTTTTTATAGCTATTTGATTAGTTATCTGAATGGAAATGGCTTTATACTAAATTTATTCAAAAATCATTGTAGCAGTCGTGGTTAACTCATAGATTTTTGCACCGGAAATGTAGTCTTAAGAATGAATAAACCACACAATAATAATATTTATTACAATTTTACCTCTTTACTTCAACCTTTGTGAATGTTTATGCTTTCACTTCATGATTTGAGCGCCATCTGTTGTAGGAAAAGTACAAATTCTTACCGTGCTTTTGGTAAAGTTGAGGCGGCTTTGTAAAACAGTGTATTTTTTATAAATTGTAACCATTTTAGCTTCACAATAAAGCTATTTTGATTGCAGGAACATAAAGTATATCAGAATTTTTATTTTTATCGATTATTCCCATTCAATAGAAAGATTCATAGTAGATAATATGATAAACTAATTATTTAGCATACTGTAACATCTATTTCCCGAGTAGGTGTATCAACTTTGGTCTGCTATACAAGCCGTGAAATTGGTAATTTTTTATTGGAATAATATTTATTTATATCTAGCAACATTTAGTCAATTCTAGCGCTGTGTAATATAAAACAGCGGGAAACAAAGCACATTAGCTTGCAAACCAATCATTATTATACTGTTAATAATGCGGTTTGTCATTTGATAATGCACGTTAAGTCCTTAAGGATAAAGGATAACATAGGCAAAGGGAGATAGTAAAGAGAATCACTAACGCCTGGAGGGATAGTTTGGAATCACACCCATCGCCTTCTTATTTTAAAATGTTGCATTTGGCAATATGAGTGTAGATGAGAGCGAAAATACGTCTCTCCTTACACTTTGGTTACGATGTTTGACAAGGCTTATATATTTTTTTAGTTTTTAAAAGCCAATATAAGTTCTTCTTCCAGTTAACAAATATGGTTTTTTTTAGTAGAAATTGTAATATCAAACTTAGTTTAACGTTTTTACCAGAAAAAGACCATTTTGTTATATTTTGTTTGTAGAACATCATTGTTTGTAGATCGTTATAGTTATCAATGTTGATAATTGTGTAAATTTAATATCTATACATGATTTGAAAGAAAATTCTAATGAAATAAATAAAAATACACAATTTTTTCACACTTTTTTAAAGTGTTTTGTAAAAGCTTGTTTTTTTTATTCAAAATGGCGACGGCGCCACGTTGTATCGTCCCTTATGTTGACACAAGGGTTAAACATGTGCATGGTGACAATATCAACATGAATTTTCCATTGTTACTTTTTTAAACATGCTTTGAGATTTTAAAACAAAACAATATTTTGTGGGAACGAAGGTATTTACATAATGGGTTTCATATACTTTGTAATAATGATGACAAAACTGGGCAATTATCTACAAATAAATTCAGAGCGTGGAAATAAATATTAAAAGCACTCTCGTTACAATGATTTGTAATGTAAATACAGAGTAAAACTACTTTTTTCAGTTATTTTTACTGTTCTTAATGGTATGAATTTCCTCATGGGTGGTCCGTAGATGGGTTAATCAAAGTTTAATATTTCGAAATCCCCTGTGCTGTTGCAAAATTACAGCAAAAAAACCATCTAGCCTGAGATTCAAAGATTAAGTTAATAATAATGACAGTAAAATATAGAAAATAATTTGACATACATGTATGTTCTTGTGTGTGTGTATGGATATGCGTGTCATGTGTTTATGTATAGATAGTAACGTAATATACTGAAATGGTTAGTTTCCAATGAAACTGTCAGACAACAGCTGATCTTATAGTACGGGAACCACGTTCCCCCGAGTGGCCTCTCTTTGTCTCCCCCATAGCCACCCCTTTCCACCATTACAAGCAATTCAAAGAAACTCACCCAGTTTCCAATTATTCTTACCACACAAGTGTTGTACTATATTTCATAATGGGTTACTTAGCTTGAAACCAACTTCCGATAAGCACTATCGCTTCGTCTTCTCCCGATCATTTCATCACTCACTTCTATCACCTACAACTGTCCTCCCGTCTCTCTGTCTTGCGTCTCGTTCTTACTTACGTTTTACTGTCAACCTAAAGATTCATAAGCTGCGTTCCATTTTACGCAGCTATGTCTCGCAATTCGCGACATGTGCTTCAAAAGGCACGTTAAGCTGTTGATCTCGGTTGTTAAGGCAATTGCTTTCACCCACCAAGCTGCTGGGGCCAGCGTGGTGATGTCATATCCCAAACTCCTCATGATATACCATGTCGGAAGGTCTCTGCCCAGCAGTACGACGTATTTAGGCTAATGGTGATGTCGACGATGATAAACTATTCATAAAGTAACATGAATATTTATGCTATGAAGAAATGGGTACCAGACTTAGTAGATACCTATTCTAAATCAAAGTCAAAAAAAATCGCCATAAAAAATTTTAAAAACTGTAATTAAGGATGTATCGATTCGTTGGCAGATATTTACATAAATTAATTAGAAGTAAAACTAAGAGTTCATTAGTTTCCGCGGGGTTAGTGACCTCCGGCTCATTGGAACAGATGACACGATTTATTATCTATGGTAGTCGTCTTGTTTTTCAATAGTTTCTGTGAGAGTATGTAGACGAAATATTTTGGATACCTTTTTAAAGCTTTTAACTATACTTCATATTGAATGCATCTGAAATTTAAATAAAGAACGTTAAAAATAATTTGAATTAATTAATATAGGTACATGTTCGGTCTTACATTTTTTGATATTCTTTTGTTAATCGATATGCAAGTCTTACTAGAATCAGAAATATGCCATTAAATTGTAATTTGAGCTTGTATTGCAAAACAATTATTATTTTAACAATTTAGTTCGTCTCTAGTAATCTATATTGTTGCCAATATACATCGTTGGCCCATACACCGTCTAACTTTGGGCCACTGAACACATGTCGAAGTGAAAGAAATAAATATCCGTGTACTGGTAATAGAAGAAAGTTAAATCTTCGTTACAATTTTTATTTTTAAAATAAACAAGGTCCATTTTGATCAAGCTAATCTTGCGCATCGTATGAACTTTTTCGCAGATATACCTTTTTAATCTTCGGTACCCGAAAGAGGTTGCGCGAATTGAATTGATTCAAAAACATACGTTCCAAACGCGCATAGCATTCGTACAAGGTTCTATTACCTCGACACTTTGTGTGTCAATGCAAAATGAACCGTGATACGTTAAAGATAGATTAAATTTTCGTGTACGCGTGAAGTGATGCTGCAGGACATTCGTATTAATTTTTTCCGAGTCACTTACAGAGAAATGTGGTGTGGTTTACAACCGACGATCCGATTTTTATAGCTCACGATTAATGGTGTTAAAATTTTTAGCAAAGTTGTTCAAAAACTTGGAAAAGATTCGGAATGTAGAAAAATTAGTAAAATTATTAATAGACTCAAACCCTCCCATTACTTCATCAGAAATGTATAGAAAATATCCACTATAAACAGAACTGAAAACAAACTTAAAATAATTTATTACAATTTGCATCGATTATCGTCGTAACTATCAAAACATCCATAAATAAGATTTCAACAGACAATGATAGCAAGTGCTCCCGAGTAATAATTGTTTAACAAATAATATTGATATTTTACAGCACTATTTGTTCGAGTTTGATGGTGTATAAACGTCTGGTAATGAAATAAGTGGTGCTGGGTTAGTTCATAATATAATAGCCTCGGGTTGATATCATTTTCTGAAAGGAACGGAAAATGAACTATTACCATAGAGTACTTAGGCTAGTTCTCTCAACACTATTATTGCAATAAAATGGTGTCGATTCTGCTGACATACTCTTAAACTAAAATTTATTTGTCTCTCTTTCATACCAATTCTATATGAAAGGGATACAATGAATTTAGTAACTCTTTTGTCTTTTTTTAATAGGAGAGATTTATGATGCGCATTGAAATAAAGCAAATTTGCTTAAAGGTCGCCATTTTTGAAACTTCAACTGACGTTATTGGCAGTTTGTCATTTTCAAGTCAGATTGTAATGGAAGGGTACTGCACTGATTTTTAATTTACTCTGTGTGCAACCGGAACGGGGTCACTGTCTATGAATCAAATGAACCAATTACGTGATCTTCGTATACGGCCTCCTCCCACTGCAGGCGGTGTCGGGTAATTTGTTGTGCTTTGTATAAAAAGAAACATAATTTGGCATGAAAGAAACATAAAATGTAAATTGTTTGAAATGTATATTGTACGCTATTAGGTGCAGTTATCATATTTTGCAAGACAATTTACCACAGCAACATATAAAACAAGATATTTAAACTTGTTTGATTCATATGGTTTTGCTTCTTAAGTTTCAACGGAATCTGCCAAAAAAGGCGAAAAATTAATTATTTAAAATAACATATTTTCTTAAAAGTAAAAGCCTTAAAAATCACGCTCTTGTGGTGTTGACGTCACAAATCCCAAAAACCTGTATTACGCCTACAAACTCTTATCAGGTATAGTCGACCACAAATACCGTATTACTATCTGGGTATATTTAAATAATATTCAAATAAATACGTTGAAACACCAACCAAAGTAGCTATCGTAAATGCAGTGTTATCGGCTTCATAAAAATATACAGTAGTAATGGAATATCAGTGACTAATGCAAAGAGGACACTAAATGCTTTCTATAATAGTTTTTTTAAATTTGTTTGTGAAGTTTTGATTTCAATTTTCAGTACAACGTCAGGGTTAAGCCTTAACTGTCCACATACCTAGACCATAGATTAAGAGATCCATGGGGTTAATTACCAGTATAGACAGACATTTTCACCTTAGTCCACCAATCTAGTCCTAGCTATCACCCATCTTTACCGAGTCTTCTGCTATAATAACTGCCGGTGTTCCAGCAGTTGGTGGTAAGATAGCCAGTTTATCTGCTATTGTAGGTCGCATTCATCTTCAGTCTTATCTTTACTTATCGTCACGTGACTTTAAGACCAAAAGCTATCCCGTTAAGATTAAAAATCAAATAAATAACACAACCTCCTCAGTTTACTGCTTTCGATCTTGTAAAAGTTGATAATGCTTTACTATATAGGCCTTCTAACGAGATAAAATTGATTGACATTTTAAGAACCATATTTAAACCATGAAAATAAGTTTTTTTTGATTAGTTGCATGATTGAAAATCATTGGACACGTTTTACGACGTGCTTTCTTTTACAGAATTGCTTTTTGTTTTGATAGTTTTCTATCATTATTTGTTAAAATTTGGACTCTATAGTCTTTACAAAAAGGTGTTTTTTAAATAATGGCAAATATAATAAATGAAATAAGAATTTCCAAATATATTTATAAATATGTGAAGTGTGCATATCAATTATTAAATTACGTTTCTATATCTTTTTATTTCTGTTTCAGGTAAATTATTCAGAAGCTGTAACACTGTTTTTACAAACGGGTATGTAATGATTTGTTTAAAGTAAATTGCGTTGTTGCGTAATATGAACAGATATCATGACCGAATGAATTATGTGTAGTTGAAGCCTTTTTCCTCAAGCGAAAAGTTTTTGTAAGGGATTAAATGCTCTTAATTTATAATATGATATGCGAATGCGTCTGATACTTAATGGCTTTTAAAATTCCTAAAAGTATAGCTATTATATTAGTAACTGTTTTGAATTAATGTACGTTAAATTGTTAACGTCATAAATAAATCGCCATATTTGATTTGCAATGATTTGTAGTATCTATATTATTTACAGTTTATATACTAATATAATATAAATGCAAATTGGTACGCACTCCGCTACGGCATGCCAGGAATGATGGTGTCTTTCAGTGAAACCCGTTTACGTTCAATATGACACGATTATAAGATTTCAAATGTTATAAGTAATAAAAAATGGCCGTGTAACGACTACTGTTTTTAAGAATACAAGAGCAAGGAAACGTCTAAAAGATAAATCTTCGGGACTTCAGTAGAATTTCATTTCATATTTTAAATTGTTAAGTTGCGATAACATAATGTAGAATGATAACGAATTCTTTCTTTATTCAAACAAAATTTACTACACGTCTACCATCTATCTTTTGTTTAGTCGTTTCAGCAACTTCTATTCATGACATTTACTTGTTAATTAGACATATAGAATGTGAGACAGAAAGGGAAACGCTGGTGTGTACACAGTGACAGACTGAGACAGATATAGTTTTATCGAGTTGCGTAAACGCATGTCGAAACATTTACACGAGGCTAGGATTAAAGCAGGAATGTACGATGTAGAGATAGCAAGTGCGGAATTGCTTCTGCTAAATATATCACAGATTAAATAAGTTATATCTCACTTAAAACCATTTAAATACCAACTTTAATTGTGCTGAATAGTGATGGTATTATGATAGAACGTATTACGCCTAGTTGAAATAGATATTATATGCAAGTTTTCAAGTTTCACTTAAGTAGAAATACGATGATATCAAAAGTTAGCGAACAGTTAAATTATTTTAGAAAAATCGAAAATATTCTGCTCTAGAAAGTTTATTAATTATGTCTTCAGATGTTTTGCTGACGGTACTCTCACCGTCGGGTCGCTAATGCCTAAAGCTAAACTGTCACAATGGGTTGTATTTAACACCGGCTATCTCCGGATCGGATAACACTCGATAACCGATGATAGATGACATAACGGACGTCCACAAGACGGACAGTTGTGTATTGGGTGTCTAATAGACAACGCTGGCTGGATTTGGGATGGTATTTGGTTTATGTTTAATATAACTTTTTTGTTAAAATATGATTTAGGGAACTATAAGCTTTAGTACAAATCTAATTTGAATTTGCTTTACATTGTGTTAAACTTTCATTATACATCTAGATTACTCAAAAACAAAAAGATACATGGTAGAAACCCCGTTGGTAAATATCTAATGATTTTTTATGGTTTTAAATTTATACAAAAAGGAAATTAAACATATTGCTTGTTTCATTGTAGGGTGTTGTTAAATACGTTGTTAAGAACCCAAAAAAAAGTGTTCTATTTATGAAATTCTCCAATACTTTCCCGCTGGCTTATCACCGACACCGAATTGAATTTTGAATTAAGAATGATCGAACAACATTCAAGCCGCGACAGACGTAAAAAAGCAAAAAGGGCAAGCAAGAATCGAGTCCAAACATCGTACGCCTATTCAAATTTTCTCGAAGCGAAGTATTGTGAAGTCCTTATACTGTAGGCTCGCTTCCCGTCGTGTTTTTATCGACACTCTTTAGAACAAAAGTGAGAAAAAACAAAGCAGCGCCGGCAGCGACACCTGACGGGGTGAGAACGAAATTTGATACCTCACGGGAGCTACTCACGCTAATACCATTTTTAAACACCATCACATAAATCTCACTTTTGCATAACCAGTTCCATCCAACGAACCTCAGCTCGACAAACCCATTTAGTACTCTATTCCTACAATATTCAAACACTTTATCCATTGTTCGGGGTAATAGTCTTAAAATTCAGTGTATACGTGATAAGGTCTACCTTTCGCCAAGTAGTTTTGTATTGGAATAAGTTTATAGTTATTACACATTATTTGAACGATATTAAAGCCTTGTTAAGAAAATAGGTTTACGCAAATACGGTAATAGATATAGCGGTAAAACTATTATAAATTGTCAATTAAATTGAATGGAATCGCTTGGTTTAAGGCAAAATTTTATTGTTTATTGGCAGGACAAGATTGTAGGCGCCATGTTTATAAGTTATACAAATGTGAGTAGTGTAATGGAAAGAAAAGCGACCGTTAATTGGATAAATATATTTAATATACTCCAGCAAGCAAAGAATTCTAACTACTCATATGTTATTTAATAAATACTTGACTAATAGTGATATCAATCAAATAATAATTTCTATAGAATAACTAACTAACAGTGGTGCCCAACATGCGTTGCGATGTCACATAGAGAAAAAAAATTACTTATACTGAGTTTTTGGGATTTGATACCTTCCCAGGCGTAGGTAACTAATTTTAAATTTTTAACAGGCGTTCCAGATCACGCTTAATCACTCTAACGGCTAATGACACCGTGTTGAATATACAAAGGGCCGATGGTACAGGTGCCGCCGATGGCATGGCATTTCTAGGCCAGCTCTGTATTTTGATCACTATTGATAGATCTGTGTATTTTGCTGTTGTATCCGAATGAGTATTTGAGCTGTTGTGTATTACTAGTATTGCGATACTAATCAATCTAAGACGAACCTATACCTGTTAATTTATTTAACACACTCCACGCACACGACACGGCTCCCGTGTTCATCCTATAATGAAGGGTTTACTAACTTACAAAATATAGGTAGCGCTGTTAGAAATGTTCTTAAATAGATTATAATTTGATGTTTATGAATACACAGTAAGTTACAGTCGGCACTTCAAAAAATATTTAATAAACAGTGCAAATTTGGGCATTGAATGTATTAATCCTAAAATGAAATATCTCTCTAAATATGCTCTATTGTTATGTAGAGTTTTGTCCCATTACTATTTAAGGCGTGTATTTTTTAATTTTAAGATTCTTTCTTACATAACTGTTTTTTTGTTAAATGAGAAACAATTCATACTGGCTAATTATTGTAAATCGACTCACATCTAAATATATCAAGCAAACAGACAAAAACGCAACAAATATTTATCTCCAATTGCGTGCGCGTACTCTCTTGGATTATTACTTCAAGTTTACAAGTTTCCAATAACTATAATTAGGTTCCTAATCAATTATAAAATGTATGTGACTTGAATCGTCACAAAATGAGTTCCATATTTATTTATTATTGGTATAGGTTATATATATCGACGCCAAGCATGAATGCTGGAATGATTCTTGATAGCTACAGTTTTGTGAAAGTAAGGAAACAGAAAACGGTTAAACCAAGTTTAATTTATTTAAACAGAAAAGATAAAACATATCAACATATTATTGACACCATCAATCTACGTCTACCAAGACAACATCAAAACATATAATAGTAAAACATACATTTATAAAAAGAGGTTTATGGATACCAGCTAGTCGGTAACAACTCTTATTACAATCGTTTAAGGTACACAAAAATATTATATAGTGCTTAACTTGATTTGTAGACGCATGCACGTTAAATAACGAAACCCAACGTCACGCCTACGGTTTGTTAGACTCGTACGTACAAAATTAACATTTTTATTCATCATATTTTAGTAAAAATTATTTTATGAATAAAAATACAAATTTCCTAACTAAAATTAAGCAAATGTTCATAAAACTTATAAACAATTTTTATCTAACGATTTCAAAGTAGGCAAAGGCACATGATTTGTACTGCCATATATTAGAAACATTGACAGTTCGTTTATATTAATACGCTATTCCCAATACAACAAACGACGAGAATGGCTGTTATTTATGATAAAATTATGTCAACTATCAACTAAATGAGTTCATAAATATCAACTACTTGATATTCACGTGGTATGTGCGATTATATGGCGCGAAATTTTGTTTTTTGAAATAAAAAAAGTTTTACATCTTATACAGTACAGTATAGTTATGGCCACACTGTCGTTTGAAAATAATCTTTACAATATTTAAAATTGCCCCATAAATTTTTATATAAAAAAATAAATATTAATTAGTTTAAGCAATATATATTAAAATATTTTGTAGTGAATTATTACGACAATTTAATTTGTTCTCAATGCCAATAAACAAACGCAATAGAACTATGACTATGACATTTGATGTGATGATTTTCTAACTCACTTTTGAAAAATACAATTTTTTTCGATGACGTGTGTGTAATAAATACTCTTTAAGATTTTACCAAAACGCTTAAGATAATATTATGATGACCAATAAGCTTGTTAATGTATACTTTGTGTATTAAAAAAAGATATCATTGAATACTCTGATATAAATGCATATATTTTTTTAATAGCTACGGAAGCTTTGACCTGAGATGGCCTCGCTAGGAATAACTGCGTATAATGATAATAAAATATAAAGATTGACTTTCTTCATTACTACTTTCAAACTCGCCGCCGCTTTCAAGTAACGACTATTGCAGATTCTTTTTTTAAATTGTGGTTCTTCTCGGAATGATTTTGACTGTTCTAAATTCGATTTTTTTGAATTTTGAAAAAGAAGTTGCATTGCAATTCAATTTAAAAACAAACTGTTTCGTGTGTTCTATTTTAATGAAAAGAAAAAGTATTAATAAGACTTTCTTAAGAATTTCCATTATTTGGATTAAGTATTTGAAAAATTTTCCTTAGCCTTAGGAGTTAAGATATATAGATTTATACTAAGACAATAAATAGATATAGACTTAATCATCATTTTCTTAATTTGTCCCTTTCACATATCAAGTTATATTATAATTTCCATTTGGCACATTCACTCTGTATTTTCGCAGTCAGCTAAATAATAAGCACAACCTAGGTGGCTATTGAAAACAGCCTCAATTAAACTAGCGAGTACAATTAACGTTCTCAGAATGTCTCGATGTGATGTTATCAGGCGACCTGGGGCTATCGGGTAGCCGGTTCGACTCCCGGCTACCGTTGGATGTTAGTATTCGTGATTTATCGCGGAAACCGTTTGTTTAAGGGGTTAATTGAAAACTTGGGTGAATGCACTAAAGTTGTGACAACTTATATGTTTTACGTAACGCAACACTTTGGTTAAATTTTGAAGTGTATCAAAACGGCAAATAAGTTATAGTTTTTAGGCTAGGTTTTATCTTAAACTAGGTTAGGCTAGGTTTTATCTTAAACTAGGTTAGGCTAGGTTTTATCTTAAACTTAAATAATTATTATATGTATATGATGTGAATGGTTGCCATTATACAAATGTAAAATGACTCCCCGGTAATAATTTTATTGGATTCTAATGTAATTGGATTCTAAAGTATTGAACTGTAACTTTATTTACGTCAAAGCATAACTGAATCGGTGACGTAAGCGTAACATTTTAAGTTTGCAAGAATTAATTTGTCAGTTCTTGTATAGAATTAGAATGTCTATCTCTTTCTGATCCAATAGAAAGGAAAAAGATTGAACGACATCAATATCATCGTAAAGTTTATTTTAATAATTTATGACCAAATACAAATGCTACTTTATTATACCTACTACGTATTTAATAATTTTATTTTTATCACATAACTAAGAATATATTTACTTAAAAAACTTGCATCTATTAAGTCGTTAATCACGTAAAAGTAAGCCCGCCAATTATATATCGAAACCAAATAAATTTAGTATTTTAAATTTATTTATTTATACGCCCGACTACTTTTCGTGCCCGGCAATAAATAGGGATCGGGCAGACTAAAGCTCGCGTACATGATATAAATACTGAGCTTTGGTGGAGTTAAAACAGCTTTAAACGCATTGACCTGTGAACGAAATTGAACTTTAAAGTAATCCTCATATGTATAAAATCTGCGTAATTCACTAAAAGTTTATACGTAGAATTGTTCAAGAAATCGACGTCAAAGACAATGCTATATCGTTTTTGGAGACAGAGAAAGGTGACGGTCGAAGATTTCGGTGCTCAATTCCCGAAATACGAGGCGGATTTTCGACACCACAATGCTTGGTTCGCAATGCGGCTCTGACACTGACTGATGAGCTTGCTCTAGCCGTTTCGGTTTTTGCCAGGGCGGCGTCTTTTACTGCCACATGTAGATCTGGGAGCACCTCTCGCTAAAGAGTGGTTATTTCCAGTACTGTTAATGACTTCCTTTTTTCACTTTGACTTCCTACGGGAAAGTAATGTAGTAATACTTTTAGGAAGTCAAGATCCTTGCGTCATATTTCAATATGGTACACTTTGTTTCTTTTTTTAAATTAAACTGTTACATCATTGTATTACAAAGTAAATTTACACTAAGTAATTAAATCAATAACTTCAGATAATAGAGAGTGCTTTGGCTTACAAATAATTATTTATCGTAACTTAATTATGGTAAAACTCTGTAACGACTAGACTAGCTACTTTGTACAATAAAAACTACAACTAAATAGACATTTTTCAATGTAACTAAGAGAGGATTAAAAAAGCTTCTACACAACTGTATCTTAAATAATTGATCAAATAATAAATTGTATAGTATATTAATTATGCATAAATTTATTTTTCAATATTAATTATGAATTGTTAGCTCACTTCACGCCTTAAGAGTTTCTATAATTATAGATTTCAGAAATAATATAAAATTTTAAGATATCGCAAATTAATAAAGCATTTGAGTTTCTAAAGAATTAATTTAAAAAAATTAAAATTATCTGTTTCAATTTTAAACTAAATACTGTTAGTTTAATTAAGGCTCCTTCAAAAGAGACTACAAAAGGGCTGGACTTTTTCAGTTGGCTGATACGAATAGCTATATTCGCATATGGAAGCTTACCATTCTCCTACTGCTTACCAATAGGCGGTATCGAGTTAATTTGCAAATTTAAACTTCAAAAATACCAAGTCAGTTGTATAATAAACCCGATTCCGCTGTGCACAAAGTAAATTAAATTTATGTACTGCAAACTAACCAAATTACAAAGTAACAAGAAAAAGACGACATTTAACGTTTCCATTGCGTTTTTTAAACATATTTGAGTTAATTTTTTTTACAATGCATAGAGAAACAGTCAAAAGTGTATATATCACCTAAGTTATAATAATAATATTTTTAACACTCACACCTATTATCTAAAACAAAGTAAGCATCGTTAAGAGCTTGTATCTAACTTGTCCGTCCTGATAATCATTGTATCCCCTTTATATTCAACAAGTAAGAAAGGGATGAAAATAAATTAATTCGATTTTAACAGTATGCCAGCAGAATCAACTACAATGTATCTTATTCTAGTAATTATATATGTTAATTGCATTAAGTGAAAGGTCCATCGTTATACGTTGAGGGCCGTCTGGTCGAGTGGTCAGTAACCCTGTCTTCTTATCTAGAGGTCCCAGTTTCGAATCCCGGTAGGGGCAGATATTTTCGAGTACGAGTATTTGTTCACTAGTCATGGATGTTTGTATGTTTATTTAGTATATTTCTGATATTTATATACATATTACTATCCATATTTCGTTATCTAGTATCCACAAAACAAGCTCTTTTTGATGCTTACAGATGGCTAGATAATAGAGGTTTGAATGTGAAAAATATTATTATTATTTGTATTATTTTTATACAAATAAAATGTCATAAATTATTAAGGTATTCTTAAAAAATAACGATGTCATCACTTAACCATCGTAAAACCTCCGTGATACTGCTCACTTTGCAGTAATTATTAAAAATAAAAACAAAATCATTCATCGGACTCCTTTCCCGCCTACATTAAAATATTATACCACATTCCCTCGCAAACGTAGACGAACATTAACAACTTGTAAAAACAATATGTTAAGAGTCATTTTTGTAAATCAATTATTTTTTATTAATTTATCCGTAGTAACAAACAACGATATCACGGAATTTCTGTTGATATTTTTACGACTAAAAGTTGTCACAAGAGACATAAGTTATATTTCTTTCCCGAATGCTTTTGTGGTCAGTTTTGGTCTTATAGCACCGAGTTGAGAACTTTACTGTGAAAAATATAAAGTTGAAAATAGTCTGAAATGTATTGTGGTCAATATTTATTTATATATTTATAAATATTTGGCATTTCTGTGGTTTCATGTTCATGTTAAATCCAAGTTTTAATAAGCTTATTAAAGTTAATGTCATCGATGATCAGATTCAAAATATTAGTTTTTTAAATATTTATAATTATAATGCATTCAGATTTTTTATTTCATGAAAATTATAAATATCTATAATTGGAAATATAAAAAATTACAAAGGGACAGATGTTACATAATAAGATTATGTCACTAATTATAAATATATAAGCAGGGAAGAAGTCTCCGCACCACATGATGTTAAGCAGTAGTCTTACTACGTCTATAAGCGAAAGCAGCTATACAATATGTCGGCACAATCCTTCCAGCTCCTTGCCGATCCAGATGCCTTATTAGAAAGAACTCATATGCTATCTTCACCTGTTAGCTGCTTCATGATTCACTGAAATATAATGCCCTTCCCTCACCAAGCATATCATTGCTGAATGGTTGAAATATCATAAATTAATGCATTATTTAACTCTTATCTGAAAAAATCTCATTAGTTTGGTTTTTAACCGCATGTCCAGCCTTAATTGAGACTTCATAAGAAGGTTCCCTTTTAAACAATGATAACTGTAAATGGATATTAAAATCTCTGTAGGTTCAAAGAATAAGCCTTTCGTGTTTCAAGTTCGTGATCTCACTCTGGTACGTTTTGGTACAATAGCAATCTTAAATGTTAAGAGAAAATGTCTTTGGAGCTTAATTAAAAAAATGTGATTAAATATGTCAAATATTTTCATACGGTGTGTTATTGAATGACACACACATATGCTCTTCTAGATATTACAATATACTCACAGTATGGCGTCATCATTGAACAACTCAGTTCGACAAATACCTTTTATCTTATATATAAAAATATAACTATTCGTTAGTTTCGCTAAAACTCGAAAATGGTTTGACTTATAAGAATAATTTTTACTGTCAGTTATTCGGTTTCATTCAAGTGTGGTTTAAAAATAATAATTACTGGGAAACTCCTAAAGAAAGGCTAAAACTATATTATTATAAACCGATTATACAGTATAGAAAATCCTCAAATTGAAATTACGACTTGAAATATCACGTCAAAATTGTCATTTTTTCCACTTATTCGGATTACTTTTCATAGATAGCTGATATCCGGGAAGTTGTAGGTGATACAAAGAGCATCGGCTCAACTTTTATTGAATTTTATGTAAATGTCAATGATTTAATTAGAAAAATGCATTATATGCGTTGCACTATGACCTATTTCTCAATCAAAATATTTTCAACTTCATAACTTAGAAAATCTTTCAGAGTATATACTTATTTATTAAAATCCGATATAAGAAATATGTGTAACTCTTTTGTCGTCCCTAGTACACGGTAAGGGCTATCTGATTGGCCGCCAATATTTGGCTTGAATTATGTTATTGGCCCACAACTCACAGGATTCCGAATGCAGCTCCTTATAATTGCAAAAATATGCGATACAAATAAATAACTTGCGAGCGAATATCGAAGTTCTGGGTGCACTTTGGGTTTTTGCGACTTGATCTTTCTTCAGCTTTCTTAAATATTATTTTATGATATAATTACATTACTGAATTTACCACTACAGATGTTCCTAGGTAATTTTTTTGTGCAATATTGAAGCGTCTATATATATTTTTAATAGAAGATGCAAGAATAATAAAAATTTCCTATTTAGATTATTACAACATTTGTTCCATAAATTAGGGTGCCATACCCAAACAATGGTACCTCTTTCTTAAGATCACGCACATAGTATACAATCAAGTAGCATTTATCCCGAATACCCCACAAGCCAGGAATTATCGAGGATGGTATCAAAAAAGAGCGGCGAGTTGCTAAAAAAACATAAAACGAACGGAACAGTCGGCAAGAAATTATGATACTACCAAATACACGGACAAAAACTTGACTCTATATTTGCACGGTTATCCGGGATGCCGAGTTCTTTGTAGGGCTGCCAGATTTAAAAACAATTTTACCCTAAATAAAAGAAAGACTTTATATGATACAAATAGATTGTCAGCTTTATCAGTATGTCTTTAAATGTTGTCGAAAAACCACCATCCCAAATATTAAAAAGATAATATCGATCGTCATGCCAATCAGTTTTTCAGCTTTACATTTGCGTCAATAAGAATTAAATATTTTACATTTATTAAACTGGGTTTAGCGTGTTCATGAGCTTTATTATTTTGATTTTAACTCGAAAAATGTGTCTGCATTGGGACACTTTTCCCTAGACTACGATCTCTTTAGTTAATGAGTTTTAAGTATATTTCTGATATTTAAACAACACATTACTTTAATATTTCTCCGTTATCTGGTATTCGTAACACAAACTTTAATGATGCTAATAATAATTTGAGCTAGATAATGAAAAGTGCGAATATGAGAAATTTTATTAATATTATTTATATTTGTCTAAAAAGATTTAAATGGTATCGATCGGGGAGTACATCAGGCAAAAGCTATCACCGTGTAATGTTCTTTTCCGTAAAACTGCCAACCTTAGCGAAGCCAATTATCTGGTTTGGGGACAGGGACATGTTTTATTCGAATGATGGCAGTAACATTTGTCTACTGGTCTGTTCCTGGGCATTTTGCTTCAACCACCGTGATTATATATGTTAAGGTAATTCATTCATTCTGAATGATGTTCAAACTTGACAATTAATGTAGTACTAGGTGGTACATTAATTTTGCAAAGTCAAGTTTTGCTAGAAATCTCATATGCCAAACTACAAAGTAATAATAATGATATCAATAAACTAGTACTTATTTGGAATATTCAATTGAAATCTAAACCATCTTATCTAAGTCTGCTGCCATAACAATAATGTGAACAGAATGTTTTGTTCCGACAGCTGGAGGTAAGATAGCCAGTTCTTCTGTGACGATTCCGGAAGTAAGTTCGCTTCCATCTTCGGCCTTATCTTTACTTACCATGAAAAACCAAGGAATATTCCATTAAGAATTTAAAAAAATACTTATATTTTAGAGAAACCTTCTTCTTCTATCCCCAAAATAACAGGCAGATAACTTTCATTGTTAATCTAAATTTCAAAATCTATAACATCACTTTTCTTAAAACTTGTATCTGTAATCACTTCAAGAAACACATTAGAATTGTTATCTAAAAGCTACGTAAATTCTTCTGCCTTATGTTGAGTAAGTACTACCATTTGAGTAAGTAGTATGTCAATATACAAAATCATAAATACCCTTTTCAAATTTGTCCAACAAATCGTCGACCCTTCTACACATCATGCAACATCCCCACATCGGTCCAATTCATTAGCTCAACAGCAGTGACATTTGGTTTGGTATCTGCTAGCCGATCACTGAATACATTAGGGTTAATAAAGCGAACAAGCAGCTTTTCATTAGTGCGCTGAGCCATCTCGATAGCGTACCCGGAATCCGCTGACGTATTTGCGTTTTTTCAACACTAATTGTTTTAATGAGATGTGTTTTGCTTGTTCTAATAGTGACTACATTGCTGTTGTTACTGTTAAAATGAATGAATTTTGGTTTATTGTTATTCAAAGATTTCAGCTTTTCAATAATATCCAGAATCATTTCTTGAATTAAGAATTAATTTATTGTCTACATTACATAAATTAGTTAAATTTTTGACTTTGTCTGTCTGTTATAGATTATAATAATACAAATTTATATTGGTGTTGCATTTATTTGGGATTCAGAATGTATTAGTACTTTAATACTTGATTTTGTTTAATAGAATTCCTCAATCAATCTTCAATCTTGTGGTCATTGGTTTTCAGTGTATTATCGTTCAAATTCTTTATCTTGTACTTTTGGTAAAGAAACGATTCTTAATTCGACTAATCTGATCGCAGCAGTTTACCACATATCGTGTACCGGTAAATAAACACCAAATATGTGATCATTAGCAGTCAAAGTATTCGATGGAAATGATAGTGAAATGTCAGGTTGACTGGAGTTCAGAGTCTTGGTGATAAATGACATTAATACCTTAAATGTTACAGGCATGAAGTGAAAGCTTCTCCCAGTTAATATTGTATTTAACTTTGTAATGCAAAAACTCTGTAACAATCTTAATTTAATAATTTACTTTGTCCAAGTTGTTTTATAAGAGGGAAGTTCTATAGTAACGAAGATGAGTAAAGCAAAGAAATGCAATGAACCTTCTGTAAAGTAAATGGGTAAATTAGAAGAATCTATCTTTATTGAGTTATACTTAAAATGATCCCGCTTAACTTCCTGATACACATTTATTATTTAAGTTACATTTACCATAGTGTTCATTGTTCTACGATTGTGTTGTTTAAGAGCATGTCCTCCTCACACAGGCAATACTAAATGCCTACTAGATTACCTCCACAATCACTGTTTATGGTTGAAGCCCTTCTATAGACCAAAGATAAATGATTTTGTTTTAAATTGAATTTGAAACTAGTGTAAAATGAAATTTTGAAGATAGCTATTAAATTCCTCGTTAGATTGATAGAAATAATTATCAAGAATGATTTTAAAGAATGTATTGGAAGAAAGATGAATATTGGCAGCGTTATTTCGATTGAACAGCTTCTTAATAAAGCGAAAATCTATGCGTTCTCGTATGCTTTCAGGTTTTATGGCAAATCCATTAGAGTTCAATCTCTTACATAAAAGATTGAATACAGAAGTCATTGCGTCTCACATAAAGCTAAGATTTATTACTTTGCTAACTTCTAAGGTAAGGTATATGACCAGCTCAGAGCTCCCATATAGAACTTGATGATACACCAAAAAGAACTGCTTCTGTATGTGTGCATTTATACGTTAACAAACGCACACATTATTGTACTTTAGCTTAATTAGACATTTTGGCATAAGCTGTCTTGTAATTTTAACACTAGATATATCAGCGATTTGAATATATGTCAACAACAAAAAATATATTTGTTACTAATGTATATAAAATAACATTAAGTTTATAAAACGTACTCTCTAATTATAACTACAAAAGTCATAACATCATTTCTGAAAAAAAATGTGTAATATAGTAGGAATTATGAATTGAAATTGCACGACCAGTCTAAATGACTGGTCTGGTAAATCTAGTGTTAATAAAGATAAGTTTTTTCTGCGAATTGTTCGCATGGAATTTATAATCAATTATCACAATAAATTATTTGTTAGAGTAAAATGGAACCTTTATTTTAAGTTTCTCAAATCGGTGATAACTGCGTTCCATTCCATGCAGAAATTTTGCGTGATTTGTGTTCTCTATTGTTTTGACTTCTGTTACCCTCAATTTATATCGATGTTTTAAAATTTTATGCTTTTCATTTAATATATTTTCCATAGAATCATGTTTATGTCATAATTTATACGCTTAAAATGTTATCAGTAAACTACTCTAAGCATTTGTTAATTGTTTTTCTTACAAAATGAATACAAGTTTTAAATGACTAATTTGCAACTATAAAAGTCATATAAAACGATAAATTAAGGATGTTTTTATGATTTCCTTCTATAAAACTGCAATTTGTGAGTCAATTAAATTTACTGCCGTTCATAGTTTCTTGAATAAATATATTAGTGTTTAAAGTATTTAAAGCTTTACATTGAGTACATTATCGACTGGGCTTAAAGGTTACTTATAAGTAATAGCGATATTGCTTTACGAACTTTTATGATAAGCCGACGTTATTTTGAATCGAAGGCTTTTATGGATTCCTATTGCCTTGATTCCCACGTTGCAAAAGGAGGTATTTGAAAAAAAGGTTTGTTACAAACTATTTAAGTAAAATTAGCTAAGTGGTACTAAGAAAATGTGTGAAAATTATGTTATTTTAAACTAGTTATGTTTAATGCTTAAGAACAATTTGAATGAGTATTTTTTGGGGCATACAACGTGTTGTGTACGCTCATAGATCTATTGACGAGGTAAGAATCTGTGTCAGAAATAAAACGACGTTTCAGAGATTTATGTGGATTATTAATTTAAGATTATGAACTGTTTTTAATGGAATACATCAGATAAATTAAGATTATTGAATGTCATCTTTCCAATATCATTCAATTTACATAAACGACTCAAGTGTCGTCGTTATAAATACAGGAAGACTGGTCATTAGTGCGTTTACCCTTAGGTTGCCTTTTCATTTCTATGATATTTCTCTTAAACTTACGCCAGCTATAAAAATAGACTTTCAGGTATTTTTAGAAAAATATTTTTGGAAAATGAATCACGAAAATGAAGAAAGGAATTTAGACAATTATACACCAAATATGTAAATTTCATTCTTTCGTTGAACAAACAGGCTCAAATACTGAAGCTCGACTCCGAAGACCCTTAGTATTTAAGACATGTTATTTTTTTACTGAATATAGTCGGAACGGTAGGCCATACTCTTTAATACATTTTATGTATTACTGTTAGCGATGTAGACTCTATAAATTATATTACACGATCCCTTGGTTCAGGAAACTTAAAAAATTTTGATTGAATATTTAACGTAATAGCACATAACAAAAGTAGGCAAGCCACCTTGGTTAAGAGTGAATAACAAAAACAAAGTGGAGGTTAAGGCCCCGGAGACAAGGCCGCACTGCAAAATGAACGGACGTGACGGAATCTTGACACGTGGAAATTATATGAAGCTAAACATACTTGCGAATTAAAATCCGCGCGAAATAATTCCATTGCCAAAATTATGTAGTATGTAATGTAAATTTGTGTAGACTTATAAAACTCCCATGGAAATTTATTCGCAGTGCGGTTTTAGCTTTCGTTGTGTTGATATGCTACACACAAAATTTTTATGTAATGACGTACACCTATGATAATTTTGAAAACCCATACTGTTGTATAAATAGTCCTTACTATAAACCCATCGCTACTGTAATCATAGTGACATTGTCAGAATTGTAATTTGTGTTGATGTCATGAAATAAACAGCATATTAACCATAATTTTAATGTTTTAATATAACACATACCAAGTTAAAGTTCGTATATTTGAGCAAACTATGAAAAGCAATAACTGATATTGATTTCCTATCATCAATCGCTGTAATAGAAACCCAAAACACAGTTACTATATTTAAGAATTAGATACTAATTAAAATATAACAGGAACCTGCAGATACACGGCAAAGTGTTGAGAAACACTCATAATAACCCCTCTCGAACATCAAGGAGTGTTACCAATCCAATCAACCTTGAAGAATTACAAATTGTGAAATAGTAGACATCTTGAAATAATTACCGTGACGCCCGATAATGATTTTAATACTTATAACCAACGGCTTTGTAAATAATAAACACCATTTCTTAAAATAGAAGATCATAAGATGAAAAAGGTCAACGAAAGCTTCGAGAGTAATAGCTATATATTTATACAATTGCCAACTCCATAGTATTTAGGAAATACAGTTCAATACCCCATATTTTAGATGCAACTAAAACGCAAGTCGTAATGTCACTGGAGCAGCCTTGGTGTATTGTTCTGTTTTAAAATATTTTCTTGAATGTAATTTGTTCGAGCAAAGACTGCGTGCACTATATGCATGTGGGTAAGGGTTACCTTACGCTAACTATGGGTTTATTTAAATGTGTCCTTAGTATTGTTTAGAAGAGAATTTGGTTCTGAGAATCCCTTGCTAGCTAGGAGTGCAGATTTAAGATTAGCAATAACGTATTCTTCGTCATTATCATGTGAATAGCGAACACCCTAGAGCCTCTCCAATTGCGTTGTAGCAAAACATCGCTTAGTGCTTTTTATCGTTTGTACCATGTGCTCTGAAGAGCTCTTTCACTTATCCCTCCCTCTCCTTTCCTATTCAGGAGCAATTGTGTCTTCGGAGTCACTCTTTCACTGTCTCCACGTCTACTTTACGCACAAAGAGATTTCGTGACTTCTTTCCTTTTCGCACAGCCAGAGCGTGGAAGCTTTCACACGTATTCCCTCCTTACAACTTGGGAGTGAAAATGCACATTTCGGGCCGGCAAGGAATAGGTGGCTGGGACAGTATGTCGCATGCTGTACTAGTTATCTTCACAAATGAACTCCTACTGCTTACCATCAGGTTACGTCGAGTCATTTGCTGTGATATCAAAATGCTGCTGTTAATTCCAATGGTTTATGTCGTAACATGAATTGATTAAGTCCTTTTAGGATTAACTTAGAATAACCATTTTCCTACTCCATTGGTTTTATCTTGAACACTGAGAACGTATAGAAACTAGATAATCATATTGATAAAGATGAACCTTAGTGTTCTAATAACTAGTAAATAAGACATAAAAGTTTTAGATTCGAGATAGTCTCTACAATTTTTTTTCAAATGCTTCTACTACTAAGATAATGCCAATTAAACTCGAGCTGGATTCTTCATCAACTATATTTATCATTCGGTTCAGCTTAATGTCAACATTGGAATAAAAGTCGTCCTCAAATTCCCAGGTTTTTTATTTACTTCAAAACCATTATACTGACTTGTTTATTAACTTGCACAGATAGTTTTATATGAGACAGTAAACAAGTTCCAATTAATAAATACAAGAGATCGGCCTTCATAGAAAGGTTCATTGTAGAGTGTACAATGTCTTTTTGTTTCATTTTTATTACCTATGCGTCAAATGTAAATTTTAGCTATTTTTCCTTTATTATCAATAGCCTCGTTACTTAAATTTAAGTTCAGTATTACTTCTTCATTATCTGACCAGAAAAAGACTAATGATCGGTGACGTAATTTTCTTAATTTAACGCGCGTCATAAAACATCTCGATAATAATGTGCATGGCTCATCTGAATGTCAATTAACTTGACGTTCCAAAAGTCATGCTATCCCTTTAAATTGAATAGTAATGAGCAAGGCGAATAACTTATTTACTTACAATTTATATCATTTGATATAAATACACCAAATTTAATGGTCTTCTAAATGGAGATAATGCATAAGGGTACATTTAGCTTATTTCTACTATTACTACTTATGACTCCTTATTTCTAAAGATATATCCTCCAGTAGACAAAGGAAGGTTTGCAAACTTAATTTTAGATCAAGAGAACGCTGCAGAATCACCACCACTAACACCTTTGAATTTATTGTATTCTTATGAAACAAGATAGTATACCCTCCTCCTGGGTTAAGTCTGAGTAGATAGCACTACCTATATGGACCAAGGAGCAGCACGCTGTGTTCTGGTTCGAAAGCGACGGTAGCCAGTGTAACTACAGAACATGGGAAGCAGTATCTTTAGTGATTTCTTGGTATTCATTCATTACAATTACCGTCAAGTGATCATCTTCTTATTCACCGACTTCAAAAAAAGAAGTAGTTTCTATGTTCGGTTGTTTTTTATTACTCCTTTTAATGTTGGTTACATCAGACGTATTTTATAGGATATACTTCCAGTTTGGTCTCATTATTATCAAAGGCCAGTTCGTTCGGCAGCATGAGGAATCGCCATATCTCCTTAATAGTTAATAGGCTACATGCATCGCAAAGCGATTTTGGTATTTTTATGAACAAGAGTAAGATTTTCATTCGACTGAGTATAATCTGAGGTGGTCCCGATGGAAATCTTCAAATTTTATAGGCACGTATTAAGATTTTCATATTTTTTTTAAAACTATTCGAGTATTTGTAACCTATAACAAACATACCACTCAAAAGTGAAAGACTAAAAAGTCAAAAATTATAATTCAATTTAAGAAGTTATCCAATTTAAAGTGAAGCACCAATTCCAAAACCGATTACAAAAAATAATTTTAGATCGCATAATTCATCAATTCAATAATTTTTGCGTTTTTAGTGTTTAGCAGTAGTGCACATAAAAAACGTGATTAACGAGAATACTCTTCACCCGAGTGGTTAGTGAAGTTATGCTCTGTATGAAGTACCGCTTCTGCCTTCTATAATATTCTGATTAATCTTTGGCTAGTTCTCAGTTCACCCATAAATATTAGCTCCGACTGCTTAGTACGCGAATAGTGTTCGTTTTTTAGTTCGCGCATGTTTCATTGCGTTCAATACTGGATTGATGCTGGTATAATGTTATAAATACTATGTATTTCTCTCATGTCTTCTTCATGTTAGGTATTGCTTGTACACGAATGTTGCGACGATGACGTAATGTAGACAGAAATTCTTTTAAAGAAAATGGGAACCTTATCCATATTATGAAAAGAGTTTTGTCTTTTGATAACATTGATAAGATTCCTATTTTCTTCGCTGTGCGTTATTAAATTTGTTAAGAGAGAACATCTCAAACTCAAACATCATGAACTGAATGGTGGAGTAATAAGGATCTCGAATGAGTCAGCTTCTCAGCAAAGCTAGCTTAGGGCGTCACTTTTCTAGGTGTACCGACGATCTGAAGAACGTGAACGGTAGTCGCTGGAGGAGTTTTGTGGCGAAGCCGTGGAGAGGCTTCGGCTGATATGATATGGCATTTTGACGTGTACCGTCACTGTGGGAAGAGCGGGTGAAGTAATAATTAACGTTATTAAATATTTATTTATAAGGTAAAATAAAGGCACACTGTACCAAAACACAAAACACTACACATCTTATCACTGGATGGAAACTAAATATAATAATGATGAAAAGATTAAGAATTATACTGTTAATAAATAGAATACTTACAAAAGTGCCTTGAATACAATAGGAATATTAAAATAGATTGGGCTAGAACTTTTATTTGAATATACACATGAGATAAAATGGCATTGGGAAACTTGTAACAAGGAGCAATTGAGAAACTTCTCTGTCGACGGCCAACGTGAAAATGAAATGAAAATCGAATATCAACTGAATGAAATCGAAACAATGATACGTGTACGATACGTGTGTGTAATGATAAGTGTGAGTGTTAGAAATATTATTATATATTTTTTAAATCCCTTTCAAGCAAAAGCATCAATTGGTATACAGCCAAAAATATTATTTCACAAATCTTTTAAATTCCATCGTAGTATCTTATGGCCGGTCCTAATATACAGCATGTAGTTGTCACATTAGATGGGTGTACATGCATAGAGGCCTGTAATGGCCAGCATTCCCGAGGATCCCCAATTACCGCCATATTGGGCCAAGACCTATTGTAGCACGATCGGACATATGGTTAGTTAGCGATTAGGCCGGGCGAACGCTTGCGACTCTCAATATTTCCGCGTTTCCATTTTGTTTGGATCTCTCTTCGTTATTGAGAATAATATCGTTTATTTGACATTAAAAGAATTGATTTATGTGAATTTTTATTTTTGTTAGTGCAATTATTTTTTAATGACAATGATGTTTTAGGGCATTTCTTTTTTATTGGTGAAAAAAAACTTTCAGTACTTTACAATTTTATTATTTTGCCCTTTATTGTCATACATGCCTTTTTTACTTTCTATTGGTTACTTGGTGGAGAATTCAAGAGGCATTTACCTGCCCTATTGTGCTTTTGTGCAAAAAGGAATCAACTATGTAGGTTTTGAATTACTAAACACGCGCGAAGAACACAATTCTCGACTTTGAACTTTATTGTTACGATACTTAAGAAACTGTTTAGCGAAAATATACTACCAGAAATATGTAGGGAATATCCCACAATGCTTTAATAAAGGGTTTAATAAATATAATAGTTATTGGGCTTTTAAAATAAATCACTTGCCCTTCTTCAAAAGCTTTAATAACATTATTTTTCGTAAGTGTGTAGGAAATCTACTTTCCACAACAAAAATGATGTAATGATTTGAAGGTAAAAAATAACAGATAATAAAACCTTTATCTCATTACTTCAAAAGTTCTTGAATTTTATCACAAACGAAATAGTGATTAGAGTTGTATTCAATGCATTGATAGTGATAATTTATTTATTAAGGGTATTTATTTATCGAAATATCTTACACAATTGAATTTTAAATTACAAATAAAAAAAAACAATCAATAACCTTTTCTGCTGACCGTACCTAAGTTGAATGTATATTTTATTGAACTATATTACAAGTTTCTTCCTAAAGAGCTTGCTAGTTAAACTTAACTCGGTTCACATATCTCTTACGAGATACGTTCTAATTTAGTCAGTTAAGTAGAAATAATCAAATGTAGGTTGAAAGGACATGCAATGTTGTGTTGAATTTAAAATACGGGTTAAAATATGTGAGTAAATTGTTCACTCCTAAATGTTTGGATTAAAAACACTTACTTCTTATTTTAAATTTTAGCAGAAAAAAGATGGCGGAGATCCAAACTTACGTAAAAAATATATATTTAAAAAATAGATATATTTTGGTATGTAATTTTTTCCGTGATATTTCCGTTAACTATTAATAATTGGGGAGAAGAAATTCTTCTTCTCAACAAATAAAAATTGGTTATAATCGATTTAGTCTCTAAAAAAATTAATAGACTAAATAAAGAAATAATCTAAAAAATATAATGAAATTACCCGGTGCAATATTTTATATGGCAATTTTTAAAATAAATTTGTTAATTTATAAAATTATTTACAAAAATAAATAATGAAATACAGTAAACGAAAAATTTGTTTTTTATTAGCTAAGTACCTACAAGAGCCGTGCGAAGTTGGGCACTTATTTAATACATATCTAAACCTTTATTATTAACAATAATAAGGTTGGTAATTGGTGTCATTGTTACCTGTTGTATATTAGGAAGCATAGCTAGTCTTTATTGGTCACTCAGTATATCCTTATCAGGTAAACAGGCAATATAAGAACATTACCACTTACACCCCTATTACCTTAACAAAGGAGGGTCGTGTGGACACTCCGGGTCCAGGCTTTAGAACCTACAGCCATATTTCGCGCGTGGAACTCAGGCGTGACTTCCACAATTCTGATGACCATATTCGGCCTTTTTCCATGGAAGTAAGAACTGTTACACAATTATGGTTTGGAGTCACGAAATTCTTAACTGGTGCCTAAATATATTCGGTATGACACTAGCTCTAAACCGATGGTCTTAATTGTAAAATACGCTAATTATCATTATTATAATAAAATTTTGTTAATTTTTTTACTGATTATCTTGATCATATTCATATGGTTTCTTCTACGTTTTTTTTTAATGTAAAAATCTGCTATGTAGATAAATAGGGATTACTATCCATATTCATATCACAAACTGTCCAGCTTGCTTTGGGTCAGATAAAGTAAGTTATGAGTGTGTGAAATATTATTATTATTTAGTACGACAAACACAAAAACTCTTTTTAAAAACAGTTACAGAACTCTCAATTATTTGATCAAATGAAAATCCGATACAAACCGTATTTTATTGTTTACCTCTTCTTGTCCATTATTTTAGTTCTAAACAGATTTAAGACGTTGTTTATTTAAGGTGCATTTAAAGCTTTGAAAAGGTTTATCAACATGGTATTTAATGCTCATTAAAAGAACATGTCGTAATTTATTTATAGCAAGAACACCGACTAATGAACCGCCATTATGACATTGGTGAAACCAACTTCGTTATTATCATTGACAAAGTTGTGAGAAAATTTTACTTGCTTCATTAATGATTTCAATTAGCGAATATAATTTTAAGCTCATAGCTTACTTTGTAAAAGCGGCATAATCTTTATCTGAAGGATAATATATTGGAATTGAAGTTCAGGTCGGAACAGAAACATAATTTGCCACACAAAAGACGGAATCATTTATTTATTAATTTAATATAACTTATAACGTAAGAGCCTCCATTATTTATTTAATGTAATGTTTTAATGAAGTAAATCAACTATAGATATAATAAATGAGCTTATATACACATATATTGTTATGTTGACAGCACTGAAGACAAGTATACTTGATCCATTCACAACGCTTCTAAATTAACACAAAGTACTAAAACAAAAGGTATTACGTAAAGGTATTATCAAAAGTCAGATAACAATCATTTAGCGATCAATTTTTACGTTTTGCATTTTTGGATAGAAAACGTGGCCATTTGTTAAAGTTATTATTTTGTTAAAATTTATCTGAGTGATGAAAAATCAGCCTTAAGTGGAGAAAAATGTGTTTTTAAAACATTCTAATTTTAAAAGAAGCAAACAACTCAAATAACTTAAAAAGTTCTGTTCCAATAATGTTCTTGTTAGTCTATTTATTTATAATACTACGCAATTTATTTATAACGTTGATAGTCGTGTTTTAATAACGAAATGGCTTAAAACATTCGTCTTACAGAAGAGGGTAGGAGACACTTTTTTCACACAAAAAAAATACTTTACTACGCTCTTCAGCAGATTTTTATTTATAATATAGGCAGACACTTCCTATTTTGGAATTAAATAACAAGTCCTTCACTTTTCATTACCGATCGATCTATGTTATGGATAACCATAGATATAGTCATGAGGCTGATGGCATTAAGGCCCATCAGTAGACATAAATCATAAAAAATCTTGAAACAGATGTATATTTGTGTGATAATCCGGTGAGGAAAATAAAACGTATTTCCATTGAAAGTATTAAATTATTGCAAATTAGTGAAATAAAACTTCGAGTTACAAATAGATGTTCAATCGATAGATGTGAAAAATTGTTAGAGAATAATAAAAGAAAAAAACAAAAGAAAAACGAAAATTTAAAAAAGGAATAATGTTGAGTCAGTCGACCTCCTTGGTTTTCTACACAATGCTATTCATGAAGGTTTATTTAAGATTTAGATTCATTGCTTCCATTTGAAATAAAGAAAAATAAACTTTATTTAATAATTACCAAAGCAGCTAAAACATTTAAGTACCCATTCAAGATTCTCAAAACACTGGCTTCAACAAATAAACACTAAGTGAGATATAAAATGGAACTCATCAAATATCTTCGCCAGTTCTGCGCATGGACATTAAGAGCAGTAAAATGCTTTGCTCTGTTTTGCAAAAGCGTCAATAAAAAACTGGTTTCCATTTAAAGCGATCTATGTGGGGTGCCAATGTAAGAAGATGCTCCGAAAAAAATTTCATCCATTATCACACATGGCTTTTAAGTGCTTACATTCGATGCCTAAATTCGAGGAACTCGTTGGCATTATTGATTTAGTCGTTCTAGTTTCGTTAACACAAAAAAATATATATTAGTATATATAATATATTAGTAATCTCCTTGCTTCGAAAGACATGTTACCACCGTTGGTGCAGGTTGTTATGGCAACCACTTTCACCAACCAACCTACATTAGACTCAAGAACCATCCCCGTGTGCAGTTAGCGCAATTGAAATAAAGTTTACAGCGTACTGAAGGGAAGGCCTTCTCAATGTTGTCTTACTACAATAAAAGAAAATACTCATTTATTGTTAATTTCATTACTAAACGCCTCTTTCTTATACCTAATGAACGTTTTAATATAATGTTGACAAAACTGCATTCCTTGCGTTATAAATTCTAATAAGCTTATTGCGCTTGCGCATACATACTGTACAGAAAATACTTCTAAATGAGATTATGATCTTCGCTTTTATAAGAAACTCTTTGATCCATATGATAAGACATATTAAAGTTGAACAAAATATAAATATGTCTAAATTGGCCTTAGAACTTAAAAATGTATAGTGAAAAGCGAACAAAGTAACCCAACCCAAGAAATTTCATATGATAGGGACTAATTTTTTTTTCTATAATTATAATTTATGCATTTAATAAATAAAGTTGGTGATTTATTTTAAGGTTCTTGTCTAAAATCTTAGTATGTTCGGGATCTAAGTCTTGAATAACCATTTGAATTTACTCAAAATGAGCACTAAAGTAATGTAACATAGAATTTCTTTTTGATGAGTATCCATTTTTAATGTCATTTTTATACGTTCTTTTAATGGATTACACGTATCTACTACTTAAATTTCCTCAATAACGTACTGTTTATTTGATACAAGAATTCAAACCGAATAGCTTTAGTCTTAAATCCGTTGCGTCATCGTGTCGATGATTCAAACTTCCCATGACTTTTAAAGTTGAAACACATCAATCAAATACCGATTCTAAAGTTGATATTTAGAGTTGAATTTTATTTGTAGCCTACAACACGGCTGCCATTGGTCGTAAACCGCGTTACAGCTTTTTCTTCTCTGGTTTCTTTTTATATTCGAGGATAGTGGTTAATGGTTGGTGCTGTAATTTTGGGAGAAGGGGAGTGGGGAGGGTAATTACAGGTCTACCTGTGTCATTGTCGGTGTCTTGCCAGCAATCCTAACTTTGGTTCGAAAATTGAATTTTTTAATTTTTTCCCGCTAATTTTCCTTCAATCACGTTTTTTATTAGTGTTGTGGTTGGTCTAGTGTGATTTAGGAGAGTGCTTTGTTTGTCTTTTGTAACAAAACGCTTTATTGTATTTTCCATTCATATAAATTAGTTTTGTTTGAAAATAATCGACTAAAATTAATGTCAATAATTTAATTTAGAAACTAATTTAAAATTACAATCGTATATGTTCATATGACAGAATATTGAAAAAAAAAATGGAAGAATAATATAACTCTTGAGCTATCAGCGTAAAATAATAAAGTTGATAATACGTATGCAGTTTCAGGTTTATTGGTAAAAATGTATCACCAACATGTGTATATAATACCAAAACCGTAATTTAATGCAATCCCATCTGTATAGGGCGTTTGAAATATAACAATTAAATTGGAAGCACAGTATTAATTATTATTTAGGTTCAACGGCCGGTTACTAAAAGATTTTATAATAAATCAAAATTTTGTGTTATTGAACAATGAATTCAGTACTCACTAACATTAAGGTAGTCTTTAAAGTTTAAAATAGTGTCTTAAGTATGCATATTCAAAATATTTGCCAAGTTCCATTATTATATTAGAATATTTACCAGATCCTCCGAGAGTAAACTTTATATATTCTGTACGGAGTGTACCCTCTGCGCATATTGTGTATATCCAAACTAATTTAACTATTTTTTGTCTGGAGCAATAAAAGATTGAGTGATGGAGAATAATCGGGCTTTTGATAAATATGATAGATGAGGTACCAGTTTAAGGTAAGATTAGTAACCGGAGTGAGAAATATGCTTTATAACAACTAGTTATTGGGCAAAAGAAATTAGGCTTACATCTATGGTAATTTTATTATAAAAGCTTTGTATTTTTCATATAATTGAGAACATAACGAACGAATAAATTTATTTGTCAATGAAATTTCGCTCGAAAATGTTATTATTTTCATTACAAATTTTTTACTTTTCTTAACAGTTCAGGTCAGAAAGGGTCAAAGATATAATTCGGAACGCTCTCTGATTTTGAGAATACAATTCAAAACGGTAACAACCGTGTGTGGTGTGGTCTAACCATGCTTAAGAAATCTGAAAGTTCTATTGAAACCGTTAAGTGACATCTATCAAATGTTCTCTCTCTCCCTCCATCTGTTATTTTTATGAAAAATAAGCGTTTATTTAAATATTGACAGCAGCTGATTATTTATTTATTTAATTTATAACATAAAACAGAGTACAATAAGTGTGGGACTCGACTGTGGCCGAGTCACTATTACCTTTTTATAATTATTTATTATTTTTTGTATAATCACTCAAATTCTTGTTTTGTCCTTTTCACTTCTACTTGTCATTATTGCTTTCTTGTTGTTACGTAGTCTGGTTTTACAATAAACCCATTTTCCTTATATCGTTCACTCGCCTTTTCATTATTTAGGAGATACAGTCCACTAGTGGTCCGCTTCAGCGATTATAATATACAGCTGCAGGCTGAAACTCCTCTTATAAGTGTAAACAGCATGCACAGACAGTTGAGACAACATTAAACACAGATAACACTATATTAATTTCAAATAGCATTAAACGTTTTCAATAACTTTATTTATTAAACAATAAAAATGTTAAATTAGTCCCAGATAGTACACAGTAAAATTTAGCATAGAATGTCAACTTTATCAAAGATTGAAAAAAATTGTGAACACATCGCTTAGTATGTAATATTTCTATATAGTAAGTCAATTGAAATCCCTTTGTTTACTCAACCAGGTTGTTATTCATCAGTCCATCAAAACAGCGTTCCACGAAGCGTAACCTCGAAGCCTATAGTATTCATTATTTCCAAAAACACAAATGATACACGAGCAACTCCACTAGGTATGTTAATAGGACCCCGGGCCTTGTAATTTAGTTTCATATCATTACGCCCGGAACACGCCGGATTTTGACGGATAATGACGAAAAAAAGCTCACAATAATGACGGATAAAAAATACGGAGCCATCTTTGTCTAGCTCGACTGTCTCGTATACGGTCAACAACAGCGTAAGTATAACAATTGCGATGCAAAATCGCTTTTATCGCTGTAGTTATAAAGACTGTACAAAAGAAATGAAGTTGTACATTTGATATTCTATGTTCTTAAGTACGCTTCAGCGTTTTTGTTCGGATTTCTGTTCAAACAAACGATTGGTAAGTTTAATGTTGCTGCAAATTGTTTAACTGTAGTTTGGAACGAGAAAAATATAATTCATGTTCGTAAAAAGTGTGGAAAAGAAGTATCAAGGCCGACTTTTCAAACTTCTAACAAATCACGTACCATTCTAAAATATTTAATGGAAAGAATCTAATATGTAACAATAGCAAGTAAAATATGTAGTAAAGGTCATGTTTCGGTTCTTTCAACATAACGCAAATCAAAGAAAACCATTTTGAAATTAAATAAACCTCAGTTCTTTGTAATAAGAGTCAATTTTGTGTGAATAGTGCAGTAGTAGTTGTATTTTTAAGTTTTGATAAAGTCTTAAAGTTTATCTGTTTATTTAAGCTTTCTATGAATACTTCTCTTGTTATATATATTTTGATAATATCCTTTAGTTCTTAGGGTTGTCATTTTTATGTTGCATTACGGTTTTGAGTTAATGTTTTTCCTTTTGCGGTCGAGAATTTCTTTGTTCTCATTTCGTCGGTTTTCAAAAAGTCTAACCAGTAATAAGACGAACTGCCGAATAACTGAAATAAAACCTCAAAAGACGGCTAATCTCTCACATCTTGTAACACCCACACCAATGTATCTATCGATGGGAGGATCAAAGATTTTTAATAAAAAAAACCACACAAAAAAGGACCGGTCTACCTTCGCTGGGAAACATTATGTTACAGAAATAATCCACTAATTTCTATCTAATGACACCACTGCAGAGTAACCTTGTAATTTTAAGGAGGTTTTTTCTTCCTATTTGGTTTTAAAAACTCAATAATGCCGTGTCGGCTTTGTCGTGTTAGGGAGAAGTAATCTTCAGCGGATTTTTCTAGGAATAGCATAATTAGTGAAATCAGTAATAACATTTAAGTTATACAACTTTTGACACTGTTCGTCAGATGAAAATTTCACAACTGGGCACTTTTTTATATATACATGTTATAGAACAATCAATTCGTTCAAGTTCATTTGTTAAATAATTTCATATCTGACTTAGTCGGGTTGCAATTGACCTGCCGGAGGGCTGCCAGAGCTGTTCTATGGAAGATAAAGTTTATATAAATTTGTGCTATCTAAATAATGAAATTGTTAATGTTTAATATCAGATAGTTAATGATTAGTATTTAAGTAAGGTTATCAGGTAATTCGTGAATCATTCTCTCTTCATTAACATTTAATAACACTAAGCTATATATGAAATTTAGTCTTAAAAATAATAAATTCGTATGTGTATAATCTGTCGCGTCCACTTAATTCGTTTCTAGAATTCCACCTGGAGACGTCCCTATCTCTAGTGTGTAATTTAGGGGCAATTATTTACCTTAATCCGTGGTTCGCGTGGTAAGAGTTAAGTTGTCAGGATAATAACCTCGTTTGAGAAATGTGTGGAGGTTTCGTCCGTTTGTTGTCACGAACGTAAACACATTGCCAACGCGACAACTTTCTGTGACTGACTAGACGTAAAAGACACGTCTACACAAAGGCGTAAAGATAATAAATCTTTAGCTACTCCACAGGCTTCTAGCAATAGATCTATTACTAAACGTAACAATCAGTATCTTGAATTATACTGTTACTACATCTCCGGTGTAGTCTGTGATTATGTGTATTTTAGTAGATATATATTATTTTAGTAGATGTATACATGCTATCATTAAGTAAGTACCTATTACGTATGAATATATTTAGTATTTGTATGTAACATGAATTTTTCATTTATGTATTCGTCGCAAACGTCCCTCGAGTACTTTATTTTTAGTCCTGTTCATCCTAAGGTTTCTTGGAAGAGATCGCTTTAGCGATAAGATCGCCCTTTGTACAAAGTTTGTTAAATGTTCTATGTATATTCAATTCTATTCTATACACAATTATCATTAATTATTTTATTTTGTACATCAGAGACAGAGACGAAAAATGAATTGTAACCAGTTTTTGTTGTGGCCAAAATGGTTTTGGTGTACGGAAGAGCTGGTAATGGCTTATCCCTAGGTATACATAATCAAGATCAATCACTGGGAAGTCGAATAACGCAATATTCTACTACTCAGAAGGTCACCTTACCAATAGTGCGTTACTTGGAAGAAATGAATATAATGCTAAATAAATTCGGAAGACAATTTGCTCAAACAAGCTAGTAGGTGTTGTATTTCAAATGTCGGCTAAAGATCGAATCTTACGAAATGTTAACCCATATAAGCAAACAACACCTTTACACTATACTGTCGCAACAAAGTATCAGCCAATCTTTATCCATTATCATGGACCATATGTCTATAAAACAATGGCTATCATTGCAATAAAATTAAAAGCTTCAATTAAAAAAGGTTTTATTTATTTAAAGGCCCGCGGGATGCCATTTGCGTCGGAATTAATTGAAAAAATAATTTGTTGAGCGCGTTTGCAAACAATTTGTATGTTTATTTGCGGGCAAGTTTGATGATCGCTTAGCCTAAAGGGCTCTGAGCAAATTGATATGCTTTCTGATGATAACTATAGCGTTTTTAATTGAGTCTAATACATCAGTCGGCATATAAAATGTGAGGGAGGTCCATTTCTTATCCTTCGCACATCAATAAGACCTCACACTATTTATGTTAAGTTGTAGTAATGTATTCAGAACAGTCTATAAGAATAATTATGTCTACTCTGCACTATGCCTTTATTAAATGAAAGTAGTTGTATTTCGAAAATTGTCTTTTTTACGCTTAGGCTTAGTTTTTTAAAGCTATTAGTAGTTCCGTTGTGTTTTGTCCATTGTACTCGATGATATTTTTAATTGATTACAATTAATTTTATTACCCTGGAAATCATTAGAACGACTCAAAGGAGATAAGCCCAATTTAACGAAATTAGCTCCCAAGTGTACTTAAAAAAGTAGTGAGTGTACTTTAATGCGTTGATATAATAAATAATATTATTATACCAATATTTATTAAGGTTTTAACGACATTGTTTGTTTCTTTCAGGTACGGAGTTAATTCGTCCATAACGGTTAGCAGTTAATCCATATTATTACTGCCTTATCTACCGTAAGTGCTTTTATGACATTTTTTGTAAATTATTGCTTAATTTATTTGAACAAAATTAATTTTGTTCTTAGTTAGAAGAGACAGTGCTTAAAATGGATCCACCCTCTCTAGTTTTTGTATAAATAAAACATCTTTCTAATATAAATAATTACAATTAAATATATATAAAAAAAAACGACGAAATTCATCTGAGTGATATTTTGATATCGATTAAGCATTATGATTTTCAATATCAATTATTGTTTTCTCATGGTAAATTGTTAATAACCTATAGACACTTGTATTGCCAGAGTTGTGACAAAATAATTAAGTTAAAAAAAATTGCTAGTTTAGTTTTAGTGAAATTAAACCTTAAATAGTTTTACTAATTTCGGCATTACATCAAATCTATAGCATGATATTGCATTGATATTGCATGATCTTGAAATAATCAATAGACTTTGTGATCGGTCAACGGCCTAGCTTTTAATTTATGTAAACTGGTACTTATCTTTTTCTGACTAACAAGCCCCCATAAATTGTGGAAATAAAATTAATTTAATTAATTAAAAATGATATTATTAACACAGGGAAATGATATAAGTATCACAGACATTCTTTGGGGAAGATAATTTTACAAAGTAATGCCTTTTCTAAATAAAAATCTACCAACGAAGAACATTTGGACTAATGACTACATACTAAATAAATATTTTTGTTTTAATATCATCTCTAAACAAAACGAGCAAGTTCATGTCTTAATTGATAGGATTAATGAACATTTTCATGTCCAATAGTATTTGTCATCCGATACCAATGTTGTGAGCATATTTTTTTCTCGCCATTTCTAGAACCGGCTCTGTTTTGTTGTTTAAATCTAAACAGGTTTATAGGGACGTATCATTAATTTGTAGTTAGTGAGTGTTAATGGGGACTCATAATCACCTAATCCTCTTTAAGTCGTTCACTGAGTGTTAGCTCATTAAATAAAATTATAATTAATAATGATAAGGTATTTTTGTCTGCTTGAAATTAGAATTTTAAATCAAAATGAAGAATTAAGATGATTAGACGCACTACTTTCATTAAAGTTTCATTACCGTTATTGCCTAGAAATAAACATTTTTTTAAAAGATCTATTTAACGTGCCTTCTAATAGCTACACAGTCCCAAAATCTTAACAGGACTTCCAGTTTAAACACCTTTGTCACTCTAGACACTCACAAGCACTAAATATTCCTGACATTTTCAGATATAGAAAATTACGTGATTGTAATGTAGCTGGTTGAGGTAAATTTTAATCATATATTCGTACCTCTACTTAAAGTAATTTTCCTCATAAATCAGTAGTCTTTCTGGTGAAAAATTTCGTGATGTCAAAAATATGTAGCTATCCTTATCATTGTAATAATTTTATAAGAATTATGTCACTTTAATAGAATAAAAAAAAACAGAAACAAATACACATTTATTACCATGAAATTAATTTCATACAATCATGTTTCTTAAATATACGAGTGTTATTATAACATTTATGGTGTATTACAAATACAAATTACTGATTTAGTTACGGTGGTTACGTAAATATTTTGATGTTCAATTTGTGGGAACGTTGCGTTTGAAGCGCCCCACCTTAATTTTAACGGTTGTGTTATGTGTCGATTGATTTCTTTAAAACCAAATTGTTTTATCGCGTTTTTGACTTAAGATGAAGTTCTTATAGTCTTTTGTATAATATCTTATTTTATAGTTTTAATTAAATGTTCAACATTACAACGGTTATTCTTATTTTACTGTACCATTATTAAACCTAATATCATGTACTTATAGACACTTGTAAATGTTGTCAGGAAATCAACACGCGAATATAGGCCTTAACTAAATGAAGTTATTTATAAAAACTAATACTATCTTAAGCATAAAATATTTGATTTTAAAAAAAACAAATAATGAAATACTACTGATATTTTGACACCATTGTAATTCTTTTTACATCAGTATTTGTTCTGTGTTATCACACTGGAGGATTAAAGAGGTTATTATATTTAACATTATTTTTGCTTTTGCCGCATAATTTTGAGATGTACGAGTAAACCTATACATTTCTGGAAAACATGTTACGTTCAAAATATAATTATATTTCGACACATGACTATATGTTATAATATGCGCACGTGATTACGTTTCATAATCAAACAGAAAAAGAAAAATAGTGTGAAAAATGTTAAACGTTTAATTTTAGAGGTTTTTGTCTATAGTCATTATAATTTAACGCCATTAAAATTTTAATATAGATGCCTAAAATTGGTAATAACCATTCAAATCAATATAGATCGTCGCCTTAACGGCTATGCGGGTAGTTTAAAACTTGTTTCCATTATTAGCGATTCGTTATCCCCCTACACCATTCTGTCAAAAGTCTCGTGTACCGAATCTAGCTTTAATCATCATTTAATTGGTACAAATTGTGTTTGATGATGCTAGTGTTAATGACCTCACGTGATTTGTCTGAACCGGAAAATAATTAGTAAAATCTTTGATTGTTTTGGTAATTTTGAAGAGACCTCACTTTTTTTGCTGTAGGTCACTAAGCAAAAAGAAATTTATGTCTATGAAAAGATTCTTAACATAAAATTAATGTAAGTTGTATTTTACAACAATATTAATAATAAGGATGATTCCTCTTAAAATCTTTTATTTGAAGTAAAGAAACGAGTTCCAAATTTTAATTTGTTTCACATTTTAGTTTGATTGGTTCATATAATTTTTTTATGGGAGTTCGCCTTCGTAAAATATGGTTAAATATTTTTGATAAAAGTTAAATCTCAAACATTAATTTTGATATTATTTAAGATAACGTCAAAGGTCAGATATCTTATGATGTGTTTAGAAAATATTAAGCTAATTTAATTTAATACGGTTTTTATAGTCGAATTTTGTACGATTATGGTTCTATGTTTTAATTCATGATTTTGGTATAAATTATTTTAAAGCTTAGCAAATATCTTTACACAGCCTGATGATATGTGGAATCTATATGCGAAGATAGTGCTATAGAAGCTAGTGCATCATGCTATATACTGCCTTAGCCATCTCCTAGCAGGACTAAAACGCTTTTTCATGAGCGATACGTGTGCCGCTAAGAAATTCGCTCTAGAAAGGAGTCACCATTCAACCTGGGGAAAAATATAAGCAAAATTAATTTAATTGTACCTACTGCTTGCAAAATTGTAACAAATTGTTTTATGTATCTATATTATATTTCCGAGTGCACTTACGATAAACTGTATTATAATTGAACAAAAATTATTGAACCTTCATTTTAATTCATTAAGTATAATAAAAAACTGTAGCATTTAAAAAAGTATAAAAATGTAAGGTTTATTTACATTCCTACTTCTGTAATGTAAAATCGAGAAACAGAATATCTAGCATATTTCCTTAAAGCAGAATATGTGCCCTTATTGGTAACTAGCTTAGTTCTATAAATTTTGGTCTATATTTAGTGAAGATTAATTTTGAAGATGAAGGAGAATTTTTTTTGTAAGATGGTTCTAGAAAAAATGAATAGAAAAATACAAGGCGTATAGAAATATATTAACAAGTAAAGCCAAATGCATTATTATAAATTAAAAAACTCTGCGAAATAAACAGTTTAAAAAAATCTCTTCGAAAGCGGTAAGCAATAGCGTTATGAAAATGTTTAATAACATTTTTGGTAACAATCAAATAAAATAATTGAAAACTGACTTCCAAAAAACCAAAACGGTAAATACAATTTAAATTGATTAGGTAGTCTTTTTTAAAAGTAATTTTTGAGTCGATGCTTCATTCTCAATTATTTTTTCTCCTCCTTTATTAAGTCAGTTCAAACAAAATTTGGAACTGAGATAAACAGCAACTAAACAACGAATTATGATTTTAAAATTTCTTGAGTAAATTCGATTAAATCTCTGTAAATAACTTATTATTACTTTATCACAATACGGCGCGGAAAGTTATCGATTATAATTTTTATCAATTTAATAAGATTTTAATCGATACTTACAGTTTGAGTCGTTAATACGATTTTATGGTTAAGATGCTAAAGACTGATGAAAGTAATAAAAGCGGACAAAGTCTCCTCTTTCGGTTAAAATGAACTGGCGACGGCAAATCCAGCAGGGCAGCTGGCTTATGAAAATCTCTTCTATCGCCTGGAAATAAGATCCATCAAAATATAAAATAGTTGCGTTCGGTATTACGTCCATTGTACAATTACGTTAGATATCTTTTACATAACAGTTATTTTAAAATGTGTATTTAAATTTAAGATAGATACACTTAGTCGTAAAAGTCATATTGTAATTTTATAATCTTGATCACTATATTTTTAAACATTTATGAATAAATCTAGAAAATTATGCAAATATTTATTTATTTATATTTCAAAGTTTTTCTAACGTATCTTTAGGGTATTTTAATAGTGGCAAGAATATCATGCTTAAGTGATAGAAAACATAAGTTTTACGTTACAAATTCATATGTAACTAAGGTATAATATAATCCGTAAAAGTGAAGACGTTTCTATTTCACGGAAGTATAAGGCGACAAAATTAAGAAGGTAGTGTTATTTGATGGAATTAAGATGCTTTTGTAAGTGTATTCCTTTGTCTGTTTGTTTGCTTTATAGATTCCACAAAATAAACCAGTATCAAGTTAATTATTAATTACACATTCTAATAAATAAATTAACGAAAAAATAATTAAAAAAATTAATTTTAATTATTTATTCACTCTACGGTAACGAATTATTGTTTTAATAATGGCTTAAAAGCTGTTCACTTAAAACGTGAAGGAGTAAATGTACAGTCAGCTTTACAAATAAATGATGATCAGCATAATGGCGTTTCCCTGATACCAATTTTAATCTTTTAAGCATCGGCATTTGAAAATACACATTTGGTTTTTAATTCTCTGTGTTAAAATCCAAATAAAAAATAAGCTAAAAGTCTTTATATTGGCGAAGTGTTAACTTGATTTGGAAAAGAATTATATCCCTTTCTTATTTAAATGGAATGAAAAGGATACAGATACTTGAATATTTATCAAATGAATGACGACAACTTGTCTCGCAATGGCGCGAATTTTTGAAAAAACATCTTACGCTAAGAACAGGAATAATTGTGTCCTATTTCTTAAGTCTTAATGTTCCCGTAATTACACTCTGGAAAGAAGAATATAATAATATGTTTAGATAGAAGTCTACCTATAATTTGTTAAAATATGAATGAGGTTGAATTATACGAGTTAACTGGAAGAGATCTATTAGAGATACCCCCCCCTTGCATATTACTGTATACTTTGATTTTTATTGCATTTGGTACAACATATTTTTTTAGAAACTCATTTCATCAGGCGTAGTACCACAACTGCGTAAAAATTTTGTACGTTAGATATTACTTTTGCCGACTGTCCCGGTGTCTTGTTCATTAATCCCGCCGCTGCTGTCTACTTGAGTGACAGTTCAATAAATGTACTCGTGTTATGGCTTCTAAGTGGACGATTGTACTATGATTAATTGAGCATAATTTTTACCGTTATACACCTATGCCTATTACTGTGGGGAAACTTAAAACTGTTTTGCATCTCTGCATATTTTTTTTTTATTTTTTTTTTAAATTTAATCATTTACACATGACAAATAAAATCCTAGAGAAAGAGATTGCTTTTAAAGATAAGATTCGATCTTTGTACACAATTTGTATATTATTTCTTATGTATTTATTTATAAATTGGTCGATGGAGTATAAAACTATATTCTTTTCTATTCTATAAAACACAGATAATATAATGGATAGTAAGCGCAAGGATAAGCTAATTCGTTGTTTATTCGCAGGACTATACATGTTTTAAGTTTTAAATTTTGTTGATGTCATTTAATTAATATATTTCACTTAATCACTTTGGGAAAATAATAAAATTTAGATATAAATGAACGGAAACAGTACAATTGCTTGCAATAATGTTTTGTCTCGCGTTAACCTTTCAAGCCGTACAATCCAGACATGATTAGTTTTATTGTGTTGGTATTTTGTGTTGTTTTATTGTGTGTTTTATTGTGTTGCCCGGGAGTAAGTATATCGCGACTCAACGCATTAAATGTTATAATGAACAATATCCACCTATCATCCGCGACAGTGAAAATTCACAGATCTATGGTAAAGAAGTCGTGTCTATAATAACTCTAGTGTGTCCAGGGAAAATTATAATTTGATAAGATTCTTAATTCAATTGGCTATATATTCTCAGATACACGGAATTATCCATTGTTAGTTATGCGGATTTACACTAACCCTAACGATATAAAGATTATTTTAAAGGCGTTTTTTAAATGAATAAAAATTTTCGATTTTTTGATTTGATTTTGATTTCATAGGCTAACTTTACCATAGGTTAACGGTCAGTACAATTTGTTCTGCTGATAGAGCTCTGGCCATCATACTTGTTCAAGTAAACAACACTTCAAAAAAGTGTGCAAAAGAACTTTATGGGATGAGGGCTTTCGAGAGCAAAAATTATCTTTATTATCCATTCATTAAATTTGCGTTGCATATTTTTCTTTTATACGTTTAAGCCTGTAATAGTGAAATATAAATGTCGAGCATTCCTACGAGCTGTCAATAATTTTAAAGAGCAAGAATCGGCCGCCGCCGCGGGCGCTGGCTTGGCACGTTGCGATGCGCGCGTGCGGGACTCCTGCGCATAATTGAGCGCGCTTTGTTCGCGTTAACCCGTTCGCGCAATCGTTTGTACAGTTTTTTAACTTACCCTGACGATTATATTTCTTTTTTGTTGACTTATCCAATATTATTGGTTTTGTACGATCGACTCCAGTATTTCACATATCTGTGTTGTATTAAATATTTTTAAGTTGAAAAATATTAAGACAACATTTTCAGATCTTTCCATACTGTATGGTAATAATAATAGCCGTGTTTTGGATATTAGTTGTTCGCTAATACATTGGGCATAATTATAACAAGCATTGCAAACATTAAATATATGAAAGTAGTATGTGTGTTTGAATGTTTGTGCGTGAGCGTATATGTTTGTATGTGTGAATGTGTGTTCATTGGTGGGCTTATAACCCCGTTTGTGGTCTGTGGGTGTAAAATATTGCAAGGATTACTGCAACACCTTTTCTGTGTGTTCGTAATCAATTGTTAGTAGCCAGCTATTTAATTTTAGTTTATAGTTATGTTTGTTTAACTAACAAACATAACTATGGGATATTAACACTATGTATTCTATTGCTTGTTGACGAAATATGCTTCCAAAAGTGGTTTTGTAGGCTATTGTGGGATAAGTTAGTTATCTGCGTCTTCTCTTAGGAGGATTGATTGGTTTTAGCGGAACAGACCTATGTTTTCTGAGCTTTGTTTTTAGAATGCTATTAAGGTCGCCAGAACTCACTGTTTGAGTGTTGTGTTTATACAATATGGTTGCCGCTTGCATCTTGTCAGTTATCTCGAAGATAGAATAGGGTTCACTAAAAAGTTACAAAAATAATTCTAATCTCACATATATTAAAGTTAGTTTTGCATTTTATTACATATTTATAAGTATGAATATGGTACTTATTAATCCTATGAGTATAATGCATTATGGTGAAAAAGTAATAGATGAAATTAGCTTGCGCATCGTCTTTAATATCAACAGCACGATATATAGCAATTATTAATAACTGTTAATTATCTTTTGTTAATAACATCACTTGTATTCGATTATAACACTTCAAAGCTGTTATATCACGATGGATTTTATGATTATTGATATAGTAATATCAGTTTTGTATTCTACAATCACCTTGATTTTAATCAATGATAGTAAGTACGTGGTAATTTAACGCATCTGAAAATATTTTCGAGTTTATATGAAACGAAAAAGATCATTGGGTTTTTTAATAGCCTCATATGATTTTATAAAGTACGTAATTAAAGAACTTACGAACATTTAAGGACGCCCTGCAATCGATCCCGAGCATATTCTAAATGCAATTGGAAATTCGCAGACCCAATGTCGTTAATTTTAATGGAGTGTATTTTAATTTGTTGCTATCTTCAAAATAAATCTTTTTTAAAGACCATTTCTTCTTACAATAGATATTAAAATTTGGCAAAAATCTTTAGTTTTCATGTAATCTCTCTCTATGTTTCCTACATAAAAACCCGATGAGTATTAAACTAGAGAAATATTTATTATTATTAAATATAAAGGACAGGAAAATAAGTCCAGTTATATTATTAATATTAAAATAATTTATTTTTTATTTAACTATCATTTGTTAAATAGGTTATTTAAATTATATAGTTTCAACATATTTTTTTAAATAGTTTTCCTTTTTTAAGAAAATATTTATTATAATAATTTGAGGAAATTATTGGTTAAATTAATATTGTAAAAATTAAGACAAAGTCAAAGTAAAAGATAAAATATCTTTTTTAAATAGATTCATTTACTAATTTCTATTAAATCGCCATAACAGGGAATATGTATGAGAAAAATAAATAAATGTAATTAAAGATATAGCACTAGTAATTGTGATAACTTTAAAAACAAAAGAAATACATATTTGGTATAGTGTCAACGGAATCATCCAATATTTTCGCGTTATATATATACTTTCAATGATTATTTACAATGGCGTGCATTAAAATACATATCAGGCCGCATTGGGTGGTTCACGGGCTCATATATTGAGCGTACAAATTAAGCTTGCTGCCAAAAATAATTTATCAATACGGGACCGCGCCAATTATTCACGCTTTTGACAAATGGTGGCGAGCAGGGATGTATATTTCACGGATTTGTGATTTGGCCATCGGTAACGTATTTCATTGTATATTGTTCGTGATATATTTGGGGTTACATTTTTTGGCCACCAGTATAAAATGTGTGTGATATCTCAGTGTGTTAATGTGAGTCATTGGCTTAAGGATTTATTGATTTTGTGAATTTTGTTATTAAAGTATTTATAGTAATATTAAGTTTGTGCTTTTAGTACGCATATTTACAACAGAGAGTATTTTTGAATTCCTTTTATGTGTTAAAGATAAATAATATGATTTTTATCTATTCTTAATTGTTTAGAATATACAATAAATAGTAAGAATATTTATGTTTGAGGTGCTGTCAAAAGGTTTAACCTAAATAATAAAGTTATAATTACATGGTTTAATTTAATTTTTATTTACTATTTAACATTTCGTATCGATTAACTCTAGGCATGTGGTGGACATATGCTTATAGTGAACTTAGATATAACATTGCAGATGGATTCATTTATTTGATACTTGGTCTAAAATTATAATGTAATTTTTTAATTACGTAAGTAATATTTTATACTCTACTTATGAAACAAATTGTGAATACTGGAAACGAACGTGTGATGTAAAAAATAATAATCTTTGGAACCACATAGCAAGCAAAATAAATTCATTTCACATTGCGTAGTAAATTGTACAATTTACGCATTGAAATAGAAATATATGCCAATGTTATTGTTTTGAAGAACAATGAACAAAAGGTTTTTTTAATAAAAAGTACAACAAATTAAGGTAAGCAGTAGGAAGTGTCCATATGGTGGTATAGCTAGCGCAGCATGTGACTTACTGCTCTAGCAAGATTTACCGTGTCGTATCAAAAGCCAAATGCCTTCCAGTCCTCTTTTAAAGGAGTCCATGTTGTGTGGGTGTTCCGGTAAGGAAATCATTGGTTGTTCTAACTTTGGTCAATCTTCTTCAACTATAAATTTTGTAGCAGTAATTTGTATTTGGAAGTTTGGGTATATCAAGATATATCTGCCCATACGCTAAACCGTAAACGACAATACGCTTCAATAATTTTACCTTACAATTTCACATTTATAACACTCATGTATACTATTCATTGAATATTCCAATGCTTAATTAATATCGTGTATTACTAAAGTTTTGATTTTCGAAGTTCAATGGATACGTGAATATTGATTACGCAGTGGAGTAGATAGTTCTAATTATGCTTCTAAGGCTCTATAAGAGACGAGAGATACCCGCCGGTCAACGAACCCCACAGACCTAAAACGTTATAGACCCGACATGAATATGGTGGAAATTGAACCCTGTCCTGATTGTATTAATTTGTAAGAGTAATATCATCACAAATTTTGTAAAATGATTCATTATTATAATTATTATTTCTTAACGATTTAAAATGGACGTAGAACTTTTCTACATATCATGTTATTCATAGTGATTCAAACCATAACATGGAAATATGAAAGGATTTTAAATAGTTTATACAAGAAAACAAAATAATGTTATAGACACCGCTTGTATGTAATAGTAAAAATTACATAATTATGATTTCTATTCAGTTATTTACCTAGTGTTATCATATATTGTAACAAAGACGCACAAAATTTAATTACATTTAACTGTAGTCAGTACAAGCAATCCTAATATGGATATATATATTTTTTGTCAAGTCTGTACTTTTCATAGCTCTAGCTTCGTAGCTATTATATCACGGTGTACGACGCGAATGTGCTGTGTTACCGGCATACTTCTCGAGTCTCATTGGATATCTTTTTAGTTCATTCTCAATTATTGTATCTCATTGGGTGATTTGTCAGACACTTTTGTACAACCGTACTTGATTTCAAAGAGTTTCATTTAAGTTTTTGCGAATTATTAAAAAAAATATACAAAAAGGCGGGAGGATAACGCTTTCACAAATTACTTTAGTTATTTTACAAAATTGGCTATTCGAGTTTTTTATTTGTACTGATTTTTAACCACAAACCTATTGTTATTTGTTAAATGAGGAAAATGGTAGACATCTGTTATCGTGAGGATAATTGGCACCTAAACATAGGGGACACGTAATTTTATGTCATACAAATTGGTGGGAAGGGTTTTTACCAAAGTCCTTTGTATTCAAATAGTTGAACAAAGAAGCCAAGTATAATTATCGTAATAATACAGGTAATAGGGTTTCAATTATCAGGTAATTAAGGATAGGATTTTAGGCTTTTACACACACCGCAATTATTTTACGACGATAACAATAATATGGGTGCAGTCTATTGTTTTAGTTACGCTGTGTTTGATTGCTATATAAAAATGACGTGCTTAATCAATTTACTGTCTTTAAACAGTTTTTTGACAGCAGTTAAAAATGATTAAATCGCGACTGGAGGTTCTATGGGGATTAGCAGTGGCATTGATTTTCCGAATAGCGACTGAATCTCTTCGTGTATGCTGTCTTTAAATAGATTTTAAGACAGCATACACGACGAGATGAGAATATAAATAAGTTTACCCTAATTATATGTGACTGTGACTTAAATTGGTCCTAATAATTTTGAATCCAGATTCGTTAGGTATCTTGTTAATATTTCTTGAAATGCTACGCCCAATAATTTGCTTCATCCATTATTTTTTTATAAAATAAGTACGGAGTTTAATGTGAAATTAGTCTTATCGTGACACCAACGCATTAGAACACAAGACCATTTTTTGTCTCTTATAATTTTTGTAAAAAAACTGAGACAAAATATATTTATCGCCGGTTTTTGTTGCATTCGTCATTTGGTGTCTCCAAATAGCTTGATTGAAGCTCAGAATAAAGATACGGGTAACTTATTTTTTGTACATTTCTAGCTTCCATTTGTTAGGTATGTTTATTATTTCAATGCTTGAAAAATAAATAATATTCTTGTGAATAGCTTTGGTAAAGAACTTACTATTATATATGGCGTGGCGTGGCATGGCGTGTCTAAATTAATCTAAGTATTTTGTATTTAATTTATAAGCATAATACTTGTACAGTCCAGTAAATAATAGAATAATTAAAATACATCTTGCCTTTGTTTCGCTTTTTCATGTTTCTCTCTACTTCGTTTTCTTACTTCCAATTTATTTATTTATTTTTCGTTTTCTTTATTGAAAAACATATATTTATGTATGTTCATATAATGGAATTACAGGGCCCTATGCTATGGGACAACCTTTACCCACGATCTGGAACATACATTGTTTTTTTGTTAAAAAATTTATTTGTCCTTTCTCAGGGTATACAATCATTTATCATACCAAATTTTGTCCAAATGGATGGGGAAGGGGTTTAGTCGTGAAAACAAGAGACGATCACAGTTCCTTTTAGATTTGTAATATTACTATGGATTTTTGATTCATAAAAATAGTCACTAAACTCTACCGCAGAATCTCTTTCGTTGGAGGGAATGCTGTAATAAATAGCGGGTATTGCAATAAACTTTATGCTAAATAACCTTTCCTATTGTACATGGATATATCATCAAGCACTGTCCTGACCACTCGTATTGACTTCTACCGGTAACTGGCTGTTACTGTACTATACTGACACGCAGAGAAGTAATAAATCAATATATGTTTACGCACATGTCGTTTCCTATGTAGTATAACATTTACCATTGGTGCTGTCATGATAGACGGAGACAAAAAAATGTTGTGTATCGAGGTCTTACTGAGAATTTTAGTCTTGATGTATCTAGAAAAAAAAATCCATAATTATTAATGTAGAATTTCAGGGATACTGACATTCCAATTTTGAAATATTGTTTTAAATTAAGAAGCGACAATTTGACGACTAATAAATAAATCAGCTCTCAGAGCTTAGATCTATCTGCAAGATTCGACTTTTAAATTTGACATAGCTGTTTCTTCGATACAAATTTTGATATTATAAGTCTACAAAACGGTTGTCTTGTTACAACATCAGAAAATAACAGTATCATACGATGAAAGTTAACTATATACAGAGAACCATTATAAAATCTCCCGAAAAAATGAACATTGTCACTGTAGAATAGAATTTGTAATGTAATTATTAATTAACATTAGTTATTGTAAGTATGGATTAATTTTTTGTCCTTTTTGTAGTACATCTTTAATAAATAGTGAATACAATAGACAGTCCAGCCCCCTCTTTGTCTAAATTTGAATCCAAGGCTATCGCTTTCATTTTGGTGTACTTAGCACTGCTGCTTAACTGTGTATCGGTGTAACATTTCGCTTTAGTTCACAGTAATGATTTTAAAGAAGAAAGCTATCGCGAAAAGACTCAAGTTCTTTTAGTCACTTGAGACTTGGGTTTACAGTCAGCTCTGGGAATATTTTGAGAATACACTTTAAGATACTTATACATTTTTATATGCGTTATGGTAAGCTTTATTCTAAGGGCTGAAGCTAATATGCAGTATTTTCTAAACCAAATATCAAGCATAATTTAACATAGATTTTACGAAACTTTTAGTTTTATATATAAAACTAATTTGTAATATTAACTACAGCCTCCTCAAATCCCGCAACATCTACAACTTTAAATCTTCTGTGTATAACTAAAAAGAGCTAAATCACTTAACGAATACCCACGTACAGTCCACACGTAAAATTGATTTGTATGCGAATTTGTTTTATGTAAATTTTGCAGTAGAATTATGGGATTGCATACAGAACATTGTTATGGTCGTCGCGAGCTGATTGTATGTTAAGTCAGGGTTCGTTGTTCGGGTGACGATACCCATCATATAATAGTTATTGTATATTAGGCATTGTATGACTTAGTATTATGTTCGTACAGAATATAATAATATACGTACTTAAATACTTCGTGTCAATTGTACATTTTCTTTTACTTTTAACTTGCTCCGTACTGTATATGTATTTTATTAGTTCCTTCCAAGTAAAAAGGATCAAAAATTTTTGATTATATCATTCATTAACTGTTACAACTAGATCTTTGAAAGGGAAGGCGATAATAACCTCTCATGAGATATCTACAGATAATTTCAAGTAATCTCTTCTTACTGTAATTCATGCAGAACTGTAAAGCTATAAGACAATTCTTATGTAGGATTTTGCATACAAATACTGATTAGTTAAATAATATACAAATAATAAGAATACATTATTTTACTTTTAGATTTATATTTTTGTGTACATAAATTAATTAATTCAAATTATTGTATGAATTAAATATTATGCGACGGTAATAGTGACAAGACTTCAATTTTATACAGTCGTTTTTTGGCGTACAAGATCAAAATTTTTGGCCACAATAATATTTGTTTAGGAACAGACTTTACAAGTCAATTTTATTAAGAGATTGATCGATAACATTTAAATGTTAAGCAACATGTTTGAAAATTTTTATCAAATCATTTTCAACCTTTTTTCCTACTGCCATCGATCAAAATCATTCACATGTTCAAACATTGTTCGTAAGATGGCACTTTATAAAAAGATCACCATAAAAAACTTATTCAAAAAAGGAGATCTAACCTTATTAAAAGAAAATAAAGGCGATTTTGTAACACCATTGTGTTATTGATATGTTATGATACCGTTTTAAGTCTCCCGTGTTAATTTAATTTGACACTGAATGGAATGAGAAGAAATTATAATTTGTTTATATTGTAAATAGCATTTAGTATCATTATCTATGACATAATTGTGAATTTCAATGTTTTGGATACGTGTAAACTCATATAATGAATAAAAATGGATATTGCTTTCGTTTTCTTTGGTGCAATGTCAAATACCAATGTCTATTACCATTGTTGCGTACTGGCTAGTTTTGTATATTTCTATATTTGATATTTGTATTTTTTCTTTGTTTTTAAAATATACATTTTGTTTTACTATCAGTTTAAAAATTATGCACTCACAAAGCAGACTGAGAGTTTCATTCTCAACAACATAATTATATATTCTGTCACACACGCGGTTACTACACTCATACACATACTGCTGTGTATCTGAAATATCATATTTATTAGAAATTAACAATGTCAATATATAGATCGCTATATTAACGAGACATTTAATTTGTTAACCAATATTTAATATATTTTAACTACATCGAAATCAAGTTGAAGCAATTGCTAAGACCCAATAACCGTTGCAAGCGCCGTTAAAGCGCGTTAAACGCAAACAATTATTTTAATATTAACTCGGAATAACTGTATGTTTTTTAATATATAATTATTTTTTATGAAACAAAACAAAAGATGGTTGACTTAAGAAGGGTTTTCTTCCGTTTTATGAGTCGACTCACCTCTTACTACAAATTATCGTAAATTAAAAATAACTATAAAATGACAATGCGGCTACTTAATGAAAGAATATGTTTTATATTTAGCAAAATCGATTAAAGAAAACTGCATCGTAAAGATTTAATGAAGGCTCGTTATTTGAATTTAATAATTATGAAACTTTGCACACAATTTTGAGCTTTATTACTGTACCTGAGACTGTAATTTATCGTTGCGTTAATTGTTGACTCGTTTCAGCTATGGTTAGGTACGAATTGTTATAAATTGGTGTTATATAGAGATATGATTTGCTCCCTCATTCTTAATTAGTACCTGCTAATTAATCTGATGGCCATTCTAATCGGGTTCTCTTTCGGAATAATAGTCAATTGGAATACTTAGTAATGGGCGCACGATACTTATTACTGGACTGTGCAGTCGGCGATGCAATAATTGGACATTTAACAGTTTCGATTCCATAAACTCGCCATATTTAAATGAGAATTTGTATTGGTTATTGTAATATAGTAGGGGCATGTGAACGACACTACAAACACCTTATAATTACCCGGTAATTCCACAGCCTATTGTCGGGGTGAATATTATTCTGCCGATGTGTTTCATCAGACGATAGCCGTGACATATCAGAACATTTATTTTACTCTTTCTTTAGTGACCATGTACAATAAATATTGTACCACAAAATGTTAAAATGATAACAAAAATTTTTGAAAAAAGTAACGTGTTAATGTTAACTAGAATCAAATAATCTTGTAAATCTGTTTAAATACGAGCTGATCACTTTTTAAGGTAAATAACATAAGAAAATGCAAAGACTGTCTACCAATTAATAATGATAAACTCTTCATGTGTTCGTAAAATTACTCAAAAAATTATCAAATTTCTATTAAAATAAAAAAAAATTCATGGGCTCCTTCAAAAGAGGTGTGAAAAGGTACTTTAGGCTGTTAAGGAAGATATGAATAGCCCAGTATGTCGCATGCTGCACTAGCTATCTTCGCATATACACTCCTACTCCTGCTTACTATCAGGCGGCGTAGATTCATCAACAGAATGCATGCTCTTAAATACTCCAATGTTCACTACATTTTTCTTAATAAGAATATTCTCATCGAGTTATCATCATAATTTATAGTAGCCTATAACCGTACCACTACTGGGTCCTTACATAGGAACACAAGTAGTTTGGGTGATAACGTCACCATGATGGACTGAAGCTGGTTGTTGGTTGAAATCAGTTGCCGTAACAACCATTAGATATAAAAAGTCAACGACCATAGAAGGTAACCGCAACCAAACAATTCGAAACGTCTATTTTAACTAATAATTTCGTAGCCAAGTGCATCAACCTCGAACATTTTTTCATCGCAATTAGTATTTTATTTTAAGTTGAAAAAAGGCCCTCTGCAAAGTAAACATTTGTTCCATATTGATCTTTATTTTTTACGCTGTAAGGCTTGAATAGGATTAGAGAGAGTTCAGTTTAATGTAATGAAGACTGTTTTTTGTTTCTTGGCCGCCACGTCAGCGCGGGGTGTAATTTTCTTAATTCATGTAATCAAAGTGTGGTACAGCCTTATTGCTACTATGGCTGCAGCGAAGCCTCAGCTGTAGCGCGTTATGATAGTACGTTTGATAACTTGTTCTGAGTACATTTATTATTACGAATTTCCTTTTAAGAACTTATTTGGAGAATTTCACTTTTGTATTGCTATACTTTTCTTAGGAGAGTGAGAGAGCGTGATAAATATATTGATTTTTAATTCAGATTTGTAGCCTGTATGAAGGATCCCGGGTTATGCGTTTAAAACAAAAATAACACGAAATTTTGAGCAATTTATGACGTCAAAGACATAAAACTAACAACACTTTAGTGACTTCTAAATTTTTTAGCATTTCATGATTCAAGTAAAGTAAGTATTTATGAATTTATCTTGTATTGAGATTGTTTATATCCTATTTCAAGTTTATTATTTTAATTTAACAACAAACAGTCGTTACATATACATTATCTTGTACAATGTAATGCATTAATGAAAAAGAACTTCTCGAACTTATTAAACTACAGAACAAGATTTTCATTTTTATTCCAGATACCACAAGGTTAAATATATAAAATAATTTGTACCATATGTTTTTCTTCTTCGTCTTCTTCGAATATATATAATCGTGTTTTGTTAACTTAATTATAATAAATAAAACCAAGTAAAGTTACAAAAAATTATAAATAAAAGTATAGAAAATCGTGTAACTGAAATACAAGAGATTTAATCTGTCATTCCTTCCATAGGTACTTCAAGTTTCTTTTAATAGATGGCGTTAGTGGTAGTTTGTAGTTTAACAAAACCAAAACAAATAAGATTAATAGGTATAGAATATATAGAACTATTGCCTTTAATTACATTTATTTGTTTTTCTCATTCATATTCCCTGTTGTGACGATTTAAAAGAACTTAGTAAATGAGTCTATTTAAATAAAGTTATTTTGACTTTGACTTAGAATAACAGCAACATTTGCTTAAATATTTGATTTGTCAGTTAGTCTGCCAGTGTCAGTGTCTGTCAGTGATCTTAATCATTGGTACGGTATCAAGACAATGAAGTATGCAATATACTAATACAATGGTAGCTTCATAGTGTCCGCACAAGCGTCAACCGTATACATAAAGGCGTACAAAGTGCCGCATCTAACGTATAAAAGAAAAATGAACCGTTAAGAAGCTCAAATTCTTACATCGGTCGTCGTTTAAGGAAATTGCGAACGGCACCGCGTCGACACGAAAACTTCATCAACGTGCGTGCGCAGCCTCACAGTACAATGTCTGGCAAAATAATGTGATATCGATAAAGTCTTATGGAATATTATAAAATCTAAACTTTAGAGCGTTGATCTTTTAAGAAGTCTCTCAACATCAGACTATTTTATAAACCATTCAAATTTTGCACTTTTGTGAATCGAATTTAAATAGATTAACTTTGAAAGTTGTGTCCAGTTTTTATGGTGAACAAGAAAATCTTGGCAATTTTGTTAATAAGAAATTAAGGAAGTGGAAGAGTGACTATAACAATCTTTAATTATTCTAGAATCCCGATTGCTAAACACTATTTTATTTTTACAGGTAAGAATGATGACTGAAACGATGCGAACTAAAGGGTAATGTAACAATAGCTTTCAGTTTTTAGTTACTTTCTGATTTCGTACAAGGAAATGTACTATAGCGTTAATCTCATACTGTACAAAAACCAGAAGATGTTTTATTAATATATGTTGAGCATAATAAAAGGTACGTTCTCAAAACAATGCTGTCTCAATTACTTAAGCATTGTTACTTACATTTTAGAAAGAATAATTACTATTGGTTAAAATTTTTGCTCTGCATTCTATATTGAGATAGAGAAGTTGCAAGTACGAAAAGTGTTCGGCAAGAAAAGGGGCTTCCCCCTTGGAATGGTTCCATTCCCCTTTTCTTACAATATTTTCGACAAAGACTGAAAGAATTTCTGTCATTCGAAGTCGCAAGTATTTTATATTTTACACAAATATATGACTATACTTTCGATGATACCAGTTGTAGAAAATCTTGCAGGCTCTCGTAAAATGTTGTTCCTATCCGCTACGGTATCGATGTCCCGTTTAAGGGCTCCTATCTGCAGATTCGACAAAAGGAGGTTAAATGAAGTCTTTACGAGGCATTATAGATAATCAATACATGTAATCACACTTTGTGGAGACTCGTTCATCCTGTAATAGTGTGAACCTGGCCTTACGAAGGGGTTCGAAATTTATGTAATAAATATGACGTGACTATACTCAATTGGAAATCGTAGAATAACTTTAGTGTATTGAATCTTAAATTTTTCTTGCTTATTTAATAGTTTATTAATTAGTTTTCATTTAATATAAAAATGTCAGCATATAGCTCAACCCTGATTGATGGTAAGCAGTAAAGGGAGTACATTTGCGCCGCATGTTAGTACAGAATGAGACATTTTTTGATGGTGCCTATATTACTAACGGGATACTATATCTCTTTATGAGTTTACATTAGTTTATAGTGGACACAGTGACTTGATGACTTCTAGGATCGGTACGCATGCTCCTACATCAGGAAAAGGGAGGGAGAAGGTCAAAAGAGGTAACGATCAGTATTTACATCGGCTCTATCTTGTTTTATTTTGAAAGGAAGTCGTCTGTTGCTTTCAAAACATTATTAACATTACAATGACAGATACTATTGCAAGTAACGCAAGTCTATTTACCATCATAGATCAGACTACCAACATTTATAAGGAGCGAACTATATCGATAACGATGAAGTTCACATTCCCGTATAGTCCCCATAAAGTATTATTAACCGTCGACGAAAGCTCCTATCTGTTATAAAAGATTAGTATTATAGATGCATGATAACTTGCCTACCCACTGTGCATATATGTGAATAATAGTCCCGTAGAATAATCTTGGGAATACTCAGTGACAGTTTAATAGGCACATTTAGTTTTGTGCACTTCGCTTCCTGGTCCTCAGGAGACGTGATATTTTACTCCATGTTGTGATTTGAATTATCTGTTTTGAATATTACGCATAGCGCTTGATTTAACATTCTAATAGCGAAATTCTTTAACGTTACAATAAAATCAATGCAGAATGTAGTTTCCCAGCGTTTAAACAAAAAAGAGCTTCAACAAATTCCTCTCAGTATGGTTTTTGCATACATAATTTTCAACCTCATATCACTTGGCACCATCGTTGGTTTATAGTTACTTAAAACTCTAGCCTTGAATATTTGTATGCTTGCTCTTTGTTCAACTAATATAAGCAAACATAAACATCACCCAATCATATTAAGCAAAAGCGTTGGCGTCCACAGCATGGTAGCACCACTCAAAATAACAAAATTAAACGTGAATCGTAAACAACTTTTATCTGTCGCCGGCTCCCGCCCCATCAGTCGTCAAGCGTGCCACAGACTCGCAAAATATGCAAAGTGCCAGCTTATCAACACCCCCCACTTAGGCTGGTTTATGACAGGCCAATGCCTGGACTTTATGAGTATCAGATAACACCAAAAATTAACCATTGATTTGATTTTATTGAACAATATTTACTGACACCTTTCCAAGTGTGAATATAGACGTTTATAAATCATAAACCGAATCATATAAAGCTAAAGAAATTATTACTATAGTTATGTCATATGACGTTTTATAGTGCAAATGAACCGTGGAGGAAGTATTAATATTTGCAATGTGTATATCGTACGACACCTATTTTCATGATGTGCTTTAGCTTAACGGACTTGATTAATGAAATAAGTCGATTTATTGTTTTGTATTAAGAAAGAGCGCGAAAAGTTTTAGTAAGGTCTGAGAAAAATATATGATACAAACATCACACACTTACAGCAACAAAAACAATTTTACTCTGTGGTTAAAGTATAAATCGTCAATCTGAATTTTACTACGGAATGATAGTGAAAAAAAATGATTTCACAATTCACCATTAGTTTAATTAAATACATTATGAAATTATAAGACTTTTACGAAAAATATTTTTTCGGGAAGATCATTTTATTTAAAACTGCAGCTGTATTTTCATCGTATTTGTGAAGTCTAAAGTAACACACAAAAGTAATCCTACACATTCATATAAATCTTACATAGGAAATCTAAATTCTAAATTCCAAATTCCATCTAAATACCATCAACCATCAAACAGAACTCCAGGATCGCAATATATGCAAACTGTCAGCTTATCAGCGCCCCCCGCTTAGGCCACTTTATGAGGGACACAGGCACTCGCCGCGCGAATTTTACGACGCGTGCGCATGGACAAGTCGCGAGGGTAGTGACTCATCTGCGCAGTTTATGTTATTGTCTGCTCTGTGGGCTGAGCTAGCGTGCAACATGGATACTACATTGTTTCTTTTGGTTATTAAACGTTTGAAGTTACGTTACAAATAGATTTGTGGTCGAATATTGTTTTTGTGTGGGTTACTGGCATATTATTTATTATTTAAGGTTATGTTTAATTATGAAGTACGGTAGAAGAAAAATCTAAGTAATTGAGTGTTGCCATATGATAAAGGGAAATTATTTTCCTTAGCTGTTGTATGCTTTTGTTTAGCTTTTGTTGTACAATATTATCAAAAAATGAAATGTTGTCGTGCCTAGCAAGATTTTCGATAAGATCAGACTCCTTATTAAAATTGTATTTCGAGTCAGTAAATGTTATCAACGTCAAAATGTGAGTTATAGAAAAACTCATCGCTTCAGACATGCACCATAGATCATAGAGTACAAACGATAGAGCAGGGTCATTAACAATTTGTATTATGCCAACATGCAAGGACGACGACAACATGGTATCATTTCCTGCAGTCATACGGAATAAAATAGAAGCACCGCAAAATATACCTTATTTCAACCCTATAAGACTAATCCTAATAAAGAAGTACAGTCGAACACATCAAGCAGAATTGCTTGACATGTTTGTTGACTGTACTCGCAACTTATAACGTTTGCTGGCCATTTGTTAAAGACAATAAAAGCCATTATACATCGAAGCACACAAGCAACATATTTAGTTTTACATATATCTTTACATAGTAAGTAGGTTATGTAGGGGCAGAAAATTATTATCTATGTTAATTATGTAGCGAATGTAAAACCTAATGTGTGAGATATGACCTGGGAATAACTCTTAAATAAAACCGCTCAAGTAGGAGAGAGCGAGGTTTCTCGCGTCGATAGAAAACAGCTGTAAAAAACCATCAGCGATTGCCGAAGACGCATGAAGGCAGCATCAATTATTGGTTGGAAATCCACCTTACAAATGTTCTCTTTACCGAACAACACTTTACGCAATAGTAGCAAGCACGTGAAACGAATGAAATGAAAAAAACATAAAATTTCAATCTTAAATTATCTGCTACATGGAATCCAGTGATATCAAACATCCAATTTCATTATTATGTGAAACGAACAATAACAACAGTAAAATAATAATGCGTGTTTCAGTTTTTAAATAAATTTAATTCAAGTTTTATTACTACCACACAAAGGAAAAGTCTGCGTGCGACAAGACATATAGTCCGGGAGCGAGCACCAAGATTATTGTCTACAATTTGTCATAGCTTACATTCGCTTTGAAGCATCGCCTGCGCACGCTATGCGTGGTGTTAACAGCTCCGATCATGAGGTTTTACTCTTTTATCCCTTACATAGACATTGGCATAGATAAAGTTACAAAACGAGATCGCATATAGATAACTGGGGTCGCAATTAATTTTGAAACATAATATTTTTAGATCGTATTTAAGGTGCTCGTTTATCACGACCAGACGTAGACATTGTTTTAAATGAATCTGTTTGATCTTCGAATGTTTTATGCTTTAAGTTGCAACCTACGGTTATTTTACGATGGGAACAGGTTGTCACAGAACTAGACAGTTACATGCCCGTTAAATCTTCACAAAACATGTTTGAATAGATAATACACCTTACGAGATAGTGTTAAGATTTCAAATGAATAGAAGCCTTTTGAGTTTGACAACTCATAAACTTTATCCTTCTTGGACAGTTAAATATCAAAAACACATTGTACCCCTTTGAACTAAGAATGTAGCACCGAAATTTGTAAATGTTTCAGTGTAGATATAAAATTTCGACCATTGAATCGTAACCAAGGCTTCCAGGTCAAAAGTAGTATGTTCGTAAATATGTTACATCATCAGGTGAACAAGATCATAGCTTCTAAAACTAATATAATAAAATCCATGTGAGTATAATAGTATAAAGTCTTTTTTTCTAAGATTTTTTTTTGTGTTCAAATTTTTGTATATACTGTACTGTCTATATTCATAAGGTACAAAATAGGAACTCTAGTAATAATAGGAGTATTTTTAGTAGTTGTCTTAAGTATCATTTATATTGTGGCAAACCTTAGCTGCGTATATGGTGTTCGAGATGACGACTGCAATAGCTGCGCGCACGCATATGATACGCATCAACATTTCAATTGCTTATTATATTTATTATTGTAATTAAATTTGGTATTATTATGATTTTGTTAATATTTACTAAATGGTTATTATCATCATTGTTTCGTTTTAAAATATTTATTGACAAACGTATGGAATTTGACATTTGCAGAAGATAACTTTAGAGAGAGCTTACGATAAAGATACCAAGTAGCAAAACGTTTTGTATGTGCTGTTAATTTTAAAATAGGTTGTAATTAATGTGTAAAAAGTTTTCATCAATCTTTAAAAATATTATCGTTAATATTTGAGCTAACGTCTGTGTAACGGCAATTGTTGCTGTCTCGATAGTGCCATCTCCTTCTAAATAACGCAAGTGTGTCCCATTAGCAGCATCGATTGGATGGTGTTAGGATTTTTTTTAAGTCCGCCTGGCTAGCTACCATCTTACCTAAGTTTACCTGGAAGATTTTGTTTTAGCGATAAGCTCGACCTTTGTACAGAATAAGTTGTTCTCTATGTACGAGATATACACATTTTGAATTGGTTGATGTACAAAAAACATATATGTTTCTTCTTCTTGAGATGTGAAATACATAAAAAACCAACCTACATAGAAGCTATTTGCTTTATGCAGTAAAAAAGTTAAATTGTAACATCTATTTTATTCTACAATTGAAATCTTTATTTCGTTCTACTGATAAACATGATTCATTTCTTAGAAGCTATTTAATCGATGATCATTGCGAGCCTCTATGAGCTTAAAGAATTTATTAAAGCTATATTATAAAAGTAATGGCTCCCTTACAGATCTATAAGAAATTATCACACTAGTTACAATACAAATGACTTATACCATATAGGCTTAATCAATTTACGAGCACAGTTTTTACGACGGAATCGCTCGTTCTAACTAGTTTCTGATGTTCTCTTATGTCTTTTTCAATAACTAGTAACAGGCAAGGAGTTTTATTGACTAAGTAATTCATTGTTTAGTGGATTTAGTGTTTATTTTAGATTTTACTCCTTCACTGTAGCCACGTCTACTTTGCGCACAAAGAAATTTTGTGACTCCTTTCTCTGTCGCACAGCTAGAGCGTGGAATTCCTTACCAGCACACGTATTCCCTCCTTCATACAACATGGGTTCCTTTAAAAGTGGCGTGAAAAGCACTTTTTGGGTTGGCAAGGTGAGGGTGGCTAAGGCAGTATGTCGCATGCTTCACTAGCTATCTTCACATATGGACTCCTTTACTGCTTTTCATCGGGTGGTGTCGAGTCATTTGCTGAGCTTTATATAAAAAAATAATAAAAAAAAAAATCCATTGAACAATGAATAACAAGCCAATAGTCTTGTTAAAGCTATTCAAAGCAGATTTCTTTATTGACATTGGTTTTGATTTAACATTATTAGCGTTATCCTTTTAACTGCGGTTTAGTGGCTGAAACCACCTACTTCAGACTTGGAGGTCCGGATTTCTATTACCAGAGATTCCCAGTTATTTGCACGGTTTAATATTATTTAAAACTTCAAATTTAATAAAAATCACGCACATTTATAACTTATCGATTGGAACAGATCATTATTAGAGATAAGTCCTCCCTTGCATACTTCTGTATACAATACTTTTATTTATGCTTGGTTCAATAAAAGTTAAAGAGTTGAAGTACTTTAAAAAAAAATCACAATATATTACATGAAATGTTTATAAGTTTTTATACAGTTAAAGTTAAATATGAGTAATACCGATTAAATCTCGCTTTAATAAAAGAGTCACTACTTTGTACGTTAATATCATCAACACGTTTACTCGGGTCGAGCTAAATAAAATGCATCCTGTAGATAAAATGTGTTAGCTAGAAATTGCAGATATGTGATCAAAGGAGCCGTCCGCCAACCGGTCGCTCGATAGGTTTATATGAAATCAGACTGGTTTGATATTAGATTCAAGGGTTGGTGCACATTGTACATACTAGTGCGAACAATACGTTTGCATTGACAAATCAGGTATTGCAAGTTAAAAATTCAATTCTAAATTGTAATACTCACTTATTTTTTAAAAGGTAGAAGAGCAAATAGGATCTAACCTCTAAATAAGATGTATCTTCAAGAAGATCACAAAGGTTCTATAGTCATCAAAGTGCTAAGAGCGAGCTTCCTAATTCCAATTAAGCTATTACATAGCATTCCCTTCGACGGTTTTTCCACTTGTGTGACATAAAAATTAAAATATGAAGTACGAGGAGCCCTCAATTATTCACATCCGCAGAACAGACAGATTGACGCTAAACTGATTTTGAAACTACGCACCGCAATAATTTGTGATTTAATTTTTGTATTTTTTTGTGGGTCAGTATCAAAAATATTGTTTCTTCCTTTCTTTCTTCCAAGATAAAGCTTGCTTGCTTGTTAAAAAATAAATAAAACATACAAAACTTGCGCTAGTATACGTGTGTACGTGCCCTTATCGAATGACTTTCTGAAGATGATGCTACTGTTAACTGGAGCAAATTTATGACTAAACCACCAGTTACTAATTAAGATCGTTCATAATATACAACTGGCTTTGTCCAGACCTCCAGACCTCATAATTATAAACCCAGTGAAAATGGTTTTAAGGTTAAGATTTAATTGATATTTATAGAAAGTAATCAAGGAATAATCAAAAACAAGAAGCAATTATTAAGTACCAACCTAACAGAACTTAATTACTATTATGTAGGTTTTGTTCATGTTCCCGAACAATAGGCAGGATGATAATTTTTTACGTGTTTTAAAAAGACCGTATGAATATAGAAACCTTAATAAAATAGTTATTACGGAAACTCCCTAGATACAATTCGAATGGTACATTTTTTAACTTGCTCTGGACACTGCAATGTTTGATATAAAAATAAATTACAATTTACCGGCTAAAAATGAGTTTTTACCCAACTGATTTTGATGGAGGGCAATGATTTTCCCGTGTGTAAAAGTGAACTCCAGTAGTCTAAACAGCTTGTTCGATCTGGAATAGATTCGTTTTCTTTACCAGTGTGTGATTGGTTATAAATTAAAAAAAAACTAACAGCCCAACGTTCTTTTTGGTTATTAAGGTCAATTTGTTATAAATACTCACACTTTCTTTTGATTAATAATAATTAAATACAGAACAGTTTAAAAAATGGTACACCTTCGCCCCACCTCGAGCTTATAATCATTATAATCTTTGGTGGTCCCATAATTTCGTCGTACTTGCATATCCAATATAAAGCAACCTTCGAGCAAGATTAATAATTTTATCATAACTTAACATGTCATTGATATATTTTTAAATATAATTGGCCAAAGTGTTGACGTGACATAAACATGACACTAATTAAGTACATAATGGAAGGATGAGGGGCTTTTAGTGGAACTGAGATTTACAAAAAATAATTTATACTCTATCACAGAGGTCTCAAAGCTCAAATTCAACTTTAAAAACATAAAACAACTCTGTTAATGCATTGATAATAAATAAATTCATAGTTCAAGTCTTACTTCAAAGGAATTAAGGTTGACTTTTGAATGTAAACGAAGATCGGAGTTGTCACTCAACGTCGTATGACAATGGAAATCGATTGAGCGATTCGATCCCGGAGATGATCGATAATCGATAAGGGATCGGGGTCGTTCATTATAAGATATGAACTCGAATGTTTAGATTTCATTTAGATTCTGCTGTGGTTTGCTTTCCAAGCAAGAAAAATTCATTTACATACAATTTGTGATACCAGCAAATGACAATGAAGTAAATACAAATAAAAATAGAGTTAAAAACGGAATACTCTGTTTTAACGGTAACAGTTTTAATGGAAAACCTAAATTTTAAAACGGAATACTCTGTAATAAACTTTATTTCAATAGCAATTAACTTCGTTTTCGAATTAAATGTTATTTATGGATTATTATTTAAAATACCTTTTAAGGACAAGTTCTCCAGTCAACTGAGCTCTTGCTTAGTAAGATATAGAGCAGCAGTGTATTTTTACATACATACATTTTAAAACGAAGCAACTAATCTTTCGAAGAATGCTTTTTTTTTCAAGCATTTTCACTGTTATAACGATTTAAAAGAACTTAGTAAATGAGACTATTTAAGTAAAAATATTTTGACTTTGACTTTTGACTTTGACTATATTTATTACACAACTTACTTAATATTTTTATAATCTTTCTATATCTTGTTTATATGAGCTATTAAGACTTAAATTTTATAAATAGTATTTTTAAGGTTTAGTCTATTTCTCTCAGTCATGATACCTTTTTAAACGATTCACTCTAAGAGTGACTCATCACGTATGAATCAGAATCTTCATTACGATTCTATATACAGCTTTAAGCTTGATACCTTGCCGTTTTGCAGTTATATTCATTTGCTAGCTTCAATAGCGAACAAAGACAGACACTATGTTTGACAAGGTACTAAAAATTAATAGGTTGCGTTATCGCACGTATTAGTTTAACGTCCCCTGTAAATCATAAACAAGGAAATCTAAAGAATAGAAAGTGGCATAACAGGATATTGATAGGCATTGTTTATAAATTATAGTTGATTATTTGCGACCTCAAAAATGTTCTTGGTAAAGAGCCAAACTCAGTGATCTTCAAAGTAATGAATACAAATTTAAAAATTTGAAATATGATGATTATCAATTAAATGTACAACATAAATCATTTACTTGTAAGAAATCAACACTGTCATTGTAGATTTGCGTCAAGGAAGTCAAGACTAACACATGAGGGTCAACTTGGCTTGGCAACTGTATCTTTCACTTTAAAGGGATTTTCGACTTTAAAACAAAATCGTTAAGGATTAAGGTAAGATCTGTTAAGTATAATTTCAAATTTTGCCCACAAACCGCTGAAACTCGATGCGTGAGATGGGAATACGAAGCCTCCACGTCAAGAACAGTACAATTGACAGAATAACACTACTAGCGTGGTACACGGCTTTGTTCATATTACGGGACAATATATCAGGGTCAAATAAGAATTCTAAGAGAAATTTATAAGGAATTGCGAAAGCATTCGTAGTTTCCATTAATAGTTTTCAGACAAAAAAGGTATAGAGCGAAAGTATAATAATTTATTATTGACTAAAACATAGATATACAATAAATATAGTGATAATGCCTGCATTAGTTAGTATAACTGTGTTGCAATCTTTAGCGCAGTTCATAACTTAAATTTCATATATTATGTTATATTATACCTAAATTTAATATAATGTAATATAAAATTTAATTGTGTGTGTGTGTGTGTGTGTGTCTGTGTACGTATTTGTTTATGAATGTGCGAGTGAGTTTAATTCTATCGTCATCTTTCTGAGTTGTATTTTTACTTAACTTATCAAGATATTAAAAGATATTTGGAATCCCTCCTGGATTTTTTAATTACTTCGTAAGGAGTTCGGAAGCACTTTCGCATTACTGTAGATTGCAAGTAAACTCTCACATAAAGATAGAACACTCATAGTCATAGACTACCATGAAAAATTATATTATTTTCGCTTTCTATTATAGTGAAGTTAAAAATGAAGACTTGGTCTACAACACATACTATATAACAGATATCCCAAAACACGGTGAAACTTATTGTGGGGCTAGTGTATATAATCATCTTAACGTCTACAGGGTAAGTAATAAAGTAATATAAAGCGCTTACGATCAGGCAGGCTATTGTTAGATGCCAACCTTTCCTTTTTTATTTCAAAAAGCTTCTGCAATTCACGATTCAAATCCCAATCTCTTCAATTCGCTAAATATTGAACGAATAGGTCTGAAAAGTTTAATATGGATTAGAAACTGTAGTTATTAGATAAAAAAATATACGTAATAGTTTGATTGAGATTTTCTCTGCGTTAACTTTAAACGTCTTATTACTAGAGGGTGTATAATCAACTGTTATTTCCATGTTATTGGCTTCCATCTTATTCTGCTAGACACAATTTATGATGTAGAAAATAATAAGCTGTCATTAAACATAATACACCTCCTGTTTTACTGATTCCTACTATATCTATTTATTTGTATTAACAAAATGGAGGCTGCTTCAGTTTAAACCAGAAGTTAAAGGCACGTTTTGATATACCGCCTGGGACAGTGCTTTTGAATAATCGAAACGGATGTATTATGTCGTTGATGTCTAATGTATGAAAGAAAATAAGTAATAAGATCAAAATATTGTATGTATAAAATTAGTTTAATAATTTTCAAGTACGAGGATATGGATGAATTCACTGATGTAAATAATGAGACAATTTATATTTACTTAAGAGAAACCCCATTGAACATTAAAAAATCCAATAAATATATAAATAATTTCATTAGATGCATTTATCAATTTAAAATAATGTTCATAACACTAATGTTTTTTAATATCCCTTAATACATCATTTTCTACCCCGAAATTCACGAACGAAAGTCGGCCATTTTGCACCGCAAAAACTGAAGTTGCGCGTGCGCTCGTCGCGGCACTAATTGGGCGTCCCGAGCCTCCATTGGACGTGGGGCGGTGCGTAATTATTTTAATAACCCCACCCCCTTTTTAATTAAAGTCAGTTTTACACGCAATGCATTTTGTTGTCTTGTCGTCGGATATTAAAATTGGTAATGAAGGGTGGACGAAGATAACATTGGTAAACTGTTTAATGTTAACTTTGGTTACTATATTAGATACTCTAAAGCTAATGAATAAAAAATTCTAATTCTAATTATTAATAATGTATCTAGTTTGAGTCGAATTGATAGATGATTAGCAGAAGAATATTCTCGAATTATTAAGATAATAATAATTATTTAGCATTTATTAGCATTATAATTTATATTGAAAATAACTAGCAAAACGATTATTGACAATATTGTTCCACTTTTTTTATATACAAATCATGATATTATTTTGACTGAATGAATTAATAAATTACTTAATTTGGTCATTTTTAGAAACTACTCTATAAGACTTTTTAGTGATATTTAATCCAGGAAAGATAATTATAGCAAATAGCAGTTAGCCAAAAACTAAATAAATCTCCAAACCTAAGAAAAAGGATGGTTATATCTACTTAATTTACAAAATTAGTTATGTGTTTTTAATAAAATATCCTTTTTTTAATTTTATATACAAATCGCTTATTTTCTATCCTCGCCTTTACTATGCATGCGCGAGCGCAATCGACCGCACTGATGTTATAGCCCGGGTGTGGCCATGGATCCCATTACTCCTGGTATGCTGCCTGGATACTCGACCCAGGTCTGTAAGTCAAAACAATCAGCGAAACGTATACATCAGTCGATATGGCTTGTTTTGTTGTACAACATGGCGAATATACGTAAATATCTCTTATTTGCGTCATCAATAGTATCTACAATGTAAGAGCTAAATTATGCTTTCTTCAGGCTAGATGGCTTATAATTATTAATAAATGAGATGTAAAATGAATTACTTGTTAAACAAATGGCAAGTTGGTACTGGTAAGTGGTCACAATGGCCATATATAGAATGAAAAACCTGAAACTTGACATGGAATCGAATGCCAAAATGTTTTGAATTAAAACGAAAAGTAGAAACTGTTGATATAACACTGTGTTACAAGCTTACAATAAACCTCCGTGACTAAGTCATATAATTCACATTGTAACGCCTGTCACGTTACAAAGGAATTTGAAAATTTTTCGGCAACGACTTAGTATTACTAATGCTCAGGATTTTCCTAGTTTGTCTCGTACTCACTTAAAATTATTGCCCTAAGTTCAAATTACAAACACAACTTAGCTATAAATTGCTAACATGTTCACGTAGACACAATCGTAGATATGACAGATTTATGTTATTAATATTATCAAGGGATTTCCGTTTATGCTGTGTTTGATTCGTTAATCGGTTACTGGTTTTGTTATTGACTATTGTTAGTTGATCGCAAAATTATTCTGCACACAGTTTACAATAGAGTTAAAGAAATGACAAAAGCGAAAAAAACTAAACTTCTGTGCTTAAGATGACATTGAGATTTTTTTTTGTTAATATGAACCTTACTATTTATGTCACAAGGATGAAATCAAAGCTGGAGCACTACTCTCGTATTGGCTACTGTAAAAATCACGAGAAAGCGTTATGTTGACAACATGACGATGAATATTACGAACGAAAGAACTAAACTATACTACTATTGAAAATACTACGTAATAGTGTTATTTAGATGCAGAAAAAGACAATCCAATGTATCATTAAACTCAAGTAGTGTTTAAATGAGACACAAATGAGATTGTTAAAAAATATTGGCAGATAGTCTTACACGCCATTAAGGCTGAACACTACACAGGTAGCTAGCCGCGACGATACAATGACGGGGAATTAAATAAAATTATTTCATTGAAATCACTTTTATATCTGGAATTGCGCCTTAACCGCGCATAACTAATCTAAAAAATGAACAAACGAAGCCAGAACGCATCAGCTTGCTGTAATGGAGATCACGTAGGCTCAGATCTCAGATTGCACCTCTCGCTTTAATTTTGCGATACATTATCGGGTAGGAGCGAGATAGCTATAATAATGGCTTAACCGCAAAGCTCACTATCATTACAGCGTTTTCCAGAATATAACACAGTTTAATATTTTGTTATTTGGAGTCCTTTTCGATCGACTTAGAGTCCGTTTTCGTTGCGCGTTTTGGTGGCTAAATCTACTTCGAAATAACTACAAACGTAAGAAATGAATGAATTTTCGTTTCTTTTGCTCGATGCCGAGTTAAAAGGTTTTTATTTGTTTTCAGAAGGATCGCGGCAATCGCTTTGTTATTATGTGCAATTGTAACGGGTGATTGTGTCAACGCGTGATGCTATAAAATTGCTGTGAATACGCGGGAAATTAGTAGGATAATGATCGGTTTATTGGTTGACTTACGCATAATCGCTAACGAACGTGAGTTTTAGGAGTTTGGGGTTAATTCAGTATTTAATATAATATGCATGTAGTGATCCTTAGTATATTTCAAGTTGTTTCGGTGAGCTTCGGGTGGAAATTACAACTCCTCAAAAGTAAGGGGTTAGGGATAAATTCTTCAAGTATTATAAATAATACTTGAAGAATACTTGAAAAAATACTATTTGCGATCTAAAGATCGCAAATAGTATTTTTTCAAATTGATCAGGATTTTATGTCGAGTTCGTATAACTTGTCAAAGGTACCTATGTACCTAGGTACTATTACTAGGTACTATTATCTAACTACACAAGTGTAGTTAGATAATAGTACCTAGTAAGGTACATAGGACATATAGTACATACAGGAAAAATATCAGTATAAGCACAGAACTTTAAATACCACTTAAAATTGTGAAAAAATTAGTTTAAACAACAAAAAAAAAAGAAGTTGTTCTATTTAAAATTATTATTTTTAGGTTGTTTTCGAAATCAATAGAAAGTTAAGGGCCAACTCCCGAAAAATGATTGTAAGTTTCTGTCATTGTTATTAAATAAAAATAATAAAATAATATATATATATATATATAAGAAAGATATTGGTTTATTTGATACATTAAATGGTTGAAAAGTAAGCGTTAATGCTTTCTCTGGTCTAGCATAACCATTAGAACCATCCCGTCATCATCATCTCCGCATCTCCTTTATCTTTAAGAGACCCTATATCTCAAGTTATAAAGATTAAATTGCAATAAGTAGTCATTATAATTTAATCTCAACAAAACATGTATACTATCAATTCAGATCCATACGCTTATAAGACATCGTTCATTAACGAATACTGTGCTATCGGTAGCATAAAGCTTATTTCATCTGTCACTTTGCATACTTTAACTTATAGTAAACATCACTCATTGGCTGGGAGAAGCATGCCCACTCGCTTGACAGATTTATTTGTTTCAGTAACACAAAGTATTATCGCCTTTGTTTCTGATGCAATAAAAGTTGAGACATCATTTAGAGCTGTAAAAGTTCGGTGGTGGTATAGTATATCATCTTTATAGCTAGCTGTCATAATAATCCTTTTCGAAGTTACGCTGCGAAAGAGCAGTGTGTGGTCCGAACTGATGATGTGCGAATGCTGTTATATCTTGCCTACTTAAAGTGTTGTCGCATTTATTTAATGTATGTCCTGCTTAATATCATGTTTATAATACGAATAAAAATAAATTGTGACATAGACGTGATCCTGTTAGAAGGACGAAAGAAAAGTATTGAGATTGTTGTTATTGAAATATAATTCAAAACTTTTTACTTGCGGGGATTTTTATATTTGAATTGTAGCATAATCAAAATTATTCTTTCTTTAAATTGTGACCGAAACAGTAGGCGTACAGTTGACTTCAAAACAAACATATATGTTGCTCCTGTGAAATCACATGGTATACAATTAAGGAGTTATCCAGAATCAAACTGCAGCAGTCTAAAGATCTGCAACAAATTTTGAGAATCCTTGACGTCGAGATTTTGTCTAGACCAGTCTCAACCTAGCATTTATCATGTCATATAGTGAAGGCTGGACACGCGATAGTCAGGAACGATGCGATAATTGCTCACCTGTTAACTAAGTCCTTATTAATCCATCAAGCGATTTAACTTATGTCGCGTTTTGCTTGTTTTGTGCTGTTAGTTTAATTGTAAGACTCGGACATAGTTATATATGATTACAACTTTTTTTTGATATTTAGATTTTTACTAAATTATCGAAATGTCTTTATTTTGTAATTAATTAGCATCATCACCGACCTTCCTTACGCTAGCCCACTCCTGGACATGGGTCTTCCCCAATGCACGCTACTGCTCTGATTATTGATACTTCAATAATCAAAGTCAAAGTCAAAATATCTTTATTTAAATAGACTCATTTACTAAGTTCTTTTATTGCTTTTTATTAAAGCTATATATTATTATATAAGTTTTAATGTGTTGTTCCTTTCTGTGCTAAAATTTAAAGTTAAAGTCAAAACAACAATAACCAAACCTTTAAAATATAATTATATATATGGGCCTCTTTCGTAATTATCTTAATTAATCATTATAATGACATTACTGTCATTTTGTTACCTTAGCAACTCTATATTGATATTTTTCCTTTTGAGTAAATAAAATGTGGTACATTTATATTAGTATATGATATATTATTCAATAGCAAAGAATATTTTTCATGCAGGAACTACTACGAATTTTTAATCTGTAGCTATTTTTGAATCCACATTAACGTATTGCGAAGTATCTATAATTTTCAACGATTCTTTAAATAACTAAAAACCATTATCTAAGATGATAATTTCCGGTGCAAATATTATGGAACCAAATCTTTACCGCGTGCGGACGGCAGACCTGCAAATTCTGTATAGAAACATAATATATAAGCGAACCCAAGTCGTGATCGAGTCGGAGCGTGAGATCTGTCGTCAGACGATATACGGTCGGGAAATCATGGCGATCGAAAATTTCATAGCAAACGTGGGGCATACATAGGTATTGAGAATTATTATTAAACAGTACTTTAAAAACTGCTTTATCGTTAGGGATTCAAGGTCAATTTTCCTGTATTAGGTCACAGTTGTGATTTTTGATGTTCTAAGTAAATTAATGAAAGAATAGCTAATTAATGACTTATAATTTATTTAAACCAAACAGGCAAACTTATTTATTATAATATCTGTTATAACAAGTACAAGAAGTGATTCGGACGTTACTGACAATTTAAGGTTTCTGAATTAATTGTAGTAGTATTGGATTTTTTTATATTAAGCTCAGCAAATTACACACACTCCTGATGATAAGCAGTAGAGGATTCGAACTTTATATACTTTGGGAAACAAATATATATTTTTTATTGACAGCGTTACGCACTATACTTAGGTATTAGGTATTTATCTTCTTAATTTTTTCATTAAGTTCTAATTCGTGTATTTAAATAGACTCTTTGGATGTATGAGAACAAGTTGCTTCATTTTGTGATATCAGGTTTATCTTCGATCACCAATGGCTCATAATACTCTAACTACTGGATAAAGAACGCCACTGGTTAAGATACTTGGCTAACATCCAACCTGTGATTCGCCATTAATTCAGTACATTCTTAGTTCGCCGTTCCACTAGTTTTGGGGACGTCCAATGTTGTAGTCACTTTAACTAATAGGGATTTATTTGTTTTGATATTTTCAGCTAGATATATCTCTTATTATTTGTATTTTTTTGTTAGTAATTGTTAGCTGTGAAATTTACCTTTTTATATATTTCTATCCTTACAAATTGTCTGAAATAGTTATATTTATCCCATCACATGGAATGAATTCGATATTTGCGTTTAGTTTATTGATGATATTTTAGTCACCAATTTTAGATCTGCAAAGAGTATAACTTTGAAATTTATAGTTATTAACGTGCGTGTATTATTAACACCTCAAATGTTATTTCTTAAAAATGTCATGATTTTTAATAGCTTTGATCTAAACTTGCGGCACCTGGAAGAGATGTTTCTAAATAATTGTATACGATGTATCGTGAACGACAGTAATTTCTGATCCAATTACTGTGTTATTACTAAATGATTTGCCATCCGTCTGTTTAAACATTAATTAAGTGTTCAAGATCGCAATTTCTTGGGAAGTAGCATTTGCTTACGATTGCCATACGGCTTTCATTTATTTAATTATTTACTTTACTATGATTGATAAATTTTAATTAAAAAATATATTTTATTTTACCATTTATAGCATGAGGGAGTTGTGCTTTTTATAAGTCTTCTTGCTTTGATATTTATGCTTTTGGTATTCATTATTTATTACTCCAATTATCGTACTGTTCTTCTGATCAGGGTTTTTTGAGGAAAGTGATATTTTTTAGTAAAGAATATCTTCGTCGGTACAAACTAAAACAGCAAGCCAGGATACAAACCTTGTTTTGTTGGCATTACTAATATCTCAATAACATATTCGACCAAAAATCATGAAAGACACAGGGACAATGGCTTCATTGTCCCTGTGTCTTTCATGATTTTTGGTCGATTTGCCTAAATCTACTAGGCCATCTATTTTGAAACTACTTATACTTAATTGTATTGCGTCTAATGTATAAAATGTTACTTTCCTTAATTGAACTGTTCATTCCATTTTAATATTCAATCGTGAAAAGTTAACTGTTTTGCGTTTACCGTTGATCCAGGCTACTTACTAATCCTTATTCTAATAGAATTCCTATCGGCACATTTGCATATCAAAAGGTACTATAATGTGTCCATATTAGAACTGCAAATCGAAGAGTCAGAGATGTGCTATTAGATTCAAGACGAGTGGGTTTTTAGTGGTAAAATAAATTATGAAGATTATGTACGGCAATTTGTCGACGCACAAACTGATAGTATTAAAAGTAGTCAAAACAAATCGAAGAATCTGTGGCGCATAATGGCGGGGGGCGGTTTGGCGCTGTGTGTTTTATTTCATATATTGTGTTGTAGTGTTGTTTTTGTCATAAAATTGGTGTAGTTTTATGGCAAAAAGGATCGTTAAGTCATGCAATATATGGAATATATCATTCAGAGTTTATTAGTGACTTACGCGAGATGTTTTCAGTGTTTCATTTCCATTCATTCATTTGTAGGGTAAGTACATTTATTTAAAAACATACGATTTCATTTTCATTTACTTATCATTTCGTCGTAATCATTATCATAACATTCCATTTTCGTATCGCTTACATTGCATTCCATTTTCAAAAATTTTCTCGTAAGTCATTAACAAAATAGCGGGGCCTACCATTAGTCGCCAATAACTCCATGGGGCAAAGGGCTACATTACACCAGTATCCTGGAGCCATAAATAAAGAAAAACTACATTAATAAAGATATGGCTTAAAGGTCTTAGTTACCAGGCCACAATATTGAAAAAAAAATTAAAAAGAACACACCATGTGAATCATTCAATTTTTGGAAATTTCCTTGTAATAATATTAAATACCCAATGTACTTTCGGCATTAAAAGTAGATTAACACTATAGTATCCTGTCCAACTATTGTTTTTATTTCGTTTCCACTATTAATATTTACTTATTAGTTGTTAAAGTTCAGTGTTAATGTACTGTTAAGGCTCATTGTACCTACGTTTTGGTAAACTTGCAACTTTGGAAAAACTTAAAATGACTGTTAAAGTTAAACTTTACTAACAGTGAACGTGGATTATCCATTGTGAGTCGCAGCCGTTTATAATTATAATTATTAGAATTATTGACGACACGAAACTTCAGCATTTCCCCTTCCTCAGGCTTGTTCCAACATTGATGTTTCGCTTTCGTTTGATGACTAAATAATATAGTTAAATTGAGTCCTTACAGTCAGCTGTGTAAATAACTTGTCAGTTATGACAGCACCAAAGTAATCACTTACTTATGTTATTGACTGTACTGTTTGTGTATGGACAGTCAGTGGTCACGACTGGTCTGCTATTTCCCATGGAGAGCACTATTATAAGCGGTGTTGCCACGTATGTGCTTTTTATTAAGGATGCGAAAAAAATAATAATTCAATTAAAGTTTTCAAAACTTAATAGGTTTTTGTCATTAGTGTAATGTGGCTATTTTGATTTATATTTGAATACGAGTTGTATTGAAGTAATAGAAAACACAAAATATTCTTTAAAATATTGATAAGCTTTTTAACAACTTTCAAATCTAGTTTTTATGTTTTTTAATCGACCGGGTATCGTTTTAAGATGTTGTTATTGTTGTGTACTAAGCCTAACTTAACTTAATAGAAATCTCACATCAAGACGGTCCGTTGGTCTGAAAAATATTATGTTCATTAAAATATAAACTTATTGCTGCATGATATTTAAGACGTAATTTGTAAATAATATTCTAAGTAAGTTTTGTCTGTTTCATACCACTATGTAACGGCATTTGTGTATCTTGGTCATGGCAAACGATCTATAGTTTCATGTTAAATCTATTAATATTCTTGATCAATAAGAGAAGATGGAAAGGTAGTAGCAAAACTAAATGCAATTCTAAATCTAAGCTGTTAGGGCTCATTTTCGTTTGAACGTACAAAAATTTTTATGTGACTTATTTTTATGCGGAAATTAAAGTTGTAAAATTTTATAGAGTATAAACCATTTGTTTTGATTCAAAACTCTCGCGGTTACCGAACCACAGTATAAAATTATTTCAGGTATCATTTCGAAATGTTTTTGTCTTCGAAAATTACTCAAAAAGAACTATAAAAATGACCACAGAAATTGCACCGGATATACAAGGGCCGAAAAATTATTCTTTGCGATTCCCTCGATATTACACTCTATTGCCTTGATTTTAAGGGCACTGTTCCCGTATACACTTTGTGTTAAAAAACCGAATCATCGAAACTACATTTGATGATTGCCCGGCATTAAACCCATTATAATATCGTTAAATCGGTCGCGACATGGGGTTATGCTGTAAATGGTTTTGGAGATTTTAAGTAAGGTCTTTCTGGAAAAGCTTCGCGAGTTTCCTGGCTTCATAATGGAGGCTATTCCGTGGTTTATCCCGGACGAGGAGTAAATGTAATAGTTTTTAATGAAAGGTAATCAAGTCACGTATGTGTTCAACTTCTCAATTTTAAATTAAAAATCTGTTGTCGAGGTAATTTGTTTGGTGCGTGATTGTCTTGATATTGTAGAAGAGTCCGCTCTTCTTCTCGCTTAGTCTTCTGTTCTTATATACATTTGCTGGAAGTTATTGTATATTCTATATTAGGATAATCTATTTATCAGATTTCTGATCGTTATTTTTAATTTTAACATAAGTATTATTTTAAAATTAAAACTAACAATTTATTTAGTACATATTTAAATACTATAACTGGGACAATTAGTAAATACCCGGTTGATACCCAGTAAAATTATGACTATTGCCTTTATAATTATATTTATTTGTTTTCTCATACATATTCCCTGTTGTGACGATTTAAAAGAGCTTAGTAAATAAGTCTATTTAAATAAAGTTATTTTGGACTTTTGACTTTTGACTTTGGATCATGATTTTACCAGGGTTGCTAGCGCGTTCTAGTGTCTAAGACTACTTACCGTCTATTTTACTGCACTTTACGTAAAATATAATTATATTAAGGTTAAGTAATAGTTTAAGATAAAAACTTAACATTCTTAAGCTAATTTATTAGTTGAATTTTGTTTTGGCCTTCATATCACCTAATTGTTAAGTTAAGATAAGTAGATTGAAGCGAATTACACCCGGAGTTCTCACACCGACACAGAGGAATTGGCTATCTTACCTAAACTGTCGTAACATAACAATGTTGTCAACATAATTGTTATGGCGGCAGACCCAGGTAAGATGATGAGGATTTAGGAGTAGAAATTAGATCCCAAAAAACTTTTTCTGATCCGGGATTCGAAGACTCGTGGTAACGACCCCGCTATAGTGCATCTCTTGAGTTTGTTCCTTAAATCCTTTTTCTGATCCGGGATTCGAAGACTCGTTGAAACGACCCCGCTATAGTGCATCTCTTGAGTTGGTTCCTTAAATCCAAGTATGGCTGCATAAGCATTATTCGTATTTAAAATTCCGTAATATTATCAACAATGTTCTTAACTAACCCAACCACAAATTTGCTATCAGTTAATTTGCAAAAATACTAAATAATAAAAATACGTGAGTCGTAGCTAGATATTACTGTACAAAGTTTTAAGAATAGATAGAAAGAAAGAAGGAACATTTTTTGGTGACACAACAGTTATTTGGTGAATTGTGAAGAAGAACTTGAGCCTAGTGGAGTTAGGTTTCACGTGTAGTAGCAGGTTAGACCACAAGATAGTGGTCAAGATTTGTTATTCTTGGTTAAAGTACTGGTAATAAACATTTAAGAGCCAGCAATCCGCACTTCAGCTGCATCGTCAGCTACACTGCCAATAAATTACTACGCCATGATATAATAACTTTGATCCCTTTCACAATTCTCGTATACGTGTTTCATCTCGTTCCTACTATTAACGGCGACGTGAGTATACGGAACTCGTTTCTTGGCTACCAGCCAGTTGAATTTCAAAACTGTTTCTTATTACCAGTAAATAAGTATCATTGAGAATGATTAATGTTGCGTTAGATGAGTAGTCGATTGTACAAAGACGGCCACAATAAACAAATATATGCGGTATGTAATGGAGCGTGTTTTCGAAACCACTCAAGATTAATTAAATAAGTAAAGACAGTAAACATTGGTAGTCCGGTTTTAAGCCGGCATTTACATAATATGAGCAAATAAGGAAACTTTAAATTGGATTCCATTTCAGTTTACTTAAAATCACATCCATCATACAAAACGTGGATCAAAATAAGACCTGCTTCTTAATTAGGTTAGTTCAATTCAATGCTGATTTACTGTAACGTGGCTGTTATCGTTGCTTTTAAAGGCGGCAATGTATAGGCGTCATTATGAGTGGGATTCATACTAGAATGGCTGGTTTAAAACTGTAGCGGTCTCATTTATATTAATAAAGTTACACAGAGACGACATCAACTTTGAAATATCAATATTAATCGAGTTTTAGTTTTTCGTGTTAAACTATAAACTAGTTAAAGTGCTAACAGAAAAACTGTTACATTAAAAGCCTTTAACGGAATGTATTAATTATAAATAAATTATAAATGAAAAGCGAACATGTTACAATGAACTTATATATTTCGCTAATAAAAATCACAATGACGTAAAACGTCAGTACAAAAATAAATATAAAAAATAAACACTAAAGAGGCCCGTTTTGGACCAAACCCTAAAGAGGCCCGTTTGGGAACAGAATGCTTTAGAAGATGGCAAACACAGAAATCCTATCTATCATCATAAAAAACACTGTACTTAAGAGACTTAATTTGCACTGGGGTTACAATAAAATTAGTAATATAACTCTTATATTTTTAAAACAAACTAACACTGTGATTATCTTAGACTCGGGACAGGCCTTAAGCAGCTTTTCTTTACATCTATTCCCTATTGATCATAATCAAGATGAGTCACCACTTATATACAACACTACTTTCAGTATTGTGTCTAATAAGAAGTGAAAATTGAGCCCCGCGAAAGCGTCAAACTTTTTTGTTACAAATAAGTGTTTTATGACTTTTCCAGTCGGATAAATAGTCTAAGCTTTGACATAAACGATAAATTATCTGTCAAACATAATTTGTTATAACTAGTTTCGGTATTTTTGTATACGTAAAGTACGTACTTTACTGTGCCGTGGCGCAGGTCTGCGCAGATCGTCTAACAAGGTGCGCCGAATCGCGCTTAACTCTCACCTGACGCAAGCGCAAACGATCACTCGCTGATATGTAGGCACGAGTAATGGGTATGTAGGGCTCGGAAAACATGACAAGGAAATGTTTAACTTCGATATGTACCTCTCAAAATTATAATAAATCGGGAAATTTAATAATAACTAGAATAGACTTATAGACAACTAGTAAGAAAAGTGTAGTTTGACGCCATTAAACACTTTGTGCACTTAGTTCCAACAAAATCAGTGATGTAGGCACACCTGTAAGCACACAGCTAGTTAACTTTTGAAAGAACACTAGTTTTAGAAGTTGAAAGGCGGAGTATAAAGGCGGAAATAATCTTGGTGTCTCAAAAAAAATATTGCTAATTGTTTATTAAATATTTAAAAGGTTAGACCAATTACGCATTGACATAAACATACCTTATACTACAAACCAGTATGCAACATACCGATAATAATCTATAAAGAAGCTAGTTCAAGAACAATTCTCAATGTGAAACAAATAAGCAATTTATAGGAGTCTCGCACCTTCGCCATTTCGTGGCAAAATCTCAAAACAAAATGGCGGCATCCCATTTTGGTTACAGGAAACGCGTATCTGTCAACGTGGCCGCATCGCAAGTGGGCATTGTATGATAATGGCTCGGCACGGCAAAGCTTATAAGTGAGGCCAGGAGGATTGCGGTTTGGGGATAAATTGTGAATTATCAAATATTACTAGATAAAATCAATATTAAATATTTTCACTACTGGGAAAATTGATAACGGCAGATGTCGTCCGTTCACAAATATTATATAGGATCAGAGGGACTTGTCTTCAATGCTTTTAACATAAACCTTTCCTGGAATTTATATTCTTGAAGCAACGTTACTATTTCCAATGTGAGGAAAACCATTAAATAATAATATATCCGAAACTTAGAAGTCGAACGAGCTGTCGAACCATGAGACACAAAGATTTGCTTCAAAAATGAACTTTAATTTATACTGAAACGAAAGAAAACAGTTTGGACACGTCACGAAAAATGTTCTTAATTTAATTTTTAATCCGAAATTTCCGAAAATATTCGAGGTAGGCTTGCAGATTATTAATAGGAATTCTATCACGCCTAAGATTCGAGCATAATTTTAAATTATCCTTGAATCTTTACGCCCCTTTCCTAGCCCCATCCTAATTCTCATCTCGCTTGCATTATTCCCTTATTCGATACGAAATATGGATATTATTGTTATTAGAGGTAGTTCGTGACGCTCCGTGATTATTGAACAATGTAACGAGATGTGTGTGGCTTTAGTGAGTCTGTTTATGTGCGATTTGTTCAAGATAGCTGTTTTAACTTTTAGTCGAGGTGCTTCGGTATTTAAAATGTAAAGTTAACTTTAACAATTGCTGTTTAATGTAAATACCAAAATTTATTAAGGTATTGGGAAACCAGCTCAAAGCAATTCGGATCAATGGCTATTCACTATGTTGTTTATAAATAGGCGCCTAATGCATAATAACAGGCTAATATTTTCTTCAGATGAACATACCAAGTACTAACCCTTGTTGGGTAAGAGTGTTCCTTATGTGAGATGTATTTGACTGTCCAAAAGATTAATTTCTCACTCAAAGTCCTGAGTCATTCTACCTCCAATATGAATAGTAAAAACGCTAATGTTGGCGTTCGCTGCGTGCATGCGTGGACCGCAATTTGATTTGCAGATTGACTTGCGCCTTAGCCAGAATATGGTGCGAGTTACAAACTGATCGCCGCATTTATATATGTAGCAGATCTCAGCCAAATAACATTGTAGGTACCTTCCTTGCTTCATTGCTTATTTAATTGGTTACCTTGGTAACTATTTTTACATCGTTCTTAGCGAAGTGCTTGGATACACTTTGTATTAACCGGTTGGTAAATGAATGTGTCTATTCATTTTTGTTAATATTAACCAATGAATTCTAAACAGTGGTTAGATTTTTGTAAGGTTTAGCAATATTTATATGAAACCTCTTCTTCTTCTTCTTCGAAAGAGTCTTTCACAAACAGATATAAAGAGTAAAAAATAAAAGGGAAATAATATAAAGCAAGTGTATAAAAGTTGAAAAAGTGTTGTTGAATCAGGATTCATAGAAAGCAAAAAACCAAAAGACTACAACTTGAATGGTCCTTGTTTCTTCCCAAAACCTTAGTGTAAAGTGGTTTTATGACAATTTAAAAAAATTTTGTTGACAGATAGATGACTTATGATTATAAACAGTTTTATATGTCTGATGATAAGCTTATGACTGACACCATACTTCAAAATGTGTTTAGCTCAATATGAACAAAGGCACTATATTCTGCGACTCACGCCCATTCAAGATTAATTAGTAGAGTTTGTCAATATGAATTGTAGATACGACAGGCTTTATGACAACATCTGGATTGTATGGTTGGAATCTTCTAATAAGCAGAATTATTGTACTAATGAAATTATTTTAAGACAGTAACGAGCCAAAATTTGTTTATTTTGGTACTCTTGCTAGTAATTATATTCATGCTACATAATCTTTCACAGATTACTTATAGGATTGCTGCTTCGGCAAAATATTTTGAAAAGTAACTATTAGTTATTGCTGGCGGAGATTTAATACTAATAAAATTAAGTATAACAAACACTAATTCACCCATTTCAACACAGTATTATGGGTCTAATTCACATTTGCTATATTGCCTGTTTAGTGATTACACATGTGGCTAGGATTAAGAGATTGAAACTAATAATATAGATCTAGTTTAAAAAAATGGCTTAAAAGTTGACTGACAGTTACTGATATAAATTAATCATAGATTTTTTTTTTTTCAGGTATTCCTCAGATAAGTTATGACTATGGTCGAACGGTAAGAGCATAAAGGCCGTCGCAAATAACGATGTACAAGAAAAATAAATACCATATATTAAAATGTTTAAAAGGCGCTACATGTCTAGTCTTTTAGTTTTGGATACGTGCGTAAAATAATAACATTTAAGTACAGAACTAATAAAAATTCTTGAAGTGTTGCATCACCATTGAATTTGATTGTTGCGTACAAATGTAATGATTACAACATCCATATGTTGAAGTGATGATTTTAATAAATAATATAGCCACGTACGCCATTTTATCAATTTCATGAAACTAAAAATTCTAACCCAAAGTAAACTAATATTTAATGACCTATTAAGTTTGGTTTGAACTGTAAGAAAAAGTAATAATGGCGATTTCGACTAAGGCGTCTGAACACAAGCAAAACTGGACTTTATTCTTTATCCTTGTCATATCAAATAAAAATTAATATCATGTTCTTTAGCATAAGCAAATTTAAATTAATTCTTTACATATGAAAACTACGTTACTACTATAAAAGCAGTTAAGTACTTCTAAAATTTTTATTATCCTTACTCGGGGACTCGCACGTTTTTCTATGGACAAACAGAGACAAACATACATATTCAGTAGAGTGCCGTGGTATTGCATAATTTGCTATTTTATTGCCAACAATAGTACCAGGGACGTAGGCGCATTGTGGCGAACTTGGTTGTGGTACAAGTGGAAGAGAGCAGCGTGTTAATTTTAGTAAATTAATAGTAAAAAAACTTATTATATATTTTTTTAAATTTGTTCACGCGCAAGCTCGCAAGGAGGCTTCGTAGCGAGAGACATGCCGCCTCCTTGAAGAATGGATGAGCGACGTGTGACTGTTTTAGAAAAAAGTCGTTTGAAGTTTGTTTCTTTTCTTCTTGTTAACTACTATTGCTTTTATTTTTTACAATAGATTGTAAATTACCTAATTTTAATATTATATTATATCCTGCTTTAATCTATTGTATTATTGTTCGCTCGAACAAATTTGTAATAAAGAATTATAAGAAAACTCCACTAAAATATTTTTTTTACTTATTAGCAGTTGGTAGTAGATGTTTCTATATTTATCTATCCAAAAAATCAACTTAAAAATAATTTCATAATATCATATCTCATTGATTTTTGAAACATGCAGAGTATGTCAAGTGTTTAGTGGTTATATTAGTTACCCGGATTGTGAATAGATGAATGAATAACTATTATTTTGTTGGCATTTTTGAATAGCGTGAGTTTACATCTCAAAAAAGAATTCATTGAATTCTTCCAGGAATGAATATTCCCATTCAAACGTTAAATGAATTTGACGACACAATCTCCTTAAGAAGATTAATTAAGACCGACTTAATGTTTACTGCTCATCTTTACTAGCTTCTATTTCGACTGTATTATAATTGATTATTCAATGTATTTTAAACTAAATACCGGAACTCAGAAAGCAGGAAATACCGCGCTGGAACATTTAGATTTCATCACAGAAGGCAATCAAAAACAAGTTTACGTATTAACACATGATAAAGTTATGTTAAGCTAGCCGCTTTCGATTCAATTAGAACCTAAATTCAATTTAACTGTAATAAAATTAAATGTCAGATAACATAATTTTTACGTTCGTCCAACCAATGGGAGAGCGGGTAACTTGAATCAAATGTCGTTTCGTCACCTCATCATGTTGACATGAAAAGATGTTTATTTGCATAACTATAAATATAAAATTCGAATGCCGGTGTATGATCGGATGGGTGGATAATATATGGGATCTATGGTGGTGGTCTGATCGCTATAAAAGAGTAACGGTTTCTGAGTTTTTTCGTTGCGTAGCCGATATTTGACAACTATTGGTGTTTGCAAATCTGTCTAGATATAGATTCTAACTGTAAGTACTATCGGTCACCTTATTTTCTAATGATCTGAAAATAATCGCTATTAATTGTCACCGAGAGCCAAGATACTGGTTAAGTCAACGTGCATCGAAGCGATTATTTAAATAAATATACTGTTTTAAGATCCACAATGGAACGCTCAAATTTTCCAAAAACTTCCATAATCATGGATGTGTAAATTACACAGCTTTTTGCAATAAAAATTTCTAAAATAAGGAAAAAAAATTCCAATAGTATAGATCGCAGTGATATAATTCGACAAGCTAAAAAGAATGTGACATAAAAATAGAATACAATATTATTAGAAAAAATATATGTCATAAACTATGCAGCCAGGGTGTTGTATATTATAAAGTTATATTATAAAAAGGTTTGGTCTAACAAAAATGCGTATATTCGGTAATATACACCTTCTGGATAATGAAAATTTTAAAGAGTGTATGCTCTTTACTCAATCGCGCTTTAACTGCAAAACGTTATTAATTGAACGTAAACAAACATATTGATATATTGATTTACATTGAAACATAAGATTTTTAACCCATTGTGACCCCGACGAAAAATTTGGGATAAAACCTAATTATACAAAGTTTAAATTCTCATTCGATTTCTTTGTCTTGATTCTTAAGTCGACAAAGTTACTGTCGAAAGTTGGGTATTTTATATTTCTGCCACTGTCCCTGGTAAGTTTTGTACCAAAATTTCTTTAGAGATCTTTATAGTTATTGATATACTTTATAAAACTTATTATTAATTTGTAATTTATTATATGCGTGTAATAATAATGTTTAATTGTAAATTAATACTTGTTTCTTTTATAACAGAGTTATACCTATGTAAAATATGCGTCCTTACGCAATAGACGCACAGGGAACGTGAAAGTGAATTGTATCAGAATAGGTACATTCCCACATTGCCCGGTGAAAGCCGGGGTCAAGTGGTTCAGGAAACGTTGCTATGGTAACAGGCTTGTAAATAGGCCCGACTAATTTATTCCGTCCGTAAATCATCCCGATGAAAGTGAATGCGAATTCACCGGTCCATAATGTGTTAAAGCCGCATGATTGGATTAAATGTATTAAGTTGCCAGATATTAGCTAGAGACTGCTAAGTTATCGCTAGACTATGTTACATTAAACATTAAATTATAGTTAATATGCTGTTTAATCTATGACTCCCAAAAATTACAACACTGACAATGTCACTATGATGACAGTAGCGATGGGTTTATGGTAAGGAGTATTTATTTAACACAGTACTTTCCTAGAAATGTCGTAAGCTAACTCGCTAAGTAGGTACTTTATACAAACATTTCTAAATAATACTCAGCTGAACTCCCATCATGCCTTTTATCATTCGCAAGATGGCGATGTAGACCTTTCTTACGTTAAACGACACGGTAGCTTTTTATACAGATTATCAATAGTTTTATTCTTTTTCGTATATAATTGTAAATTACTGTCTACTACTTTTTTGATTGAGCTGTATTACCTTTGCTTTTGAGGTTCAGTATTCATTACTAGTATACACAGCTTAAAGTCAGTTTAAGCTCTCAAAGCTATCAATAAATTAGCCAACTTCGTTGCGGAAATAATAGAGATATGACTAAATCTAAACACTAAGAAAAAGTTTTTTTGTTGGAGTTTAAAACGAAAAAGTTTTTATTCTTCACAAGCAAACTCTTTGTTGAACGATTAACTTTTCAGATAAAGTGTATTTTTTTGTAATATCTTGGCGTAACACAGTATCAGCCTCAATTATACTAAGGTTCGTTATTTAATATATCACACAGTTTTATAGGTCACACAGTCTAATAATCATCAGTAACTATGACTACCTTTCTAAAATAACAAGTATACAGATTTAATGAACGACATTTAAGTCCCAACAGATATATATCATTTATTGAAAGGAAACGTTTGACAGGTATTAAGAACTTACTGTAAACATAGCGAATAATTCCAGAAAGTTATCAGTGATAAATCATTTTGTTTATATAAATGTCTCGTAATGTTAGAGAAAGTTAACGGATCCTCATTATTTCCCTAGACTATCATACTGAGAGATTGAGACGCATAAAATCTGTTGGCTAAATTACAATTTTACACTCACGCTGCAAATCTATTGCAGACATATCTTAACATGACTTCGAAGTTTTACCTTGTAACACAGCAATAGGCAATAAACTTCAATTTAAGTTAATATTATTGTAGATACGGAATAAAACCTGGTGTTCATTTCTGATGTGGCTTCTACGTACACATTTTTCCTGAAAATTAGTGGGATCATCTAATAATGCTTTCCGAAGAACTTAATATTGTCACCAAACGGACATCTTCCAAATTGAGCAAATAATCTTTTTGTACATTCATATCATCATACATACATATTCGAACACTTTCAATAAAAATTGACGCATATAGAGACTACGGTTAGCTTTAATATTCTCGAATTAGTAAATTTACTGCTCGTGTATATTGACAGGTAAAAACAAAAAATGATTTAGACACACAGAGTATGACTAGTACAGAATAAATCACGAAGATAAATGACTTCAATATCTGTTACAAGTTAGGTAAACTATTTTAACGACCCCAACACACTGCAAGAAGTCGAGGCTCACGAGATGTAGATATGCAACATCTGAATGTACCTTTAGTTGATTTACGAGAAAAACTAATGGTAAGTATAAGTAATTTGTCTAAGGTTCAGTGTACACTGAAAGGATTCTGATTCTGAGTGGATAGATATAATTAATACTAAAATATTAAGAGTTAATATCCAAGATTCAGCAAGCCAAATAGATTTCAATACCTAGATAGCACAGTTGAAAGGAATTAGTCGATAAGAGTGAGAGGATATATAAATTTTTGACTAAAGTGTAGACGAGAAACAAATCATTATAGAATCTCTAAACATAACAAATTGCACCGTTTAATGATTTAAACACATGTTGAAACACAATATTAACGGTAGCTCACTCCTCAATTAAGTTTTATTAAAAGTGTAACATACTGTGTGAATGTTTCTCAATACCGTAGTGGCCGTTGCACTGTTGAAGCTATAATACTGCAATCAATATAAAAAGAATCAGTACTAGTTTATATTTGTAAACTTTTGGAGATCTTGTGACGAGTATAGAACGTAACCAAAAACTAGACAAAATACAGTTATTTAGCAGTTGTAGATGGGCTTATAAGGCACACTACTTTGAGAAAAATACAGACATTTATAAGAGAAGACATTGATTCGACAGAGATAATAGCTCAAAATTGTCGAATAGAATAACACTTTATTTCACATCAACAAAGTTGTACCAAAAAATTACTTATTTTAATAGTAGAATGCACAATGGGCAGCCTTATTGCTAAGAACGATCTATTCCAGGCAACCTTTAGATGGACAGGAGTAAAAATTTGCTTTTATATATGAATGGATAGTAAATTTATTCAACACAAATTTTATATTGAATGTCATAAATCAGGTTACTTGATACCTTGATTCAATCAAAATAGGCAATATTAATATTATCTATTTCGATTGAGTACTAGGCACTGCAATGAGAACTTGTTAGTAATAATTTAACGCGGAAATAATGGCTATTACCTGATTAGTTTTAAATTCAATAGTGATCATTCATTTAATGGGTGTTTTCGATTAAATATAGTCGGTAGATTTAGGGTAAACCTTAGTATCGTAAGTAATAAAATAACTACGACTGAACTTCTGCAAACATAAACATTTTAATTATAAAATGTCATGATGAAGTCTATACGGCGCCAAATGAAGATATGATGGAGCCAGAGGTTCACATAAAGAGCTTTAATAAAATATCAATTCAAGATTTAGAACACACTTGAAATTTTAATAAATAATATCTCAAAGAAAATATTTATAGCATTGGTTTACGTCTGGGCGAAATCCTTAGACGCTGTGGGAGTCCGAGTCTATTCACAAATACCTAGGCAATTTAGATGTCTATCTTGGTATTTCAAGAAAGGCGGTCATGTGCAATTAGATGGTTAGGTATATTATGAAGAACTGCTGTTAATTATTTTGATAAATGCATTTCTTGTAAGCTTATGATCAATTTTCTTCTTGTATAATGTAGTGAATACAGGTAGTGATCTTATTTAAATGTGCATATTTAACGATTTTTTTTATTTCACATAACTTTAGGGTATGAATGACACCGCCTTAAACAGTCCAATGGCATATGAATTATTTTTCAATACGATAGTTCATTTTTCATATAAAATAATTCTCCATAAATGCTTTTATCCATGTTAACGTAACAAGGCAGTTTCAGTTATCAACGACAGTTTAGTAGACTTACTTAGACAACTTAGCAATGAAAATGTAAAAGAGGCAACAAGGCAATGATAAAGACTTCTTATATTGGTGAGAGAGTTGATGTTATATCGGAAATCATTCATTTTGGAACCCAATTTCTTGGTCTGTTTCCATATTTTAATTCATAGAATATATCCTCAAAGTTATAGGATATCAAAATGTATTTTTTAAAATTTATTTTCTTTAATTAAATATTTTCTTAAACTAAGGAACCATTTAGTCGTTTTTTCAGTACCACTATAGGTGGTCGTACTATTTGATGCTATCGGTATTATAATGTATGACATACATCGCTGCAATGAATTTGAATGTGATTTTTGCCAACTAACGATAGATCTTAGACAGTACTTCAAAATATTGTCTGTAAAATCATTTACAGATTTTTTCTGACGAAAACTAAACGCTCACAATATATTAATTTAAACTATAAAAATCTATTCAATGAATCAAGAAAAGAGCTATTCAAATACTTATCTACAAGCTACTGCCTGTTTTTTGATTCAAGGGTTTATTCGATGTTGTTGCAGTATTTTTAAAGGAAATATTAATTGTCATGAGATAAAATTGTGAGTTAAAATTTTGCTTTATAAATATTTCTAAATAGCCAAAGACATAACTTGTAAATGTAAGCGTGCTGTCAAACTAAACGGTTTTCGACATCAGCTGCTTTTAGAATCTTAGTATGAAGTCTTAGAGTTCAATTTTGAAACTTCTGCTAGTTGAATGTGCTAAAATTTATTTCACATAAATTACATGTGTTACAGGTGTCAATTATATCGGACACTATATTAAATTTAACGTCAGGCTTGCTTCATAGTAAACTTAGCGATATTGTCGAGGCGTGAAGCATGCGTACATTTGTCTTGTTCCTGGTAATTTCTAAACGATAATTGCTTCTATAAAGGGTGATTGTAATGCAATACCTGTTACTATAATCATGAGAATAACATCCACTTAATGTTCTGGGTCGTTAAAGGCAAAACACAAGAATGTCATATTCAATATTGGTAGTGTAATATATATTCAATATAGGTAGTGCAGTATTCGAATGTTGTTTTGAGTTTTCAGTATTTTAGTATTCTATATTGAAAACGATCGATCTAAGTTATCTGCTAACCTATTTTTCTTGACCAAAAGAATCCAATAATTGAACAAGTAACTCGTTAACTAGTTAAACTACTTTGTTTAACATCAATCCCTAATCAATATTCGATCAATTACTTGCGAAGTACACTTAAAGACTTTCACTTAATCGCAAACTGAAAGTCCCAGTGGGTTATCTGAAGAATTGTAATAAATCTGCGCGATAATTGATTAATAAAGTCAACTGTCCTAGTGTTAAGATTCCATTAAATAAATTGCTTAGCTTTAAATATGCTAACTAGTCGATATTGAGGCCAAGAAGATTGTTTACAGAAGCTTATTCTTAGTTTAGATTAACCACTGATTGGTTGAAGACGTATAATGGAAAGTGGAGTGCAGAAGTGGAAAGATATTAACAGATATGACACAAAAATTCTAGCTGCTTTTCACAATTACGTGTCTAACTCAATTTTAACAATTTTTTACTTGGATATGTTAAATGGAAATCTTCTTTTTCTTCTTGATGCCGTATATACAAAACGTACGGGTTTATCGAGAGTACAAAAAGTCATACCTGGTTGAGATAAATCTTTATCTAGGTCGACTATCCTTCTGTGCGCTGTCATCCAGTCCACAGCTTTCTTGTGTATACTAATTAAAGTTCCATCGCTACGTATAAATCCTTATGTAATCTTCGAAAACGTTGTCTATTCGTGATGTTAAGTTCTGGATGGTTATCGAATTCAATTCGACTAATTTAAGATTGATAACAGTCTAATTAAGTTTCATATTTACGTTTACTGTTAGATCATTGATATTAGCTGTTTCACATTTATATGTTTTCGGGAGATTTATATTTTGGTTTATATTTCTAAAAAACTTTGGTCCTTCTAGATTTAGATTACACGTCCACCCAAATTTTATATACTTTATTGATTCTGTAGTCTCAAAAAAAGAGTAATTCTCCACGTTAGAATCTTATTCGTTTTGTTATGATTATAATAATATTTTGATATTATCTTATCATTAGTAATAGTTTTTATTTAATAATGGTATAGTATTTATATTTAAATTGTCAGCCTACCTTCATATGTGTTCATATTTAATTTCTGTTCCCTTTACGTCCTAACATTGTCCGCAGTCAGAACAGCGGCATTATATCATTTGTTTCGTTTATAAATTCACAATTTCTAGGCCATACTCTAAATAGCGCCATATATCATCACATACTTTCCAGCATATTATTCATTTACTTCCCGAGATCAGTACAACTTCTAAGAACTACCTTGTATCACCGCAAATGGTGAAAACGAAACACTTATAACCTATCGGTAGTCCGTCGGTCCGTATGTGATCGTGTGTCGTTAGATCAACAGTTAGGAAACGGACTCGTCGTAAAATTAATCAACATTTTCAATCAATCTAATCAACCGTTAATTTCGTCTAGGACGATTTGTTTAATTGCTTTTATTTTATTTTATTCTTTAAGAAAATAAAAATAAAAATATTAAGCAAGTAGGTTTATAACAATTTTAAATATTACTAAGTTAATAATGTTTAAGCTTAGATTATAGCTACCCTAAAATATAGTCCTATTTTTCACCTAAATTTAAATAATAGGTTATAAATACATTTTTATATTTATTTAAAAGTTGATTTATAGCCCACTTTTAACATCAATAATGAACTTAAAGTAAGTTTTGTTATTAATAATCAATGAAATCGACATAATATTAAGCTGAGCTAGTCTAAATAGGGCTTGCATAAGTAGATCGGCACAATTGCCTTCCTTCCCGCCACCTGACACCGCTGTTCCACATTCCTCGCAGATTTACTGCGCCCGCGCAACGCCGGTCGCCGCGCAACGGTGCATGCGCGGAAATTTAAATTTCGATCTGTCATCTAGCTGTGAGCCTTGCGTTGATTGCTTTGATAACCGTGTTTTTAGCACGGAAGCTCTTAAGCGATGAGAATGTTACGTTTAGAACGATATGTTTGTTTAAGTGAACATTTGAAACACATAGACATGAAATATTATATTGTATCTTTTTCAGAAATGCTGTAATTACTTGCGTTCTAATATTGTCTATGTAATGAGTTTTCAAGGTCTATATTTGTGCATGTAAAGTTTTTCACAACTACTTTTTATTTGAAAATTTATTTAAAAATATAATAAACAGCAATATTTTGTTAATATTTTTAATTAATTTTTCTATCGTAAATGAGAGCTTACGCATTACTCTATTGACTATTGCAAGTATCTGATACCAGTTTTTGCGCAATTTAAAATTGGTGCTATAAATCTGACGTAGATTATAAAGTTGGTGTTTTTCTGATAATTTTCTCTAAACCGGTAAATGGATGTCTATGATAGCAATAGGAATTATTTATAAAGGCGTTGGCTTATTATGCTTCAACCAAATCCTGTACCTTTATTCTGTCCTTAATTTTTTTGGGAACTATAAAGTTGTAAGTTGCGGATGGTCTACAAAGAGTTACTCAGTTTTAAGAAAGCGAGGATTTAGGAGAGTCTTCAAGCAAGATGGGTTCAAAGGTCGATTCCGCTATGGAAGTTTTCGATTCGTCAGGCAGCACTTGTAGAGCTGTCCCGCTGCTGTTTAAACTATTCAGTTCAACAATATTATAACGCAACAAAAACTTCTCATATTTAGTAATCTTTTTTTTACGAGGACGAATCCATACAGCCCTACCCGCCACTGGCTAAGCGACGGGCGTGTGTGGGACTCACTCAGTACCTCTATAGAGCGGCACTGAGAATACCCACTAAAACTCCCCGGTAACTCCCTTCACGGGGGTAACCTGGGTTCTGCACGAGCAATTCACCAGGTCTTATTTAGTAATCTAATATTTTATTCAAACGTTGGTACATATACTCATATTTATATCGATGGAACGTTAATCTTTGTTAAATGTTCATCAATCTACATGGGAGTTTTTGCGCCCTAAGAAAAGGCATGGTAAGGCAGGTCTTTGTACAAATGGTCTCAATAAGTATCCCAAGTTTGAAATTAATCGAACAAGATGTTCGATTAATTTCAAACTTATCTATATATCAATTTGATGCTTAGCCTAGATTCAGAGTAAGTCCGTAGAAGAAGAGTAGAGAAGAGCGGCACATCGAAAGTTAAAAGACTGTGAAACGAATTACTGCTTTAATAGGAACTCATGAAGAATAAATTTCTCTAAAGGTTGAATTTCACCGTGACGTGGTCTTGGTGCTGAAGTTATATGTAATATTAGAATTAAAAAAAAAGAGAGTAATATTTCTTATTCAAATATCGTTTTTCATAATCAATAAAATAATTTTTCACAGCAAGACATTTATTAGTAATAACATTACCTTAAGCGTCGGAGACATAAATATTGCATAAAAAATGTCGAAACCTAACATTATTAGTGACAGAAATGATCGATATAGTTCTTAGGATTAAACCGACTCGTTTTTGCTGCACAACTGGTCCAGGATTTAGTTGAAAATTCGCATTACGTTCGTTATTGTGGACTTTAATTGCTAAATCGTTATTTATTTTAGCACAGCTTTGGAATGGAGCTCTCTGTATCTACAAAATTTATTGTTTTAACACAAAACGCAACAACGTTGTAATTGGTTCATGTATACTGAAGGTTTTCTCGAACAAAATTAATTTAGCATGAAATACAGCTTTTATATTTTGTTGGAGATGGAACTTTTCAAATTATAGCATTAGTTATTCAGCAAGTGATTTTTGTGGTGTATAGAATAAGTATTAATAAATGTTGTCATTGCAAAAAAATATATGATATAATAAATGAATTCTATTATGCCAGCGTTATAATGATGGTGATTAAAATACCAATGAATTTAAGAAATAATTATTGATTTCAAATAATAATTAATGAAATAAACTCAAAGATGTATTGCCACATTTTCCCAGTTATCTAATAACTGGGAACCTGTTAAAAGATTTGTTATTACCTTTAACAGGTGGTATAACTCCTATGACTTACCTAATGAACAGTCCTAACCGAGTTACTTTAACCCGCGATCCTAAATACTTTGCTTCGCAATAAAAAATTTTTTTCACTGAATCATGGCTTCAGTCATTTGAGTAACTAAGTTGACTATGTGGTTTTGCAATAAGATTATTTTTGAGGAGACCATGGACGTAAGAGAGCTCTGGTCAACGAGAACAAAGTCACTGTTATCATGGTTGATTCCTAGATGGGACAATGATAAGTTTTTTTCTTTGCTAGATGCTAGAATTAGTATATAATATTCACCTTCTTTCAGTTCGTCTTCTTTTTGAAGATTTCCAGGAATGGCGACGCAGCTACATCAGCTTTCTTTGCTAGTAATGATATCTGTTGAATCGTGGTGCGGGAATAGATTTTTTTTTGGACTGACTAATACTGTTGGCCGCAGATGGCCTTTACAGCGTTACCGGGGTTTTAAGGAGGCGAGAACCTTGGAGAGTCCTCAAGCCTTAAGGGGCGATTCGATTCTGGAGGAGTTCTTAACAGGCATCACCTCCGGGGGAGGTGTCCCGCTGTCTCTTAGATTCTCCAGGGCGCTCGAGCCATGAGGGATTGCGGGAATCGATAGAACGGCGGTCTATTGAGAGTAACAGACATTGAATAGATGAAGAAGGAAAAAGTGGAAGCAATAGATTGTTAAGGGTTGAAGCTGGGGGTGATGAATATTGTATTATAATACTTAAAAGAGTTTCAGTCGCTAAAGCAGTAACATTTAAAAAAATGGAAAGGTCCTACTTTGAGGTTTTATAAAATTCCCGTAAAAGCTAAGAATGTAATTACAAAAGCAAATCTTATTCGCTTGCAATACGAAATCGATGCTTGAAAAGTCAGGTGTGCGGATGTATCGATACTAGTTAGCAAGTAATGGACGGTTCACGATCGAATCGGTACGGATCGTGTCTATTCGGACTGCGATTAGATTAGTTCGATCGTGTTAGGTGTAACACAAAAAAAAGATGGAAATGCGAACGAGAGAAAATTAGATAAAGCAAGTAATTCACTTGAGAAATACTTTAGGTCTGCAGGTTTAAATCAACTTTATAAGGACCTACCTGTTATAGGTTAGGAAAATAATGTGCTCATAAATATAGTTATTGCAATACATCCAGCTATTGAGATATGCATGAGGTGACATAAAACATTTCTTTAGCAAAGTGGATAGTTATAAAAGTACTTCTGGTGTTAGCTTGAGTGGTTGATCTTAGATATTCCGCGGTCGGTTTGACAGAAATTTATCGTTTCAGTTTGTTGGTGATAGGGCTTTTCAAAGTCCTGGTTAGCTATTACCATATTAATTAAGTCTATTGTCATAAGAATAATGTCAATAGCATAACTGTGGTCTGGCAAGTGGATGTAAGATAGCCAATTCCTCTATGTTTCAATACGGTTGGTACTCTATCTGGTTGTAGCTCGCTACCATCTACAACCTTATCATCATCATGTGATGAAGATAAAGACCCAAGAGTTAGACCTTTTAGGATAAAATAAAAAAAATCAATTTTCTTTTGCTTATTTGCTGAATTTACGTATTTCTTTATCAATAAAATATGCATATTATCTATAAATCAAATTTCAGTATCATAATTTTAATACACACTGAAACCACCTAGCTAAGATAGATACTAATTAAAAATTAAGTAAATTTCTATTTTCCGATATTACAAAATAACGCTGACTTGATCCTTAAACTTTCAGAAAAGTGTTGGTACATAATTTCAACAATATTAATGTGTGTAAATATCAGAAGATACAACATTCTATATTGATATATAAACAATATTCAATTTAAAAGAACGAACCTTTATATATTTTATTTAAATTTGATTCCCATATTTTGTTTATGAGCTTAACTCGACTTTACTAAATTGACATGCTATATTGCATCAATTAGCTCTAAATTGGCTAAGTTACGTCCAGATTATCCTGTCACTATAATAAATACGATTGGTTACGTAAACTATGATGTAATACTTATGTAAAGGGCACAGTAAAAGGCACAAGTACGTTGAATTCATACAAACGCATCGGCAGTGGTTTGTATGTGTGTACGGCAATACCTACGTATCATGCACACAATAACAAACAAACAGTGATAAAAGTGCGCCAATCGTAGTTGACTGCACAGCAACGTGCACAGATCCGCACGGCCTTTTATCGTCTCCAATGTACCAATTCGATGTTTTTAAAGCTCAAAGTTGACTCGAACAAAGATACTGCGGCATAAAATTAGCAAGATCTGAGTATGTGTATTAGGAAGTGAATGATCCTAAAACTATACAAAAATGATTATATTCTTATCACATGTTGTATAGGTCGAAGTTTTTCAATAACTACTATCCGTAGGTAAACAGCGCAAGGTAACAATAATTCCAACTAAAAGCGACATCCCTATTTGAGTACGCTATTATCGCACTCCCGTGGTGCGATGGTGTTTTACTATGCTAAGGGTTTACGCGTTCGCAAATAAATGTTCAGTGTATTAGGTAGGCATTGTAAAACTTATGATACTTTGTCAATTAGGTACGCAAATTAAATTTGATGTAGGTACTTTAAAGAGACTTACGATAACATTAATCACTTCTAAGTTGTAACATTGATTTAACTTGCTGATATAATGTGAACTACGCTATCGCAAGCTTCTTTATTTAGGTTAAGTTCAGAAGGGGGATTAAAGCAATTATTTTAAAATCAATGATAAAAATTTAAATCAATTCCGTTAAATTTATGTTTATATTGCAAATTATATATCTATACAATCGCTCCTTAAAATTATATTGGCTTTTTAGAAGGACATACTGCCTTAGTTGCGACTACTAGGCACGTATACGGACACCTGTAAGTGTTTACGATCAGGGGCGGTGTCGAGTCATTAGCTATGCTTTTTTAAATGAATATATATATTTCAAAATATCCCAAAACTTTATATCGATGTTACAGGGATGTGTCATTCAGTTAATAGACAGGCTTAATGTTAAGTTAAGATACTGCTTCCGATTAGAACAGTTGTATTTGCAATGGTTGATTCAAGATGGGTCAAAGTAATTTACAGGTATAGTCCGTTGGTCCAAATTTTCTCTGCAAAAAGCAGTAGTAAGTAAAATATATACTGTTGAAGAAGATGATTGGCCACGTATTTTGAAGCCTGTAAAAGTAATAAAGCAAATTATATAATAAAGTTACGACGAAGAGAAAGGCATAGTGACCCAATAAACGTCTAACATGCTAAACATCTTCTAATTGAGCGAGATGGATAATTTATGGTGTTTTGGACAAACTAACACTACTCATTTCAATGTAAAATAGCCTGTAACCCATCACGTTAAAGATTACTTTCAATAGTCCCGAGAGAACATTAACTCATCGAATTGCAAATTCAGTGCCTTCTTAGTGAACAAGAAAAACGCAAGACGATCAATTTGTGTTTAATCCTGTTTTTTAGCTATTGTATTCGTGCATGACATAATATATCTAAATACAAAAGAAAAGTTTTAACTAGCCGAGGCGACGGTAATTGTATGAGTTTTTAATAGGTAATTCATATTTATTATCATGGAGAAGGGGTGCTGAAAGAAAAAAAATTTTTTATTTGTATTTACATTTTATGAATAGTCAAAAATCACTATGCTATCATAAGTTTTCACTGCAATTTGATCTGAATAATCTGCATTTTTATATGTTTTAAATATTACTGCATAAATTTATTTACTGATTTTGAAAGTACAATGGTATATTTTGAAAATGTAAACGAGTTATTACTGTCATCTTAATAGCGACGGTGCAGAATTCTAATTATATTTCAGTGATTACAATTGTGTCGGATTTATCTTCTTTAATCTTGTAAATGTTGACTAACAATCTCGAGGATCATTTTAATAATATTAGTAATATAACAGATTACCACCATCCGTATTACATCTCATCTTTATCTGCTCATTGCTATCTGCCAAGCCACTTCATGCGATATAAACTGGAGTGGCTTTTTAATATCCTTTCCGCTATGTCTAAATGGTTTAGCATTTAATTTTGATTATCTACTTCATTATAATTCATTCATTCAGGTAGTCAGATGATCTAGTTGAATTCGCAGGAAGCTGCTGGATGTAGGAAATCTTTCCTATGTCGAACCGTGGGCGTCTCTCGGCTGATATGATGATCCACTATGGCAGCAACATCATATTATCAGAATATTATCATTTATTTGGCAGGACCCTCTCCGAGGTGCATTGAAATTAAATACTCCTATATTTCAATGCTATAATCGAATAAATAAAAAAAATACATTATAGATGGCTGTAAAGGATAAATCCCTTTGCTTTCCCTTTTTAGAAGTAGCGAAAATGTAACCTCGTAAGGTTCTTATTTATTTATGTACTTTATTTTTATGTCTTCCTAGCACGACCTAAGACGAGCTTACTTTCCCACTATATTAGCATACAGAGTCTAGGTCGTGACGATAAAAAACTTTCCTATTGGAATAGCAAAAAAAACATTTTGTGGCAACAGTTTTGTCGTTAGATATTTTCGAGTACGGAGGTAAATATTTGCAAGATCGGCTATCTAGTTACCGAAGACCATATAGAAATGTAGACTCAACTTTGTGTCAACTATTCACGATAATATTTTGTACATTTAGTAGAATTTGGACACCAAACAAAAAAAATCAATAACTTTTCTTTATGTAGGATTATGTCATAAAAGATTGGTGGCCCACGTGATCGTGGCCCAAAGAGTTTTCTTATTGATACAAAGTATGGTAGTGATTTTAATAATAATTGCATTAATAATAAGAATCTTGACCCATAATTGAATAATTAATTTGTAAATGTCATTATAAACTATTAAAAGCAGAGGAGTTTCTTGCTTCTTCTCCAAAGCTCAAGAAAAAACAGCAAGTCAATGCTGCGGTAGGGTTAATATTTTTTATAAAGTTAGTTCTTGAGTTATCTTTTTACATAAAATGCTTTTTGAGTTTGATCTAAAAAGAAAATAGGAAGGCACAACTGATGACGTAGACTATAAGCTCGAGTTCAAAGTCGACCAAAAAAAGAAAATCAAAATAAAAGTATTGTTGAACTTCTGTATAGTATTGTCTATGGTCGCTTAAGAATAAAAATAAAATAAACTAAAAGGAACATATTTCCTTACTCTGCATCTGGCTTTGACTTAACAAGGAGGCTACTTTAACAGTAAATCAATAGCGAGTAAAGTACAAGAGGTCAAAATACATTCATTCCTTTTTTAATCGTTCCAGGACCGTTGTTCAAAATTAGCGTTTACAAATAAAGCTTGCGCAGAACATATTTTTGAATTTCGAATACCGTTTTTAATTAAATATCGTCGGGCTGCGCGGGCGCGTACGCGTCAGAAAGTATTAAGTTCTAGAAGGCGGGAGTAAATTGCCGTTGCTTCCTCAACTGAATCATTCTCGGAAATCCAACTAAAATGCACCCTTTTTAATATTAACTTTAGATTGCATTCGAGATATGAATCGATTGAAAACCTTTTCTAAGTTTCCAGTGAAAATTTACAAGATTTAAAAAGTTTTCATTCCCTAAATATTTGAACATTTTGACGTTAAGTGCCATTTAGCTGATATAAGAAAAATAAACTTTTATTTTTAATCATCGAGGCGACGGGTGAAGTACTAAACGGATTCCCCCTCGTTGGGAAACATTGAAGAACGTATTAAAACGTAAAACTGAGCTGGACAGCCAGTTACCTCTTGACATGCAATTTTATCAAGTGGGTTAGTGCTGCGCCTTTGTCATCGATACATTTTTCGATGTTAAGATAGAAATTAGTTAATTTTTTGTAAATTTTCTATTTTATTGTATTATTAATCAATCACCAACTATTATTACAAAAAACGTTCAAACTATTTTCTTATATCTTAATTTTTTATTCACAAAGATTTGATAGAATTTAATTCATGAAAATTATTTATAACTAATTGCAATTGTCACAATCTATTGACAATGAAATGATGTGAAAGCGTTTCTCGTTTTATCGATATCGTTAATCGATAAGGAGTGAGCCCTCCTGGGCGGTGTGCTCAGTCAAGTCGATCCGGGTGGGATCAAAACAATTAATCATTGAGTTACCAGATTTTGAACTCAACCTTTATGAAGGATGCGTCCTAAGTTAATCAATTTGCAAACGATGCCGGTGCGAAATAAGAATGCAATTTGATTGTTTGCAAGAAATTTAGTCACGGATAAAAGTATAAATTAACATTTCGACTTTAGGCTTTGATGTCTGTTTGATTTAATATTATCAGTTTGTTGTCATTTTTAATTCATTATTTCAACACATTATTTTAAATTGAAGAAATTTAACATATTGTATTTCTTTGTATATTTCACTGCATTAGTATTAAAGTGTATATTTAACTTAAAACGAGCTGAAATTACCGCCGCATACGTCAAGGAGCTAATTGTAAATAAGCAAAACAAAATGAGAAATAGTCTGATTGTTATTCAGATAACAACAACCGGCAAATAATTGAACTTCTGCCAACCATATATCTTTGTAGGTTACTGACCTCAGCCGTCCTTGATAACTCGATAAAGCAAAGCAGGTTTATTCGATATTTGTATCGATATTTAAGTAATATTTCATAGTTACCACGAATTCATTATGGTTTATATTTTGATTTGATAGTTTGATATTTCTCAATTGTATTTGCTGGTGTATTGAAAATAATTGGTTGACGTCTAAACTATTTCAAAATATTGATAAAGGTAACTTCTATTTAGTATCAAAACAGCTTTATTCAATAAGTTAATACAGTATTTTTTTTGTGTGTTTCTCTTTTTAAATTGGCTGATGTACAATAAAGATATATTCTATTCTTTTCTTTAAAACATCTATATTACTTATCGCTCGTTGTATCATTTTAAGAATATCAACTATTCATGCCAATTGAGATGGAATGTAACGGGACCCAATAACATAAAATTTGATAGTAAAAAAATAAAACGAACATTAGAATTCTAATTGAGTGAGGCCCAATTGATTTGTGATATATTTTTTGCTCGTAACTACTTCTTCTATAATAATGCTCAATACTTTATTGTCAATCATATATTACAGATAATAATATATTGTACTTACCAATACAATAGTAATTTGAAATTAAGTCGCTTTTACAAACATTTATTGCCCAAGTTAAAATAAATTTTTGAATTGTTAAAGAAAATAAAAGCTATAATAATATCGTTACGACTCTCAGTGTTATAATGACAGTTGCCAGAGTTCAATAACACCTCATATGTCAGAAACTAATCAAAGAAACTCACAAAATATAGCAAGCATCTCTGCTACGTATCGGCCAAATTTAGTTTACCAGTTTTTCGTCTCATCAGGCCGCTTTAATGCGAATCCCCATCAATTTTTTCGGTCGCCATCATTTTGAAAACAATTTTCTATCCCATGTGATTATGGGTCGTTTTGGGTATGTATAAAACTATTATTAATGTATTACGACAGATAACTCGGCGGCCATTATTTTTATGTTAAAAATCCCTCGCGTTTCTTATGTGTTTGGCTTTGGAGCATGTTCTTTGTTATTATTTTGATATTTGGTATCTTAATACCAAAAGTGATTTGATTTGGAGACAGATTTTCGTTCGAGTTGAAACTTAATAACTAATGAGTTGAACAACTCATGGCTAATGCTCGCTAGATTGTGAGACTTGTACCGTAGTGATTGAGTGATGAGGACTTTTTCATTCCTAAAATATGGGCCACTAAAACACAATACGAGGTGAGATAATTGAAAATTTCTCAAGATAATGCGTCAGCCAGCGGACGGGTGAGATGCTTCCATTGTTCCCGCTATTATTTAACTTTCACCGACATTACATTAGGAACATCTTCGTCATCCTACTGGGTGGTGATAAAACACGCTGTCATGCTAGTGTCTTCCACCTTGTACAAGAGAAAAAGCTTAACACCAGTGTTACTTTAGCGTTATAATATAACTCTTATTATAAGCAGCATTTATCAAAGATCTCTCTCTCTATACGCTGATCGTTTTAAAGACAGATGTACCAAGTAGTATTAAATTTTAATTATTATTACATTCTCTCATTTTGGTTTTTTTAAATATCGATTCCATAAACTCGAATTGTAAAAAGTTTTAATCTGAATGATTTAGAATAATTCAATGTTTTTTTTTTCTTAGCCATAGTACTGTACTACTGTTTGTATTGTTTCCTTTGACTTTAACATGCTGACATTGACAGCGGAAAGCCGTTTCATTTTGACATGAGCAATTGATGCGTAGATACACAAGGGGCGTGGGAAGAACACCAACGTTTTCAAATAATGATTAAAATTCGTAAAAAAATTTTCTTCGATAATCTGTAAATAAGATTTTTACAAATTCAAATCAAAAAACTGATGACCAAAGTAATTGCAAAGGAAAAACACCCTCTATCATTCGACATGACGAGAATGATGTTGATTATGATTTTTAAAATCAAAGCTAAAAATGAAAATGAACAGCATATTAGATACAGCGACTTACTGCGCCAAATATTTTACATACCAATGTTGTAATTTAATAAAATGTTTTTAAACCATTTTTATGTACATAACTAAGTTACTTAAAAAGAGCCTTAGCCTTATTCTTGATTGACCCGTCGAGTTAGGATCTACTACGATGTTTACATTTTAAATATTGTGACGGATTGTATAAACTGCATTTATAAAATATGTAATTACTTATTTCTTTAACAAAAAATATCTATATTACTCAACGTCAGCAACACCGCACAAAGCAGCGATATTTTAATTTGATTTCATCTGATTAAACAGATTTACATTTTATATAAAAAGTGTATTGAATATTATCATGAGCTACTGTTCATCGATTTTATTCTGTTTTGATGTATGCAAGCCTAAAATATGAAATGATATCGGTATTAGGATTTGCAATCATTCAACTAGAAAAATGCTATCAACTTACAAATGATAGTCCATTACAAAAATATTGGTGTGTTCTTTATGCGATTTCTAGGATATCGCTAACGTAATGCTATTCAAGCAAAAGTCCAAAGGTGAGGGTAGTGTTAGAGATATAAGTAAGCCTCAATTTATTTTAAGCACAGTTAGCATTTGCCATGAAGCTGAATTAGAATAATATCTGTCTTTAAAAATTAACTTAATTGTCGATAGAACAGTTTTAACAACATATAAAGACACATCACTAGAAATTTTCACGTCGCTTACTTCTAAAAACACATAAATATAACGAAATTATTATACACGGTCCTCAAAATAATCGTCCAATCTAAAGTAATAAAGAACGTGGCACAAATACCTGCTATTTAATTTTTATAGCTCAGATAACATTACTAACAACCAGTAACAAATTCAATCAAGCATACAAAAGATGGTGTTATGATCAATTGGAAATATCACGATCTACATTCGAATACTTTCACGGCAGTTGCAAAGGTTGTCCGATATGGATCTGTTACTAGCGAAATGATGAGAGGAATTGTACCGAGGAGGCCCACTCTAGGCTCATTGAGGTTATTACATCGGGAAACTTTATGGTTTCTAGTGATGTATTTAAAGTTGTCGATAGTTAAAGCTGATGTTGATTCTTAATTTATATTAATTTAATTGCTTCAATATAAACACATTTTTGCTAAGATTTTTGTAGCGTGTGGTGTGTTTATTGTGAGTAATAATTATAATATTGTTATTCTTTCACAATTCATTCGTTTTTCGTTAGTTCATTTTTAAGTTAAAAATATTTGCTGAATAAAGCAGTTAGGAGACCATACCATCGATATGTCGATACTTTTTCTAATGAAAACCTCACTAGTTTGGCTATCCCGCCGTGTCAATATAAAGCCAGCCAATTGTGTATGACTCGGCAACAATTCACGGCTATTCAATAAGCTCTTCGCTCACCGCAGATCAGTATCGAATGTGTATTCTGACCAATATTTATGCAACATAAAGACATATAACAATCATCCTTACTACTCTTCTAATAAGGGTGAAATGCGACGTAAAAGCCTTTGTAATTTCTTCCATCTAACAGTCTAACGATTAGTTTGAGTTCAAAGCGAGCGTGTGGTGATAGTGATTTGGTATGCACGAGTGCCTAAGAAAAAAACTTCTGAGAAAATGGTGGATGTATAAATTTTATTAATATTAAATATTTAGTACCACTATTATTAGGATAGTAATTAGAAAATCAATACGTAATAGAAAAAATACAAATAAAATAATAAAATACGAAATAATCCAGCTTCGAATACAATAAAGTGTAATCACAATAATAATAAATCAAGAACCAAAAGCACCTCGCGCACCCAATACTAAAACAAAAGCTGAATTTTGCTTTTGAATTGTGGAGCGAACACGTTAACCAATTTCAAAACCGCATTCCATTTTTAAAAAGAACACGTTTCGATCCCTCGTGGCGCTAGTGATGTGCGTATTATCGATAACACTCACTTTCGGAGGCGAGTGCAGTGCCCTAAACGACCTCGTCTAACGGTTAGAGCCGTCAATCTTACATCAACCAATTTACTTTTACTGCTGTCGAACTCTATTATCTATTACATATGCTCGTATACCAGAGTGGGAAGGTTGAGAATATTGTACCATTCATTTTTTTAATTGTTACAAATATAATTGTGCAGGTTTGTGTGAAAGTTTTTAGGTTTCAGTTTGATCCAATAGGTCACAGAACAAGATGTTTTTGACTTTGACTTTTTGTACTTTTGCTTGCTTATATTAATTTGGTCTCAATAAGAGAAAATTATATAAATTTAATGTTGACTGGTCAGTCTCTTAGCAAATGAATTTAGTTTCTGTGATTCAAAGCCGCTATTTAATTTCGAGTAGAATTTTAGCAAGGAATACGCTTTTCAATATATAGCAGAATTTATTGCTTACCTGTAACGTTTGTTACAGTCTAAGGTTGGGCTATCGATTCTAATGCTATAAATTTATTATGTAATAGGAAATAGTCGTAGAGATTGTATCTTACTACGTCGCTCATTAAATTCATTTTCCAATAATTGAAGACTGGATGAATTTGTAAGTTGTGAGATGAATAAATACGGCAAACACAATCGTCTTCTTTCTTGAAGACATTTTCCTGTGTATTTAACTAGTAAAGCTTTACTTTTAGTTGCTGATTTAAAACCGGTATTCAAACATGAAACTGTGATGCTCAATCCAAAATTAGCTATGTATTTGTCACCATTAGGTTAGGTCTCTAAAATACAGTTATAGTCTCTAGAATTCAGTTATTTTAAAATGATAATACATTTTTATCATGTATGTATTCATTATACGTCACCAACTTCCCTCAAGTACTTTATCTTTAATCCTGTCCATCCTAAGGTTACCTGGAAGAGATCGCTTTTAGCGATAAGGTCGCCCTTTGTACAAAATTAGTTAAAAAATTTTTTTGTGTATTTCTCTTCTTGAACTGGCTGATGTACATTAATAATATCTTCCATTCTATTCTATTCTACATTCTTTGGAGTACCGTGTGAGTTAGTTACTTGATTTTGAGTCAAATTATACTAAAGTTATACATTACAGCAAATACAGCTATACTGCATATAATAGGAAATAAACAACGAAATGATATACCACAACCTTATACCACGGTTCGCGTGATGCTAAACAAATAGTTATCATCTCAAACTATTTACTTAACGAGCCAACCTCGCCTCGCGATTTTGAGCTTGTTGTAGAATATCAAAATAGCGGAACGTTCTGTTCTCAAAGTGTTGATAATAAAGCACAAATGACTGGTATGCCCGTGTACGAGACGCGGCGACAAGCTGCGACATCGCCCGCACATCTAGATAAGGATGCCTGAACGTATACGAACTAATGCCATATTGAGAGCAAAGAGGTTTATTAATGAAAATAGGCGAAAAACGTTAAAAAACTTTAATATCTACCATTATAACACACAAGATAACCCTAAAAAGTAAGAGAAAATTCTATGCGTCAATTATATGCGTTTATGTACAACGCATATAATTGACAAAAAATATATCGGCTTTTATTTATTTTTCATTAATTAGTATCTACTGCTAAACAAATATATTTAAAAGCTCATCACAGCACATTATTTTATGTAATTAAATAACTTTTTTTTATGGAACTTTCCTTGAGAACAATAGTGTTTTATGTAAATAGGATGCTTATCAAACATACTACTCGTCTTGTAATAAACTAAATTTTAATCATGGGATATATATTCTTGTAGTCTAAGAATACAGCTCTGGATATTTGGATTTGAATAAGGAACACGTAAATATCACTTGCGCAATAAAACCGTTACAGTGAAATTTCTTTCCATCTGTGTGACCAAGTCTTATAGCGTACAGTCTTCCTTATAAATCCAGAGCCGCGGGTTCCGTGTGGGCCGTCCTAAGCCTTCTTTGTACCGTTAAGGATTTTCTCTTAATCTCTAATCATACAACTGCAGTACAATGCGTTCGATGAATAATGCCCGCTACATTGTCGTGCCCTGTTATGATGTTTGTGGAAATTTGTAAGTATTTTTACATGTATTATTATAGAGGTAATACTAAAGGCTGAGAGTTTCTTGCGCCGCTTCTTCTCTGCAGCTACTAATTCGTCGAAGCGGTAGTAGGGTTGATTGGGAATATGCATACTAGTGTTATTTTTAATTTTAAAATAAGTATTATTTTAAAATTAAAACTAACAATTTATTTAGTACATATTTAAATACTATAACTGGGACAATTAGTAAATGCCCGGTTGATACCCAGTAAAATTATGACTATGGCCTTTATAATTATATTTATTTATTTTCTTATACATATTCCCTGTTGTGACGATTTAAAAGAGCTTAGTAAATAAGTCTATTTAAATAAAGTTATTTTTGACTTTTGACTTTGACTTTGTAAATGAATTATACCGATATTTTTTACTAACTTCTCTTTTGGTATTGCTCACTTGTATGAACAGAGTTTTTGCATCAGATAAAGAGATTCATTTGATTGGTCCAAAATACAACAAATTTTTTAAGTTATTTATTTTCAAGTTTAAAGGAATGCGAATACTGAAGTAAGGGTGTAGCAATATGTAATATTGTGATCTGTTTTAACGAATACTCTTTGCCTAATAATGAATGTAACTATCAACGCTTGTATTTTTACAACCACTAATGTCTGTCATTTTTAATGACCTTAATATGCTACAAATAAATGACCTAGTAATTAACTTGTCCCAAAAGGCCGTTAACCCACAAAACTGCTAAGGTATGTCTGTCATCTCTTAATTGGAACTTAAATTTATTAATACCACCCATGCACTGGGCGGGTACGCAGCATCACCGTGAAATTTAGCTATACTCAAGCACCTGTAAGCACTAAGAGGTAATTATTATCGATGTATCATACGGCACAACCCTTTCCGTGTCGGGGCTCTATGTCCCGTTTGTAAAACGGCACGCTTAATATTAATTTAAATGTATGCATCGCTGAGTTTATCGATACACGCATTATTTTTGTGTGGTACAGGCCTAGCTTATCGGATTTTCTGTCGATCACTATGACGAGGACTTCCGTCAATGTAACTGATTAGATATGGAATCATGTTAAAGTCTAGGCTAGTCTCTTTGTAAATCTGTATCGGTTTAGAAATTATCCGTGAGCTATAATGACATTTTAGTAGTAGGAAATATGACATATAATGTAGTAGACTATCTCAGCTTAAAATATACCACCAAAATTAACTTATTAAGGCTTGTGAACGCTCTCTTGATACCGATAAGGGTAAAAATCGTCTTTTTCGTCTTAACATAGTAGCTTATGGCTTTCATTTCAACTGATAGTAAGTGATGACTAGGACGAAGATCACACGGATTTTTCAATATCAGAGGAAATGGCTTTCTAACTTTTCTTTTCCAAATGAGCACAAAAATGTTCTTAAGACCATTGTGATAGCGACAGAGATAAGTAGCGATGGTAGATCAGATGGTGGTAGCTATGCAGACTTAGAAAACACCTCACCACCAACCAAATAAAGCAGAAAATAACTGTCCCAACGAAGTACAACCACCAGACGACAGAAGTGGCTGGACTATGAAAGGTTGGGAGCAAGTCAGCAATTTCAAATCTCTATCTTGTTACTCGAGAGGATACATAAGGCGATCTTTACATTCACCAGTCGAACTGGGATGAAAGTTCAGTTGACTCTCCATAAATATCTACGTTGTTAACAAACAGTGCACATTTCTAATAAGGACCACGTAACCTCTTCTGACTTACACGATAACCAACAAATCTTGAACAGGCAACAATAGTTCCAGCAATAGATAACATTTTCCATTTATAACTCGGTTAAATCAACCTGTTAGATAAGGGTGTGGTTAAACTAGACTATTTGATTGTAAAACATAGTTTTAATTCTAATTCATTCCTTTATTGATAGTTCAGAGAACTACGCTGGCGTAGTGGTTCATATAATCGTGTTTTGATTATTAAAAAGAACCGAAATTCGCCTTGATTAAATCTTGTTTGGTAAATCGACAATTTGGAATCTCAACTTCCGTGCTTCTCAATAATTACTGCAGCCGTCTTCACCCACCAGCTAGCATCACTATCATCATTTTCTGCCCATATCAACCCACTCCTAGGTAAAGGCCTATATTCTCTTGTCTATTTGTTCGCCAATCCAGTGTGTGTGTGTGATTCCATGCCAGTCTTATACAGAGAGGTCTCGTCAGTCGTGTCATTTGACCAGTCGTTCTTCTTGGCCGTCATTCCGAAACTGCCTTGGACCTTGGACGCTTGGGAAGTCTATCGCTGGCTAATATCAAATCTTCATCACTAACAGCCTATACGTTTCACTGTTGGGTATAGATTTTAGGATTTTGCCTATGACGCGCACCGGTCCATTACGGCTTGGTCAGTGAAAGTGGTTGCCATAGCAAAGTTGCTTTGTATTTCACCGTTACCAGAGCGTTTGAATCACTACGCAAATAGGTTCCTCTTCAAACTGTAAGTTATCTATCATTCAGACATTTTGTATAAGATAGCAATGGTCTGTGAATATAAAGGAAAAGTGTTTTTGAAAAATATTTCTAAGAATTTCATAGAAAATTTCTTCCGTTGAGACGCACCCTATAGAGTATAAATCCATCGGTTATATTGATGTTTCTGTGTCTGTGGTACACGAGACATTGTTTCACAACGAGGAAAGTGTACCGCAGTAAATATTATTAACACATCGCGATTGGGCCGCCAGCGCCACTCCGCGGCATTTGCGAGAAGCATGATGTGGTATTTTGGTGCATGGTGAGTACTACTGTAAGCGGATGAAACAAGTCCCGATTAGCCTTTTCATATACTTATTAAAAGCTATTGTTTTTATTTCTAAACCAACGTAATTTATAATATCAAAACAAGCATTAAGAAAATTGTAATTTTGGAGGAATAGAATAATCTCAACCATTACCTTAGTAATTATTTCTATCTATTATCAATTAGTTATTGCCTAGTCAGTCATTTTCTTGTAAATTTGCCAATGAATAGAACTCAAGAACACACCAGCCCACCACGATATTATATTATGATGTGCGTAATCAAAGACAGGCTAACGTTTAGGAATTGTGGATATAATTGGCTCTCAGATTTCGAAGATTACTCTGCAATTACTTAAATTTAAATTAGTTAATTAAATATGCTTTTAGGTAGTATCAGATTTAATTGCAATTTCAGTTCACTGTCAACAACGATCACTTATCTAATTTGATTAAATTTATGCCTAAATTCTCATTAAGCTGATCTACCGCAGTCTAAAGACATCTGTACCATAAAAAAGTTGTAAAAGAAGTTATTAGAGAATCAGTAATAAGTCGTATCTTCTTCCAGTTCCTTTGTTTATCAAACTAGCGACTGACGCCTACCTAATCGTGCATTGCAACAAGGCCTTTATTTTAAATACAAGAATTCAACTGTTTGGGAATTTTATCTTATATGTTAATGTTGACAGATTCCATTTAAGTAACTATTTAAACTAATAAAACCTCTTCTAGCATTACAATAATCGTTTCAACCAATTTATGGTATTATAAACAATTAGTTGGCTTACAGAAAAACCACTTATACTCTTCATTTCTACAAGGTTATTGATAACTTTTTGATATTTAATATAAAAACCAAATCGCTCGTACTGGAGCCCCGCACAAAGTACAGCTCGTTTCTATTTGATAGCAGATGAAAGGGTCTGGGGCCTTTGCAATGTTTCATAGATGTATTATCGTTAGCGCATAGACTAAATATGAGTTTAAGCTATTTAGTAACACCTGTTTTCGTTTGTGGATAACAACATAAATTTCTAATAAAGGATAAGATTGACCTTTACAAAAGTAGATCGTCTATTTAATGCTATCTTAAAACAACCTCTGTGGTCTAGTGGCTGAGACCACCTACTCCAGATTTTGAGGTCCGGAGTTCAATTGCCAGAGGAATTTTGCTGTTTGGTTGGTGATAGAGCTTTTTCTGAGCTAGCTGGCTAAAATCAGCCATGCTTGCTGACAAGCCAACATTTTATCTATGTCTGCCACCATAACAATATTGTTAAGAGCATTGCTGTGTGTTACATTTCAAGGTAAGATAGCCAGTTCTATTCTGGTTGAGGAATCCGGGTATAATTCTATTGTATCTTTAGCCGTACTGACAATTAGGTCATACAAAGTTACCCCGTTAAAGATAATAAAAAAACACTTTTATAATAAAAAATAACTTTAATGAGCTTGTCAATTGCAGCAAAAATTCTTAAAAATTAGAAAATCTTTACGGTCAGCTGATCGAGCTGTCAGTACCCCAGTATATTTAGCCAGAGGTCTCGGTATTGGCAACCTTATTAACCTAGTGTTTCTTGAAATATTTTATGTAAATAAGCCATATTTTTTCATAGAAACAGTAAACATATAATGTATAAAAAAATTTATTAAAGTAATTTTAATTAAAATTTTCTAAATAAAAATCTATAGGGGAAGGTTGTCAAATTTTACTGACTTTGTTTTCATGTTTTTGGTTCATATTAATATGTAGAAAAAAGTAAAATATATTTATTGTTAAGTAAATTGAACCTTCATTTCAGAAAAAAGTTGGTCATATTACCTTAAACTATTGAAATTGAAAATTTTACATAGGTAATTTTAAAATTATTTTTTTCAATCCACGGTATCAGATTAAATAATTATTTGGAGTATTAATATGTAGTACCACTAGTAACTTACATCTGCGCCAACTTCAAAACTATTCCTCATTCTCTCACGTCTACTCCGAGGGGTCAAAGTTGAGATGTATGCTTAAATCGATCGCCATTGTGAGCTAAGTCTTAATGCTGCAACGGGTGAAAATATTTCTACTGATTTTAATAATTTACGATCGAATACCATAGAAATTCACACTGGGTTATTACTTTATTAAACTTGCAAAAGAAATACCATTGTTAAAATGGTGTTGATCCACATAACAATATTTAATTTCCGTTTCGTATATATTAACAGCTTAAAGATTAATGGTATGATATATGAAGTGACAAATAAATAGAAAAAAATTAAAAATCCCACTAAAAGGATATTCCTAGCTCTATAAATTATACTACCTTTACTTACGCATAGAAATGCAAACTAGAGAGACTAAACATAACTATGCATAATATTTGTCATCTTACAAAATTTCTTAAATTAACTCTTTTTAGTGTAAGCTCTATTACTATTACGCATGCATAAGGTTTGAATTTTAAATTGAATTATTCATAATTTGATGCATTAATTAAAAATTCATCAATGGATTTTTTATATTTACAATTAATTGTTAATTTTAAGTCTTGTTCGTTAAGACATAAAATTTACATACGAAAAGAAATATTTTATGACAAATAAAAGTATTTCAAAAGAGTTTTGATAACGCATTTAAGGCTATGAACTTATAAAAAATGTGAGTATCGAATTTATTCGAGTGGTTTAAATATAAAAGCTTTCAAAGCTCCAGGGCTTACCGCATTTCACGCCAATATACAGTGAGTGTAAACAGTTCCGTTTATTAAAATTGCTACAATAAAATCCTATTGCTGCGTTCGTATAAGCATTTCTCAGGTTTAAAAGGCAAGTGCGCCTTTCCACTAGACTTATTGCACTTTACGATAATTCTTTAGGTTTCTGATGGTTTTTTTTTCAGATAAAAATGGCAAGAAACATTATGATAATAGTAAGCACTTTCTGTTTTGTCGGAGTAGTTTCAATGTAAAAGAAAAGGTAGACTGTATTATTAAATAGTATTTTATTTATATCGTCTTCAAAATTTAAAAACGTCTGCAATAATTTCCTTCTTATCAAGTGCTTGTAAGTGATATTTGCCACTCGCTATGTGGACCGTAAGTTTTTGCATAATGAAACAATCCTATTGATTGATGATCTTGTGATTTGACTAAGAATATTAGAGATATGACATTTTTTCGGGCGTTATCCTTTGCCTTTCTTGGTGATTTGCTTAGAGCTACCCCGTTAATAGTAAAAAGTAACTTAAAGTTCAATTGCTGTTAACTATATATTTTTAGTACATTAGATTCAGCTATAACTCGTGCAGTACACTACCTAAAGTGTAAATTTCAATGAACGATCTCGATCGTGTTTTTCGTCAGCTTCCAAATCAAATGAAAACGACCGTAGCGCCCCTTTAGTCAAGTATTGGTAACTGTATTTTAAATATAATTATGCCAGATGAACTTAACAATGAACGAAACGTCGATTCTATTGCAATTTACTCTAAGGGAACAGGTCTCAAAGACTAGATGACATTGTTTCACGTTAGCGATATTCACGACTGCACGCTGTAACTCAGAGTTACAGTTAAATCTCAACATTACTAAGTTATCTGTTAAAAAAAATCTCAGAGGTAACGTGGCCAATTTATTTGTGGCACGTCTTTAGATAAAGACGGCACGAGGGCGGCGGATCAAACGTCAGGGGTCCAACGGTACACGCATACTAAGAATTATTAACTAAGTTAGCATTTAGATTTTTTTACAGGTTATTAAAGTAACTAAGAATAAGGGTGGTGGATCTAGTACTTGAAACGCAGAGTTTTAACTCACTAAGGCAATAACAATTCAGTTTTATTTATTTCCCTTTAATCATGTCCGTCTGATTGAATTCTGAAATGTATTTCAAACAACATTACTACTAATCTAGTAAATGAGTCTATTTAAATAAAAATATTTTGTCTTTGATATCGACTTGAAATTAAATTAATTATAAGAATTAAATTTCAATGAATTCTTTGAATTCAAAAACTAACTACATGCTTGGGATTACCCATATATATGGGTAAGTATGTATAAGCATGCATCCCATCCAGCACCCATTCTAATATTAGAACTCATAAAACTTTTGAGTTTCGTGAAACAGTAACATCGAGTTGTAAATATGAACTCTGTCTATTTGTTCTGTTTCCACGTCTACTCCAATAAGCCAATTTTGATGAAATTCAGGGTGGAGATAGATCATATACTGGGTTAGAAATTATCGATATTTTTTTATTACGAAATTAATTTTTTTAAGTTTGTAATAGGTAATTTCCGAGATAAAACAAAAGAAAAATGAACGGAAAGTTGTGTTCCACATTGAAGTTCTACTAACTGTTAAATCTGAAATGATTCAATGGTGCCAATATTCCATCTACAGATACAATTTGGCTGGTAAAGTAGCCTAATTTTCTAAAAATATTAAAATAGCAAAGGTTGCTATTATTATCTAGTGAAGGAACTGGCCGTCAAAAAGGCTGAAGTTTTAAACAACAATTTATAATTTGGTTAACTCTTAGTTTATGCCGCAGCAAATAAAAATTCTTGATTATATCAAAGCATTTCTTGGTACTTTAGTACTCATAATAGTCGTGACAAACGGTATTTATCGTATTTAAGATTTTGCGTTTAGTTGCTATGCATGCGTTGCTATCAGCATAGTACGGAGTATATTAGCTATCTAATATCGTGGAAAGATGGATGTAAATGACTTATTTCAATCCGAACGGTAGTTTTATTTCTAGTTGTTTTACTTACGAAAAGTATTAACTTAATGTTCCTTACCAGCCTACCAGTGGAGCCCGTTAGCATTGTTTCCAAAACTCTAATTTCGATAACGAAAACAAAGGAACTTGTTTAAAGTCGTTCAAAATGAAATCACATTTTTTGTGAAAGCAAAATAGATTGGAGCTATTAACGCCTACGTTACTCTATTTTCGTGAATAAAATAACTTGATTAAAACTGTTCGTCTGCAAATTTCAGCTGATTATATTTTTACTAACTTGTATATTTTTTTTTATGAGGATTATTTTAATATATTTTTTATTTTTGTTCACAGGTAACGACCGTTATCAAGAACACTGAAGTTAATCAACTAAGTAAGATACAGTATTTAAGTTACAATTAACTTATTTCTTATCTTTAAGGTATAAGGGAAAATGTTTCTCATACATAACCATTAAAAAGTAAACTTTCTAATATTTTATCTTAAATAACCTTAAATAATAGTCATTTAGATAAAAATTTATAAACCTGTGTTAACTAAGTAGCAAATGCTAGGTAACTTGTCTAATATTTATCTCAAATGTCGTTGACAGCTTGCTATCTCAGCCTGAGTATATATAGCTGTTATATCGCCATTTCAAGTTATAGTGTTAAGTTGGTCAACTTTTAATTCAATCTCTCGACATTTTTCAACGCAACACTCCGTCCATGCCCACTTACGTCGTGTTAGCCTTTATCTATCCTAAATTTGACAGCATTGATAAATTCGTTGAAGTGTCTCTACGGCTTCTTTGAGCGTTATCTTATTAAAGTTATTTATATAGTAACAGGTTAATTAGCCAAAAATATTTATTAGGTGCCGTCGTACTTTAGTGTTTTTTGTGAGAACCGCGAATTTGTTTCAGTTTATTGATGAACGATTTTTCTTCGTTATCTGTGATTGTCTAGTGGTGGGATGGGGCAAATTGATGTTGTCTTTTCTTCTGACAGACAAGCTGTTAAATTTTTTTTTTAAAGTCTTTTACACAATAGTTTGCATTAAGAAAAGGCTGCTTGGTTACTAATATCCAATAATGATGTGTCATTTTTATTAATATATTTACAATGCAGAGGATACGATATATATTCTGCTAAATGGAATATTATATCATGAAATTTTATTTTTGTGCTAGATAGCTTATGAATTTCAATCGAAATAAGTGACGGACAAAAAATACGTATGATTATTATTTTTAACAAATTATCTATTTTGATAGTTAAGTTCATTTTATTTATTTACTTAACAAATTATGTACACGCAAAGACAATTAAAAGGACACAACAGAATATTAGAGAATTGTACAAAGGTACTGCTTATTTATATAAGAAATCTAATTTAATCAATTTATCTTATTTAATCTCATTTAATTTTTTTTTATATTTATTTTTTAAACTAATTTTATTTTAATTTAATTTAATTTAAGTAACATATAACTGAACGCAGGTACACAGGCTTTTGTACATGGTCCATTGGCGCGAAGCTCAGTTGTAAGGCTGGGCTGCCTGGAGGTGACCTGGTGAATTGTTCGTGCAGAACCCAGGTTACCCCCTTGAAGGGCAATGGAGTTACCGGGGAGTTTTAGTGGGTATTCTCAGTGCCCCTATTGAGGTACTGAGTGAGCCCCACACACGCCCGTCGCTTAACCAGTGGCGAGTAGGTCCGTAAATGGATTCTTCCTCGTAAAAAAAGGCCTTTGTACATGGTAGAAACAAATGAGAAGCTTGGGCAGCAGCAGCACATTGGTCCAATGCAGGTTGGTGGGTGAAGGCGGTTACGTACCAATATAAAGGGTGACCCTCGCAAACTGACATGGCTGTTTAACATAATGCATTCGTCTGTCCCCAAAGATACGTTGAATGTTTGTCAACGGAGGCTACCCGGTCATGGCTGCGGTGCAAAAAGACGACGAACTATTTCCAGACAGGACAAGGCATAGGTAGAAGACGTTTATATTAGTCGATTTTGTTGTAGGATATTTTTGAAACTGGCTACATCGTCTATATTGTTGCTAGTATTGCGACAAAATTAAATCTTACTGTAATTTCTGATTAATGACTGAATTTAATTTAGTTTTGTTGCATTTTTTCTTACTAATTCTTATCAGATACAAAAGAAAATTTGTTTCTTTTTCTACTGTTTCTTGATTGTAACAACCAAGTCCGTTTTGCTTTTGTCATTTATCTGACTTCTGTTTCAGTGATATTAATACCTGTGTTCTTTTTTCTAATCATGGATCTGTTAACATGGAAGTTCATGATTGTTTGGAACTTTTAATATGGTTGACAATTGTCTTTGGCTTATTCACTGCCGTTTGGTGTCTTCTAAATATTGGAATTTTATGTCGAGTTTCAATGATTAATTATGGACAAAATAAATTTTAAATTTTACTCAACTTTCTTATGGAAAAGCGTGTAGTGAATCATATTTCCCCGGGCCCAGTAACACTTCATGTCCCTCTGCAGCTTGTTTTTAAACTCTGTCGTACAGTGTAAACGGTCTTTCCAAACAGAAAATGCTAATTGATCACTTTGTGCAGTCCGCTCCTGTGAACAAAGTTAACTTATGCAAATGTCTTTTTGCATTCCGAACTGACGACCCTCGGCTGCAGGTAATGGCAGCAAACAGTTTTTAGCTGGTAATCAGTTGAGCTGACGTGAACCTATCTTATTCCGAAGTCTCGTACAGAAATAGCTTAGACAGAGTAGAGTAATCCCTAACGCGGTGTAAACCCGAATAAAAAATAAACAAATTTAAAACTGCAATTAACGCGAAACTTTGTGAGTAAGCAACGATACTAAAGCGCGGGAATAAATATCGTAATGAGTAATCATCAAAAATAAATAATGTACATATTAAGAATGACGATACCTTATAATTTGTAAATGTCATTAAAAATATATAAAAGCTAAGCAGTTTCTGAAGTCTTCTATAAAGTATTAGTCGAAGGGGTTGTCGAGTTTAGTATTTGATAATTTTAAAAGTATTTAGTAATAGAGAACATTTAAAGAAAGAGTGGAGTAGCGTGCCTTAGAACGTAGAACGGAAGAGCTTGAGACAACAAATTTTTGATTGACCCATCCAGAGAGCAACCATAGCGAACGTTGCTTTGTCTTCGTAATCGAAATCAGAGCGCTCGAATATTTATGCCAATGACCTTCTATTTTCTCTTGTAAAATTACGTTTGGCTTTTTGTAATATATTTTTCACTATTATTCATTACATTTTGATACAACGTTCAGTTTTAACTTTAATATTTTATTTTCATATTTTTGTTGTTTAGATATGTTTATGAATATCATTCAAACAATTATTAAAATGTCAAAATGTTCAATTATTTTGTTACCTCTTCATATTTACTCACAAAAGAGATTTATTTAAATTAAAAAAACATTATTAATTTCCTCTCGTGACATGTTAGCAGGAAACAAATATAACTAGCGTCATTCACAAACCCATTCTTTATTTAAACTGCAAAGTATAAGAATTCCCTCCCGCGCCATTTTGCTCGCTAGCTGATATAAAGTAACATACGTTTTATATGGCGCTGACATAAACTCTAGCGGGTATAGTTTCAACCCCAACCTGTTTGAATAAAGCTTTCAAAGGTAAGCCTGCCGATGTCAATGCCGTCTGTTAAGGTGTTAGGTGATAAGCGGTAGCGATTATATTTGCTTACTTAGTATAAATAAATAGTTTGTGTTTTTTTTTAATTTTCTTGAAACCCATTAAGTAATTAACTTAAGAGACAATTGAATTTTAAATCTGTCAAGGTTCTCGGTAGTACATCGCAACACAACTTGTTAATTTAAATCACTTAAATTTTGTCTTTGTTGCTAGTTAAGTAATTTTTAGTTAGTTGAGACATAATTTAACAATATATTCTTGATGATGTATTTAATGATGATTTTTTAGATGTTTTATGTTTTCATTGTGTTTTTGTTGTTTTTAAATGAATGTAAATATAACAGCTGTTAAAATTTAGTCTGAAATTAAAGGTCCGTTATCTATCATTAACTTTCTCCGGAGCTTACATATATTAGGAGATGGTCAAATAATTATCATTTCTGATATTCAAGAACTTTATAAATTATTTCATACCAAAGCGGAATTATTGATTTCGACTAAAACTTAAACTTAAACACTCCGCTGCCACTTATGTATGTGCACTGCACCTTAGCAGTAGCGGAGTAAAGCTGCTCGTAAAAACGCACATTTACAACGTAAATATGGAATTGTGGACGTTTTACTCTTATTTCGTTTTGTTCGCCCATTCTCACATGCACCGGTGAAATATTACATTTTGAAGGCGGTCTCCTATGTTTTTGCAGAGGTCCTCAACTTTTTCATTCAATTAGTTGCTAGAAAACACAAAGTGAAACTTTACACCCAATTGTGTTTGCTTAATAGTTATTCACCTCTGCCACGTTTACTAAAATTTATGTGAACACTTTTACGCTTTTCAATTTATTTCCGTTAAGTAATCAATTCGTTTATACCATTTAACTTGTTTAAGTCTTAGATATGCTTACAAAGCACGGTTATTACTACAACAACAAGGCTTCAATAAATGTTTTGACTGTGGCCAAACTTTACATATCGACGAGACTTGTATATTAAACTGACAGGCCGAACAAGAAGATATCTTCGAGAGACTACACAAAGAAAGGATTGCATTTTGATAATCAGCAGACATCCTGCAGGAGCGAGTATCTGTTACTTTGAGGGTCAAATTAAAATTTGCATTGACAGTTGATTCATTTTAGAGCATACATTATCAGAATCTAAATAAACATAAAGCCTAGACAACATGGCTTTTGATAATAGCAATCTAAACGCTAAATGAGTAATGTATGGGATTTGACAATTGCGCTCGATAGTTAAGAGAAAGCTCATGTCAAATCATATATATTTTTCACTAAGAGATTGTGTTAGCGATTATCGCAAGGTGTGCTATCTAAGCCCTCAGTATTTCCCAATCCATAACTTTATCGACAATATCAATTCATCGATAAACTTTCTAACTTCAATAATCCTCTAAGCAATAGGAAGTACAGTCAATTCTTGTAGGTCTATTGCAAGTCGAGCTTTGAATTAACACATTGTGTTTGCCCTTTAAGTTCCGTTGATGTGCTAAATCGATTCACGGTGAGTACTTCACAATAGGTGCTTTACTATCGATATTTGAACAAACGACTTTATGAATTATTCGTTGAATGGTTCTACATTCTACAAGGAACTAGAAAAGAGGATGAATATGAATTATATTTTTAATAAGCATTTATAAAATAAGTTTTAGAAATAGAGCACAGGTAGTAGTCTTAATACCATAGGGAATAAAGGTGAACGTTATGATTTTTGTCTGTAATTTATTTGTGACTGTACAATTTACAATTTTCATTTTTCAAACTAGAAAATATTTTTCAGTTTAAAGAGCTCATGCGAGCCCTAATCATAATGTTGAACTTAAATACATTTATGTGCATGGCGAGTTACTTTAAAAGAGACATAAAAAGCACCTTTTGGCCCAAGAAGGGGAAGTACTACTGCTTACCATCAGGCAGAGGCGAGATTGATAGACAGATGAATAGATAATAATCTATTCATACTTAAATTTATCAAGTATAAAATTATTATTACTATAATATTATCCCTAAGATTTATCTGTTTAAGTTTATCTGTCTATAATTTAATTAAAGAGTGCAAATTTAATGGCCCTCTGTTAAAGTAGGTAATCAAGATTATTGATTAAGTACCCTTTTACGTTCTCAGTTAAAACCGATTTAGTATTTATCGCTGATTTAGTAATAAATTTATAATGTTATCTGTAATTTATTAATAGTGTGTAACGTTGGAAAAGGCTTTATTTTCTTTATTGTCTTTGTTTTTTTACCCCCTTTGTCTTAATGGTCATTTAACACACATCTAGAAGTCCGCGGTCCAAATTCCGTGAATTTTGTAATTTTCCGCTCATTTTGGCTGGTGGATTTTTCTAAGTCCGCCGCAGCTTCCGTCATCTTGCCTAAGTTTATCGTCATAACAATAATTTTAATGAGTGGAGTGTCAAAGTAGATACAAAAGTTAGCACAGTCCAGCAGGATATGCAACATTCTGCTTCCTGTCACATTTAACTGACCCCAAAACATAACAAAATTAGTAAATGTGTCTAGATTGTGCTTATAATTTAATTTGCGTTTAATAACTCTGAGAAGCAAACCTAAAAAGTAATTATCTCAAACTATATATCTTTTGAATTGCTAGAATAATAAACCCTTGAAGGACAGTTCCATTTCGACCGCGCTGACAATGATGTAACCAAAATCGATTCATGTACCCTTAACACAGATACTGTATTTGAGCTTCACGTAAGGCACAAAGATAAATTAGTGTTGTTATTCAAATATATATTTTTTTATAAATCTAAAAACTGATGCAAAAGCACACTCCTAGACTTTCCTCTTCTTCTTCGGTTAAAATATTAAAATGGGTCAGCATTAAATATACTATAATTATTTTCAATTTTCTGGGTAATTGCTACAAAACGATTTCTCCAAAATATAGATTTCAACGTGACTGTACGTAATTATTACAGGTAATGTTAATAATTTTTTAACAAAAAGTATTCAATCATTCGGTTGAAAACACAATTCACACCTCGTAAAAATTATTTTCATATAATGTAAAGATTTATTACTTATGCTGCCTTTTAAAATACTTGGTTCGCATGACAAATATGATGAATCAGTGACAATAATCTTTAATTTTTTAAAAGTAAAATGCGAAATATTTATCGTGGATTTATATTAGTCGAGTATAGTTCTTATTGCAGTAACTTAAGGTGGACATTTACGTTTTGTTATCGGACTTATCAGTAAATTTATTTACGGTATATTCGTCCTTGTTGACATTATGTTGAAAAGAAATCATCTTGCTTTATTCATCACGTATAAAATTAAATTAATTATTCATGGCGTTGTAAATAAAAGGTTAAATTTTTTTGTAAAACAAAAAATCTTTATTTAGTAATCCAAAGTTGGTTACTCACTCACAAAAATGTCAATGAATAAATATATATTTCATGCTACCATATTAATAAAATATTTCACATCAAATAATATTTAAGAAAGCGTATTCTTAAAATAGATCCTTATTGCTCTGTCTTAAATGCTATGAGGTCTTGAAAATGTCAAACTTTTAACACTGTTTGTCAATAACAAATATAGTGTAAACATCGTCACCCAACGATTGTGAAACAACAAGAAAAAAACCGAAATCTTGATATAAATAGGGCGCATAGGGCGGTGACATCAGCCGGTAAAAACAAAAAAAGAAGCAAAGGTGTCGGTCGTGTAAAGTTATCTGGAGAACGGCCGATCAATCAACTCGTTCGAAAATTAAAAAGTTAAACAATGACCGTCCAATGCCGTAAGCGCCCTTCTTTGTCATTCGGCATCGAAATATTAAAATTGTGTTCGTGTACATGGCCAGCTATTTTTTTCATTTTATTAGCGTTCTTAATTTAAAACTCGTATCGTATTACGACATTATTGTCAAAAAGAGTTACGATTTGAAGACGCTTACAGCATTACTCGATTCATAATTTGTTTGTTCATGGTCGTATATTTGACAATAAAATATTAGATCACTTAAATGACTGTCGAAGAAAACAATGAAAACAGTAACAGTGCAATATTTTACCATTTATACTACAATCTAAATGTTTTTTTGTAAGTATAGTAATTAATTTCTAAATATAATCTTAGATATCGAACAGTAAGGAACGTCGCTCGGCCTCCTAATTGCTTTCGTCCGTTCAATAAGCGTATTCAACTTTGACTTTGACTTTGCACAAAAACAGTATGCAAATTTATCTATTTTTTTTTCAGTCTAACCACAATGAAATTACCACACTGGGTAACGTATGATAGTTTACCCAAACTTATTCGATTTTTTGATTGCATACATGAATAGTTTTACACGTAACCATGAACTGAATTATAACATTCTCAACATGATTCTGGTACAATAAAAAAATATCTTTCCCATAACAACGGAATACGGCGCATAGTTTTCATAATAAAGCGTTAAAGTTTAATTAAAAATTACTCACGCCAGCGCCAGCGCAGAGTGCGAGCAAAAACTGGGATGGCGGACACTGCAATGTCTAGATTAGGGTTGCTGCTTTCAGAAATTTTGAATATCAATATACCGATATTGTTTTGATCTTCTGTAAATTAAATTTCAACACCTAGAAGAATTTTTAACCGACTTTAAAAAGGGAAGAGGTTCTCAAATAGATTGGTATATTTTCATTCACATATATAGCGGGTACTGTTAAAATAAATAATTTTTTAGACCTCCCTCTCTCATTGATTGATATTGTAGGACTTGTAGTCATACCAACATTCAATATAGTATTGACACGTTGACTATTGTAATAAACAAACGTTGGATATGCTTATGCTTATGTTTTATGGTATACCGTAAATTAAAGTAATTTAAAAGAAATATTTTTGAATGCCAATATTCACGTGTAGTTAGAATTTATATTAAAATGAACTCTCAAAATTAAATATATAATTAATTATTAAAGTTTAATATTTACATAATTCATTCTTCATTAAAAATGACAATGTGCTCTTCTTTCTTTTATGATAACTATTCTTCCAGCCAGAGTTTTGACCAAGCATGTATAGAAATGATTTACATAACTTTACTTATGACAACCCTATCCTAAATTCGACGATCCGCCGAGCAGTCAACGATTACGCGTAATTGCTCAATCCTCGAAATGCGAATGTTTCGGGAAATGGAACGCTTGAGATTGTAACGCTCGAGAATATAACAAAATTTATGATTGTTTTGTGGCTTTTTCTAATTTTGTGATGGCTCTAGAAAGTAAGATTAAAAAGATTGCTTTTGGCGACATTTTGAAAAGTATTAGTATTAATCTGTATGCTAATTTTTATAAAATCACACATTATAATTTTTCAGTTATAATAACTTTACACTATTCATTACTGGTATTCGATTGCCTAAATAATTAACTATGACAAAATGCTTGACGATGATGAAAATATTCAAAATGGGCCATGTAAAGTCATGTTATTTTGGTGTAGTAATAATATTAATTGGTCATAAGAATTAAAGGATTGTCGCTAATGATGGATTAAATAATGGAGATTTTGCTAATGTATTTAATCATCTATCATTTTACTACAGATTTTTTAAATGAAAAGGCATATTTGGTTTTTCTCTGTCGTATAAAGAGTCGTTTTATCCACTATGCATGGGTCTACTATTCCTCACAGTAGTGTTCAGCTAGATTGTTATTTACTAATTTCATTCTTAACTCAATATCTTTAAGGACTTTAGTAATAAATTATTTTCTAAATAATTATGTATAATACAAACTAATAAATAACCCGCAACGATTTCTTGCGTCTTTCTACCCACTGTTAAGTAAAGCTAGTCACAGAGCAATTTAGTAATTAAGACCACGAATTAATTTGCATATACCAGATAGTTATCGCTAAACCCGAAGTTGTCAACGAATGTACACTTATTTCACTGTATTTTATTAAAACTTGTAGCTGAAAGAAATATTTGCCAATTAATAAGGTAAAAATATAAAAATAATAAATTTAGGAACATTTTTATGTCTTGATGTCGTTGTTGACTTTTAAGGTTTAGTTAAGGCCCTTTCACATCCCCTGGAGGCATTTTTTTCAACTTTTGTGTAACTTCTGTACTCCATTTCTTTTTTTGACAAATAGAACGATTTTGTTATAATTTATATGATAATATTTTATACAAACATCTATTTACAATTTATGTATATGGTTTGGGCCATTTTTTGTTAGGTACAATGAGCTTTTTAAACGTTTCGTTTATTATATGAATTTAAAGTAAGTTAAATAATTAACAGAAGCTATTATAGTAAACTAACTGTGTCACCATAAAAAATGTTTAAGCAATATTAAAACTCATCAGCCCGTATTCTCAACAGAATAATGCCTTTTTTATGGGGTATGTAGACACTTCATACGTTTATTTAAAAAAAACATTTATGAATTTAATTTGGATTCATAATGAAAACGCAGATAAAGCAAATTATCAAAAATTTAAAAACAAATAAATACTTACCAATAAAAACTAATTTAATAAATAGATGAATTGACAGATATCATTTAAATATAATAAATGTGTAGGTGCCTTAATGCTAGCAGAATTGAGACCAATAAATAATTTCACGCGACATACTTGACTATCTTTATTTATGGAATGCATGGAATAAGTTATTTTGTTACTACAACGTTAAGGCTTAATTTAATGTGTAACTTTATATGAAGGTTAAACTTATAAGGTAATCTATTTTTACTGTAACTTATATATAAGGTTGAAATTAAGAACACAAACAACTGGTACTTATAAAATGTCTAAGATTCTTGAAATGTCAATAATCTTTTGATATTTATCATTTACAAACTTTTAAAGTGTTTCTTATTGTACTAATTACAACATTACGATTAAATAACAAAGTGCTATTGATTTCAGTACAAAGTTCAGTACCGAAACGTTTTCTCCATTCGCAATTCCGACCATAAATCAATACTGTGAAATTGATTCGGATGTAAGCTTCCAATCGATTGAAATAAAGACTTCCTTGTCTCAGTAACAAATTATCCCGATATATCTCCCGATTAAAACTGCGTACCGCTACCCATTCGACACAAGCCACCGACTGTTGTAAATTGAAATCGTCTGTACACCTTTATTATTATTTATCAAACTCAATGTTTCTGACTTTAACCACCTTTAAAAGCTGAGGAGAGAAACGAGATAGAAGCCTTACCGTGTTATTATAGAATGTGTAATTCATATTTCTAGCTAGAAATGATTTATCATCATTTTTATAAGCAGTTCGCGGTGTAATGGAGATAAAAAAACTTATTATCTACATTTTTGTGTGTAAAATCAGAATTTAATAAAAAATTTAAAAGTCATGTTGTTGAGTATACTGTGGACAAATTAAAATTAAAAGAATGAACTGGTGAGTTGATTTTCATTATATTTTTGTACAGATTTGATGAAGAAGATTCACACTCAAACTCATAAAGAATCATAATCTGTCTAGAGACAAACTAGAGGCCAATTAGAGTTGGTAGAAAACTGTCTTTAGTTAACACTAGATATACCAGCGATTTGAATATATGTCAACAACAAAAATTATATTTGTTACTAATGTATATAAAATAACATTAAGTTTATAAAACATACTCTCTAATTATAGCTACAAAAGTAATAACATCATTTCTGAAAAAAAAAAATGTGTAATATAGTAGGAATTTTGAATTGAAATTACACGACCAGTCTAAATGACTGGTCTGGTAAATCTAGTGTTAAGCTCGCATGACTTTTTTTATGTAAAATTTTAATATAATTATGTGTGTGTACAATAAAGAATAAAATTGTTATTGACAAGCAACTGAATGACATTCAAAATTATAATGCTTACGATCAGCCATCTATCTTTACCCAATCGAGATACACATATTTAAGATTGAATATGCCATATGGTCCAATGGTCAGAATACCTGTCTATTTAGCCAGAGGTCCTGGGTTCGAATCCGGGTAGGGGCAGATATTTGTATGATGATTACGGATATTTGTTCACGAGTCTACACTAATTAGAATAATATTTTATATATTATAAATAATTACTGTGTCTTGATTGTACGCAGTTATTTAACATAGAAGATTAGTACGGCTTTGAAATACGACTGCATTCATATGAACAGCGAAGTAGATTGAATCTGATCATAAAAATGTTATAGTCAGTTGTTATCTGGGCCCGTGTATGTTTACAGGAAGCTCTAAAGAATAAACTATCATACATTTTGAAAAGTCATCTAACATGCTGTATAATTTAGTACCTAACCACCCCTTTCCTACATGAGAGTTAATTGAAACAGTCTGGTTTGTGGACCATAACTCCGTTACGCTGCAGACTGGCTGTCATCGTCGTTATTATGGCATTCACCTGTACCAGATAGAGGAACCAACATCTATCTGCTATCCCACATCTGTAACGGCCAACTTTAACCTAACCACTTTAAAAATAAGCCATAAAATCCTAAATCACGTATCACAGAATGGACGCCACTGATACGGCTTCAAAAGGGGTGGATACATTGATGGTATGTTAAAGATATAATTATTTATGAACATAAGGTGTTGATTTAAATGTACTTGATTTAAATGTACTTGCAATTAAGCGTGCTAATATCGATCCCATCGGAATTATGAGATTGCTTTATCGTAATTATAGATATAAATAACCAATTCATTTAAACAGAAATAATATAGGAATATTTTTCTATAAATGATATGAATCAAGCAGTTCTTTAATCTACTTTTAATAGTAACCACTGATATTTTTGTCAGGAATAATAAACATAATTATGTATCAAGATAATAATACGCTTGAAGAGAATATTCCAAATGTTTCAACATGTTTTGTATTTTAATAAGATAATAAAATGCAGTTTTTATGTAAGACACGAATAAACGGAAAATAAATTGTAATTTTTAAAGATTTGCTTAATGTACAGAAATATTATCGACATCATCTTTGGCTTATATACGTCGCACTGCACACAAGCCTTCCAATATGGCAGGAGTCGGGGTTATATCCCCCACCCTGGTCCAATGCAGCTTAGTGGGTGAAAGTAGTGGTCGTAACTACCGGGTCCATTGGTTTAACGTGTCTTCCAAAGCATGGAGAAGTCGAGATATTAAAGTCGATTGAATCCTCCTAGGATCAACTATGGCGATAGCTACTTTATTTTCGTTATCGAATCCAGAGCTTCTGAACTACTACGCCAAAGAGCTCTCAAAAAAGGGTCTAAAAGAGGTCATTATAATGATTTAAATGTCAGTCAAAACAAATTTTTGCAACCCTTTTGGATGATTAAAAAAGAGAAGTAATATTCCCTTTATCCAATATTTAGCGTGTGGTCTGATATCCGAAGATCTATGAAAAGTGGTTCATGAAAACGCATCTTTAGATTTAACATTTGCTAGTAGTAAGTCATGTTTTATCTGGTGCAGAACGCTAGGGCGTGTCGGCGCTCTATCGGTAATCTAAGTCAGCTAACTGGTACCTACACTGCTCTATACTTTTACTGATGCAAGCCTTGTGTACGTAATTTGAATTCATTCGTTTCCTTTCTTAGAAAAAAGAGGGAATACGAATATGTTTTTATCGTTTTTTATAAAATGTATGACTAATCAGGTCACTATATATTATATAGACTTTGTGTTTAACCGCTAGCGGGCTTGCCAGAGACTATAGGTTAATACAATGGAATGTGTAGCTTCCATAAAAACATATATTGTAATATATAACCAATTTTATATATAGAAATTAGTCCACATTAATATTTTATACTAGTAATTATTGCCAGACTTCTTCTTAATTATTAAAAACAGGTTTTTTCTTCATGATTAATCTGAGACAAGTAATTAACAAGCTTTGCTATATTTAGTTTATTAATAATTATAAATCACGACTCCTCTGTCTGGCCTGGGAAGATAAAATTTGAATTCGCATAATAAGCCGTCTGATAGTGGCTAGTACCCCTGTCTACTTAGCCAGAAGTTTCGGGTGCGAATCACGATAAGAACAGATATTTGTATGATGAGTATGAATATGTGTTCACGATTCAAGGGTTTATTTGGTATATTTCTGATTTTTTCAAAATATCTATAACACAAACACTTAATGATGCTTGATTTGGGCTAGATAATATGTGAGTGTGAGAAATATTATTATTATTATTGTTGTTAATAGTAATATTTTTATTGCTCTTAGTCAATATTCAAAAACTACCACTAAAGTTCACATAATCAGTGTCGGTAGGTTTTTTATAGTGATAGGCCAACAAATGTGATTATCATAGTGCAAGCTATGTGACAACCCTAAGTGCCCACGCTAGTTTTTTTACACAAAGCAACAATAGAAAAGCCATATCTTTATAATTGTTTCGTATTTTAATGCCGCTACACATATTTAAAACTTATTAAAAACTGTTTTAGTTTTCTGTTAAAATGATAGCGTCACTAATTACTTGTTCCAGCTATTGTTTCTTCTAATTACATGGTAGCCCGCCTATTTCAGATGCGACGATGCGTCGTGATGATGAAAAGGTGTGGGAATCACATTTTATGCTAAAATTATAAGGCTGGACTTGAGCATGAGATAGGGTTCGGTTAGGTTAGCTAGTAACTTTTATATAAAGCAGTAAAGAACTACTCATGTGAACTTGGAAAAAGATTAATAACAAAAGATGAAGAACATTCAATGGCATTAAACAATATTGAATTGTTAAGTTTTTCCAATACATTGATGTTATGATATCTTACACGGATGAACTGCAGCTAATTGTAATAATTAAAAATATTTAACTTGGAATTTCTTTCATAGAAAGAGTAAGATTTCACTTCTACACACGTATAAAGTTCTATGAGTATAAGTATGTATGTATATATGTTTGTATATGTATTATATATATGTTATATTAATGTTACATATGATAATTAAAATTGTTATGGTCTAGTTAATATTTCTTTGTTATTATCTTAAGTTTTTATTTTTTACTCTCCCGAGGATAGAGGCGCTGTGTGCTGAAATACAGCCTTCAGCCTAGTTCAGCAACAGATAATCTTAGTCCTAAGTAAGATGTTAAAATAAAAATAAAAAATAAAAAATTTTTTTTGACATTTCATTGACAATTATCGAATATTATACTAATCTAAGTATTAGTTTGATTTTTTTGATGATTGCTTATGTTAGTCGTCCGTTGAGAAGAGATTTCATAGTGCCATCATTGTGTCTCCCTCGACGATACAGCCGAGGAGACTCTTGTATAGTGTCTGGATGAAATATAAAACTAGAGGATATTTTATCACGCACTAGATTAAGCTGATGCGTTGAAAGACAAAAGTTAAATTCTAACCAAAACACAGCAAACATTAAATAATAATCAAAATTATCTTGTTCATTCAAGTAAGATTTGATAACACTTACTAAACTTACTTCAGTTGATCTCTCTAGTGTTCTCACATCATTCTAATATATAGATAATTTAACACGAAGAATTGATTACGCTGTGACCGGATGTTCATAAAACCTATGAGCCATGTGAACATCTTCCAAGGTATTATTTTCTACAACCGTTAGACATTGTCTAAGATTTGCAGATTTTATTGCCGGGCAATTAGAGCTATATAAACCTTATCTATTTCGGATACATATTTTTTTAAACTTCCTCAGAAGATTTTTAAAGCGATTACAATATGATTAATTCGTTTAACATAAATATTCAACAGTAAGTCATGTAATTGTTCAATTTCTTTATTTTAAGGTTTCATGCTATATCTAACATACCTAGGATTGTGGATCTTGAATCGGAAATTCTTAGTCTAAATCTCTTATGAATTCATTATTTACTGTCAAACTACTTAAATTGAGGTAGCTTTTATAAAAACAATTACAGTGAGGGTAGTCTTATCTTATCTTGATGGAGGGCCAGGATTACTCCCTGAGCGCGTCGACCCAATGGGATCTTTTGTGCTTCCCCTATCCCTAATGACCGCTGGAATATCTTCAACATATTCTTACTTAGTACACCCGGAGACAGTAGCCTTATATCTTCAGGACTGGGATAGCTCAGTCCAAAAAGACCCATTCCAGTGAGGGTAATAATACTGCAGACGTTTTATTTGATAACTGTTAGCTGCATCCATAAACTGAAATAGAGTAATGAAGCCGAGAGAAGCTACTCCAAGGGTCCAAAAACTAAATTCATATTACTAACTCCCTACTAATCAATGTTAAGCATTACAGGAAAGTGTTTCACACTTTCCTGTAATGCCAAACTACAAAACATCAGTTCTCACAAGAAACCACACTTGTGTAAAAACTCCTCGAAGAACCTGTACTTTACTACGTTTCTGCTAATCTGAAAGATGCAAATGAACTTTAGGCGTAGTTGACAATACACACGATTTTGACCTTTACCGATAATGCAATAAAGACTAAAAACCTTTGTAATATGGTAGTGACACGGAGGAGGAATGTGACTAGTTGGAGAAAACTGCCCGTTCCTGCAATTGATTCGAATTATTGAAATGAATATGGGCATAAGTGTCCAATGGTCGTGTCGAAGGGAAAGTTAAGTAATCACATCGAAACTTACAAAAACTCTTACAACCTCTTAGATTTTATGATTTTTTACTTTTAAGAATTGCTGTCGTGTCGTTGAGTTTTTATTGTTTCTTGTTTATTGTGTCTGTGTAACAAATAAAATATTGAAATTAATTTTCGGAGGTTTTCATTTTCTTCTCCGATCGATCTTGCAGCTTATGTATCATAAATTGACCTGAGACAAAATATACAACAAAAACTGTGTTTGTTGTAAAGCAGTGTTACACAAAGACTACTTTTAATATGATATTTCAAATGATCCTAATTCTGGTGGACATAATGGCACTTCAACGCTAGAGTGTGTTTTAATTGGCTGCAATAAGATTCGTTTTTCAAAAGCTCAACAGTTCCTTTTTCATTCCAAATCAAACATTTTTAATGGCACGTTCATAGATATAAGACAAATGTATTTTAAATCATTTCCAATTAAACAGATCGATGGAATTATAAGCGATTGTTAAAAATTTAGTTAAAATTAATATTGCATCTAAAAAGTTAATTCCCCAATTGTATTTGAAAACACACAAGAAAACAATGTCGCTCTTGTGACTTTGACGGAATCATTTTGCCTAATAATTTTTAATCGGTGTAGACTCGTGACAAGTAAATATTGGAATAATTTTGTAATATTATTGAATATTTTATTGTGTTCTACAAGCTCATCAAAAAAGTATACAGACTGACATTATTATACTCATATATTTGATGACATAGAGAAGTATAAAAATCGAATGAATTATATGACCTTGATATAGATCAAGGTCAAGGTCTTATTCTTCCAATAAGTTTGCCAATAGTGGCAAACTTATTGGAAGAATACTATACGTCATCCAATGGTATGGAAGGAAGGGAAGATACATTTCTCTAATCAGGTACCGATAATAACTAGTCTGAATGAGGTCTTGGTTATAAACAAATTAGCTTTATTGCAAATAATGCCTATGAGGACATTACAAATTAAAAGCACAGGTGATAACCATTTACAGTAACCAAAAAAACTGATTGAAATTCATTTGGCGATAAGAAAAGGATATTTGAGTAGGTTATGTGTTGCCACCTGCTGTTAAATGAAGCAGTTTGTTCAGAATAAAATAATTAAATAATTTGCAGTTTGAAACTGACGAAATATATGACAGATTAATATTTTTTATTGCTTTACATCGCTGCTGGTGGTAACTATGGTTACCTTGAATGGTTTTGTATTTAATTTAACACTAGGTTCACTGACCTCGTAAATTAAATTGGCTAAATTATTGCTAGGTTTTGTCTATCTCATGTTCTTTTGAGTTTCAAAGTTTTTAGATTTATCTAACTTTTTGAAATTGAAATCATATAATAATATTTTTTTAATCAACTTTATCCAATATACGCCTGAATAAACAGTAAATCCAAATTTGAGGACATTATATCAAATTTCTCCAAAAATATATGCGAAACGGATACACCATTTCAGAAGACATGAACGTAATTGCTTCTATGAAGAATGAAATCAGTTATCATCTATATAGATAGAAATAATGGAAAAAGTGGTGAACCTGTCAATCCACACAATCAAATTTTAATTGTCTTGAGGCTCCAGGGAGTATACAACGGCTCAACAATAATATTCAGATTTAGTGTTATCCGGAACTAGAGCCATTATCCCTTCCATTAACCTACAAACTACCTAGCGAGTTCTCGATTGATCAATCATGTATATGCAACGAGGATACACTTAACTACCTACTTGCAGGCCTTGCTACCTGGCGCTACGCCTACCATCAGAACAAACTGCCTCAAATGGAGGCTAATGTCTTAATCAAGGGAATATTCATAGATCTGGTGTTTCAATGTCTAAGATCACTATCTAATCTATTTCTATAATCGCTTCTAGTTTTTAATAGAGGGTATGGTGGTTGTTGAGGTTGCCGAGGTTAAAATTACAAGAGCATAAAAAAATAAATCGTTTCCTTTTGTTTCTAGAGTGGATATGCTCATACCAAGGCGATAATTTTTTAAATTAGTTTCTCATTTCAACTAATACAATTTTCCAAGATAGCGCCTCAATAAACGATCTCAGTCAGCCACAATGTGCTAACTTAATCGGGTCTTCGGCCAACGTATGTCGTGATGACTTACTTGAAAGGAAACCATGGTTCGAAACCATTATATTCCATTAGGTTGCATAGGTGTTTCAATAATGAGTTCTATTTCGTTGTTATTTCGGTTTTAATAAAAAGCTAAGGCTTTTATAAATAGGTGAGTATTATTCAACTATCGGATTTTGAGATTTTACCACTGCATGTCAAAAATTGACTATTAACGTTAATCGCTACTGTTACATGTTGGTAAACTTGGTTTTCAATCTTGAAATATAAGTACGATTAGCTCATTTTATTTAAAAATTATAAATAACTGAACCTAATTAAAGTACTATTGGAGAAACCCGAAGTTTTGTATTCATTACTTTAGAATTAGTTAATAGTGAGTTCACGGCTTAAATTGACCCTCAACAAGAACGTTCTAAGCAAAGAGATCGATTTACACTTGTCTACAAAACTTATGTGTCTGACATTCAATGAACCCACGTTCGCTTTAACATTCATAGCCTTTAGAGACCTGATGGAACTGGCGTTAAACATAATTCCCCAGTGTTAAATGAGCCTTCCTATTATTCTGTATCTTCGCATCTACAGACCAGTATATACTGGTACAGTTATAAAGCCGTGTACAATATTAATTGTGCGCCATTATCCGTTGGTGTAGAAAGCGGTGCGCATACGACGGTAGTCGACCGCCTTCGCATTACTTACGGTGACTATGATTTGTGATCATTAGTGGACACAATTTGTTGTTAATACTAGCATTAGAAATGGCTGTTAGGAATGAATGGAAGTAATTAAGCTTACTTAAGTGATAAAGGCCTATTGAATATGTGTCTGTAATGATTTTTTATTACAGTTTAATTTAAATCCTAGTTATTGAGAAAATTTTCACTATCGCACATTAAAAAAAATTACGTCATATTTTAAAATATGTTTTAATTCTGTCGGTAAACCACCCACTTTTATTCTTATTACTTTTAACACATTCTTTATTATAAAAGAATCAAATCATTCTTTAAAAAGTAAAGTAATTTTTTATTCTTTGTGTGATGGCTTAGCATATTCTAAGCTATGCCAAACTAACTATGAAAGACCAGCGTTGTGTTTACAAGTCAGCCGGCACACGCTAAATGGAAGCGCTTTAACGATGAACTTCCTGAAGCGGAACTGGAAACGTTGCAAAAGCGGAAAGTTTCGTAATGTTGTTACTTTGGACATTTCACATAGAAACCGGCCACGGTACCACCTCAGTGAGTTATGTCTGTTTCCTTTTTTTCTATTTTCTTTTTGATGGATTAAGTTTAGGTAAGGATAGTTAACTTTGTCCTATCATTTGTCAACAAACGGTCACCCTCTACCCATCGCTTGTACCCCAGAACTTATCTGTAGGTCTCAAGTCCTGTTAAGATGTAATTGTTACCGCCTAATGGACTGCATTTATTTACTTTCTCCCGACGAATTTATATACGTGTCCTAAATTGACATCGGAAATTTTGCAGAAGTTCCAGAATATGAACTAAGAAGTTACTACAAAAAGAAACTTTTTCAAATTTTAACTGTAACTCTAACTTAAATACTCTTTGTGTACGAACTTCTTATAAAGTTATTGTAAAGTTTGTGTTGATAATTTGTTATTTAAAAATATGAAATTAAAATGCTTTAAATTGACATAGTTGTTTTTTATTGAACTGCTGCTTAGTAACAGTAAGCATAGACAGTTATATTAAATAAAATAGCTTAACTATTGGTATCCAGCCACTCTAAATTAGCATTTAACTTGGGAGAAAAAGCAAAAAGCAATGACATGTTTAAGCAGTTACAACACACGATTTACAACATTCAACGGCCAGTCCAATACATTCTCTACTTACTTAGTTTAGTAGTCACAACTTCGTCTTTATATGTAAAATAACCGCGACTCTGATCTGGATTAGGTGAAGGATTCAGAGCCGCAGGATTTCTCTAACGTTTTTATGTCCTGTCAATCCAAACCCTGCACTGGAGCTATGGAAATGGACAAAGTATTAAAATATCTCTTCATTGGAATGTTGTTCAAGGACTGTTTAGTTTGAAGTAAGCTGTTTCTAATCAACCTTTACATATTTTAACAGCGTAGTTAGTTGAAATTTAATTTTATAAGATATTTGTAGTTTATTTATTATTAATGACTTTAATCACATTTATTTATGATAACAATTACCAAGTTACAAGTAAAGGAACAGTTTTTAGATAAAGCCAAGTTAAATGTCGTTACTGCGCCCAGAAATTGTTCCGAAACTTAACCACTCTGAGTGGATGCGGTTTGGTGAGAGATTACTTACAAAGTAGCAACGAATAAATAAAAACAGAAGCCTAATAAATCTTAACGTGATCACTGAGTAACATCAAAAAGGAGACGGAACCGAAATAGCTTTCAGACCTTAATTGATAAAAATTACATGAGCAATTGCGCGAATTTCGTTTCGAGATTCGCCCATTATTTATGCACTGAAGTAAATTGAATTTGGCATTTAGCAAAAAGCCGAACAGCTTTAATTTTGATCGGCATTTACGTCAGCCAATATTTTATAAAAGGACCGTTTTAACAGTCTATCCAGTGCTTCAGAGCTGATGCGGTACCACCATATCGGTATGAAAATGCGGTTGAATTTTTGCGTGTGTTTGCATCTAATATTTCACTAGACGAGAGCATCTTATTTATTCGTTGTTGAATAAGACGTATCTGTCGCTGGTACAGGTTTCGGTCCCTAATGATGTGGGACTGGCCCTTTTTTGCCATGTCTAACTAAATAATGCCGACGTGAGTTGTATATTTATGTTTGCTAATAAGCTCGGTTATAGATGTGATATTTCCTGATATTATTTTATAAATGATTTGTTAAACCCATCAAGGTTTAGTAGCTTATGGACTTAGTTAAATTAATAACTGCGTTAATTTCACTTTACAAAATATTGGCAACACAAAAGGAATGATGATTAACAATAAATATTATAACGTATGAACAGTTAATGTTGTGAGTTTAATTATCATATATGGTTAATTTGATGGTTAGTTTTATGTTTAAATTACATAGAAATATTTCCAAAAAAATCTCCTGGTTTGTAGCACAAAATCTTAAGATAGACAGATTTTGTTATAGAGTTTTATTTTTAAGTAGAATCAATGATTGTTCTAAGTTTTGATATTATGGAAATGGCGAACAAAATCTTACTTAGCGTTGATAGACCTCCCACAAGGTGGAACGACGATCTGGTTAACGCAAAGCCGCTATCGGTTTAAATATCCTCAGGGAGAGTCCTCATTTATCCAGAAGTAGGCTGATATGATAATGATGACAGAAATGGCAAATTATTGTTGTTTCCAAACATATAATCATATATCTCTCATATTAGTACTATAAATTTTATGTAATCTGGCGTTCTTTTACGTATTTTGTAAGAGAATAGTACAATAATAATCTCTGTTAAATGTTCATAAAGCTCAAAGCTCAAATATCAACTTCGTGAATTACATATCGTATAACCAAATTTCATTAATATATTTTATTTGTAATTACAATTCATATACTATATGCATGTAGTGTTTACCGTTTCTCTATTGTACACTTAGCTATAAGTTATATATTGTTTTGTATGCATAAACATTGAGCAGTGGAACAAGTACTGGTAAGCCAAATAAATAAATAAATAAATAAAGAGTCAGTTTTCGTATGATACTTAAAGTAAGAGAACAGCATTTTACAAATATTGTTTACAGTCAGTAATAAGTTTATCATCAATGATACGCTGATAAACTCAAGTTTATTAAAGTTTTGAGAAATTAAAAATGGTGGGATTAAAGGCGTATTTGTACGGAATTTAAATGAAACTGTAACATTGTCACAAGATAAACCACAAAATAAAAAATAAAAAATATCAACATTTAAAATATCATCCCAGAGTTCAGCAAGGCGTCTTTATATGTGTTAATTACTGCAATAAAGTTATATATAGCCTACATATCTACCCGATTCCACGAATAAACAACCGTAAATAACAAATTCAAGTCTATCATAATCTCCAAATGATTCCAAGCAAATATTCTAATTAAAAGCATCGGTATTAAATCAAAATTGCTTTCAGTTTTCAATTAAGCATCGAATGCGGTGCATTAATCACCTGTAGTAAAATGACCCAGAACAAGTAACGTTGCCTAATGTATAGAGAGAGCCGTGCTAGATATGCCAGGAGGTAGTTGACAGTAGTTTAATTAAACACGTTATACGTTTGAGTTACGCTTAAACTGTACGGAATATGAATATAAATTTTGTTACAATACCACTTTAACATTTTAAATCAAATTGCTGAGTTAAGTTTATTCGAATAAGTCCCGCGTTGTTCCCATTGTATTGTCTCAGTTGAATCGTAGATGCTTGTCCATACACAACTTTGGTGGTACCTAGAAAGAAAAAACCTATGTCCTATACATTATTCCTGAAAGAGATACTAAAGAATTTCAATAAAAAACTCATAGTTAATCAAAATTACATTTAATAAATATTTCTATTCAAATATCAAAAGCCTTAATCATGATCGCCATTTATAAGAAACGAGAAACGTTTTTTTTTGTAAATGGCGATATATTTGATAAAATAATTAGTGCAAACCATTCTCATTGGTTTGCGAAATAATAGTTTTATCACATAAAGGTCGAGAATCATTTCTATGCCAAACACTCGTTTGTCCCAGCGATTTTTCGAGCTATTACTGACTAAGCACGATTTTATTATCATTTCATTGTATCTGTTATTCACCGTTTCACCTACCAGCCTAACTACAACTAAATTAATCTAACGATTTGATTCAATTAGCACTTCCATTAATAAAATTACTCTCAGAAACCATGCTTTGGTTGTAGCTAAAAATGGCCTGCAAGAAACGTAGCAAGATTTTCTAAAAATGGCGATCATGATCAAGGCCTTTGATATTTGAATAGAAATATTTTTTAAATGTAATTTTGATTAACTATGAGTAAATTCACATCCAATTTACGCTTTATTGTTAATTTTTTCTGTCTATTATCATTTTTTATTTCTCCGTCATGCTCAGCCTTGATATGAACTTATTTGAGATCGCCGCAACATGTCTTACTCTATACTTATCTTTCCTTTCATTCTAGCCTTGATTTTTTCTTCTAAAAACAGTACAGACTTTTATAAAATTTGTTATTTGTATTATAGTCTAAATAGAGTTATTAATAAGATAATTTAACAAAAGCTTGAAGTTGAACTTAACTTTGCTTTGGAATATTGTTTACTTAATATAATAAATACTGTTTTAAAGGATTTTTGAAAAAAAATAATCCCTATAATGCATAACCAATCGATATATATCCAGATTGTTCTGTTATTCTACCAGTGCATACAACAATTCAGTAAGACCTTGCAAACGGCGTTTTCATAGGCACTCACGCAGACCGGGTTAGTATTGGCCGCGGGTAATACAGACCTGTGAGCTGCCCATTTGTTGGTGAATCATGGACAGGATCATATGAATGATGTTAACAGTGAATATAATGTGTCGGTATGATTAAGGGTTGGATTAAATCTAGTATATTGAAACACTTCTTGAGGTAATAATAAACCCTGACAAAGTCAGTAATACTTTTATCAATAGCTTCAGATTAAATATCTCAATAAATTAATTTTCTGTATCGATAAACGCTAATTCTTAATAACAAATACTTATGAAAAAAATGTCTTATTATTAGGGTTTGATGTCATATATTCGATTAAACTGAATGTCTCCATAAGTACCTTGTTTAACTTAAGCTTTCATCATTAGGAAAGCGTTTGACATCAATGTCAGGGAAATAAGGAACTATTACACCCCCGGCTTTGATTGAAGCGACAACATCTTTATAGACTTCCATTTAGTACAATTTTATGCAAAATATGATAGTTGAGGCAGTGATTTCCCATCAAGACGCAGTTTGACCGTTATCCTGTTTAAATGCTTTAAGCAAGTCTCTTAAGCTATTTCTTGGAGAAGAACCGTTTTCAATGTTTTGTGGTTAATCTTAAACTGTATTTAATCATCAATTATAATGCCTATTATTATTATTTTCTAAATGTATTTTACATTATTCTTTTATCTCTTCGTATTATAAAACATCGCCTCTTGCCACGTGTCCTTCTGTAATGTAAATGATTCAATAAGTGCTATATGTTATATCCAAATTAGCTGTAAGTTTTTAAAACTTGCTATTTTTTAAACTTTTACTATTTTATAATGATTTGAAGTACGTAATTAGACTGTAACTAAAGTGCGGCATCAAACATGACGTTGGTCTTCCTATTACGATTAGGAAACTGAAAGAAAAAACGATTTTACAACGTCTTTGATAATAATTGCGTTTGCGCAAAATAAGCTACAGTATACATCACAATAGCAAAAGGTAAAGGTAATTAGGTTATTAGTAAGAACTAAATCAACCAAGATGTTGACGAAAATTTTGACGTTTATACACTAGTAGGTCTTAAGCTGATTAAGGATAAAGATAATACACAGACTTTCACAGGTGTACTAGTAAATAGTTGGACTAGTTGACCTAGAAATTTGTTGTAAGGCAGAAGCTGGTTCCTTTTTAGCTATCATTCATGAATTCAAAATCTATTAAGTATATTTTTTACGTATTCAAGTTTTCTAGTCTATAAAATTCAGAGTCAATTTATCCAACAGAACCTGTCTTCTAGACTAAGTGTAGCAACAAAATAATACAATACTTTGACGGAAATTAATTTCTCTAGCTGTTATGTTACCTGTTTTAGAGCAATACTCTCAGAAGGCACTGAGGACGTATACACTTTTGTATTTACTGTTAATGTCAGATACATCGACTGCGTACTTGTCACGTACCAGATGTAGCAACTGACAGTTATTCGTTTGTAGAATTACTATCTTCTTCTACTTATAGTGGTGTTTGAATTATACCTCATATTTAATACCTGTGTTATTTAGCTTTGAAAGATCAATGTGATTTTAGATAACTGTACTGTATAAATAAGTTCTTTGATTTAGTAGGATGTTACAGATGTTAATCACAATATAGTTAAATGAGAATTAACTATTACTTGAAGCAGAGCCACTAATCGTTACTTCTTTTTTCTTTTTGAGAACATTGTAAGATGTACAATGAATCAAATCATTGCTTGAGAAAAATGTCTTATGGTAATTATGATTATAAACATAAAATAAGATCATATTTACAGCAATGCTTTGTTAATAAATATTAGATTTAATATTACTTATGCTTAAAAGCTATTTTTCAAACGATAGCGAAACATTTCTTTACGCAAAAGTTTAACTGGTTTGTAGAAAATTTGAATATTATAGTCTTACTTCTTGATAGGAATAAATGATTACTCTGGCAGCATGTTATCTATATATCTTTCTGATATATCTCCCGGAATCGATACTAATATTACCATCAGTCATCGGTGATTCAAAGATAGGATGCATTTCATCCGTTAGCCCTAAGCGACGAGCGTTGATTCCAAGCCCTATTGATTTTGAAACAATTAAGGTTAGCAGGTATTTGTGTTAAGGGAAGGCGTGCAAGCTATTTGATTTATTTATTACAAGTATCTAATCTAGCTGTGAATGCGTTTCATTACATAAGTCGTTCTAGATAATTCTCTTCAGGTAATCTGCATTTGTTTTATTTCGAAATAAAATGAATGAGGTGTGAATTTCGCTTTTGTCCAAGTAGTTTAATTCTTATTTTTTTTACTTGTTATGTTTTGTTTTTTTCTTCAAAGTTTTGACAACGGACTAGAGGGGGCGCCGTTTGTGCGTTAACGTTATTTTCTCATAAGTTCCCCTTCTTTCTTCAGAAAGCTTTGAGAGTGTGCCAGTTCTGACAAGAGCAGTACTGGGTTATTACGGACTCAGGCTGAAACTAACAGTGTTATCCTCGCTGCAGACTTTTTAACCGCCCTTTTGGACCGTACACAGCAGGCACTCAACTGCTCTACATCGAGTATAGGAAATCCCTTGAACACATTGGGATATCCCTTTCAATGCCGGGGAAAATGGCATTGTTGATGGAATCCCTTCCATTATCTAGAAAATGTATTATTTTAAACAGCCTATTCGTTATTAACGAGGTACATATGAATTTAAAATGAATCTATTTGCCTCAGAAACTTATTTCGTTTTTTACATGAAAACCAGTTTTTATGATCGATGCGCTGTTCATTGTCAATACTTAGTTAGTAGAAGCAAAAATATAATCGCGTATCTGATTGTAGGTGTGATTATTTATCTGCTGCATAATTATTGCATTACAATATAATTTGTTTGCTCAAGTATTGCAAAATGTATTCAAATGATGTTCAGAACTTATTCTATTTATTATACCCATGGGTTGTTACTTTGTTATTTTGCGATGGTATTGTCATTTTAATTTTGTATGAACTGTCTGACTTAATGATGTTGATAATAGAATAGATAAAAGAAATTCAATAGTTTTATTTATTTATTTATTCGTAATATTCGTAGTTTATATTTATTTTTATTTATTGGTTGGGTTGATAGTTACTTGATCTGAGATGAGAGAGAGAGGACTTGACTTATATTTTTGGTTACAAGTTAATTTTGTTGCAAAAACTGTATTTGTCACAAGACGGTGCACGAATACAGTTTTTGCGACTAAATTAGCTCTGCGTGATTGCTTTCTTTGATGATTATTGCATTCCAATGATAATTTATTTTTTACCTAATTATTGACTTTGGTTGTGTTATATGTGTAAAGTATAACTCTTTTATGTATTTCAATAACAATGAGTTTCAATTACAAAATCTTAACCAAGAAATTTAAAAAATAAAACAAGTTTTCAAATTTAAAATGTATGGAAATCTTTTTTATCTACATTCAAGGAGGTATCAGTTTTAAAATAATTAATTGATAATAAATATTTTTATTGCAAAGCGTCATTTTTTGTCTTATCTTTGCAGTTTATGAATTTATATGGTCTATTCAAATTATGTATATTAAAAATTAATTAGCATACGATAAGCAGCACTCGGATTAATTACTTTATATTTTTATTGATTAACAGTCTAAAAGATAAAATAAAATTTAAAAGGTAATACCTAAAATACGAAACGACACTTAATCAGCAAAAAACTCAAAGAAGGTTGGTTATCACGGAGAAACAATGAACTTTAATAAAAAGTAAAAAATGTTAATTTCCCCGTCCGTCTGTTTAGAATATTGCTGAAGCACACACAAGTGACCCTTTTCAAATGTGATGGTGGCCCTACGCCATCTCTCATTCCTCAGTGTAATTTTACATTGCATACGAAAACATAGAGGTGGTGTTATGAATAATTATGTCGTAGAGATTATTTGTTCATATATTTCAGGCACTATTTCGTATATATTTTATAATAATGTAGGAAGTTATTTTTGTTGAAAATTTTAAATTTTGATGATGGGACCATTAGTACTGTCGGCTTCTCTGTCTGTTTGTCGAAAGATAAAAATACTCCAATATCTTTTTAAACAAATCGTGAATCGTCCAAGTTAATACAAATGCTCATAATAACTACTGAGCAAACTAAATTAAATTTTTATGGGATCGTAAGCAAATTAATCTGTATAGAACAAAGAATCAGTTAAATATAATCAGAAATCTCGGCGTAATCCGTGTACATACGTAAAAAAAATATACGAATAGAATTGCGAATCTCTTTTTTGAAGTAGTTTAAAAAAGAAACATAATCAAGGATTTGTTTAATAAATATTAAATAAAATAAAAATTAATATGATTATTTCCTACTTACTAAAAACACTATTCGCCATACTAATTTCGCACTTTTTTAGACCGAGATTCTAACCCATGACTTGGACAAAAAGTGAGTAGCAGGTCCTCAATGCTCAATCTAATAAGCTGTGTGATAAAATTAAGAGTTACTTATAACTTTTTAAATTGTGTAGGCAGACAGGTACTATTACCATATCTATTAAGGTCCAAATTCACACTCCGTGATGCGCGAGCGCAGCCCATTCTAATTAAGCGGGTAGTCGAGATTTATAAGATATGGAAGCATTAGTGAGATTTATACTAGCACTGAATAATGAGATAACGCTAATGGCTGGCACTGTACTTAGATCCCAGGCAGTGCGATATTTGTTCGGGACTTTGGGATCCCTTTGCTTAAGGTACGTAATATGATTAAAAGAAGAAGATAGAGCACAGAGCTTTGTAGCGCAATGTTAAATATGATCACGTCCATGCAAATCATTAGACAATGATAGAAATAAAAAATCTGTAACATTAGGTCTTTACTAATAACGGTAATGCTTAATAATGGTTAGCATATAAATTGAATTATCGTATTTATCGTTAAATTTGATTAATTGTGCCGTGTCGTGGCTATGTGTAATTAAAAACTATACTTAATTTAATGTCTACGCTAAGGTTAAATATTTTTTACGCTTACGGTTTTGGTTGACTGCCCTTAAAATAAATAAATAAACAAATAAATAAATAAATAATTGTTGTTGTAATATCATTAAGAAAATACAAAGCTAACGCAGTTATTTTTTTTAAATTCAATAGGAAATAATTGATTGTTTTTATTTTTATTACAAGATTGTTCGATATAATTCTTTCTTGGGTATCTTACCCACAAGCAGCGTAGGAAGCACTCTCATACAATAGTCTGACCAAAATCTACGCAACAGTTAATGCGGTTTATTTGATTAACTAGTAATCAGACGCATTAGTGTCTTATTTATCATTTCAAAGATTATCGGCTTGCGCAAGAGTTCGTCGCCTTGCTACTTTAAGCTTCTTTTTAACTGTTATAAAAAGCTACAACAAATATATCTGTAGTATAAGTAGCTTTTGTCTTTTGTACTGCTTCGTATAGTCATATAGAAAACTTTAGTTTTGTGAACTTACGTAAAATGACGAAATATAAAAGACAAGACCTTTGGATCCATATACCCTGACCCCTTTTTCAGAGCAATTAAATTAGTTCTTATTCAATTATATATTACAAATAATTTTGTTACTAATTATATTTTATTGAAACTCAAGCTATAGAGTTTAATTTACAGTTAAGTGAATTTCAACTAACATTAACTTTAGTTAAAATCTTTCAATTCCTTTCTCGAGTAGACTGTGAGCTGAATTATTATTTAGAGGAAAAATTATTGCTATAACATTATACTGTATTATTTACAGAATTATGTTATAACAATAATTTTTCCTCTGACACATCACCACGGGCGGTAATATATTCAAAATGTCAATGATTATGCATTAAATCAGAATGGAGTCCTTGGAATTGTGAAGAGACATAATTGAGAAACGAGAAACAAGTGATGACAGTTTCCTCGTGGCTAAATACTAAGTATTAATTTATTAGTTAACACAACCTATGTTTCTCTTCTTAAAGGCATACTCAAATGTAGTTACGGATTATTTTTTTGTTGGTAACACTGAGCAGTGTTATTATTAGTTACTTTTAGTGGTGCAAGCTTTCAATGTAATAAATTCTCAATTAAAAAAAAATTAATTACTCAATTTTTTTCAAGTGTAAATATTGTAGTATATTTTTCAATATTTAAGGTATGCATATACAAAAAGAATATTATCTTATTGAACAGGGAAGGTCTTAATGTTTTGTAATGTGGTCTGGTTAATGAAAGATGAATCAATCGAGTTCGTAGGCCATTAGAATATTAAATTAAATCTATCACATGTATACCATTTCAAGTGATAGAAAAAATAAGCCGTCGCTTGCACAAAATAAAATTTGATGTCTTTATTAACCGCCTGTCCGTTGTAACGTTATGCAAATTTGTTAATGTCAACTTGGAACACTGCTTTGAATTTATAAATTGGTCCAAAAAAACGGAGCAAGCGGCCATTAAGCAGTTTCGGTAGAGCAGTTTATGGATAAAAAATAATAGATCTATTAATAATTCGATCACATCATCTAGTACCAAAAGTAGCTCTGTAAAAACTGTAATTAGAATATTTAAAAAGTTATTTATTATAAATAAGATAAATAATGACGGAAATAACTGAACTGGTGTTCAATAAAATAAAAATATCAAACCTAATTTTAAGAAGATCTTTGAACATACTACTTGAAAAACAAAAATTAGGAATTGCAATTATTTCTTTGGTAGCAGTTAAAAATCATTGATCAATGGTTTTTTTTTGTGTGGATATTATTTTCATTGATATGGACGGACAGAGTAGGCGTTTGTTTCCATGAAAGTGGAGGTTTTGTGTTACTTTATGGTTTCTGTGATGCACTTTGCCACTGGTCACTCTAAAATTCAACTACGTTGCGTAAATTAAGACAATGGGTTATAGTTGAACATCAGTGTGGCTAACACTGATTTATCAACACTGGTTTTAACACTGATCACGTACTAAACCCACACTTATTCGCACTGTATATGGACTTAGTGCTTTATCCTTAAACTGAGATTAAGGATAATCTTAAAAGATAATTTGCGAAAATGAAGACAATGTCTTCTCAGGACAAGACCACCCGGTAGATTTACGAACAGGTGGCTTAGATTGACATTCAATAAGTGTTTATATCTGTATCAAAGTTGAATAAAATATTTGGAATTTGACTTAGAATGGATGTATAGCTCAAAATCACTTTTACGCGGACTCTTGCACTGGGCTTGTACCCTTTTAAAACGACAACACATGCTCGCTATTTAAAATAACTGTAAAATATATTTTTAACGTCTTGATGTATTATTACTTAACCTATTTTGTGAATACCGTGATAGGGGACTGTGGAATAACAAAAGAAATGACTTAAAGTTATCATCATTCGATAGCTTATATAACTCACTCTGTTAGGCACAAGCTTTCCCAAATGAAATTTACGTGTAGTTTGGACTATAAAAACAATACGCTAGCCCATTGTGAGCTGGTGGGTGAAAACAGTTAAGCAGCAATAAGGACCAATAGCTTATCATACGTTCTGTAGTACAGAGGAGCTTACCATCCAGTAGCAAACCATGGAGAATGTTGCTTTTTTTGGTATTCGAAATAAAAAAAGCTCCTTATTATCTGTGTTTGTTCCATTATATATGATTGAGATAATTTGTTTTTTTATATAAAAATAGACAAAGGAATCGAACTATAATTTAAGTATAGCGTATGTATAAAAATTAACACAAAATTTTTTCATTAGAGGAACTCCGAAAGTCAATGAGAGATCTATAGACTAAATCTCCAAAAAAAAAACTGTAATAACTCAGACAAGATACCGAAATTTACATTTAAGCCGGTGTTGATTTTTATAATCTTCTTAATCAATTTGGCATTTTTAATTAATAAAGGTCATTGCACTGCGGATGAAGCGTGACACGATGGGTTGGACTAGCTCAGCTCCCTGCGCGGGCGCCGCCTACATGCGTTAACTTTCATTGATATAAAGTGCGTAATTAATAATCAATAATAATTTATAAATAAAACCACTATACAAGGTGTGAATGAGTTATTGATTTAGGTTGTATTATTAGCAAAAGTTTAATTAAATTTATGTTGCTACACATTTCATTACTAAAATATTGAACGTGAGAACAGAAATATAATTGACAATTGTTTGATTTTTTAAACAGAGCACTAAAGTCTGAGGTCGATTAATTCTTAAATTTAAGGGGGTTCATTACAAAGGCTATAATCCTAAACAGTTAACGGAAATATTTACTGTAATGAAGACTAACTAGATATATTCTCCTTCTGGTCAAGGTGGCGGGCAGCTTTGGACCGATCAGCTAGCAAACCTTTAGATCATTGTCCAGCTGTGGACGTCTCTCGGCTGATATGATGAAAATAAATATGTCTGAAACCTCTGTCTGAGAAAATGTCCAGTGACATTGAATTTGCATCATACTTCGATAAGTGTCTAGCAAAATGTAACCAATTGAAATTTGAATTTTTTCAAGTTAAGAAACATGTCAAATTGTAAACTTTCTCTGTAATTATGTATTTTTTATACAAAGCTCAGCATATGACTCGACACCACCTGATGATAAGCAGTAGACGAGTCCATATGTGAAGATAGCTAGTGAAGCATGTGACATACTGCCCTAGCCACCCTCACCTTGCCTGCCCAAAAAGTGCTTTTTCACGCCTCATTTAAAGAAACCCATGTTGTATGAAGGAAATACGTGTGCCGGTAAAAATTCCACGCTCTAGCTGTGAGACATAGATAGGAGTCTCATAGGAGTAGGACAGTGAAGGAGTGACTCCGTAGACCAGCACGCGTACTCCTAAGTAGGAAAGAGCAGGGAGGGATAAGGTCAAAGAGTTCTTAAGAGCACTCTCCATGGTACAAAAGACAAAAGGCACTAAGCGCTATGTCGTGACGTAATTGCAGAGGCTCTGGGATGGTCGTTACATCTGCATCACCAATAATACGCATAGCGCGACGCTAATCGACGATAATCTGTCCAAAGCATCCAGAAGGACGCTGACGCTGACTTTGGTAAAAACTGACGTTCCCGTGTATTGTAATTTTTATTTATTAACCCACGATATACGCCCGGGAACCTCTAGTCAATTATAAACTTATTATATGGCTTAGGTTATGTATACCATTATCTAATATTTTTAAATACTCTATCGGACTTAGATTTACTGACTCCGATAAATTGCTCTTGAAATATTTTCGCAGCCGTTAGATGACGACACGAAGCTTAGTGACATATCCACTTGTCTGTGACGTCATCGTGATAGTAGGGAAAGTAATAAAACATAATTTATTGCCTATAGCGATGGCATCCCATCGAAAAAATATGAAAATTAGTAAAGGTGAAATTAATTACATATTTTTATTGTACTATTGTTCTTCTTCTTTCTTCCTGCTTTCTTATAGTGATGAAAACCTATTTAGATTATTATTCTACTAATGTGAAGTAAGCTATTTATAGGTTGGTATTCATAGTACAAATTTTCCAACACACTTTCAAAGTTTTAAGCTGGCCTTGTAGATAAATCGAAGTTACAGTTACAACCTCAAAAACATTTTATATCTGTTTATGGTAATTTTATCTATGGTTGCAACAGATGACGTCATTCGTAGCGTTAATATGCCTCAGAGGTCGTAGCTCTTCCCAAAGCAGCGACGCTGCCCATTAAGACAAAAAACTTCTTTCATCGGCGTTTTCTTATCGCCGAAATTGTATGTAAAGGTCACAATAAATTTCGATTTAATAGTAACACTATAATAGTACTCACAGAACTGGAATAAAACTGTTGTGCTGGCGTAATTTTAAGAAAATAGCGACTAAATTTAATTGCAGGGTTGATGATAATTTATTGTGTTGCGATGCCAAAAGGAGTACAGTTACACTTACGTGAATAACTTCTCTTCGAGAACTTTCTAAACTCATGAAAAAAGTGTTTTAATGTGATTTAATTTTTCATATTTATTTATATTTTATTACAATCGCATAATCTACATTTTGACAGCTTTCTAAACGTAGACTACGCTTAGAAAGATTATTTGACTCGTGTTTTTTTTTCTTTTGTAAAGCACAGCAAATGATTCGACACCATCTGATGGTAAACAGTAGAGGAGTCCATATGTGAAGATAGCTAGTGAAACATGCGACATACTGCCCTAGCCACCCTCACCTTGCCGGTCCAAAAAGTGCTTTAAGAGTTTTAGTGCTTTTTTTTGCATTAATACTGAGAGAAAAGGACGCACTATAACTTAATTAAAATCTGTGTACAGTAATTTACTTGCCTACGTGATGCCTTGCCGCTCTCCGCTCTTAACTTGCGCTACTGCGGAATACTGTAATTTAAGAAATGAAACGTTCTATGTCAATTAGTAGAAGATATGTATATTCTTGCATGGCAATTTTCATTGAGAGTGGTTTGGTCCAACCGTTATGGTGAATTAAGCTAATTCTTGACTGATACTTTCATTTACGCAGTAAACGTGATAAAGAGAGATAGATCATGATATCGCCAGAGTTTCTCATCTAAATAGCAAATATCATATCAGAAGAAATTACTTTTCGTGCTGTATTCTTATAGTAAGTAAGGTTGCTCATTAAGAAAGCTTAATAGAGTATCATTACGATTATTTAAATCTTACCGGTGTAACTCTTGGCCTTCGACTCATCTGATAGTAAGAGAAGATAAGACTGCAGATGGAAACAACCTACATCCGGATTCCTCAACCACTGAGGTAGCTATCTCCTACTGCCGGAACACAATAGTGCTGTAAATATTGTTACTATGGTGACTATTGTTAGATGGTGGTAGCTATGCAGGTAAACTTAGAAAAAGCACTAGCACCAACCAATCCGAGCAAAAAATTTCTACCCTCACTGGGGTTTGAAGTCCGGTCCTCCAGGTCTGAAGTAGATGGTCTCCGACACTAGACCACAAAGGCGGTTAAAAGGTTTTGGCGGTAATTTGTTAAGTATCAAAATCTGTAATTTAACATCTACATACAACTAACATATAACAACAACAGGTTTATTATCATTTACATTGCCACAACATTAAGACAAATTTTGGACACAGATTTAAAAATATGATTAATTTTGTTGATCAAATCAAATTGACTATTCCATTAAACATTTCCATTATCAACATTTTCAGTTTGTAGCAAGCCAACATTTATTTTCACGATTATTAAATTTCTAGCCACATTCCACTCTACGTAACATGTTAATGCATGTAATTACATACTCACTAAAAAAAGACCACTCCTGTCTCCGGTATCTAACGTAATTTAATTTTAATCAAAGCTCAAACAACGATTATTACCTTACGATGCCTGACCACATTGTATAAGTTCACAAACTTAATTCTGGAACGAGAGAAAATAGTACAGACGAATGTTCTAATGGTGTCATAGTATTATGTGCTTTGGGGTACAGGTTAAAGGGTTCGATGTCTTCTGCTGTGGCTTCCAAGCGAGATGGTGGTTTCGTACGTGCATCAACCGCGGAGTATCATGTATCCTTCCGCAAATACTTACGTTCGCGCCGGTTGAATATACACGACATACACTTCACATGTGCACCATGGAGTTTAAAGCTTTGGCGAGTAACAACTTTTGTATAATGTGGCCGCATTGAAAGGCTTGGTATCTTGGTATCTTCGTATGTGATATATCTTTTGGAAATGAAATAAAAACAGAAAAGAGAACTAAACTTCATTTGACGACCGTGGCCGAGTGGTTAGTACCCGTGTCGTCTTAGTCAGAGTTCCCGGATAGAATCCTGTTAAGGGTATTTGTATAACTATTTACAATTTATTGAATACATCTTTAAATTCTATAACTGGGACAATTTGTAAATACCCGATTAATATCCACTTAAAGTTATAACATTTCTTTTACATTTGTTTATTTTTTCTCATACATATTCCCTGTTAATGACAATTTAAAAGAACTTAGTAAATGAGTCTATTTAAGTAAAGATATTTTGACTTTGACTTTTGACTTTGTATGATCAGTACGACTAATGTCACGTTTCATGGATCTTATTTATTATATTACTGATATATATTCTATCTATGTTTCTGTGTTATTTAGTATCCTGTGTTGTTTAGGCTCTTAATGATGGTTACTTATTTAATATCAATATTACGAAATTATAAAACCTCGACCACAGACCATACTGTTTCGACATTTCAATTCGAATTATTCCTCTTTAAATCTTAAACGAAAGTGCTAAATAAATTGGGTCCCGCAATGATGTGTTTAATGAACAAAAGCAAGAATTCAAAGTTCAGCAGAGCGAGCCGGCCGATGTACGCTCAATTAAAGAAATACGATGAGAAGAGCCCCTTGTAGTTCAATATGGTTTATTTTTCAAAACTATTCGCACGACGCCTTCGTCCTGTTTTATTTTTGATTGAAAATAAACCTTAGCTAATTATGAACAGAGTATTAAAGAGAAACAAACGATGGATGATTTCAAAAACAACTGAAATAGAAAACAAAATAAAACATCGAAATAAAATAGGAACCAAAGTATTAAATATATAGTAACAGAAAATGTGGATCACAATTCAAACAATTATAAAACTACCACAATACCATTGAATATCTACTTTGTATTCATTGTTATAAAGCACATAATGTGTTAGCCTAAATGCTGTACAGCTAATGGCTCTACAAATCCTTCTCAGCCTTGCCCTGGCCTGGTATTGTCCGTTCTCGTGTTTATTTTCTCTTTATGCCACTGTCTCAGTCTTCACCTTTTTCCTTTTTACACGGACAATTTTTAAATGGCTTGTTTGATACTATTATTGTGTGCCAATCAGCTTGAAATACAATGTCCCTTACCAAAGACCGAACTGAGTAAGAATTCTTTAGTTACAAATCATTTATTTATTTATTTTCATTTCATGTAACAAGGCAGCTGTTCACTTTATTTAGATGAGCCCAACTTGAATGCGTTTCTTGAATTTAAAGAACTTAAAACTGACGTTGGTAATGTTAAAAATAGTGTTAAGTGAAAGAGCGTACTCTGATCTCGTCATGTGACCAAAAGTCATTTTGAAGAATTCCTACAAAATTTGTACAATTCCTTTTTTCTACAACACACTCTTATGTTACTAATAGCAGGTGTAGTATAGTTAACAATTACAAAATATTCAATTAAATTTAACCTAACACTTAATGCGAATATACTAACGTCACAGATTCAAATATTATCAACAAGGTAAATCTTGATGCAGCAGACCGATCGTCATGCATTTAAAATATCAGCCGCTCCGTTTAAAACTCACTAATTGAGATGTGCAAGACAGTTTAAAAGTAACACTTTTATAAATTCTTTTTAAGTACTCTCAGTGTTAGCGAGAGTATGCAATAAATCTCATTGTGACTACTCTTATCTTTTATACTGCGGTAGCCGATATAACTTGTGTCAACCCGCTTGAAAATTTAAATATTAAATAACTTAAGTACCTTAATATCGACAGATTCTCTCGCATTCGGTATTATCTTAAACCTTATATTTTGAAATGAATGATTTATTTTGTTATCCATAGCTACTTCTGTTTCTTGGAACATTTGATCGAGAGGTCCCTGTCTACATAGCCAGATGTCCTGGGTTTGAATCTCAGTAGGGGCAGATACTTGTATGATGAATACGTGTTTGTATGTAGAAATATTACTATTATATTATTGTTATTTTTTATTTAACCTCAATGATGGCATCAAACTTAACCGATACCAAATTTGTTATCTAACGGATGTCGGATAAAACGTGTTACATTTTCCTAAAATCCTGATGCTATGTGCACACTTCGTGTGTGGCTTCAAAAAGAAAGCTAAGTGCTTATCAAAAATCTCTTCATTAAAAACTAAAATACGGGGTCGTTGATACGACTGAAGAGTTCTTTCGATTTCCGATCCGACTTAATAAGGACAGTGGCGAGACAATCAGGTTCCCGGGGGTTTGCATGCGAGTTAGGCATGTCGACCGGGCATCAATCAGGGTAACAGAATCGGACCTATAATAATAATAAAGTAAGCCGTGATCTGATCGTGCCATTGTTCCTACAAATGTGTTTCTTGGAATCCGAGTACGTGAGTTCTGACAATGATGGAGAACAATTTTCGTAAATGAAATTTCTGTTCGCACATTATGAGTTGTTTCTGATCTTTCGTATTTCAGAATATTGTTTATTCTACAGCATTTTTATTATAAATATCCTAAATAATATATTCGCCATGCTTAAAACCTCGTTGGTTTGTCTGACTTTGCTAAATATATAACTTAAAATTTTCAAAAAATTAAGGGTTTTCTACAATGAAGTGTCTTTTCACTTAACCCGAGAACTTAAATTTTTAATCAACTTAAACTTTGTTTATAAAAATTTTTGTGATGAAACAATACTAAATTTTATTAAGACAATTCGTAATGACCCTTGAAAGGGTTTCGCACCGGACACCATTCGTATCATTCATTGTTAAACAATAAAAATGAAGACACGAACAAAATTAAAAGTGAAATTACTAAAACTAACAGTGTTTAACGTCATTTCCCACCAAAGGAATATCATTCGTGTGCGTCAGGAATCTAAGTTGCAAATTGTTTACATACATTAACCTTGCTCGAAGAACCACCATTTATCTTTGCTTTGGACGCCGATGCAATTAATCAAGTGCCGTTGTCACGTACGTAATATACGGGAGATAAAGAGAAAAAGATGATTTCAAGCTAATTATCAAGCTTGTTGCATGGATTTTCTTTTTTGGACCACTTAACACCTACCAGGCCAATTGGTCGGTTACTCTCTTTTGGCATTTCGGTGCTCGAGAGCATTTTGTAAAGTATTGCCAGTTATTTCATTGATCCATATCGATTATTGAGTCATTTGTACAATTTCACCATTTTACTTTTCGCTGTGCAATTTTATGACACATAAAATAAGCGACGAATGCAGTTTTATATCCCGTATATTTATGATCTCGTGAATTAAATTTATAATACAAAATTAACTTCATTTGTAAAAGTCGGAGACGAAGGGAATAACAAAACTAAGTGGCCACATGGCGAATCTTGTAATTCCCTCATTCGCATATGTTATTAGCAACCACATGTGGTATTCCGTGCTCATAAAACACCATCAATATTCGCTTCATAAGACCCCACAGTTAGCTGATCAATTCACGTTTGAATTAAATAACATTAATTAATTACGATGGCTATCTAGCTTGGGCCTGTACGGCAATTAGTTGTGGTGTGTTTGCCAACGCTTGATCTTTTGTTGGTGAATTGATAGTCGAGGACCTTTCCGGTTCTGCAACAATACGTTTAAAGCGTTACACTGCAGTGTTCTGTTACAAACTTATGATGTGTCTTCTGTTTATGCATACACTTCAAAATTGCTCGCTATTAGGGATCTAGCTATTCTAGATCTTAAAATAATTCGCCTTGTTTTAAAATTTGGATTAATCCCGTCATAAAAGCGGCAAACGATCAAGTCTTCCATAGTAGCGGATATCGCAATCTTTGTACACATGTAACTAAAGGCGTTGTTTGTAAATAAATAATATAATTTATTGAAATAGCTCTGAGCTATAATAGAGATAACAAAATAAGACACAACGTTAGATATTAATTGACAGTATCTAAACTCCCTTCTTTTTTACAGATGTCGGCAATAGACCCTGACTGCGGCGTCAACGCGATAGTCAACTACACACTGGGGGACAACTTCGGCCGGCCACAATTCATCGTCAAGCCAGATACAGGCGAGCTTTGCGTCTCAGCATCTTTGGATCATGAAACTAATAGTGACTTTGAATTTCCCGTCATCGCTACTGATAGAGGTAACTTAGAACATAATGTTAATATCTATTATTTGTTGTTTTGCAATGTTGTAATGAAGTTTTAAACTTGAATTTAGAATTAAAAATTATAACCGAAATCGGCTGAGAAAATGCCTATGAATACCTCGTACCAAAATGTGCCGGTTCAAAAGCGGGACCCGAAATAAATTCCAAAAATGTCCACCGGCCGTTGGCACCAACAGACTGATTTATTTGCCAAGGAGAACCAACTATTACTGCTTCGTTTTTATCCCGGTCTGACGTGGTAACTTTGTTTCGCCGACGATTCGAACTGGGGAATTCGGTTTTTGGAATAAACAGGATGGTAGATGAGATTGTGCAATTACATTTACGAAAACTTTTTTATTGCGAAAAATTATAATGTCTTGGCAGTTTTGTGTCCCATCTGTCATAGTAAAACAAAGTGTTCTATTTTCAAAACAAATTCTTCAATCAGTCACTACATCATCTGTCAATTGTCGATCTTTGTCACCATAAGAGGTATTAATATGTTATTGCCAAAGGGCATTGATTGTTAATGCGTGCATGGCTGCACTTATAACTTTAATAATATAATTTTACAAGTCATTAATAAAATATATTTATAAAGTGTCATCATTATGATTAAAGTTGTTATTTTTACAAATGAATGGTCATTTAGTTGAAGAAACACCCAGATATATAGAATCACTAACTATTAGTGACTATTATATTAGATATAATACTTTATGTATTATAATAGCAGGACATTTGGCTGGTTTAGATCTATTTCTGAACATTTATTTAGTAATCATTGTTCTGTTCTGTTAAAAACATATGATTATGTATGGAGAATACGTTCTGATAACCATGTTACTTTTCATTTTCATTTCATTTTTAAACTTCCAAAAAATTTTTAATTTCACATTTTTTTTAAAAAGCTTTTAACCATGTTTTTAACTTTAATTTTTTTTTCAATTACTACTTTTTACATAAAATTATGATATCAACAAATCATTGATAAATAACTTCTAATTAGACTTCTTACTATAAACTCAGAATCAGGGAACACTATTTTCACTATGATGATATCCTGTTTAATTTCAGAATATAAATATTTTTTTACCTGTTACTTAGTTAAGCTCGCATAAGTGTATGTTCGAGTCTCATTAATGTCAAAGATTCTCGTCACAACAATGCATAACTACAATACATAACAATTATTTTATTATCGCTTACCCCGTGCAGAGTACAGCGTTGACATCAGCATAAATCAAGCGGCTGTCAATTAAACATTGCATTACAACAATATACAAACAATCACGGGACCAATTATTTATTTATTCGCAGGGGGCCTGTCCACGACCGCCATGGTGAAGATCCAACTGCTTGATATAAACGACAACGTCCCTGCCTTCACTGTTAAGGATTACAAGGTTTCTTTGAAAGAAGGTCGGATATCTTCAAGTGAGCCTATAGTGTCTGTGTCCGCGACTGACGCCGATTCGGGTAAATTTGGCACAGTAACCTATAGAATCATCAGTGGAAACGATAATGACATATTTAGAATAGACAGAAGTACAGGGGAGATATTGGTTACCAAACCTTCGTTGGTACAAGCTAACTCAAAGTTCGATCTTGAAATATCAGCGACTGATGGAGGAGGACTGTCTTCGCCTCAAGCAGCCACTGTACACGTGAACATAATACCTGCTGGAGTTAGATCTGCACTCTTCGATAAGCCCAGATACAATTTTAGAGTCAAAGAAGATGTAAGATTAGGAACAATTGTTGGGAGTCTGAAAGCGACAGTTGGTGATAGAGGTAAGAAATCATTTTAATAATATAACAATATTTTAATTTTATAAAATAGATAGATCGCTATAGCGATATAGTTTATTTATAAATAAACTATTCAACAAATACTTGAACCTAGTTAAAATAATATAAACAAATATAATTCCATAAATACAGTCGTACGTAAGAATGGAACGATCGGGAAAGCTGAAGCAAACACTAAGCTCCCATTGAAAATAATCGCCGAACCAATACGGAGGGTCTAATAGCATTCTTAGAAAATAATACCGAGAACACAAGCGTTTAGGGTTACCGAACATCAAAACTTACTTATATAATGAACAAATATTTACAGCCAAACTACGTCATTATCATATAAATATAAGTTTGATATATAGATATTACTTCTAATGCAGTGATAATGTAAAACCACTTATTATTATGAATTATTAAAATTACTATGAGCAAAATTCTGTTCATAAGTGCAGTAACTAGAAACAGATTTATCTAGCCAAATATACTCTCCTAAGCCCACACGCCATGCTGTTCAGATGCCATGCCGCAATACGTAATCGGGCATTGTCTGCTACATCACGACTGGATGATATGCAACCACAGTCTCAGGTTTCACATCCACTCCTCATAACCACCATCTAATTCTAAATGATCAAGCAATAGTTGTACTGTTACAACCGTTGCGCGTTGCAAGTACCTGGTATAACTTTATAATCAATATAACTTCTCACATTTCCATTTTATCGCCTAAATGAATTTATGTTCCATTTAGAAAATCAGTTGGATTAACATTTTAATTTCAAATCATTACAAATTTTACGCCGTGATGATACTTTTGATAGGGAATCCTTTTTGGAAACTGCTTACTTGATTTTTGGTTTGAAATTTCTAAGGTACCCTTAACAATGAGAATAGCTAGTTAACATTAAACCTTTATCTCTGTAGTAAGTTACTAAGAACTTTCGTGAATTGCTCATGCTGAAACTTCTACTTAACAGCCTTAATCTTATGACTAGCTAGCTGGTTTTGTCATCACAATAATTATTCGTTTGAATTAATGACAAAATAAATCTTACAAATGGGTATTGAAAAGAAATAGGTGTGTTTGACGAAACGGATATGTTTTTTGTTGAACCTTCGTTCTATATTGTTTAAAATCAGATTCTTTGTTTCAAGAAATCTATTATAAACCATTTAAAATTAACAGCTGGTTTGCTTTAGTATTTAATTGTAACCATAATTACTATAGGAGAAGTTTAAATCATGAAGGGAATTGTATTCTTCGTTGTAAATTCTCTGTTCGTTTTTATTTCTATTATATCAAGGGCAATTGTAATTACAATCAGATCCCAGGTAAAAGTTACATTGTAAATTGTAATAGGCATCCCCGGAAGTTTGAAGATCCGTGCTAGGCAATGTGTGTGCCCGACGCAATGGTCCACCGGTATTCGTTTAACAATGGTGCACATTCCCACTGCACCATACCTAACGGCGGGCTGCAATTGAGTGATTTACAGGAAGAGCGCCTACAACAGAATACACGCGGATAAACCGGCAGTGTATTACACCGTAGCGTAATAGTATTGGCGGTTGTTTTCATAATTAATAATCTATTACCAAATTACCAGATCCTATACATACCCTAAAATAATTTTAAAAATTTTCGTCATTAGTTTAAGTGTCACTGTTTCGATGAAATATATCTTAGAACTTTCTTCATTGTACAATTTTTTCTTTTACATTGCTTCTTGGTTTACTTACATTTTTAAAAATATCTCTAATTTTTAGTTACATTAGTAGAATAATGCCCGCCCACTTGATAGTCATTAATATAAAAACTTCTAACAAAAAATTCTTAAGTCTTTCGTAATTGTGTAAATGTGTTCATTGTGGAAACCCTTGTAGTATAAATATTAGTGAAACGCACCGCGTTGTGGAAGGTAACCGTACTTTATTCTCCACAGGTTGATTTATCAAGGATATTTCTGCAAACGTTGCAGAATTAGAAATACTCAGACTTAAGATTACGGTGCATAATGCAGGCTCATCGCGACTGTATAATGTGTTTAGTGATATTAATGTTATTACAGTAACAAATATCGGCAATGTAATTTCAAAAAAAGGTTTTCTAATTTCTAAGCTCTGCAAAATATTTACGGCTAGATTCAATTATATTTAAATTTGGTGTCAATTCACATTTTTTGTATCGTATCGTAACCTCTTCTATTACTTCTTCGCTAGCAATAATATCAATTCAGACAGTTAATCCAAATTTTCTTCGTTGTCAAAATCTGATTTGTTTCAATGTCATATTCGTCTTGTTTCCCGATCAGCTTGTCAAATCTTAGAGCAACTTCACACGAATACTTCGATCCTGCCGGATCTAGTCTGCCATGTTCATTAACGGTAAGAATATAGTTAGCAGATATTATAATCTCTGTCAAATAGAGAGGAAAATTTAATCAATACAATTGAATTTACAATTGCGGTGGTGTAAATCACGTTGTAAATAAGTTATTAAATAAATTACTTATTAATTGCTTCGCTACAATAGCCGAGCGTAAGATATTGCAAAATCAAATCTTTAGATTAAGAAGATATTGAAAAATGGTCTTATATTGTAGTGTTTGGTGTGGTCCAATTAACAAACTTAAGCTTTTGATGTTATCAAATCAATATTATCATTTGGATCCTAAATTTTTTGTCTTGTAATTTCTTCTTAAGCTATGAAATACATTTTGAAGTTTCAATATCAGGTTGGCTAAGAGAGTATCAACTGTCAGATAATTTCTCATTTTATTAGTTTAACTCTTATTGCTGGCGGGTGTTTTGAAAATTTAGCAGCGAATAAAATTATTTGTTTTCTACATACACACCATAGTAAGTGTATATATTGCGGCAAAGACATACAGACCTTGAGTTTAATTAGAAAGAGGTCCATAGCATTTATGTTCAATGTTCAAATGCACGCCCTCGCCTGATTTATTGCTAACTTGCCCGGAGATAAACATCCATTAATTAAAAAAATATAATATATCTCAGATTCGGACAGTCCGATGCGCATTTAAATTGTAATAGCAATCGAATGAGTACCGCACGTGTTTATAATGGAGAACTTTCCATTAGCTTTGGCTTTTATTTCGCGTGCAATTCTTATTGGGAATGGTATTAAAATTTACCTGAATACCAACCACAATAATAGACTACGAAAAGGAAACAAGGATGATTGTGTGATTATATTTCTTTGCACTCTCAGGTATATAAAACTTTTAGAAGAGCATGTTGAATGATTCTAATTTTTCAAAATAAAAATTTTGATCTGGTTTTTAAGATGCTGAACTGTACAGAATTAAATTATTAAATTGCAAACCGCATATATCTTATCTATTCTCAACAGCAGCTTTAGTTGAAAAATTATATTTATTAATATTTTGTTATCGCGATTTCTCGCCCCTGTTCGTATCATAAACAAAATTCTAGCTTCCCAATTAGCTGATGGTATCATTCAGTCATATCCCATACAGGTATTCCTGCTAATATCGATTTAATACACGGCCGATGGCTGACACTGCCAATAGTGGTAGCAGCGACCACACAGGTTCTATAAATTTATCCTGTCTGATAGTTTAAGCTAATGTAACAGCTTACGTGCTTAATTCTTATTGAAATCAAGCGCTTGAATAGAAGCTATAGCGTTTACTACATCTGCTAAGGCTGTTTCTGCTGTCTCTCAATATTCAGCTGATTATTGTGGTATGAGATAATTCGATATCGAAGGGAATGCAAATAAGACGGCGATGTAATTGGCCAATTAATGTTTAGCTGTATTGAAAGAGACATTCTGAGTATAAGATGGTACACTTAGATTAATTACAAAAGTCCTATTAAAATGTAAGTAGTTATATGAATAGAAAGTTTTATTCAATAATCAGTTAAGTTCATATGCATGACAAATGAGTGAATTGAATTTAATATAAAATATTTGAGATATAATCAAATAAACTAAAAAAAAATCAGTAAAAGAAAGTTTCGAGAGCCTAATTTTAAAATTGAAAACCGGTAGCACGAGCTAGCTCGGCCACATTTTTATAACAATTCGCCCAATTGTATAGAACTGAAAATTTGAAATTCGAATCCCAAGAAATCCAAGTATACGGTTTGGTCGGATCCAATGCGCGGGCGCAGCCAGAACCGAATAAATCCTGAGCGGTCGTTAACCTTCGGCGACAGTTTTTGCGGGTCGAGTTTTAGAGGTCCTTTTTTAAACCCTGCCACAATTATTTTCAACTTTTTACACTGCGTTATTTGGTAGGTTGAAACTGAAAACGATTGATGCGTTATATGTGTAAGTGTTGTAATGTAATGTGCGCGATCCTGCAGTGTCGGTTGAAGGCTACAGGCTAAGAGTATTTAAACATATTTTTAAATAACATTTCCACAATCTGATTAATTTACTCTTAAATCGCTGGTTCATTGCAATTAGAAGTTTTCTTATCATAGTTATTCGAGGACCATTAATAGAATAAATATAGTTCATTAGTAAATCAATACAATCGACCTTGGATACTATCTTTTAGATGAATTAATTCAGCCTAGAATCAGGCAATTCGCAACGAAATCTGAACAGCACTTAATTGAACTGCGTTCTGTTCTCGTGAGTGAGATAATCGCTCCGGCATTAATGATTCCGATTTAGGAGGGCGGGATGCAAATTTATTTTGTATCCTAACAGACGGGTCCAGTAAGGCACGCCAATGACTTCTAATGAACCTGGCACCATACACTGATGCCTTAACTATTTTTTCTTTATGGCAATAATTCCATAAAAAATTCTACTTCCACTACTTGGTAATCCCTCGAAGTCATAGCTTATGTTAATTTAATGATCCAAAAAATTATGATACGTGAATTCAGGTCTTAGAGTTTATAAGTCCAAGGGTCTGAGACTAAATTAAATTATACGTTTAACGCGATTTTGCGCTGTAAATTAGGATTTCCATAATATACTTAATGGACCCCAAAATATTTTTAGAACAGCGGTAAAGCGCCACATTAAAAGTCACGTATGACATTTAAAGCAAGTCTGCGTAAGATGAAAATTTAAATTGAACTGATATTCAAACTTATACTAAGAGTTCTTTTGAATTCACAAAAATAGTGTGCGGTTTTTTTTTTATAAAGAACAGTGGCTGAATTAAAGACGGATCCTGTGAAATCTGGCCGAAAATAAGACGACGTTTCGCATCACCGATTGTATAAAGAGGACAAACAAAGGGGTGACGCGGGGGTGGGGCAGTGCAGCGGGGGTAGGTACGGGGACCAGTTACACAAACAAAGACTGCGGGCATGTCCGCGAATGAGACTGTATATCAATCTCAAGCGTCAACGGATCTGCCCAAAACGAACGGCGAAAAAAGGAGACGCAAAAAAGTTTGCGCCAAAAAAATTTCTACAATGAACCATTTAAATTGTTGTGAGAACTGCCAATTAAAAATTGATAGATATAAGACCGCTCACCCTGTGGATTTTAGAAAATCCCAATATATTAGATTAAGTACTGAACGGCTTTCTTGATATAAATAAATTGATAGAGAGAGGGAATATTCATTATTGCACACCAGTTAATCTAAATAACGATAGAAAGTAGTAACAAAGACGTAATTATATAATTATGGCGGCGATCTTTCTGAGATGATCTTAATAAACAATAATTTAAAAATTTACATTTAATCAGCATGAATAGGGTATCATTTCGTATAACTCTCTCTCTATATCTTTAGTTATAAAACTTGAAGTACCCTGAATATGCTTAAGTTTACTTATAACATTCAGCTTGGATTGCAAAACGCTATCGTTCATAATTTTACAGTTTGTGGATTTATTTGTCAGTGTAATACTATAAAAGTACAACATTGTTCAAGAACCACGCAGTTATAGTGTAGGTAGAATTCAACTGAAGTCTTAAACTTCTAGATGATAAAATCGTTGTTTGAGACGTGGTTCAGTTAGACTATAACTCATTTGAAAAGTCGAGAGGAGACATGAAGGCAACTTCCCAGAACCGAGTTCATAGACAATTCAATGTAGAAAGTAAGATGATACGGATACATAAATATCTATGGTAACCATAAATAGAGGACTCAATTTCGCCTCGATATGTTCGCATTCTAGGGGAAATTGTGGTAAGCGGGAACAGTTATTGACTGTTGGCGGAAATATGCAAAAAAACTAAATATACAAGATCCGATAAGTTTAATACGATCTGGACATATGTCTAATAAAAATATAGTGAATATTTTAATTCTTCTAAAATTCAAGCAAAGTTTCAAAATCCAGTTCGATAATGTCTAATATGATAATGATAAGTCTACCAGTTTTACTAATCTTTTAAAGACGGCATAAATAATATTGTATACTAAAGAAATCTAACAAACATATTAAACCTTCACAGTAGAGTTAGATAAAAACTAATTAATTTCATAAATGTATATAATGTCATACATTAAAACTTCATCTTATCTTTAGGCTCACCTTCGTCTGGTGGCGGCGGCAGGGTAAAATTTTGACGATTGAAAAGAAGTTAATAACTTAGTCCATTTCAATAAAGAGCTTTTTAATTTTGATTTAGAAATAACTAGAACCCTTGTACGTTCTTTCTATGTATTATATATTTTATTTTATGTGTGTATTTACATAAATTACAAATAATAATACAGTAAAATGTATGTAAAAAAAATAAAAAAATTGTATTTCTTCAATAAGTTGGACATAATAATATGATACAATCTTTCTTAAGAGGCATGTAAAGCTATAATATACCCATGTTTATTATAAATAAAATATATAATAATATATAAAAATATCTTACAGATAAACAGCCTCGGTATAGCATCGTATCTGGTGACGTGGACCGTAGGTTCAATATCGACCCTCTGAGTGGTGCCATCAGAACTGCTGCCCAACTGGACCGAGAGACCACTGCCTCATACTTTCTTAACGTTAGAGCTGCTAATGATAACTCTGCTAGTTTTGACCAAACCCAAGTAAGTATCCTGTAGCTGTATTCTCTTCACACAATTAAAGTACAATGACGAATTTTAACAGTAGATTTTTAATGTTGAGAGACATGGATGGATGAAATCTTATTCCAAAAGTAACACACTTTTAAGGAACTTTATCTTTCTTATGTATCGTGAGGCAGTTCCACTTAAATTTAGTTGATAAATATTTGTGTAGGTATACAAATACAAATATTTATTTCATAAGTCTCACAAACTAATACATAAAAAATAATGAAAAGATTAATTGTATCTTACACATTAATTAAAATAAAATTTTCCATCAGGTCCAAATAACCCTTGAAGATGTAAACGATAACTCTCCGGAGTTCGGTACAACATCAGTTCGTGTTTCTGTGGCTGAGTCGGCCAGCGTTGGGTCCGTGGTCTACGCAGCCAGGGCTGCTGATCAAGATCTTGGCAGTAATGGACAAGTGACTTACCACTTGATGTCGGCTACTGGACCACCAAATACGTTCGCTGTAAACGCTCAACATGGTCTTGTTACGTTATTAAGGTAAATACAACAAATTTTGTATTTCACAACCAATGTTTTTTTTATTTTTCCCTAAAAGGATGTATAGATTAAGTTGTATTTAATTTTTATTTAAGCATTTCATAAAACATCAGCACATTTTATCTCCATTCTAAGGAAATTAACCATAATGCATGAAAGATATTTACTTTCTAAGCATATTTTTTTAACTTTTCAATCGTTAGATATTTTATGTATATTCAAAAACAGTTCCAAAACAAGTTCTGTTAAGAATAGCAAAATAGAATGAATATCATCAATGAATAAATTTATAATATCTTTAAACGTCTTTCTTTCCACAGGCCTTTGGATTATGAAAATCTTGTTCGCCATACTCTAGTCATATCAGCAAAGGACAGTGGTTCTCCACCATTAAGCTCCAATTTGACTCTGGTGGTAGATGTCCAAGATGTAAATGACAACTCACCTGTTTTTGAACACGATACATATATCGCCAATATGCTAGAATCTGATGCTGTAAATACTAAGGTACTTAATGAACTTTTTATAACAAATGTTTTATACACAAATTACTATCTGAAACATGACATAATAAATTAAAAATTATTTATTCCTTTCTAGATCCTAGAAATTCAAGCAGTTGACAAGGATACGGGTAATAATGCACGAATAACTTATCGAATCAAACCTGATGGCAACAAAAGTGACGAGTACTTTAAAGTCCAGCCTTCAACCGGTTGGGTGTATCTTGCTAAGCCTTTGGACAGAGAAACAACAGCTCGACATACAATGACAATAACAGCAACAGATAATGGTTTACCACAGCTCTCAACATCAGCAACTCTGGTAGTAAATGTTCTGGATGCTAATGATAATGATCCAGTTTTTTCTCATCCTACATATGAATTCCGAGTTGAGGAAAATCAAAAAGCTGGAGCTTTTGTTGGAAAAATTGCAGCTACTGATTCAGATTTGGGAGAAAATGCCATTATTAGATACAGTTTGTTCCCTTCAAATACGACTTTCAGCATACATTCTTTATCAGGTTTGTAGCTAATATAATTAATAATTATGCTCATGCAATTTTTTATTCTCCAAATTAATTTGTACTTTAAAATTAGTCGTGTTAACACAACTACGAAATATTCTAAACATTTTATTTTCTTTTTGTTGATGTTGCTATATATGTAAAATAAAGTGTGTGTGTAAAATAATGAAATAAACAGTATAATAATTTGTATAGCATCTAATTAAATAATGCTGCAATTTTACCGTAATCCCCACGATGAATCTGGTCTCATCCCACTGTTTGATCAAGTAAGGAATTATTCCGCTGTCCGCCACCCGGCCACTCGACTCTTTGTTTATCCTGTCGGCACTTTGAAAACTAAAACCCAAAGTATGTAGTACCTCAAGACCCGTCAACTAATCAAACAGTTTGGACAAACATAACCACATTAATACCTGAACAATTAAAGAAATAGGGAGCACAAAAAAGCATATTTTCTCGGGTCCATCCCACGAGCTTTGCATTTGGGTTGAGGTTCTTTCTGAGTTCCGTGCCTTTTTTGATCCACGTTCAAAACTTGACATGCCCCAAAATGTAATCAAAATATTTAAGGAAGCGTCACTAGCAACCTCGCAATCAACGCCACCGTTATCGTGTGCAAGATCGATTCTTATAGTTGAAATCGTGTGAATTTAAAAATTCTCGATATGGGTGACTGCAAAAAAGGGGGTGGCACTTCGTTATCGACTTTATAACTGACTGATGAATGGTAGATCGTTCCGTCTCAATTCGGCTTATCGCTGATCAACACCCCGCGAGCTAGTTAGCGAATCTTTACCGAGGAGCTTACCCTTTAGCATCGCAACAAAATGCGTAAATCATTCGCAATGACGTCTGTATATGGTTCCGATACACAGATAGAGGATTCACTATTCGACAGGTGCTTTAATAGTGTTTTCCGTGAAATCGGTTTAGCATATTAATAAAAAAATTGTGCACTTAATTTACGGTCCGAAATCTTAAAACACAATTTGTATATTTAATGTCTTCGTTTATTATAACGCGGATATCACACTTACCTGTAATTTTGGAATATCCGTAATTTACCTGTCATGATACTTTCGACAATTTCTGCAATTGGTATCGATAAAGGAGTCTCATTAAATTATTGGCTTGAATATTAATCAATCCTTTATATTTTTTTTTACTTAAAGGTCACTCTACTAGTCCAACCAGATAACCACTACGGGAGGCAGACGCAAAGAATTTATGCGCGTCAATTGCGAGTTATAAACGTCGTCGCGCGCGCATGCGTCGTGACCCGCCATTAACTATTATTAAAATATTGCTATGTAGGAGCCTGGCTATTCTCTTCCATGTTTTATTACAAGCTTTACCAGAGCCAGATACTGTCGTCGCGTATTTAAATCGCATACGTTACAAATGTACGTGTAGGACGATGCATGGACCTACAACTCGTTTGGTTGACGGATATCTTTTATTTTCATCTGTTCTCAAATGAATTATAGGTGTAAAATGTAGCTGGAATCTCACTTGGTACAGTGTGACTATAAATTACAATAATGATATGTTAATGTAGTTCTCTTAAGGAAAAAATACAATTACAGAAATGTACCTACTTGTTGACATAATCAACATATTCACAATAGTGCTCAGGAAGCATTAATTTGATTTTCATTCTTACACCATTAACTGATTTTATTACTCAAACAAAACATGATTTTGATTCCAATATTTTTGAGAGGCGAAAATAATGATGAGTATTTTTTATAGAGTTCGCTTCTCATTACGGCAGCCTCTGCCATATCTTCCGACAAGCGCACCTTTCATTTATCTAAAACCAGTTTTGATAAACACAACTCAAGGGTGCTTTTCGTTTAAGAAAATTTTCTGAAATCACGTTTATTATCTGCAAAGTTTCTGTCATCACGATTTTAGGTTCCCAATATGGAGAGGACCTTCGGATAATCATAGTATTCTACCGCGGGCGATATCTTTTATGAATGCCTAATTTTGGGTTTCAACTTGAAACATAATCGTTTTGAAATTGACAAAATTCTTACGATGCGTAGTAGTGAACTTATTAGCGGGAAATTTGCTTAGGACGTGCACAGTATTTATATACTGTCTGAAAATGAATCTAGATTTATTCGATCAATTACGATCAAAATATCAGTTTTGGTCCTCATAAAATTATTTTCAGTTTAATTTTTAACAAGTTTTTCATTCGCTTTTTTGTTTGCAGGAACAATTACAACAAAAGAAATTTTGGATCGTGAATTCAAATCATCTTACACTTTATTTGCTGAAGCTAAGGATCAAGGTAGTCTTCCGAGATCTAGTCGAGTTCCAATAATTATACAAGTCACAGATGTGAATGACAACTCACCTGAAATAATTGATCCCCGTGAAGACGTAGTGAGTGTAAGGGAAGAACAGCAACCCGGTGCTGAGGTAGCAAGAGTGAAGGCTATAGACCGAGACAACGGAATAAATGCATCAGTTACTTATTCAATATTAAATGAAAGAGATATTGATGGATTTGGAGTTTTTGTCATTGATTCTCAAACAGGCGTTATAAAAACCAGTACTGGTAAATGATTTTGTTATATTATTTTATCAATACTTTAAACATGAAAAAAAATCTGTATTTTTATTTAAATAAATTATTTTATTTTCAGTTCTTGACCACGAAGAGCGATCTATATACCGTTTGACAGTGGCTGCAACAGATGGAGGAAAACCACCAAAACAGACCGTTAGACAGTTAAAAGTCGAAGTATTAGATTTAAACGACAACCGGCCCACATTTACTAGTTCCAGTTTGTCCTTTAAAGTAAGTTTTATAACATAGGTTTCATTATAATCAAAATAAATTCTCCTATTAGGTTTTGTTACACTCATAAACCAAAACTAACTCATGTTCCCATTTCCAGGTAAAAGAAGATGCTAAAATTGGTCACATAGTTGGAACAGTATCATGTTGTGACAGTAATATTCAAGATAACTTAGTCAATGGAGAGGAAGAAAAACAAATTTCGTATTTATTGATGTCATTAACAACCGATCATGTGCCGGGTACTTTTGAAATAGATAGACGTACAGGCTCTTTGGTTGTCGCAAGGCAATTAGACAGAGAAATTCAAGATGAATATAGGTTAGAAGTGAGAGCACTAGATACATCAGCTACCAATAATCCGCAGAGTAGCGCTGTCACCGTTAAGATTGAAATAGTAGACGTTAACGATAACGCACCACAATGGTCTGAAGATCCTATCAATATAGAAATATCAGAAATCACACCAATCGGAAGGACTATTTACAATTTCACTGCCAAAGATGCAGATGCTGGGCCGAACGGGGAATTGCACTTCCATGTCGTCTCATCTTTGCCTCTGGCTAAAAACGTTTTCAATTTAGATCCATTAACAGGGTCTTTGACACTTACCTCACCACTTGATTACGAGACATTAAAAGAATTTTGGTTGGTTATTGAAGCAGTAGATCAAGCTATCAATCCATCTGAAAGAATGGCTACATCTGTTACGGTGCACATATCTGTTACTGATGCCAATGACAACGTGCCTACTTTTGTATCTGCAACAAGGGCTACTGTGTCTTTGAGTACTTTATCAGGGACATTGTATCAAGCTTTAGCCGTAGATGCTGATTCTGGAGACAATGGAAGAATATCGTACTACATATCTGGTGGTAATGAGCATGCGTATTTTTCTATAGAATACGACGTTGGTAAACTAACTTTGTCGAAAAAATATTCTTCAGACATCACAAGAGTGCGATCAGGTCTCTACAAATTGAATCTTACAGCTTCAGACCATGGAATTCCATTTCCTAGACAAAGTCACATGATGTTATTGCTTAATTTACAAGAGTCTACTAACATACCACCCCGATTTACTGATTCATTCTATAGGGCAAACATAACTGAAGATATCAGACCAGGTAGTTTTGTCACTCGGCTAACAGCAAAGTCATCGAGAGGAAATACTGGTGAGTTTAAATAAATTAGGTGAATAGATCAATGAGATTGTTCAATTAAAAATTTGAAATATTCTTATTGTGTTTTTTAGGTAATCTGACTTATTTGATACCTGTTGGAATAGCTGAAGATAAATTCATAATAGACGAGCGATTGGGAACTATAACTGTCAAAACTAAAATTGACAGAGAAGAAAAGGATTATTATATTTTTCCTGTATATGTTACTGACTCTAGTACTTTTCAATCTACGACGAACTTTGACGTCACAACAGTATCTATTAGTGTAATGGATGTGAATGACAATCCACCAAGTTTTAAATCTGGCTCTTGTTATCCAATAACAGTTCCTGAAAATAATGATCCAGAAGTAATTCACACTGTAGCAGCAATGGATAAAGACATAGGTGCAAATGGAGTGATTACTTATAGCATAACATCCGGTAATAACGGAAATAAATTCTTTATTGATTCAACATCAGGAAAACTCACTGCTAAAACACTAGATCGTGAAACTCAATCCAAATATCAATTGACTATAACAGCGTTTGATCATGGATCTCCAGTGGCTTTACAAGGATCTTGTAACATAACTGTGATAGTAGAAGATCAAAACGATAATGACCCCGTATTTGATACAGGACATTATTCAGCTGCTATACCAGAAGATGCTCCCATTGATACATCTGTTATAAAAGTAAGAGCCACTGATGCTGATTTGGGATTCAACAAACGTATTGTTTATTCATTAGCTAACGAAAGCCAAGGATTGTTTCGAATTGATAATAGGACTGGTATTGTTTTTACTACCGGGTAAGTGTTCGCTTATGATATAAAAATAACATTAACGTGTTTTATGTTCTTATGATTTAAAATGATATTAATTCAATATTTACTTTACAGTTATTTTGACAGAGAAAAATTAGATATTTACCATTTTGAAGCTGTTGCTACTGATGAGGGAAGGTATATAGCTCGTTCACAAAAGGTTTCAGTAGAAGTCACTATTAAAGATGTTAACGACAACAAACCTAAATTTACAAAATATCCATTCAGAGAACAAATAGCTACACTTACTCCTCCAGGACAAAGCTTGTTGCGTGTTTCAGCAACTGACAATGATATAGGAACTAATGCAGAAATTATCTATGAACTTTTGGATTCATCAAATCACAAATTTCGTATCAACCCCACTGCTGGAGTTTTAACAGCAACCCAAAGTTTAGCTAGTGAAAATGGAAAACTTATTCATTTGAAAGTTATCGCTAAAGATAAAGGAAACCCCCCACAGAGTTCTATTGGACTCATTGAAATTCGAGTTGGTGACTTTTCTGACCAAACCCCAACATTGAATTTTCAAAATGCTACTTATAATGTAACTATCGAAGAAAATATGCGTAATGGAAGCACCGTAGTACAAGTAACTGCGGTAAGAACTGACGGACGTCGCCAAAAAATAGTTTATGAAATTGGCAATGGAAATGATCAATATGCATTTGAAATTGACTCTAATACAGGCGTTATAAGAGTCAACAATTCGGCTAGCTTGGATTACGAGTCTTATCCAGGGCCAGAAAGGCACCTGGTTGTAGTCGCCCGAACCGATGGTTCACCGGTCTTATACGGTTATTGCGACGTTACAATAAATCTGTTGGACCAAAATGACCATGCTCCCAGATTTACGCAACAACAATACATAGCGAACGTTCTCGAAGGTAATACCAAGGGCGAGTTTGTCGTTCAACTTACCGCCAAGGATGGCGACCAGGGAATGAATGCGAAAATACTATACCACATAGTAGACGGCAATCATGATAACGCATTTATTATTGAACCAGCGTTTTCTGGATCGGTCAAAACGAACATAGTGTTGGATCGTGAGATACGAGAGACGTATAAATTGACAGTTATTGCCACGGACGAGGGAGACCCGCAAATGACCGGCACTGCTACTCTAAGGATCAATGTCGTCGACGTAAATGACAATCAACCAACATTCCCACCACCGAATCTCATCTCTGTATCTGAAGGTAGGTGTTCACGCATTCGGTTTTAAATTGCTGCAGAGCATTCAATATTTCAGGCCACTCAACCAATTTATTTCAAAATGACAATAACTTTCAAAATAAATTGTTAGAGTAAAAAGTGGCAGGCCTTTTACTTAATTCATATTCTTAACTGGCTTATATGTGGCTTTTCGATTCCAGCGTAGAGATAAAACAAAAATAACATTTTAGCATAGACTTTTATAGAGTGTGTTTTTTATTGAGTTTCCCCAAATTTTTGCTGTCTTTGCATAAATATTTGTTTATTTTCAGGAGCGGAAGTCGGAACAGTATTAACATCCGTTACAGCGAATGACGTTGATACATATCCTGCATTAAAATACGCCATAATTCAAGAAGATAATAGATTTTCTATAGATAGATATAGCGCAAAAGTTGTACTTAACAAACCGTTGGATTTTGAGTCGCAGAAAATGTACCAAATTAACATAACCGCCTCCGACAGTGAGCACGTTGCCAAAACAACTCTCACGATCAAAGTAACAGATGTGAATGACAACGCTCCTGTGTTCGACGATATATCTTATAACAGGATATTGCCCGGTTAGTTTAAAAGAGCCTGTCTTGTTTAGATTTATATGAAACCTTTTTATAAAAAATGGGCTCTCCATTTTATAAATTATATAGGAATTAAAATAAAATTTATCACTTTTCTTTAGCCTCATAATAAATGTTGGTAATAATCAAAATAAAGTGTAATGTTGTATAATATTAATTACGTGCTCAAAATGAGATTTTGAAAATTGTAATGAATATAAATGTTTTATGTTATAATGTTCCAGAAGGCAGCGGGATGCTCGAGATTGGTTCAGTTAGTGCAAAAGATATTGACAGTGGAGATAATGGACAAATTTCATATTCGATGCTTAAGCCTACCAAAGGCTTTTTTATTAATGCTGACTCTGGAGTTATGTTTGTAAACTATAGTGTATTACCGCCAAATCTCCGGGACTTACAACTGGCTGTAATAGCAACGGATCATGGCAAACCAAACAAGAGCGCTGTTGCGGCTGTTAGAATTAGTACGGGAGCTTCAACAGAGATCAAGCCTTTCATAGGACAAGATACTTACAGGTGATTATTATCAGCATTTTTGGGATTATTCTGCGTTTCAATAATTATTTAATGAGTTTTAAATTATAACATATTTTAAATATATAATTTGACAAGTTTTAAGGCCTCGGTAGTAAATTCTTCTGTTGGTACATTCTTCAAATCCAGCATAAAATACCTTAGTGATTATTTTTTAATGTTTAACTTTCGATTTACGTTACACAAAACTATTCTATTATAATTACAAATATAATACCTAATTTATATTAAAATTTCAGGATTACTGTTAATGAAGATACCGAAAAAGGATCAACGTTATTACAAATTGGTGGCATCAATGACGTACTCAAAAAATACAACTTAGACTTTCACATAATTTCGGGCAACGAAGGAGAAGTTTTTGACATTAATGCAGAAAGGGCTTTAATTCTCATAAAAAAACTCGATAGAGAGGTGCAAGACTCCTATGTTCTCGGTCTTGCTGCGGTAGAACAGGGAAAAATACTAACACATAATCAAAATAAGACATCAGTTACTATATTTATAGCTGTTGCGGACTCCAATGATAACGCTCCAGTGTTTTCCACGAATGATTTTGAATTAACAGTAAGTGAGGATGCAAAAATTGGTTACACATTAACACAGCTATCAGCTACAGATGCAGACTTGTACGGTACGCCTAACGCGGCTATATTATACAATATTACTTCTGGTGATGATGAAAAATTATTTTATGTTGATTCAATCACTGGTGTCCTCACTGTCAATAAATCTCTTGATTATGACATAGGAAACACTGAGTATAAACTAGTTATAGTAGCTTGTGACCAAGGAGAACCATCATTATGTACTGCTGTATATATACAAGTTGATATTATCGATGAAAATGATAATGCACCAACATTCCCAGTAAATGAGTATTTTGAAACTATTGCTGAGAATGAAAGAGTTGGATCATCCGTATTTACTGCTAGAGCTACTGATCTTGACCGTGGACGATATGGAAAATTAAATTACTCTATAGTGCCTTTATCTTTAAACTATAATAGAAACGATGATTCATGGAAAATGTTCCAAATAGACTCTGCGACGGGCTTAGTAAACTCAAATGCTGTTTTTGACTATGAACAGAAAAATAAATATGAATTTTCTATAAAAGCATCTGATTTCGGAGGAAAAAGCTCAACAGTAAGAGTAAGAATTGATATAGAAAGTCGAGATGAATTCTATCCACAGTTTACACAGAAAACCTACAATTTTGGCATTCCGAAGTCGGGGCCCTTACCAGTAGGTTATATTATTGGCCAAACGACTGCCACCGATAGAGATAAAGGTATTGATGGGAGAATAGTGTATCAACTATCAACATCTCACTCTTATTTTAAAATAAATAGAACATCTGGCCTCATTATTTTGAAGAGAAAAGTAGATTCCATTTCTAATATTTTCGGGTCTGATAAATCTATAAGCTTAGTAGTCACTGCGAGCTCAGGTAGACAAGGCTCGCTCACTAATAAAACCGCTGTAGAAATTTTATTGGATCATGATGCTGTACTTACAGACTCCACAAATCAAGTGAACGATGCATCGGCTGCACCAAGTGGTGGTCTTTCCGATTGGGCCCTGGGTCTTCTAATTGCTTTCATTTTCATAATAATCATTTTTGCTGCTGCATTTCTATTTCTTCATATGAAAAATAAAAGACACAAAAAAGTGAACAAACCTGGCCTTAACTCAGAAGGAGTAGGAGCCACCAATAGCTATGTTGATCCTAGTGCATTTGATACGATACCTATTAGAAATACAGGAGGTGTGAATTCTGGTAACCAATTTGCTCCACCAAAATATGATGAGATACCACCATATGGCCCACATACGGCTAGTTCTAATTCAGGTGCAGCAACAACTTCCGAATTATCTGGCTCAGATCAGTCAGGTTCCAGCGGTAGAGGATCTGCTGAGGACGGAGAAGATGGCGAAGATGAGGAAATTAGAATGATCAATGAGGGTCCATTACAAAGAGAGTCAGGAATTCATAGACAAGCTGATGATGATAATCTTTCTGATGTATCAGTTCACAATACACAGGAATATTTAGCACGACTTGGAATTGTAGATGCAAGTACGGGTGGTGGTGCATCTACGTCTTCGAGAAGATGTTCAGAAAACATTGTAAGTAAAGATACTTTGTTACATCATGGTCCTATAGACTCCATGCATATGTTTGATGAGGACGGAACGAATGAAAATGATATAACTAATCTAATATATGCTAAACTAAATGAAGTAACCGGAAGTGAGCGCGCAAGTAGCGCTGATGAAGCTAGCGCAGCAGTAGATAGAGCTATGGCACTTGGCGCTTTTCCTAGTGCTCCAGGAGATAGTACAGCCGTTCCAACAGCCGGGCCGTCGATGACAGGTAGTTTGAGTTCTATTGTACATTCAGAAGAAGAACTTACTGGTAGTTATAACTGGGACTACTTATTAGACTGGGGACCTCAATACCAGCCATTAGCTCATGTGTTTTCGGAAATAGCTCGTTTAAAAGATGACGCAGTGTCACTACAAAGTGGCAACAGCGGTGCATCAAGTGCTAAAAGTAAAGGCACTTCAATATCCGGAAGTAAACATATTCCTCCGCCATTATTGACTACAATAGCTCCTAGAAGCTGTCCTGCCCCTTCTTTGTCTTGTAGGCAGCCACAGCACTTATTACCCAGGTCTCCAATTAGTCATGACGTACCTGGAGGTTTCTCTGCAGCTGCGGCTATGTCACCTTCTTTCTCACCATCGTTATCTCCGCTGGCAACAAGATCACCTTCAATGTCTCCCTTAGTGGGCCCTGGTCTTCCGCCAGCACCGGCTAGTAGAAAACCTCCACATTCAACGATGAGAATATGAGTTATCTGTATTATTTCTGAGTATATTGTACATATTGTGTAATGACTGTTTTGTCTTAAGTATTGGTAATAATATTTATTGATTACCGATGTAATCGGATTAGTTTTTCTATTGTCATTTTGTGCATTTGCCAAATTATCGCCCTGACTATGCTCAAAGTGATTATTACCTAAGCGCTTATACCGATTTTACGGTAGATGTATATAGTCTTCGTTCGGGTTGTAATATTAATTGTAAATATTAGTGTGTATATTTTAGTGCCTTGTACAATATTTAAATGAAGACTGCCATGTTATTTTATTATTAAAACAAACAAATCAGCTTTACGTTAAGCAATAAGGATATTTTTAGATATTGCAAGTGTTTTGTCATAAGATTTGAGAATTGCATTCTGTAAAATGCAGTCATTAATTGTGGAATATCGAAACTTTAGGATGTTAACTCTAAGTGAAACTATTGTGCCTTTAATTTTCTGTAATATCATCTCTAGTATTTCTTTATGACATTTTTCTGTGATTTTCGTCTAAGTACCGAAAATGCCTAGATCCTGTTCGTGATTGACATTTCCAAATGTAAGGTGATATATTTTTATAGTGTCAATTCTCTTAAATAAATAGTTAAATAATGTAAATATTCTGTCTATAGATTTTTTTTAAGTTACAAAGACATTATGAGGAGAATGTAAATGAAAATAAATAAAAAATGTAAAATTTAAGACCTGTTTTATTTCTAGCATAACCCATTCAACAACAATTGAAAAAAAGAAACCTTTAATAAATATCACAGTTGGATCTAAATCTATTAATGATATAATGAAACGTAAATAATGAAATGATGAATGTTGTTATTACGCCATCACAAAACTACATACTACTATTCCTTTATAGGACCTTTTTTCATTGATAAATACCAATTTGATGATGCACACGAAATAATACCAATATTGTATCAACTGATTTATCTTAAGATATTGATAATCATACATTTCCATAATACAAGTAGTAGGTAAATTTATTCTCAAAATGTTAGGTTGAATGGCACTAAAAATGATTTCACATAGAAAAGCCTTAATTCTAAACTTAAACACAGTTTTAGTATTTGACAAGTGTGTCTTTAAATAATTGATGAATTCTTACACAATAGTCTTACAACGATTACTGAAACAAAAACTTATTCTAACTTTAAACATCGAATTTGTTAAGCTTACAAATTAAAATCTATTGGCAACGGCATCCTACAATACCAATTACGTATCATTCAAATTAGGCACAATCGATATACATCTAACATTTCATCTCTAAGACCTTTATCAGGCACAATCATAAAGCACACTTATCCCAACTTTCTGAATACCATTCGTTATAAATATTATCCCCACTCACTCATTATAGAAATGAAAAATACAATAATGACCAATACTATTAAAAGTTTATAGTCTTACAACTCTACAATGTTTATAGTCTTAATCATGATATTTTTAATAATATTTTTAGTCATATCCCAAATGGACAGATGTCGAATAACAAAGACGAATCAAAATTGGTTAAATATCAAAAATGTTTATGAGAATTTAAACACTTGCATTGTTTACATTGTAAAATTCCTCGTCTCCATACAAATGTTTCACCGATTTTAATTAAATATATCTAATAGAACCTAGCCTTATTTTATTAATAAATTATGCAAAAAGCTTATCAATGCTGTTTTAAACATAAAACGATGAAAATGATAATGAGTATTCATTTCATATTATTTTATATTATTTTTATACAACCACTTTTTTCAAACATTCATTTTGTTACACAAAGCCATATTGATACAAGCATTCGTGTAAAATTATAAAACTACGGCAGTTTTTTTAAATTAGTTAATTGTAAAATATTTTAAGTCAAAGTCTTCTCGCTTTGTTATTATTTGAATTTGAATGAAGAACGAGTATTCTGATGTAAAAAACGTGGTAAAAACTATATCCTCTTAATAGAATTACAATGGTTGCCACTTAAATGCATGTCTATGATAACTTCGTCTGATGTTAAGGACTTCCTACTAGGAGTCACGATGCCGAGGTCAGTTTCCGTATTCAAAGTTGGCGTGAGGCCGTTTTGAACTGGTTCCTGAAAAGAAGCAGTTGCCAAGCTTACTGGGGAAGTTTTCAATTCTTTACTACTAATGATAATTAGGAAATAGAGATAGAAAGAGAGAACCATGATCTTGATATTTGAAAAATTTTAGAACTATATTTTTATGATCCAAGTCAAAGTTAAAGTCATGTTTAATTAAATAACATGTATCGGAAAATAAAAAAAAAGGAATTAAAGGTAATAATGATAACTTTAAGTGGATATTAATCAGGTATTTGCAAATTGTGCCAGTTATAGAATTTAATTATGTATTAAACAAATATTTTAAAATAAAAAATAACACTAATATGCATATTCCCAATTAACCCTACCACTTGCAAACGATCGTTTGTGTTCGATCTGTTAATGCTACATACATTAAAATACTACGTGACTGAAATATGGACTAAAATTTATTATGGTTTCATTATAATACCCCTTCTATCTAACTCTAAAACAAGAAGGAGGTAACTTAAGTTTTATGAAAGAACTAACTAAATACCATGTTTTATCATATCAGTCGAGACATGACCAACGCTGAACTTAGTACCCCCAAAGGGTCTCCAAACCGATCGGCCCTATGCTGCCCGTATACTTAATTACATCGTCGGTACTCCTTAGGTGCGGCCTACGCCGCGTTTACTGGTACACAGCCGCAACCCGAGGATCATTACACCCCAAAGACTGTCAGTCCTTCTGGGAATGTGCTCTGCACACTGCCATGTTTTATAAGGTGGTAAATCAAAAATATTTTGGATAGGATTATTTATCAGGTCTATGAGGAAACAACTCACGTTAGATATAGCGTCACAGGCCATTAGCTCGTTCTTGGAGAGCCTCTCCACGACTGCCGCGGCGTAGCAGTCACCTAGCATATTATTGGTAGTGCGTATCCGATCGCTGGAAAAAATCCAATTTACAAATTACCATATCGTAAAAGTTATCTATGATTCACTTCCACTGTAAGAACGTTGTGAAAAATTGGTAAAAAAATTTTGAGTGATGCATAAGTCAAATAATGTGGATTTTATTAATTTAATAAACAAAGTCAATTCGTCTTATTTTTCTTCCATAAGGTTCTAATAGTAGATCATGTAAACAACCTTGATTGTTATTTTAGAAGGTAGGTAAGTCTTTATGAAAAATTCTTTAGACGAACGTGTGAGAAGATAAAGTCAATTCTTCTTACTTTTCTTTTTATTTGTCAGTAAAAGGGATTTAATAAACAGGAGTAGTAAACCCTTTTGATTACAAGCGGTAAAAGCTTCTAACTCAGCGTCATTAAAGTTTAATGTTATTTGATCTGTTTAAATAGAAATAAAATAAAAAAATCACGCTGCTTACAAAAAGTCCAAAGGTTTCCATTAAAAAGACGTCAGCCGGTAATTTAAAATTTTTGGTCCAATAAAGTCACTGTATGTGCATTTTTTTGATTATTAAGAAAATAATATTATACTCACACAAGCCAATCAACAGCAAACAAGAGAGAAATATCTTTGGCTGGTGCATCTATAGCCGATAGCACCACCAGCAATAACACCATCGCTGCTGATGGCACTGAGGCTGATGACACAGAAGCTGCTGTTGTTGTAAGGCTGAAGATAATAGAAATTCTTGATAAAATGTGTTTAGGTCGCACTTTTGATAAATGGTTACCATTTTTATTCCAAATCATTGAGGGCGAAAGTAAAATAGAATTAATAAAATGTTGTTATTTATGTCGATAAAGTATTATGAAATGTAGTAATGTTGGGAGTTTTCAATTTGTTCGAATGACGCACGAACATGCTTGACAACCAGAAGACTACTGCCTTAAAGAAGATGTAGAGGTGGCAATGTTGGAATGAATCTAATTGCTATTAAAGATTCAGACCCAACAGATTAGTATTTAATCCACAACTTGATGGCTCTAACGCATAGAGAATACGATACTCCTTCGGGTGGTATATTTATATTCTATTAAGATGATGGGTTAAATCAGAATTGCCTTAAAAAATACTTACAAAATAGTTGCCAACCGTGCGAATCCTAGTTCTATGTTATTTATCTGACAGACGAACACACTGGCAGTAGACAAAAAGAGCGCTGTCCCATCCATATTGATGTTACAGCCAATGGGAAGCACGAAACGGGTGATGCGGGGGTCGATGCGCAATGGTCCCTCCATTGCACGGAACGTTACGGGAAGTGCTGCAGCACTAAAATAAAGATAGATGAAATAAATTTTAAATATTACTTACAGTTGTTATGTACTATAGTATATAAACTAAAGGCTTATTTTCGACTGAGTGTTAACAAATGTAAAATTGTTTCTAAAAATTAGCCATTTTCATTATCAGGGAGTTTACTTAATTAGACCGGTGAACCCGTTGTCAATTATTATGATGGTGTATCAATATTTATAATGGTTTCTTAAGTATTAAAGTTGTTCAATATCCTTGGGTACATAGTCTATAGTCATCACTGCTTATTGAAAGCATAACATTAATGTGTACGTAATCATAAATTAGTAGAATGTGATCTTGCTATCGATCACAATAGGAAAGCTGAATATAAAATAGACTCATAAGCATCATTTTGTAGTGCCATATATCAAATTACTGATGACTGATTTATTGTTAAAGATTCTATGAGAAAAATAAATTGCTATATGACAATATTATAATTATCTCATTCACTCCCACTCCCATTTGCTTTGGATCCTCAATTCTTCGACATAGTCCTTACCATCCCACGTAGGTTTTCCTAAATGAGTACAGCATGAGGTTCTTCAAAAAGGGGTGAAATAATTTTCACAGGACCGGAAATGTGTGAGTGATATCCTTGGTTTTGTAAGAGGCTATTGTAACCGTTTTCCATCAGGTGGGCTCTAGCTTGATTGCGACCTTAGTGGTATAAAAAAATCTCGATTTGTAGAGATTTTTTAAAATTGATAACAACTACAATTTTCTTTATAAAAAACTCAGCATATGACTTATCACAATCTGATGTTAAGCAGTAGAGGAGACCATATGTAAAGATAACTAGATACATGTGATTTTATCAATTCTAATACAAGTACGGGGTACTAACGTAGAAGCAGTTGCTGAAGCAGTCAGCATGGCGTGTGATAGGCCCCAGTAAAACTTGTAAGGGTTTTTCCTTAAGAACATAAAATATATCAGCTGCATCACCACCAATTGATAGAAGAACACTCCGGCCGCCACTGTCGCTATAAACCATGCTAGTTGAGATATTACTTGTCCTGAAAGCAGTAGGTAAATGGTAGATAAGTACGTAGAGTGTTTAGGTTGAGTGCATTTTTTCCGATAATCTTTTCACTATAGTGTAATTAATTTTTAATACTTTTAGAGAACTTCGACGTATATTTTGAATTAACATAACCACCTTTTCAAAATTTGTTTTTGTATACCAATATAAAATATATAACCGATTATAGTTCTGCCGTGTGCGAAAGAATTATTTTCGAAAATAGATATTCCTTACCTACATTACTGACTTCTAAAATCTTTCCAGCGATGACACTGCTAACACCGATTGGGGTCAGCCACATGACTCCAGTCACCATTTTCATGATAACCTCGAATATAGCTTGAAAGAAATCGATCACCACCTGGCCTTTAGGTCCGAGTGTGCCGAGAAGACTCCCAAACACTAAACAGAAGAACACCAAGCCTAGAGTGTTTGTGCCCGATCTGGAAATGGCAAAGTGTCCTATAAATAATAATATAAATTTTTTCGCTTTGATTGTATTATATCAACATTCTTCCGTAAATTTAAAAGAGTGTTCTTTACAGCTAGTTCAACACCATCTTCCTTGCTCATAGGATCTGAAATACTGAATGATTTTTGGGTTGAAATGTCTTTAGGACCTCTGGGTGTTTGGGTATTGTTATCTAGGTGTTAAACAAAGAAGTGTCTAGACGTCTGACTATTAAAAAGTCACTGCAAGATAATAGAAGCGATATATTGGGAGCAATAGCAGCACAGTAATTATAGACATGACTCTACAATACTATCCTGTCACTTGTCATATTGCAGGCTATACACTTATTTTTTAAACCTATAAAATAGTATAAGTTATTTAAGAGGGACACGACAATACTTACCTATAAGAAACAACGCGGACTGATGAGGGTAGCATGTCACTTGAGTTTTTTGCAAATAAATTTGTTGGTTCAGCGTAAACAGTGTGAGCTTGTTGAAATGCCGCTTGTACAATGTTATCAGGAAAAAGATTTCTGGAAAACGAAATAAAATCGTTGCAACGAATGTTCTGTGATAATAACATATGTTCTATATCATTGAAATGTGATTACCAAAATAAATAGGTAGTTTGTAAAATTTACCTTCCAATATCCAAAAAGCTATCTAGAATGCTATGATCTCGCTTTTCGGTTGTGACGGTTTCAAAATCATCCCTTATATCTTGTGTACCAGGGCGAATCAGCGTAGCAATCAGGATGCCAAGAAACGCATTGAACATGGACGTCAAAATAAAATAGAGCAAAGTTCTCACAGCTATTTTCCCACTCATTTTTGCATTAAGACTTGCAGAACCAGCGATGAGACTGGCGATAATTAGAGGCAATATCATGAGCTTTAATAACCTCATGAATAATTCACCGGGATAGGATATGACTATAAGTGCGTCTGGCCCAAGGTTGTATGGGCGTAGACCGAAACCTGGAATAAGATTAATATAATAGTATACAAATAAAATTATTTGTATATTAATAGAAAGACAATGGTTTTATATGAAACTGTTTCAAACTGTATCAAATTCCTTATAATCAAATTTCGTTCTAGTTTCATTCCAGGAAGGCTTTTCCTAACAACCTGATACCCCCTATAATTTTTAATGTAACAGTATCAAATATCGTAATATCTATAGTCAAAGTAATAATTTGTATGTACACTTCTTGAATGTCGATTTCATGAAATCAGGTTCCTAAATCTACCAAGAAGTCATCATATGAGACGAACAGATATGAAACTTAGGAAGATAGGTCTTTTTATACGTCATTAAGTATTGTTGAAGTAATAAAACTATTAATGTTAAAACAGGTAAATTCATGATTTTGGTTTAATATTTTCTATCGTAAAAAGTAAATTCTTACAATGTCATATACATTGTAAGAATTTACTTTCATAAGTAAATTCTTACAGTAAAAAGTAAATTCTTACAATGTCATATACATTGTAAGAATTTACTTTTTAAATAAAAACAATAATTAATATATTTATAGTCAATAATATCAAAAATGTCGTTGTTGACAAACCATAACTTTTCTACTGAACTAAATCTTACCTAAGCCAATGCCTGTGAGTACCCCAAATAAGGTAATGACTAGCATGGTGTTATCAATAAACCATTTTCTAACACCGGTAGGCTCGAACGGAGTTATCCGATCCTCTGTAGTCTTCGGCCCTCCGTCGCCGGGGCCCATCTTCGCGAACAGGTATTCTGAAAACCGTTCACCCTTCTCCATTACAAGCAGAAGCGGACGCAGTGGTCCAGATCTAATGATCTGGTTTTCTATGCAGACACTAGTTTCTTTGTTCTTTTTAGATTCTATGTCTAGCGAATTGTGTTAAAAATGTGTCTTCCTAGCACAGCTACAGTTCACATTTGCATTGCTATGGTTTTAATCAAATTGTGCATCAGATTTAGCAAATTTGAAATTTTCAATTACTATATTAATCTATACACCACTTTTATTAAGCTTTGATTCCACTTTTAGGTCATAAAATAAGGTTTTATAGCACACATCATTTATCATAGTGCAGTCTTTATGAAATCCTGCATGAGACTAAACTGCAATTCAAATGAAACACTAAAGACCGCTATAACTAACTCGTTTACACAATTTCAACTTGAATATTGACGTGTGCGATATCTATTGCTTCGCAGGGGTCAAAAATACTACCACTAACAACCTTCAAAGAGTGCAATGGACGACTAAACTAACTAAACCAATATTGATCGTTATTTTTCAGAGTGGAGCAAGGAAGCCCTCAGAATGCGCGCGCATACATCGATTTGCCTTCCATTCACTTAGTTGTATTAGATTTCTATTAATAGTTTATTCAATTGTGAGCATTATGAGTACTGAAGGGTTTTTAAGTACTATCTTATATACACTGAGTATCGTTGTAAGAAAGAATTTTTATTTGAAATGAGAAACTTGCGTAATCCAGCTTAAATCGATTAAAGTTGCAATAATAAACTTGGTGAGATAGATTCCATGATTGATAGCAAAATTGTTCGTACCATTACTATTTTGTTTATAAAGACAACTAAATGACCACTTTTAATCATGTTACGTGCTTTAGATTATAATTAGTTTAATGTGAGAAGGAAGTTATTGTCTGGATTAGTGCCAGCTTCTTCGTTACAAAACTTGGTAGCCGAAATATCCACTATTTGACACCCAATATTTTTATCATTTGCGAATTCTTTTGGAAATTCTGTTTCCTTGAGAAAATATTGGGATAAAGAAAAATTTTTGTTTAAAATTATCTCCATACCGTCAACAAAATATTATATATATATATAATGTAATAGTAAAATAATTTTTGATCGACGTCATGGGATGGGTGAACGTAGAACGGTACACTACCTCAAGCAAAATTGAATTCTCTGTTTGTGATAATTAATTTCATTATGGTTTTAGATAAGATATATTTGTTACATTAATAGCAAGTATGCAATATGTAATTGTAATTCAGAGGATAACTAACTACTTAATTTAGCAGGTTCAAATAATTTGAAAATAATTTCTTAATCACTTTGAGAGATTTGAGAGATATGTACACGATAGATTTTGCATCATACAACCAGGTTATTAAAATTTTCGGACTATTATCGAAAAGGTATTCATTAATTCTACAATCAAAAGTAACCAGTGATAAATATTAATGCCTAACAGCCACAACGCATCATGCTATTGGATGTGAAAAGTATAACAATATCATTTGTAAAAAGAGTCAGACCATTTGGATTAGGAACCCGGAACATAAAAACAGCCCTTTAAATGTATCAATTTCTGATTCCACGATGTAATGGCGTTTAATTGTAACATCAATTGTCTATGGAATGTTCAATCGTCATGTTATACCATGAACGTCGTGAACTCCGTTAGTTTTGTAATATCGTAATCGATATTTGAACTTGATGGATTTATTTGCATTTTCAAAATGAATATTGTCTGAAATTAAATTTTCTCATCATGCAGACAGTTGTACAAGAAGCTTGTGATCAGATTCAACTATAAATACTGCCCACGTGCCATACTATAAATATAGTAGCAATGTGCAAACTGATTCGACTTCTCGTGTCTACAGAAAAAAACATATTACAAGAGCATTGATCTTTCTCGCATGCCTATTAGTTATTGGTACGTAGAAATGTTTTTGAGAAGAAATCAAATCATTTTATTAATTTAATTTAATTGGTTCAATTTATACCTTATTATTTAAATTTTAAGTTATTTACTATTATTTTGTTGTACGTAGTCAAATCAATAAAGTATATGCTAGAGGTTTGCTAATGAAAGCGACACAGTTCTTACACAACAGAAGTCTATTTTATCTAATAAGAAAAAACTTCTCCATATTTTCAGGTTGTAAACTGTAATGCGGAAATTTACAAATTAATCTGAAATTATTTATTTTAATATTATTTGATTTTATCAATAATTTACTATAGTTTGTATTAGTGTATATACTAGTCATTGACACAAATATATTAATATAAATACTTTTAAAATATTTTGGTATAATTATAAGTTGTACCAAATTATTGCCATGTTAACATTTATAGAACTAAACTAACAGAGAAGTTAGAATTAAACTAAGTACGTAGTGTATACGTGAATGTACTTTGTAAATGTACGTTCATTACAACATTGTATTTTAAATGTCAAATATCAGAATAGCCTTAGTTGAAAATAAAGTTGAAATTTCTCAATTAGAAATCTTCTTATATCTTAATCTTTGATAGATAGTCATAGTCATATATGCAAATTCCTCGTGGTTGTACTGATTTATCATATTATAAGATATTTTGTATCTAAGCAACAGTATGATGGAAATGAAAACAAATAATTCTTTTTTGGGTCTTCAATCAAATAGTATTAAATTGAGCTCACAAGTGCTAAATTTAGTAATGAGATTTGAAATTAGAACTACATTTATTTTAAACATTTTGTTCTAATTTATTTTACTAAATTCGCTGAAAATATTTAGATCAAAGTTGTCAGTAGGAAGCGTTTAGTGAATTATTCGCAACATTTCAAGGAGAGATATTTTAAAAGAAAGTATGTCAATTATAAACACATGACTAGGATAGACTATGGATTATTCTTAGAAACAGGGTTTTTACAAAAGCACGTAGAAAATTAGAAGGTTGTATATTATGACCATTTTATTATTATTATCACGTACTGTTGCCATGGATATTATTATAAAACAATTAACGCTTTTTCCCATTCCACACAATTTCCTTGAAATTCCTTCTGTATTTGATTTCGCTGAGAAATTCTTTTGCGACGAATTTTTCGTCGACGAACGTTACGCCAAGTATTCCAAAGTTTATTCTACAAATACCATTTGAAATGATTCAACTAAAATAATGGTATTACTGTTTAATTAATTTTATATCTGACGTTTGTAGAATGGTATTTAGATTTGTTGGTCAAAACTTTATCGAAGTAGGTGAAGCTCTTCACAATCAGTAGCTATATAGAAGAATAAAGTCCATATCACTTTTTTTTTATATACAATACTTGGTACCCACAAATAATGATTAGGACAGTTAATGACCATATAAATGATAAACAAGAGATCAATTATTCACGCACCTACCGAATATAAGATAACACGAATAATAACAAGCACAATCAAATTATAACAGACTCTAAAGACGCACGCGCAACTAAGGTCAAGAAAGTAATAATGCAAAGTTCCTACGTAACATTACTATACAATCATTACGTGGGTACATTAGCAGTCTTAATTCCAAATAAATAAGAGTTAATTAGGTTTGATTGATATTTTACCTTGCTGATGACTGTACCCCATTTTTTTTATTATCATCTTTGTTCTTTTTATACATAAAAATGAATAACTGTTATCTATAAGTAACTGCTCGCTAAAACTGAAGAACGGCATCCAGGGATGGTTTAAAACAATAAAAGTAAGGAAAATCTTCATGGAAGCAAAAGAAATTATAAATTAAAAATGGTAATTTTATACATAAAGTAGTATAACTGACATGCTAAATATTAAAACTGTCATTTCTTCCATCGCTACTTCAGATTTAGATTGTAAGTGATACAAAGTTCACCGGGTCAATTAGTAAATTATAAAACATAGCATTACTATCATTTTAGGTACCTAAATGGAAAAAATCTTTATGTATTTATAACGAGGTTTGGCTGGAAAACCCAAACCTCGTTATAAACACATAAAGATATCACGCAGTGCCAATGCGGATTAGTAAGTGAAAACGACCCACCACCAACCCATAACTGAATTGCAAGAAAGCGCCAAATTGCTGGCTTGGTCTCACCTCTTCTGCGCCAATCTTTACTGATTTCTGTATCCAAAGCGACAACGACCATAAGAACACGATGAAAGAACCATAGGGGCAGCAGGGGTATTGATTGTACAACATGAGGGAATCCATGCCGCGAGATATGGCGCTGAAGTTGGGATCAACGAAGTCCTCAGCTTTAAGAGGATTCCCCACCTATTCCCAGTGATATGTTTTACCCAAAGATGGTTTGGCAAGAGCAAAGTGCCGAACCCAGATGTTAACCTGAGAAGTCCCCCAAGTTCCCCCGTACCAATGAAAATACCAATCGTTGGTGAAATTGTCGTGGTAACTTTGAAATGAAAACCAGTATAAAAATTACTTGGTTTAAAGATAACAGATTTTTTAAGCTTATATGTCCCTCAATATAAAATGGCACATGCCCTCGATTGGCATAGAACCTTAGATACTGCGTGAACCAACCTATATTTTTGGGCATAATAATTACAATGACAATGAAATGTAATTTTTGATCAGCGTGCACATGTTGTGCACTGATCAAAAAGGTGATGTAAAGGTGATGATGATGAGGGATTTGTTTTAACTAGAAACAAATTTATATTTATTAGATTATAACAATTAAGTCTTTGGCTGTATTTATTGGTACGTAGAACGAACTCAATAATCTATTTACATATTGTAAAAGACATTCCTTTGTTAATATTGACATTTATTGGCTGGCTTGATTAAAGAATAAAAACTTAATAGAAATTAAATACAAAACTTTTAAATTAAAAATCGACCTTATTCGATTAAAATAAATTACTATTCGCATTACAATTGTTACAGAGTAGGTGATATCCACTGTACCTATGCCGTCCAAGAATTCCAACGTTACAAATAACAGGCATAGAGCTTCAAGTATTGATTGACATATTTAAATAAATGTGTTGACTTTTATTACAACTTAAATTTGTTTGAATTAATTTACTAGTTCTCTTTTAATGTTTAAATGAAATTGTTTATTGTTATTGTTTCTATGTATTATTAATAAATCTACTTGATTTTAATGCTAGCGTTCTTACAGTAATGAATATAAATCATCTGTGAAATGTTATATAGATGCCTATTTATATTGTACCCTTTTATATGTTTTTTTAAATAATGACCGAAGATATACTTATTTATGATTTGAACTGAACTTATTTATGACCGAAGATTTTTTTAAATTCTTGATTTAATTTTTTATGAATTGTAACATTTATCATCATAATAATAATTCAGAATTTTAATATTTATATTTCAATGCATTTAGTAAAGAAATCTTTCGTATTTTCTTTTATATATTCTTTTCCACGTATTTCACAGGCTAGTTAAAATTGTATGAACTAAGTTTAACATCAATTATCATGCAGTCATATTGAACCTGAAAAGGGTGGAAGATTTATATCCCTCGACACAGGCTATACCTAGTTTGGGCTTAAACCTGTCATATACAGACACCTCTTAGAGTTAAGGCCTTAAAATAGAGTTAAACATAATTGTATGGTAAGAAAAAAATTATTATTATTTAATCATTTTTTTTTTATTCTATCCAGGTAAGCTTTGTAGAGTTATATTGACTAACAGTTTGATACTAAATCGTAGTTAAGATCTGAAGTGACAAAATGGCTTCAGCAGCAAATAGGGGTAAAATTCTATAAGAAGTACAATGTTATAATGAATAATGTACCCACGAAAACTAACAAATTTCACCTACTTATTAAAAACGGAGGATTTTCAATCTTAAACTGATTGTATCAGCCATTTGAGTATTCGATTTAATGTTTACAAAGTAATTGAAAAACTGTTATATATTATAATTAATAGAGGATTTTAAAAAACATACCCTTTAAATGATTAATTTTGCCGGCTATTTTGAAATGCGGTGGCGAATGTAGAAAAACAAAACACTTCTTTAAGACTTCTGGTCCGTTCAGTAACAGATCGAACACTACGGAATTAATTGGACACCTCTCGTCCTCTCTTACTTTATGAAAATAATGACCAGTAAATAAAAACTAAAATACTTTTCACATTTAAAATGATTTTGCGTAGAAAACAAATAGGCAATAATTTTCTTTTAGTATCGTTTCTTTTTTCAATTAATTGCCAGCTGCGTGGAAAATTTAAAATTTTTTTTTTAAGATCTTGCATTGCCAATAAAAAGGTTTTGTGACATTTTAATGTGACACGACTGTTCTCTCACTGCATTTTCTTGGCCGACTGCTTGATGGGCCGATGCATGTGTACCAAGGTTATTTTAATCATGAGGCGATATGTACTTATTGAGGTTTAATTATATATACATGCTTGACAATTGCGTACGCGGGGAGTTAAGTAAGCGCCAATTTATACCCTTTATACAGCTTTCTTACTGTTATGAGTCAGCTACGAATTTTATCGTGAGATAAAACAATATTTATTTCTCAATACCTACCAACCCAATAATTTTTCAAATGATTTACCTGTGAATAATAATTAAAATGTCAAATAAAATATGTTTTTTATGCAAAACAATTAAAGAACAACAAAATTATAATATAGAAACTTATTTTAAAATAATAAATAAAATAAAATATTTCGTTTTTATTTTAGCGCCATCTCTTGCGTACACTTCAAACTAATACGTTACTTTGTTAGACTGACGTTAACTGCGGATATCATTTCATAGATGGCAGTTGTACATTCTAATTATATTTAGTATACATATCTTATAAATCTTTATTTTATATTGTATATAAGTACACAATTGCACCGATTCTATTGTCCACGAAAAAAATATCAGTATTCTGATTTTAATGAAAGAGTATTCCTACTCTATCATTGTAATCAGACCAGAAAAAGACAGACGACCAGAGACGTCATTAGACGTTTTTTAAATGGCGACTATTAATCATATTTGTCTTTTTTAACGCGTTTCATTAAACTTGCCTATTAAAATAATAAAAAAGTGTAAAAGTGTTAAGTAAATTGAAGACTTAATAAGTCAATTTATTCCTTTTACATTGAATTGGAATGAAAGAGAGGCAATTAACTTAATTTTAGTTTAAATGAATGCCAACAGAATCGCCACCAATATTATGATTTATATGCTGTTTTTAAAATAGTTAGCTATAATTATCGAGCTTCTGACCCAAAATTTATTGTATGTAGCCTTTAGAGTAAGGCAAAGAGTAATGAAGAATTTTCCCCAGGAACAAAATTCAGAATAAAAATTGTCATGTTAAGCTAGTTTAGTTGGTTATGAGTGATTCATTATTACAATACCAACTTTGACATGCACAGAAGAAGTGTAGGTATTTTTTAAATAGTTAAGCCCTTATATACATATGATATTAATAACAACATGTATACGGATTAATCAAAAATGTTAATATTATTTAATTACTTACCGATATAGCACGCCTAGTCTAATCCCAATCGTGGTATTAAACACACTAAGCTCACATATCTAACGAACGTGTAAGTCAATAAACATAATATTTGCATTAATTTTGTCAGTATGAATTCATTAATTTTAAAAAAATACCACAGGTAAAACAAAATTAGGCAGGTATATATATATACTGAGGTGCTACCTCGCTGTTTTCGCTGTGATTTAAAATTCAAAATGATTTGTGTGATAACGTCCAGTGCAGTGACAGAAAAGACCTCATCTCTACATTAGGTCTGATCTACAAATTCAAAGAAAATTTAAATATAAATATAATATTTATTTCTTTAATAAAATATTACCTTTTTTCAGTTTTATCATCTATTGTGCCTAGTTTGAGTTTTTATCCTATAATTAGCTTAACGCAAATAATATCACATATAAAAATCGTTTTCAATACTTCACAACAGATGAGCTGTAATCGTTTGGATACAATTTGACAGTTGTTCCTAGTTTTTTTTTGGACTGACTAATACTGTTGGCCGCAGATGGCCTTTACAGCGTTACCGGGGTTTTAAGGATGCGAGAACCTTGGAGAATCCTCAAGCCTTAAGGGGCGATTCGCCTCTGGAGGAGTTCTAATCGACAGGCATCACCTACGGGGGAGGTGTCCCGCTGTCTCTTAGATTCTCCAGGGCGTCGAGCCATGAGGGAGCGACAAACCTGAGGGTGCCTCTAAAGGCTCGGACCTCGGCTCAGGTCGCGCTATACCAGGTACGTATCTGTACCTGGTATAGCGCGACGAATGTAGACCGGGTCTTCGCACCCTTGTACGACGGGTGACGAGTTCTTAGTGTGATGATGTTGTTCTTAACATTTCTTTTGATACCGTGGATAATCTCTATAACTACAATTGGTCAAGAATTCATGTTTTATATCATTATCATATATGCAGAATACCAACAGTAGAATAACCCTTTTAGATTAAAAAATATATAAGACTTACTTGTGCCCGCGGATCGGCCCGTACGGTGATAATGTAATATTCAACTTGTTTACTAAATACTCTATGCCGTATGAGTCATTCTAAATATTTGTGAAAACGATTTGAAAATCGAATGAGTGCTTTCGGAGATTTGGTACCTTCCATATGTAAACTAAAATTTATGAGCTCTATAAAAATTTAAACTTAATACTTATATTCCTTACAATTTATTATTTTAATGCAAAATAAGTAGTAAATGAAAGTAGTTTTAAAACTAAATACGGCACCTTATATGCTAATAATAAGAGTTAATTTGATCTTTTTCTGTGGACTGCGTATTTTCTAAACTGGTTTCATATTAAATGTAGAGTTTGATAAGGTTATTATATTATCTTGTACTGTAGGAAAGAGCCTTTTCCATTATTTATTTAATATTAATTTATTCTTCGTTACACTCAAGCAGAATTGGTGGTCTAAATGCCTAAGGCATTTTTTCCAGTAAATACACCAATGTAATAAAGATTAAATTAACAAATAATAACTAATGTATTAATATTAACTATATTAATATATATATTACATTATGACACCAATGTAATTGAAGATCGACTCGACTTCTCATAATAGTAAAGACTAAGAGACTCTTACCTCACTAGGTGCCTTTAGACGCCTCCTTTGTTGAATTCTATAAATATTATGAACTTGTCGGTATGTGATATGTCAGAAAATAACAAAATGTACGTAGGTGGGTAGGTAACATGGTTTTAGTTGGTTTTATTTGGTTATGAATTGATCATGTTTATAACAAATTTGACTACAAAAAAAGGTTATAATGAATTAACCTTAAAAGATAGACATATGTTTCCATAAACTTTTTTAAAACTTTAAAACGAAATCAACTCCAGCATATATGATTTTTATGTAATTTTAACAGATACACCGTTAGCACACGCAACGAAAGCTTTGAGAAATAATATTTATATTTTTATATTTTCATACAACATGGGTTCCTTTAAAAAAGGCATGAAAAGGAACTTTTTTGCCGTCAAGGTGAGGGTGACTATGGCAGTATGTCACATGCTTCACTAGCTATCTTCACATATGGACTCCTCTACTGCTTATCATCAGGTGGTGTCGAGTCATTTACTAAACTGTATATTTATAAAATCCTATCCTACAAATAGCTCCTTTTGGTCGCAGCATGATGTTAAATATTATAAAGCCTTCCTCTATAAATGGACATCCTCGACTATTCATCACAAAACGGGATTTTTCAATTTGATTCGACATTCCTGAGATTAGCGCGTTAAACAAACAAACTCTCTAGCTTTATAACATTATATTTATTGGTTTAGAGTAAAGGTCCGAATGCAATAAATTATTACAAACTTTGTATATGTTAAGAAAATAGTGCATAAAGGAGACACAAAATTTTCTTGTGCAAAATATTTAGGTTAAGGCAGAAAATTGATGACTGTAAAACGCTCATTTGCTCCTAAGTTGAATTGGGAAGTATCAGTAAGTTTGAAAAGCTGTTAATTCAAATAGAATAGAATTTATTCTGCGGCCATCTCATTAGCAGAAAGACAAGGATGACGTCTGCATTGCCAATTATACTCTGTCCACAACATTGAGGAGGTACAAGTGGTGCTATAAGTACGAGGCCGATATTGGTCGTAAACACACAATATTTATTTAGATATAGAAAAAACCTTCAGACATATCCTGATGCATTGCTCCTGTACTATTCCCCCCACACTGATACTTAACATTGATCCCGTTTTATAACGGGTTGATATAGCATTTCCTCTTCTACTTACAGTAATTTTTGCAAACTATGTATGTCGCGTATTTCATATATGTACCGATTTAGTTCAGTACTGCATTACCTTGCCTACATACATAATATATCTTATTTATTTATTTAAACTTTCTTGCAGATTTCAATGTACAATTGTCGGAGTTAATGCAATTGGGGATTCTCTTCCAGTTAACCAGAGAATTGAGTCCAGAAAAATTAAAATATCACTTCTCGATGGCTACCTATTCTTTTATGAAGTGACTCCAATTAAGTGAGGGTATCAGTTGTAAAGTAAATGCATGAATTACCTATGTATAGTAACAGTGTGTTCTGCAATTGAAACATTCGATATGTTGCCATATGTACATCAAACCTGGTCATAGTATGATATTTTAAGGACATTCGAGCTGAAGATGTTTGATATTTCTTTACTTTTCAGTATTATAATAATATTTGGGCTAAGCATCAAGAGCTCTAGTTAGCCGGTTATCATTATGCAGTTGAACAAAAACAATGGATCGATCGATTTATGTTCTTTATTATAGAAACACTAAATCTTATTCATATATATTATTTATTGATACCTCGATGGTTTAATTTCATAATTTTTTTGTGTTAGTGATTTAAGGACCGTACGGAATTTCTTGACATTACAAACAAGTACTTATAATAACACTTAGTGCTTAAAAATCTCAAAAGAGAGCGCTTTTGATGGTTAACAAGCAAATTTACCAAACATTCAACAGATGGCGCTTTTTGATGGTTTTCTTTAAGATTTTTACGATAGGTTACAAAGTTTGTAACTGACCGGTAACATACAGACACAATTATAGAATAGAATATATATTTATTGTACATCAGCCATTTCAAGAAGAGAAGTACATAAAAACATTTAACTTATTTTGTACAAAGGGCGACTTTATCGCTAAAAGCTGTTAATTTTGAACTTTAACAGCCATTTTCCTTGATAATAAATATTTACAGATTGTTGCATTTGTCTTAAAGGCATATACATCATTAATTTGTATTTATCTACATTTATTTAACAAATAGGTAATATGTGTAAATATTTTAAAAGATTTTAAAAAATACTCAAGTAATATATAAGAACTTACAGTGCCTTAGAATACTTATATTTTTGTTTTTTAAGTTATTACCTTCGGAAGTTATCTGCTGCGAGGTCTTCTTGCCTTCTAATACTTTTGAAAGACGGTTAATGCATGACTGTAAATATTAACCGATAGATTAAATCTCCAGCGAAAACGAGTTTTGACGGTCATCTGGGTGAGGGTACAAGTAATTTAATTTAGTTTATTTTTCATTGTTAATTTTAATTTGATAAATCTTAAAATGTATGTAAATGAAGATGCAAATAAATTGTCTAACCAATTATTAGTTAAACATTATTATACAGCAAATTTAAAAATAATACTAATGATAATTGCTTTATACTATATGAACATAGAAACCCAATAACCCTATTAAAAGACTGATAATGAACTTATTAGTTATTTATAGGAATAATTATAGATTATTCTTCTCAAAATAATAATAACTTGGTATCTTTGTTATAAGTTTTTGTCAATTATTGTGTTCTGAAACAATTAGTGTTAATATTCGTATTCGAAATAGGTACATCTTAGTATTGTTTAAAAGATCATCAACCTTTATTTGGGTGCTGTTTCATTTACCACTCTTAATTATACACTTCATAATAATAGGCATTTTAATATTTTTTCAATAATATTGTTCAATGTCCCAAAAATAACCAAAGATGGTAGATAATTATAAATAAAACCAAATATCTTATGCTAAGAGAGTGTAATTAAAATGATAACAACTTGAACTATATACATACTTTAGATAAAACTCGTTAGCGCGATTCAAAACCGTGCAGAGCCATCTAGGGACCAAAACTGGTATTAATACTAACCATGCGTAAATATACACTGACTTTGGACAAATATTAAAAGGCAGTGTCATCATAAAAAGTGATATCGCATTTCACAAACTTTACTAAAGCGTCGACGGTAAATCATATTCAGTAAAAGTTACCTTTAAGCGAGATTTCTAAAAATATTTCCTTTCGCATTCGAACATAGACGTTCTGAAATTCACAAAGAATTTTCAAACCAAAAACAGCGGAAATGCTGGGAAGGTGCACCTTTGAAATACATTAATTAGGCTTAGATCAGACACATTGCTCGTTAAATGTTACTTAGCTCGCTTTTGTTGCATTTCTAGTAACGTATTATCTACTGGGTCGGTAATTTATTGTCTAGCTTCATATCTATCGCGATAGCTTTCGTCTTTGAAATCATTACTTCGTTCTAAAAGCCAAACGTCACAATGATAAATAGTTAACCGGCAATGGAAATATGACTTACGTCAAATGAAAGATGGATCCCGAGTAAGGAAGCTGAACTTCGTGAAGAGTAATTAAATCAGTACATAGTATTCTTTATTGGCCATAATTATAACAAACCTGAGATTTTCATGAATAGAAAAGTTTATGAAAATCTCAAAATAATTTACATATACTTAGTAAATGTATTTAACAGTTAACAATAGGCTTATAACATACTGATGATTTAAAATTATTTGAAGATATTTTGACGAAACGCAAAGGAAACGTAAAATTTTGCCGATTTTCCCCTTGGTATATTAACGAATGGCTTATATTGACATTCAAGAAGATTGTGTTGTTTCACCGAACCTGAACGCACACGTAAACGTTGAAAATGGCGTAAATGTTAAATAAAAAACGTTGTTTCAACAAATGAGGTCTTTAACGTACGTAAAACACAATTACAGTAACAAATGTCTTACTCACTGGTTAACTTCATTTGCTGCTTCGAACGGCAATTAAATAATGACTCCGTTTCGTATTCGTCTTAATTTGAAGAGCATTGGAAAAAGAAAGTATTTAAAAAACTTTGGCAAGAGCAGAAATTAACTACCAAATTCCGTGTCACAATGGAAGTAGCTGTTTTTAGTAGATTTCAGAAGATGGTAAAATCTCCTACAAATTCGTTTATATCAACGCAGGAAGGTTAAGGACCCAGAAGATTTTAGAAATAGAAAAGACACATTTTTTATTAACTTTAACGATGTAACAACGAAGATTAACGTAACATATGACTGTATTAACGTATCTTCACATATGAACTCCTACTGCTTATCATCAGGCGGTGTCGAGTCATTTGCTGAGCTTTTAATAAAATAAATATACGTACGTCAAAATTAAGTATACATTACATACACACATAACAAACCAGTGATCAAAGTTATTAGGTTACCGATAAAGAACTCTATCGCACAGATTAAATATTTGAATATACAGCGTTGCCAAGATGTTATGTAGGAGAAAGAAGTACCAAAGCCAAGTGCCTTTCATTTGTCATTGACGTTTGACATGACAATAAAAATTTGACGTAAACGTCCGAAAATGAAGAAAATAGTAGAAAATCCTCCCCACTGTGTTTATTGCGGTAATATATTAGTTTGTTCTAGCAACCCTGATAACATTGCAGTGAAACAAAGCTCTGTCTTTAACATTCGTTTATAATCGTTCGTAACCGTTAATTTTGACGTACTTATGTTACGTTAATCAATCGTTTGAATCAATCCACCCTACTTGCAGAATATCAGTGCTTTGTTCACATCCCGATGTGTACAAAATTAGTCACTGAGTTGCGACCCTTTTGCACTTCTGCAGCGCACACAAAGGTCTTTAATACCTTATTATAAAATGTTTGTCTTATTCTTCTTTTATCTATGTACTGTCTGGATGGATTGTGTGTGATGTAGAGATGGAAATAAATGTTTTATCTATCTATCTATCTATTTACTCTTTAATGACTTTTTCCCTTATTAGTAATATTATAAATATAGATAGTTTATATTATTAAATTATCCTAAAAATTACTTTCCTGATCCTTTCCAAATTTAAGAGATTTATACCTATCGTTTCCCTAACTTTGACACTGGCAAATGCACAACCCGTGCCGGCTAGGATTATAAAAAAGTGTACATAATTATGTACCAATTAAAAATGATTAAAAAATGTTGACGAAACAGTTTTATCATCATAACAGCCGTTGATTGACAAACATCAATTGTGTAAGAGGAAATGAAATGACGTATTAAAATCCAATTTTAGGTAACTAGTTTACAAAAACGTAGATTCAGTTAGATTTATTGTCATGAACTCCATCAGAGTATAGATTGGATTAAGGACTGAAAAGTCTTGTCAGACTTTTACAAGAATTATTTTGATTCAGTTTTGTAAGTATTACGGCCAGCTTATAAGATAATTTCATCTTGTAAATGCCTTGCTTCTGAACCTTAGCAAGCCTCGTTTTGTGTTGGAATTTGTGTACTATGTATAATACATTTTATATATATTTAAACCATTATATATATATTTTTGACATTTTTTAGTAGGTTATTTTATTATCCTCTCTTAATCTAAACTTAGACTTTGTGATTTGGATTTTGGATTAACATACATTTTAGCACTGTGTGTCGATTGAAGCGATTCGGGTTTAAGTCACATTGCGGGAAAATTTTACTGATTTACCGAATTGCTTAAATCGTATTTACGCAAAATGAACAGCATTAAATCATATCATAATATGTAAAAGAAGTTGACATTATTAGGTATGCCTACTGTTATAATTATGTTAGAAGTTAATTAATGTATTATGTTCCCCTTGTCATGGTCACAAAAAACACATCTAGGTAGGTCATATACGTTTTGTCCATTACTAGTTTAATTATTAGTTACTTTTTCTATTCTTGACAAGGTAGCTCTTGGTCTTGTAGTTTAAAAATTATAGCTTGTCAATTTTATAAATTATGTAAAATTGTAAAGTATTTGCATATAGTTTGTAACTATTATGTATAATTTTTTACCGTACCCTTCCCCCCGGTGCAATTATACAAACTAGTTTTTGCTAGAATAATTTGTTACTAAGCATTGTTAATTTTATTTAATAGCAACACTGAAGAAATGTTATTATTTTAGTAAAGTCAACTGGCAAAACTGTCTCTGTTATTTTGATCCACTGTTAAATTATACAGAGACTTCAGTGAGATCTGAATACAAGCCATAAAGATAAGAAGAAGTAAGAAAAGCATACCGTTTAGTGTTCCCTGTCACTTGACATTGGCAGTAATGTCGCTCAGTCCGACGTTGCCATGTCAACAAAAGGAATCATCTTTTATTTCTTAGTATTTCCTTTACAATTAGGTCAAAAGTCAAAAATAACTTTATTTAAATAGACTTATTTACTAAGCTCTTTTAAAACGTCACAACAGGGAATATGTATGAGAAAACAAATAAATATAATTAAAGGCAATAGTCATAACTTTAACTGGGTATCACCGGGCATTTACTAATTGTCCCAGTTATAGTATTTAAATATGTACTAAATAAATTGTTAGTTTTAATTTTAAAATAATATTTATTTTAAAATTAAAAATAACACTAGTATGCATATTCCCAATTAACCCTACTACCGCTTCGACGAATTAGTAAATATTATATTATATCAGTTAAGTTCTTTGTTTGTTGCCAGAAATATTAACACTATTCTACTTTTATATGACATGTTATTTTAATTGAGGAATAACATCCGTTTTGCGGTTATTGTATCCAAGTTATTCGTGAAAAAACTACTTAATAATTAGTAAAATTAATTGATTGCAATAACCCATTATCCGGCTTAACGAAAATGAGGAAAGACACTCTACATTTTAAAGTTTCTATTCTCTATTTAGTTAACTTTGTACCAAACTAGGAATCCATATATATACCAATCAAACAATCTGGCCAAGTGGTTAATGCCCGTTGACACCAACCATGTCCTATGTTAAGATAATGTGGAATTGCCGAGAAATGGGTGTATTTATGCAGTTCTTGATGATGAGAGTTTATTTTATAAAAAGGTTATAAATACATAATCGATCAACATATAATAAATAAATTATATCATGCCATTTCTGCTATGTATATCATATATATTTATATTTTTCTTTTGTCTGATGCTAGACATTGTTTATTAGTTATGGATACATAACACAAATTTTAAAATATGCTTAATTTGGGCAAGATAATAGGTGTCAATGTGAGAACAATTATATTATATTTATATAAGATATTATATGTACAATATATTAATTTATAATTTTTGCAAACAATTCCAGCAATCGGGAATGGGTTTCGATTCATAGGTTAAGTTAGATTTCTAAGTGGGATTGGCACTTAGATAGAAATTTATTCTTCAACAAGACTTCTGATGGTCGTACATCACACGTAACACGTCAGATGGAAAACGACCCTTATAACGATGGATTAAGGTACCCACAAATCTGTGTTCCTCTTGATATCCAGGCTTGTGTGCCATCCGAAAACCAGGAGCTAATATTTCAAAGTCCCTTATTTGAAGGCTCATCAGCTGACCAATGGCGGTGCGTGTTCCAAAAGATCCCAGTCATCCATATTATTTTAGCCCATTTGCTTGTAGAGAACAAACGAAAACCTTCGTATATGGAGTAAGAAACCATTTATTCTCGCTGCTGACAACTTGCGTCGTAATATATCAGTAGTGTACTATTTATTGTAGGGTTAACACTGAGGTATTTTTGTGTACACTTTTCAAGATGGGGTAATAATTTGTTCTGTTATAAATTAGGAAGTACTTTTCCTTCTTGAGAAGAGCGCTTGAGGAGTTTGGGTTCAACAACGTAATAATTGAAGCAGTTGCCGTAACTGGTTCTTTTAGAGAAACTCCGTAGTTCTATGAAGAAATAGGTTTAGCTCTCACTTCAAAATATGAATATTCATGTCAAAAAAGTCAAACTTTATTTAAATAGACTTATTTACTAAGCTCTTTTAAATCGTCACAACAGGGAATATGTATGAGAAAACAAATAAATATAATTATAAAGGCAATAGTCATAATTTTAACTGGGTATCAACCGGGCATTTACTAATTGTCCCAGTTATAGTATTTAAATATGTACTAAATAAATTGTTAGTTTTAATTTTAAAATAATATTTATTTTAAAATTAAAAATAACACTAGTACGCATATTCCCAATCAACCCTACTAACGCTTCGACGAATTAGTAGCTGCAGAGAAGAAGCAGCGCAAGAAACTCTCAGCCTTTAGTAGAATGCGTTTAAAAGAAGTGCATTCACAATATCATTTTTTAAAAATCCGTAAATAAACCTAAGAAATGAGAATAACAAATATTTATTGATCCAACCAAGATCAAAGATACTAAAAATTGTATTTTTTCATCTCATTACGTAGATATTACTTAGTTTAGGTTATTAAAAAAATACCTAATTACCTAGAAACGACCATACAACGTCACTATTACGAATATAGTGACGAATACCCAAATGGCTAATGGCTTCGGATGACTCAAACAATACGTCCTTATCAGAAGTACAGGAAGCATCATATTGTAGTTATCGTAATATCCGCAGCAGACAATAAATGTAATTAACTAATTATCTTTAAGTTATTAATAAATTATTTTAATTCTTTGTGTTTCTTGTGTTCACGAATTTTGTTAACAATTAATTTGCATTGCATTGATAATAGGAATTCTAATAATTATTGTTCTGTCAATATATCTTTTAACAATAGCTCTTAAATAAATTAAGAAATTCGTGCTTGAAACAAAAGTTAAAGCCGTTCTTAATTATTTACCTAGATTTTGAAATTTTTAATATTGAAAATGTTCTTTGCAATCGGTTGTATAATAAAAACTTAGGTAATATTAAGTTAGTTTATTCAATGTAACTTTTTACTTTTACAAAAGTCTTAATTATTAGGTTTAACTTTAGCTTTACCTAGTTTTATTAGGATGCATAATATACACCAGGAAACATATTATTTTGGTTATTTATACGTCAAGATTATCAACAGTTCTTAATTTACTAAAATAACAAAACGATTAACTTCCTCCGTGGTCTAGTGTCTGAGGCCACATACTTCAGGTCTGGCGGACTAACACTTTAATTAATAATAAATATCAAGATAAATGCAAAAAAATATTTCTAATAACTTATTAAGAAAATCAATAAGTACCCCAGAATATTGACACTACATTTATTAGCAAAATTATGAATTAAAATTTGTTTCGTGAGTAACGTCAACTTTTGAGCTATATTGTTTTGAAATGGGGTACACAAAATTAAACCTTGACGCTGAACGATAGAGATCTAATTGATTATCGTTTTTTAAGGAGTTAGTACGGTTAATTAATAATTGTATTTAGGAAGCAGTCTTTTAAACTATTAGAAGCCTGTTAGTAACTATTTTCTAATAATTAGTAATAATTTTCTTCTCTCACCTAATATCTGACTAAAATATATTTTTTCATGGATTTTAAATAACGGAAAAACTTTTCTTTTAGATACAATAATATATGCTTTCCAAAATATATAAAAAATAATGACACGATAATAAATATTCGTGTTCATAACACAAACATCTGCGTTATCTGGGAATTTAACCTGGGTTTCCTAGCTAAGTGACTGTAGCTAGGGATGCTGAACACGCGATAAGCAAAAAAACTCACATGATCGTCAAATTTATTTCTTGTTCATCTGAATGTACATCTGTATGTAAGAAACGTAATCTTGATAATAATTCACATTAACAAAAATCGCGGGTTTCCTACAACTAATGACTCATGCGCATCATTTTAAACTGGTTGTTACGTAAGTATATATTTTTGTGTAATGAATTAAGTATTAGGCGTCGTGTGAGTCTTTTAGTAGGTACATGCCTGACGATATAAATTGTCTGTTGTGTTTGATTGACAGAATGGTGAATGATGAAAGGTTTACCTTAAAAAGGACCTTCGAATTATAGTTTTGGTAGTAATATTAATTATGTTAACATCATTATACATTTATGACTTGTCGGGAATAGTCATATTGGTGAATCAGTGACACACAAATCTGTGTAAAGTTAATAATACAAAAAAATCTAGTTTTTTTTATGTAATTAGTAAAACAGCCTATTTCCTAGTGTTGCTATGTCATTTACTATTTTAGTTACTATATGTTTCTGTAAATAAATAAATATATTGAGTAGATAAGATATTATTTAGTTCAAAAAGATAAACACTTGTGTTGCGTTGTACGAAGAGGAAGTGTTGCTCATCTACCCAATATTTAGATTGTATAGAAAAGTATTAACTTAAAAATACACAAAAGACATTAGGATATGACTTATCCAACTTTGTGAATACAACGATGATGGCATTAAATGATTCATTCTGCACCTTATGTTTAATTAATAATAATAACTTAATAATGACCGCGTAATATCGGTCAGTGTACTAGTTGACTCCGAACTTGGATGTCGCATGTAAAAATAACTTAAATAGAACGCAATGTTTAAGTTAATTGTTTTTTATTTATTTATTTGTATGTGTAATGTTTCTGCCAGTGATATGTTCCACGTTAATAGTAAAATCACATTTTATCCAGATGATATTGCGGACTATTTTGGATATTCTGTGCTGTTAAGTGATATGGGGTGAGTTCTTGTGTACACTTGAGTGGTATGGAGTGAGTTATTCTGATGAGTGATATGGAGCTAGCCATTTAGCGGATTATTTTTGGATATTCTGTGTTGTTTAGTGATATGGGGTGAGTTATTCTGATGTGTTAAGTGATATGGGGTGAGTTATTCTGATGTGTTAAGTGATATGGGGTGAGTTATTCTGATGTGTTAAGTGATATGGGGTGAGTTATTCTGATCTGTTAAGTGATATGGGGTGAGTTATTCTGATCTGTTAAGTGATATGGGGTGAGTTATTCTGATCTGTTAAGTGATATGGGGTGAGTTATTCTGTGCTGTTAAGTGATATGGGGCGAGTTATTCTGATCTTTTAAGAGATATAGGCTGGGAAAATTTGGGGTTTATTTCTGATATTTTATGCTTTAAGTGATATAGTATGAGTAGTTTTATGGTTAATTTTGATAATTTTGTGATGCTAAGTGTGAGGGGTAATTGTGGGGATAATATTGGATATGCTGTGCTGTCTAGTGATATGGGGTGGGTATTTAGTGAAGTATTTCGGATATTCCGTGCTGTTAAGTAATCTGGGGTGAGTTGTTTTGCGAATTATTATTGATATTCTGAGGGCCTAGACAAGATGCTGCTGTTAATTGATAGGGACTGAGTAGTTTTGCTTCGGTCATAATTTTTAAAATTACTTCGTAAAAGAAGGTTGTATTTGGTTATATTGAAGGTTGTACGATTTTATAATCATTTTTATTTTAAAAAAAACTCAGAATCGTATAACATTTTGCTTTGAATAAGTCTATGCATCTATCTTGAGTTATTTTCATTTGGTTGAGATTTGGAGAGATTACACATAATCAACAAATCATAGAAATTATAAAACTATATGAGTATGTCGTTCAATCGTAACAGACTACGGGGCTTAAGTGGTGCTATTACTGGCCACTTTGGCACCAATAGCATGTTGTTCAAGATGAAACTTGTTGGATCGCCTCTTTGTAGGGCCTGTGGGGAGCTTACCGAACAAATGGAACACATCCTATGTAATTGTGATGCTCTTGCTAGGAAAAGAATGGGTCTCTTTGGACTGGGCTATCCCAGTCCTGAAGATATAAGGCTGCTGTCTCCGAGTGTACTTAGTAAGTACATCTTGGAGGTATTCCAGGACAGCAGTCAGTAGGATTAGGGAAGCACAAAAGATCCCATTGGGTCGACGTGCTCCGGGAGTAATAATCCTGGCCCTACATCAAGATAAGATAAGATGTCGTTCAATCAGCGCCAACAAAAATGTTTCCCATGGACCTTTATCACTCAACATTTTAAAACTTAAATAAAAAACTTTACTAACTATTCGTATCGGAAGGGTCAATCAAAATGGTAATTCGAGCATTCCGTGCTTCTAAAATCAGAAAAAGCCTTTGGTTCAAGTGTTCCTGCGTAGATCAAAGTATGGTGTTATAACCATATATGGTATAAAAATCGTCGTGTGTTACTTTGAAGAAAGGTCTGGCCTTCAGTGGCTTATATGTATATATGCTGTTACAAATAATGGTACCTCTAATATTTATTTATACAACAATTAAAATGGAGTTATGAGTATTTAAAATACCACTAGCCCCACAAATCACTAAAATTAATAAGTTGTGGACAGTTTAGGATGGTTCTGTAAGTTTGACGGCTGTCTGGTCAAGTGGCAATACCCCTACCTGTCTACTTAGCAAGAGGTCTCGGGTTCGAATTACGGTAGGGTCAGATATTTGTATGATGAGTGCATTATTTATATGCCATGGATGTGTTTGTATGTATTAGTAAATTTTAATATTTACTTTCTTCTCAGTTATCTAGTATCCTTAACACAAGCGCTTAATGATACTTACTGTGGTCTAGGAAATTGGTGTGTATGTGAAGAAATATTATGAACATATAATTAACATATTTATGTAAGTTACGGGCTGGTAGATTCCTGAAGCAGGCTTTATTACGAGTTAAATTTGATTTGACTCGTGAAAGAGCATTGCCATGTACCTACTTACGTAATAATAAAACATAAGTAATCAGTAATTATTATAAATATATTCAAATTCTACAACATGTCGAGTCTTCAAAAAATACCTTGCACCGAGTGTATTACCCAGCTATTTTTGCCATTCTTCATTACCTAGAGATGCTTCATCAATATCCAGGATATTTGTGGTTTTATTGTCAGTTGTCAGCTAAACCATACTGTAAACATCGCCTTTATGCTTACCCGTTAAGGTTCAATTTATCAAAATGTCAAAGAGAGATAAGCCAGTGTATTGTTAAAATTGGCTCATATAATTTTATTTATAACGCTTATTATATATTTAGTACATTACCTACCTACCAAGTTATATGTAAACTAATCTCTAATAATAGATTGTTGCAATTTCAATAACAGTAAATTTATGTTAATTGATGGAAGTTTTTCCTCTATATGCTAACAATAGCAGGTTTAAAAATCATAGTTGTTTATAACGGACAGAATAAACGGCTCATATTAAACACAGACAGGTAATTCAGCATAAACAACCACCTCTGGCCGCCACCACCCTGTCCCCGACAGTTAAATATTTCTTACATTAACAACTATCATCCGGTCCAAGTTAAGCATCTTTAACCCGTGTTTTAGAAATAAGAAATATAGTAATGTTAATGAAGAATTGTAGACAGTACTTTGTATATAAAATCTATATACTATATAAACAGATTTTACAATGTGGTATGTTATACAGCGTGGTATAACATGGTAAAATGAACATATCTCTATGAAGCGTCGGATAATAGTGACACTACGAATATATTCTATTGTTATGATATTATGATTGCAAATGTCATTACAAATACTAAGTTTCTTGCGCCGTTTCTTCCGTTAAGTCGAAATATTATTTTAAAATTAAAAGTAACAATTTTATTTAGTACATGTTTAAATTCTATAACTGGGACAATTTGTAAATACCCGGTTAATATCCGCTTAAAGTTCTATCACTATCACTATTATCTTTAATTACATTTGTTTAATTTTCTCATACATATTCCATGACGATTTAAAAGAACTTAGTAAATGAGTCTATTTAAATAAAGATATTTTGACTTTGACTTTGACTTTGATAATAATAATAATATTTCTCACCCTCGCAGCTATTATCTAGCCCAAATTAAGCATCATTAAGAGCTTGTGCTATGGATATTGAGTAGGGAGAAATATTGATAGTAATATCAGAAACATACATGACTCGCGAAACATTATTCGTATATCATTCAAATATCTGCCTCTACCGAGATCCGAACCCGGTACCCCTGGCTTAGTAGACAGGGGTATTATTTTACCAGATGACCGTCCAAAGGTATTTTCACGTCTCTTTTCAAGAAACCATGTTAAGGAATATTATAATGAAAAGACAAGGTAAAGTTCAAAGAAACGAAGTATCTAATATTTTGACAGCCGAAAATAAATTACTTCGAACTCCAAAGGCTGGCTAATGTACTTTTTAATAATTGGAGTATCCAAAATTTTTATGTTATCAATAACATACTTCTTGTTAGTTAATTGCTTGGTTTATTTTTCTCAAGTTTCTTCCAATGTATACCACCCTATCTCTGTGCCCGTCTGTTGGAATGATTACACGATTTAGTTTATCTATATTTTTGTTGTTCGAGCAACTCTACAATCATTATTCATTGAGACTTGAGCAACATTAGATAAGAACGTGTGAAAAAGGTCGTGGTCAAAGGTTGATCGACCTTCGGGCTTCACAGAATGTGGCAAAATCTGGGTAAACTTGTAATAAGGTAATGCTGTGTCAGGTGTGATTTGCAGAGCATTGTTCATTATGAGCTTTTACCGCCGGCAGAACGACCGATTCGGATCTCTACTGCCTACAACTGATGAGATTAAAGCAGGAGTTGATTAATAGAAAGTGTGTGGTCTTTCATCACAATAACGCTAGATCACATACGTCTTTAGTTTAGACTCTCTCTTTAGTTCTTTAGTTTAGTTTAGTCTTTAGTTTTAGTGAGAGTTTAAACTCACTATTAATTTTTGCTGAGTTGCTAAAGTCCAGTGTCCCAGAGTTACTGAGTCCCAGTCAACTGGGAGGTGTTAATGTATCCGCCATATAACCCTGACCTTGCACTTTCACATTTGCACCTGTTTCGGTATCTTCAGAATTCTTAAGGCAGTGTCAGGTAAAAATCAAGAGAGGACTGAAAAAACTAACATGTTGCGTTTTTTTGATCAGAAGTTACAAAATTTCTACAGCAACGGGATCATTCTCTACCAACAAGATGGCAGAAAGTCTACGAACAAAATGGCACATATATATTGTAATTAAATGTCAATTAGCTTGGAAAAAAATATCTTGACTTTTCATATAAAATGCGAAGGTACTTTTTCGCCAACATATGATATCTCCAAAACTAGCAACGTAATACTGCTCTGTTCCAGAAGAATTGTGCCTTGGAGGCAGGGAATGTAAAAGAACGGTGACGTATTTGAAGTAAATACGCATTCCAGAATTTGCTAATCATGAACTCAATAACGTTATGGAGTTAAATATGCATGGAGATTAAGTCCAACACCCCTTTGAGCTCAACTGTAAGATTCATTCTCATTCTCGAAGTCACAAAGCGGCTAGCCACAGGACGGTTGTAATATCCCAATGCACTCAAAGAATCTTTCACAATACTACGAATTTGAATTCTGATTTTATTGTTTTATATTCGCCAAACAACTATCCAAATATAAGTTCGAAGTTAATTTTCAGACTCAACATCGGTGCCCCAAAAGCTAGAAGCAGAGTGAATAAAGACATCTCGCCTGGGTTGGTGTTTACGTGTCCATTACACCTGGACAGAACCAATGTAACCTGTGTACCAATATGGAAAAATGGTAACTATTATCTTTGTATTTTCAAATACCACATTCTTTTTTACTATTCTTAATAGGTGTTACTTTTCTCATCTTGTCTCTCGTGCCATAAGGCCGAAAATGGAAACTAACCTCTAATATAACAATTGCTTGCTACGGTGGCAGATTTCAGCAATATGGCGGCAGTTAGTTAGGCAGTCTTAAAGAAAACCTTACCGCCAACCAAACAGATCAAACGTTTACCCTCACGAGGACTTGATTACCAGACCTAAGTGGTAAAGTAAGTGGTCTCAAATATTAGACCACAGAGGCGGTTAATCGTAACTTGAACTTAATTATCTACGCTGGTTTTCTCAGTAATGTATTTTTGATGGCTAAGGACCTTTCCTTTTATGTAGAGAGTTTCCTTCATCTGTCCCTCACAATGCATATGTTTCAAACTAAGCGAAGCCGCTGCTTGTTTCTCGTAAAAGGCTTTACTATTTGTTAGGTATAAGATAATATTTCGTTTACAAAAGTTTACAGAAGGGCCTTAACGTTTTTGACAAATTCCTCTTCAAGAAAACGTTGTGTGAAGAGAGCTTTTCTCATAAGAACGTCTCAATGGACTGGTTTCAGAGTTGAAAATTTAGTTTGAAGCTTACGTCGCAATTTATTTCAAAGTTGTTCTTTCTATTTTATATCTTTCGAAATGATTCCTAAATAAAAAAGGCGTCCTTTTAGAAAACAAAATGAACTTTAAAATTTTGTACTTCTGTCCATTTATATAACTTATTACCAAAACATTTTATCAATAAAACGAAGTAGCGATAGAAGCAATTGTGTTAAATGTCAGTTAGACATTTTTCCATACTAAATTACCTTTGCTTTAATTTTCCTTTTTTTACCTTGAAGGTTTCACTTATGCTTATTGCTTTTAAACCCCTGAATTAAAGCAAACAAAACATAAAATATAATGAAATCGGTCAAGTATTTTTTGAGTTTTGGCGAGACTAACGAACACCATTTTTGGGTTTATTTTCAGATATCAATAATCGAATGAGGAGTACATTGCCAAGCAATTTCTATAAAGATGACATGTGGTTTGGGGCGACCATAGCAGCTGTACCTAAAGGAAAATTAATGGTTAATAAAAATAATAATTCTCACACCTGTTATCTTGTCCAAATTAAGAGCTTGTTGTATGTATACTAGACAACAAAGAAATATAGGAAGTAATACCAGAAATATACTAAATACACATAGGTACCAACAATACTTATTTAGTGCATTTCTTATATTTATTTTCATATTACTATATATATTTCCCCGTTATCTAGTATCCATACCGCGTGTTCTTAATGATGCTTAATTTGGTCTAGATAATACGTGTTACTGAGACAAATTTTATGTTATTATATAATTTATAGAAACCTTTGATCAATCAAGGGGTTTAATTACTAACTTTAATAATTAATTGTATGATGACAGTAATGTTGCAAGATTTAGTATGTAATAATTTATTGTTTTTCTAGTTAAAAAAACAGTGGTCTTAATAACCAAAAAGCAACATTTTTCGTCAATTAAAGATACTCAGATCCTTTAAAGGTAATCTCAGACTTTCTACTTAGTATCGCATTCCGCGTTATAATTGTAACGTTCTTATAGCACAATTACTTTTACTGCAGTAATAAAACATATCATTCTGAACCAGGTCTGTGCTCCAAGAATAACGAAGCCTTACCAAGGTCATCTATTAGCACAGGGAGCTTGCTATGTTCGGTCCAAGAATATGGAGTCAGTTACTTATCCCCTACAGGATATAGGTATGATAATTAAAAACATACAATTGTATTTTAAAGAACGTTTTTCCCCTAATTCCAATTATCTATTGAAAACCAGCAAATTTTATGTATATTAGCTGCCACTGCGAGAGTTTTGGGTCCCTTCGGACAATGAAGTTTAAGTGCGGGCTTGAGGACGCGTTATAATTTCAAAATCTACACTCCGAGTGTACGATTTTTCCAGATAATGGAGTATTTTAAGTTCCATTCCAACCATAAAATTAGTTCAAATTCTACCCGTCTTTTCATCATTCATTTTTCATTTTTTTTTCATCGTGAAAATAATGACAAATCTTTATACAATGTAAGTAAACAAAACAAACGCTAAGTTCTTAATAGCATTTAACAACTTTACCAAAGACTGATTCAATGTCAAAAATATGGAATCAGAAAAAGAAAGCAACGTTCCAATGCGTGAGAAGCTATTAACACCTAAACAACTCGGAGTGCTGGTTCTAAAATTTAGCGCATATTTTTCTCCAAGTACGCCGAAGGATGTTCCAAAGATTTTGCAGTATGATATGTCCTTTACTTCTTTAGGTAAAGGACATATCGATAACATACATTTATTTCGTATCTATTGCAGTTATCCATAGTAAGGTATCACGATGACGTTATTGTAAAACGGTAGTGTAACCGTAAGGCTTATCTTAGATATAGGTAAAATAATCTTAATTTGAATGGCGTAACCAAGAAATTCTCTTTCACAGCATTATTAATGGTATACTTATATAATCCATTTTCTGAAACAAATATATTTGCAGTACGTATGGCATTCCGAACTGATGGAAGCAGACCAGAGTACGGTCAATATGGCACTCACCTTAACTACTATGCATACGGTCAATCAGGCATGTCACTTAAAGTAACAGATAACAATCGGATCATTATTGGAGCACCAGGAGTATTGCAATGGACAGGTTTGTAGGATATAGATATGTTATATACATTGTCATACTGCCCATGCATGCTTGAATTCAATGTGTGCTTTAAACGGCATTTTGCTCTTTATTGAATTACGTTAAGCATGTTGAAATTATGTCGATATGGTAGTGTGTCACAACACTAACACAAATAACGCGTATCTGAAGTATAGAAGGATATTAATCTATTATCAATTTAAATTTTTAAATTATAGATTTATTTTAATTTATAGAAGTTAAATATGATGGACAACCAGTTATCGAAAAAAAAATTCCCCTCACACAGACCCTAAAACAATTAGTATCAGAGCTGTATTACAGTTTATACTTATCTATAAACTGTAATACGGACCAACAAAGCACATAAAATATTAATTTCTCAGAAAATTGTTGATATAAAATTACTGACTCAATTTTAAAATATAAAAATGTGAAATTTATTTTCCAGGAATATTAGCGGAGTATTCATTTAGACCAACATCATTTACTATAGCCAGAGGTAGCTGGACGAACCCGTATTATACAGGGAATCTGGGACCAGACGATTATTTTGGCAAGTTATTTATTACACTTTACATGGATTGCTAACATTTCTCCTCATGGCTCGAGCGCCCTGGAGAATCTAAGAGACAGCGGGACACCTCCCCCGGAGGTGATGCCTGTCGATTAGAACTCCTCCAGAGGCGAATCGCAACTTAAGGCTTGAGGACTCTCCAAGGTTCTCGCCTCCTTAAAACCCCGGTAACGCTGTAAAGGCCATCTGCGACCAACAGTATTAGTCAGTCCAAAAAAAAGCTAACATTTCTTTAACATTATACTAAAATATTCATTTACAAATAAACAGATAGATAGATGATATATTTTAATTTTTTTATCTCACACACCAAAATTATTTACCAAGTGCCAAGTTCACTAAAAAGATTTTCCCGAATTCGCTGTTACATCTCATCACCCGTATTTTTTATACAAAGCACAGCAAATGACTCAACACCACCTGATGATAAGCAGTAGGGGAGTCCATATGTGAAGGTAGCTGGTGAAGCATGCGACATACTGCCCTAGCCACCCTAACCTTGCCGGCCCAAAAAGTGTATCAAGTATTTGTATCAGTATTGTCATTTCACGCATTCTTCTTCTACTTTCGTACGGGCGGTCTCTGCATATAGACTTCTGTTGCGTTGAAGGGGATGGGGGGTAGAATGGTCAAAGTGCTAGCCATCCTAATTCCTCCAGGAATCATGCATAAGTTTCATTGATAATATAATCATAATAATAGTAATCAGTCAATCATCGTCAGCATATATATGTCCCACTATATGTGAGAAACATATGAATAGTTTGGGCCATACTACCATCTCGTTGCCCAATGTGGCTTGGTGGGTGAAAGCGATTATCGTGATAATCGGTACCAACGGCTTAACCTGATTTCCGAAGTGCGAGATAGCAAATTTGGACTGACCTATCTTATATGGCTTGTTTAGAGTAAATAAATAACGTTGATTAGTAAGTGAGTGAGTTATGTTGAATATAGGTTACAGTGTGGAATCAGGCGTCTTCGAAGAGAACGGGACAACGTTATACGTCGGAAGCGCGCCGCGTTCTAAGCAAGGATATGGCCAGGTACTTTAATAATTGGAATGAAATGTAACAATTTTTGAATCAAAATTTGTTAACAACCTTGTAATGTTTCGAATGTAACATTTGAATTGATATTTACACACTCAGCTTAAAATTATGTATATTATGGATTCTATAGCCTTAGTAATTAGATTTTATACATATTCTGTTCAATACAGATTTTACGCAATGATGTAACAGCAGTTTCTCGTCAAAAATATGTCAAAACATTCTATATAATTATTGGCCAGTTAAATAAATTGAAACATCTGTCAACTTGTAAATTCATGTACACACACTCTATGCCAATTGTAACTATACAGTCCAAAATGTTGGTCATTTAAACGCAATCGCCGTAGCTGTACATATAATTTTCGAATCACAAATAAGCACTTTTCTGTTTTTAATAAATTTGTTAAATTGCTCACAGGTCCTAGTATACGATCCAGAAATGACAAATGAGAATGAGCCTCTGAATGTCAGAGCTCAGTTAGAGGGTCCTCAGCTAGGATCCTATTTCGGCGCCAGTTTATGTGCCTTGGACATTGACGGAGATGGTTTCAGTGACTTGCTAGTTGGAGCCCCCAACTTCGTCAAAAGAGAAGCCGTACTCACATACGATCAGGGAGCGGTATTTGTTTACATGAGCAGAAAAATGGTAATTATTTTATTTTGATATTCGTTCTTTTATCGTCAATAGATCACTAAATAATACAAACACTAATACAACTTTATCTGTAATTCAACTGTAATTTACTAAGAGTTTCTAAGATAGTATGAACATAAAGTACTTACAGATCACTAGATGGCATATTTCATGACAGAAGCAGTAATAGATTCTAAAATATAATTTGACTGTCTCGTCGTCGTCTGTACCCTTAGCGTAAGTTTAAATCTAAATGAAACGTCTCGATCGTGTTTGTCTGCTGTCATATTGTATGGAAGCGACAGCCACGCCTCTGTTCTGATTGAAAACGATTTTTTATATATGCGTATCAGTTGAACGTAACTACGATCGCAAACGCCTCGATACGATTGAAATCACACTAGGAGTACTATTCGAGTGGTCTACTTAGCCAAACGTCCCGGGTTAAATCCCAGTAGAGGTACATATTTGTATGATATGTACCTATTAATAATTGTAAAAATAAATGGAATTGTGCTTTTTAGGATTTTCGGTTTCATCTACAATCAGCTGGCTACGTGAGAGGCTCAGGCGAGAGCGGAGCTCGGTTTGGGACTTCCATTGCTCAATTAGGGGATATAAACGGGGATGAATTCAATGGTAAGTTGTTCATATTACGTTTTCCCACCTTCCTATAATCCTGGGTCCTACAAAAGTGGCGTGAAGAAGCATCTTGCAGGTCGGCAAGATCAAGTTAGCTAGTACAGTGCATAGTTTCACTTGCACTAGTCACCTTTATTTGGACTTCACTTCTGCTTCATCAAGTGGAATGGAGTCATTTGCTTGACTTTTCTATAAAAAAAAGAATGTCAGGAGTCATCATAATCGCTCTATTCATATGAAGCTTATTTCCCCGCAACAATTATCTTAAATTAAACTTAGCATTACCCTCAAACACTTCCTAGCAAAAATGTCTTAAACTTTTCCTAAGATATGTATTCAGACTCATACTTATTATTTTTGAAAAAAAAACCAAGCATGTTTAAATATTGTGACCAGTTTGGATGACTTAGTTATAGCTGAAAGGAAGGTTGGTCCAGTGGAAATATCATAATTATTCTTAGGTATACCTAGAGATGATTAATCAAAATAAAACATTTACTCCCTGAACATATATAGAAAACAAGGCTATGTGAAGTTTCTGAACAAGATAATAAAGATAATTCATACGTAGCCATCTGTCGACACATTTAAAAATAAACTTTCCAATAAAACTTTCTTTTAATCTTTATAGACGTTGCTATTGGTGCGCCGTATGAAAACGATGGCATGGGTGTCGTTTATATTTACCAAGGCAGTGAAGTTGGTTTGAAAAATCAGTATTCCCAAAGAATCTTCGCTGAAGGCGCTAAGAGCTTTGGTATATCAATATCGAAAGGATATGACGTAGATAAAAATAAATGCAATGGTAAGTAATAAATATTTAGACCGATTTTAACCCTACATAGCTTTTCAAAAGACAGCTTAAGCAATTGACTTCTAACCTGGGTTGAAGCTAGACCCGCTTGTAAAGATCAATCTTAATTTATCAGGAATTAATTCCTCATATTTTTGTTTCGTGTAGAAAGACTCTAATGAGACTAAAATGAAAAAACTAAAAATAAATGAGGTTGAGTTCATAAAGTATTACTGTAATAAACTTGAATATAATATTTTCAGATCTAGCTATTGGAGCCTATAATAGCGGAACAGCATATTTATATCGCAGCATACCAACTATTACAGTAATGACTTTAATCAAAGTGCCAGATGCTAAGAATTTGAAACTAAATGCTGACAACTTTACCACTCTGTTCTGCGTCACCATACCAACGAGCCGTTCTTGGCCTGATGTTGCGATAGGTAAGTTAAATATTATATGTTCAAATATGATGAAGTTTATATAATGACATTGATAAATAATATAACTATATTGGTTGATTGGCATTCACGATAGATTTTATAGTCAAGTATAAATTGAAAAAGGATATAAGTTAAAAAGGAAAGTTCTCTATATTTTAAAGGACTTCATGCTGTGAGGGTGTTCTGTTAGGAGTTTATTCCGCAACCTTAGCGCGATTTCATACCAGATATTATTTCAAATAAAAATGTTGACATTTATCAAATTTCAAAACATCAAATGAATATTGTATATTTCCAGAATTGAAAGCAACAGTTTTAGTGGATCCAGAAGCTAGCAGAGCTAAATCACTGGGTAAAACTGAATACGTAGTCACAGCGAAATCTGGTCTCCAAATTTGTGATGAACAAATCATACAAGTAAACGTAAGTTTCAAACAATCAATCGATCTTGTTACAAGCTTATCTACATTTATTTTTAAGCAAACTTACAAGCAAGTGTGTTAGCAAGAACTAACAGATTGTAAAATCTGAAATTTCTAGCTGTCACATTTATAAAATATATGAATCATAACTAATCTTCCATTAATTTCAGACAACGTCAGACTTCTCGAAACCCATTTCGATACAATTCAATGTAAACCCAGTAACGGACATCGGTAAGGATTTGTTTTATATTTTGTATAGTTTCAACATTAAATTCACTAGCTGAAATTTTTAAAGATTGACTTTTAGTAGTTTTACTTAAAAAAATCTTTATTATATCTAAAGAATTATATCTTCTTAATACAATACATATCTTTGCAGATAAGCTTGAAGATTTTCCAACCAAAATAGCAAGAGTGTCAGAAGATTCTAAACTACAGTCCTCCTTCCTAATTCAGTTACTTAGTGACTGCGGAGACGATCTCATTTGTACACCATGGCTGGAGATGACTATAGAATCTCTAAGCAGGTAGGATTGAGTCCTGTTTATTAGATGTGTTTATTAAATACGTGCGTGTCTTTGAGATTTGTAGTGAAGAATCATTAATATACATTTCTTTTTAGTGAATATGTCCCCGGCGGAGACACTAAGCTTGGAGTAAAAATTACAGTTCTCAATACGGAAGAGCCAGCTTACAGCGTGAAACTGAATGTGTCATTACCGTGCGGAGTTAAAAGATTACCGAGCTCATGTTCTATTAAAAATTTTGAACTGACATGTGACTTACCAGCTCCACTAAAAAGGAACGAGAAAGTAGATTGGGAGGTAGAATTAGAATATTCATGGGAAGGTACAGACGAAGAGCTGAAGATAATTGCTGCGATTGAAGATCCAATCTACTCGAGGAACATAAGTGACGGAGCCAAAGAACTAGTGATACCGATCAAACCATATAGTAATTATACGTTTAGTTGGTAAGGAAATTTAACTGAACAGAAATTCCTCAATAGATTACAATTGAACTTGCCAGTTCTAATACCGCCTATACTTATTTTTACAGGAGGGCGGAACCAAATAGAACTATAACAATTACACGTGAAACGTTTGACAACAAAGACGATGTCGTATTCAATCACTATTACGAGGTAAATACTTTTGATTCTTTATAGGTTATTATATGGGAAAATTCCTAGTAAGCTTGATTTGTACTTAAACTGAGGAGGAGAAATTTTTGAGATATATTTTCTAAAAGTGACTCTTGAATCTACAGCCTATTACGACCCACTGCTGGGCACGCCTTCATTAATTTTAGAAACATATGAGGAGTTTGGGCCAGAACACCTCCACGCTGGCCCAATGGCGGGTTGGGGGGTGAAATCGGTTGCCAACAACTACAACTGGTTTAACTACAACTGGGATCACGATACTCTTGTATGCACAATAATAATAAAAAATGTGTATATTAGGAAGCAGCTCCCTAAAAGCAATTCAGCTATCTAACGAAACTTTCCCCCTATAAAACATTCCGGCTATCTATAGAACTCTATGATGCAGGTTAAAGGTTCAATATCGCGTACCCCGCACAAAAGCAAATGACATAAGTTACAAAACTAATTTTCGTGTATAATTTGGTTTTTAAACATAGTATGAAAATTCTGTTTAGCCAGTTACTAATAAACTATCTTAATAATGTACTCGAAGTATTTTTATGTATATAGCTCGATAATATAAGGAGAAATAGATAATATTATCATAAAAACTCTTCTCACAATTTTGAAAAATAGAAAGTAAAGTAAAAATAATTGGATTAAAATCCAATAAATTATGTTTTTGTTGTAGACAGGTTTTAGTGAAACGGTAGACTTAAATTTCGCTTGAATAGTCTGAGCGGGATTGTATATCTACATTATTTTAAACTAACTTGTATTTAGGTAGCCGCCTCTTAATATATTTATTTTACATATGTTATTGTCTTTTAATCTTTAGGTAACAAATCGAGGACCATCAGATTTCGATCATGTCGAAGTTGTCATGGAAATACCTGAACAAGTAACTTTATCAAGTTTAATGGAGGGGGTGACACTGGAAGAAAATAAATTAAAATATAGCATTTCAAGTTTAGAAGCTAACATGAAGGCGGCGTTCAGTTTACCTATGCACTTTAATTACACTTTCGGTATGATTTTGATTATAACTAATATGGTGTTGGTATGGCTTTCAAAATTTTTAGCTTGTGGTAGGTGCTTTCAGACTGTCCTATCTTATCTTATCTTGATGTAGGGCCAGGATTATTACTCCCGGAGCACGTTCACCCAATGGGATCTTTTGTGCTTCCCTAATCCTACTGACTGCTGTCCTGGAATACCTCCAAGATGTACTTACTAAGTACACCCGGAGACAGCAGCCTTATATCTTCAGGACTGGGTTAGCCTAGTCCAAAGAGACGCATTCTTTTCCTTGCAAGAGCATCACAATTACATAGGATGTGTTCCATTTGCTCGGTGTGATCCCCACAGGCTCTACTAAGACTGTCCTAACTCTTACCAGTGACTCTCATCGCTTCTAGAACATTTAGTCGGCTGTAACATTCCGTTCTGTGTTATTTAATAATTTTAATACTAACACTTGTCAACAGGTGATGAACTAGACAAGAACTTAGTATTGAACATCACGACAAAAGCATATTTCTTCTTGCAAAATTACCACAAATCGGCAGGCTACAATATGTGAGTATTATTATCAATGCTGATCAGGATTTATTGAGTCAGGATATATTTTTACAAAAGACAACGGGCATAGATGTTTGAGTTCTGTGTCCTACCTACCAACAAAAATGGAACTGATGCCAATTTATTTATTTATTTAGCACTTTATTGTACAAACACAGCAACATCATAAAAAAAGAAGAAAACGGTTTTTAAATAACGGTTTTAAGATTGTCTACTATATAATAGACAACGTGTTACTAAAGCGACCAATATTTGATAAAATACTCTTTTTTCATATATCATTGATAGAAATCAATAAAAAACTATTTGTTATAATTATAGACTAACAAGCTAACTAGGGTAATTTACAAGTTAGCTAGTTTTTTTAATTATCAAAATGATATCATCCTCATTTAATGGACGTAAAAGGAGCTCTTTGACTGTTAATTAGTTAAGCATCAAGTCATACTATCCAAAATATTTACGTAACGTAATGTTTGCTGGGTCAGCTAGTATTATTATAATATCGACAACCAACCCATCCGAGCCCAGACTACTGGTACCGATGACCAGCATTCTCAGGTTATACTCAAAAGCTTGATCTATGATCTAGTATATGTACTGTAATAAAATCTGTATGTTTCAATTGTTCTAGAACACAGGTAATAACAACAACATTGGTGCTGGAACAGAAAACTCATTTATTGCTATTCCTAATATTGAGTCTTGTTATCGGGCTCGTCGTATTGGCTGCTATTACATTAGCATTGTATAAGGTAATAACAATTTGAATTATTTGAAAATTGGCGTTAATTAGCATAGGCATCTATAAATGACACCGTATATTTACTGTGTCGGCTATTGTTTGTGATGAGATATAAAGAAAGATATGTTATTAATAAAAATAGAAATAAATGTTTAGTTTACATTAATTTTTAAAAGGTCGCATAAATAGCAGGAGCGTTCTTGGAGCCAACGAAACCTCTAAGAGGTCGCTACCAGGCCAGTATTGCAGTTAAATAAAGTAAAAATGTCAATACGGATCTCCGATGGCTCTTTTGTTGAATATAAATACTAAATAGATATTTATAAAATAATTACTAAGAATTATCAATGACATATATTCCATATAAATGAATATTCACGAATTCCCGACAGTAAATTTATAATATCTCATTAATAATTCCAATTTTAAAGTTATTATCCATATAGTGTAAGTTATTTAATATTAACTGAAATTAAATTAAATTACAGAAATAATAATATATCAATGTACCCCCCTTTCCAGTTTGGCTTCTTTTCGAGAATGAAAACAGAAGATCTAAATCAATTGGTGGAGAATAACTCTTCAAATGAAGAATCTACCTCCTCTCTAAATGACCCCACCAACACAAACCAGGAAACTTTAGACTGTGACTCAGATTGATACTATATATAAACTACAACCGTATGTCTTTTTAAAAAAGAGCATTAACATATGTTCTTGAACCAGTATCGGATGTGATTTACCATAAGTAACCCAACCACTTATAGAATAAGTGCGATAATGACGCTTCTCACTATTAAACTTTGGACCAGGAGATATTGAAATTATTTAACATTAATTAATTGGAAAGTAAATTAAACATAATTTAAAGTTTTACTAGAATTTATTTTAAATCAAATGTTGCTTAAAAAATAAAGTGTTTGTACACATTGTGAAGCTATCTTCAAGATAAGAACTTTTTGTTTAGCCAGCAAATTTTACGCAACATTAATGTTACGAACGTTATATGTTGTTATTTTACGAATAATTAATATATTATGTGTCTAAAGATGTCAACCAACACTTGACGATTTCTTCCATACGAAGAATGTCAACTTAAAAAAATATCTGTCCAGTCAAACTGTATAAACACATGGTGCTGAAGATACGCAATCGAAGTTCCGCAGCATTTGGCTGACATGACGCCATTAGAGTGGAAGTACAAATTTGGTTGTATTTCTTGGTTGATATTTATACTTGCTCTTGGATGTGTCATACAGCCCTGACTATCAAATCGTAATTCCGCCGAGACTTATGAGTTGCTATATGAAATGTAAAGTGCAGAACTTACGCACGAACGGTTCGTTGAGACGACTAAACGTGACGTAATTCTAGCAAATATGTTCGAAATCATGCCGATGTCCGCTAGTTAATTATCGACTTAGTGTGTTTCGACACTCATACTCAAATTCTTGTGATACAAAGATGTTACCACGATAATATGAGTTATCTATAATGTTTACTTTATAGGCTTTAGCAATTTTTGCCTGTTCTCTTTGTAATAGAAAAGAAGATCTCATTTGTAATACGGAAAGTCCTTATTTGAAACATTCTACCTACTCTATTAAAATCCTTTTTATTTTATTTTATTTTATTTTATTTATTTTAAGGGCAGCCAACAAAAACACATACTAACAAAAATATTAAACAGTAGCGTTGACGTTAAATTAAGTATAGTTTTTAATTACAGACAGCCACGGCATGCAATGTGGACTAACAGTTATAGTTATGATATCTTAAGGTTATATATTTTTTTTTAACGTTAATATTGAAACACTGATTACAGGGGGTTTACCTTTCTGCTAATGATTTTGAAGTGAGACTTGTACTTTCGTGCACTAAGGTTGAATATGTCCAACTCTCCTACTTTATTGTTCCGAGAAAGAAGGTTATAATATTTCTGGATCCTGTTTAATGTGGAATGGGAGCCTAGATTGCTCCTTGCTACTTTTGTAGAACTGTGTGTCTTAAAATTCTGTAATAAGTGCCATATTAAAATAATCAATATATTTATTAATTACTTATAAGTTTTATATGAAATTATTTTGACATTGTTTTGTAATTAGTCTTTTTTAAGTGACATTGATAATGCTCAGAAAATGCAGTATTAAATAAAAAATAATTTAAATTTAATTTAAGTAACTTTTCATGTCTAGGAAGGGGGTTGTTACACGACAATGCTACGGCATTGAAACCGAATGATTATACAAAAAACTACGTAAAGTCGTTTTCTGTAGATACACTTTGACATGTCTTCCTTCCACGCACCGCGTTGCCGCAGGTTTTTTGTTATTTTAATTGAACCAGAGCGGTGTCATTTTAGTGAAAATCTATGAATCTGTAAAAACTACTTTATTTTATCTATTTATAACGGATACATAACGTTGTATTTTTTTTGTAAATATGTTCGAAAATTTTTTTTATCCAAATCATTTAGCTTGAAACTACCCTCTGCGGAACTTTATTTTCTGTTTCATAATACATATATAAATAATTGAAAAAATATTGGAAATAATGAAATTGAATTTGTATTAATATATTTATGATATACTTATGTGATCATCAATCTATAGTAATTGTAAATTTATTTCAATAGCCACTTACTTTTTTAGGACACAGATACCACACAATCTGGTCTATCTGATGAAATGTATAAGAGATATGCTAATAAATAGTATTATAAACATTGTCAGACATTAAATAATAATTTTAATACATATCATTCTTCTTAATTATAGTTAAATAACTGCTTTTCAACTATGAAAGCTAATGTGTTCCATAGACGGTTTGCCGTAAGGACTGTCAGACTACTCGTATGAAGAGTAGGAGTATGGAGGCGGAATTTATGGTTTTGTTCTGGATTAGTTAGGTCCGGCAAAATGAAAGGCCAAATACCAAGTTGCGCAACTTGCACAAAAAACACTGAGAGGCCTATCCTACAGACTTAGTGGGTATGCCGACTATGCAAGTCTAGCAGAATAGTTTTACCTTTATATAATAGTACGTGATAATACCGTCCACTTCACTAGCATATTGAAAGAACGGGATGCATTTCACTCAAATTTAGATTTAAAACTGTACTTCAAAATCAGCCCCAGTGCCCCTGCAAGCCGAGTAAATCCGGCTCGAAGGACCATAATCTTGAGTATAGTATTGTAACATTACGACTTGAGGCGAGGGTATAATAATAATGCACCGATTGACGTCACTATTTATTTCTTGAATAAAGGCACACTCTAAGGAAACATCAATATAACACTGAAAATTGGATGGGAAAAGAATATAAAAATACTTATAGAATACTTACAAAGTGCATTGTGTACAATTGAAATTTTTAATAGATTGAGGTACAAATTTTGATTTAAATTTTTACAAGTAATAACTGTAAATAATAATGAGATAAATGGCGGCGGGTTACTGTATCCCTAGTGTGAGTTACAAGCGAAACGAACCGTCGAATCGTTCGATCGTGTTCGTCGTCAGCTGTCAAATTAAAGTAAGCGAAAGCAGCACCTCTGTTGTGAAGTATTGGAAAAGATTCTTTATATAGATGATGATCAATGCAACTACGACTGAAACCATACGAACTCTACATACGAACGCAACTCACACTAGGGTTACTGTAAAAAAAGAGTTACAGAGAAACGTCTTCGTCGAGGGCAAACCGAAACAAAGATTAATGTTTCTAGATTTTTCATTTAAATGAATAATGTTTTTAAAATATTGCCAGTATTAATAAAATCGTTGCTGTATCTTCATATAACGGTGGTAAAGCACCATGTTACAGTATTATTTTATAAATAGGTATCTAAGCCACACATATATGGTTTCATATATGTCAAGACAAGTGATGTTAGCTTCACGGAACGGGACTGACTTCAATAGAGTGAACCACGCGTAACTGACGACCGAACAAGGGACGATAAATGGTGCACTTACTCGCATTACAAGTATTTATTAATAAGTGATTCAAAAATCTAATTATAATCGGATATATATAACATAATATACATCTATATCTAAACATAATTGTATGTCGCATGGAGCACGAGCTATCTTCACATATGGACTCCTCTACTGCTTATCATCAGGTGGAGTCGAGTCATTGAAGAGTTCAGAGTCTTAATAACGTCACAATCATAAATGTTTACTTGTATTTGTATTATATGTGTGTGTACAATGAAGAATAAACTAGACTCAACTAATCTAAGGTACACAGCACGAAAGCCAGCGAACTTCAGGGAATTTGTTCGGAATATCAAACAAGACTTAATTATAGAGTCAAAGTTCCTTTTCATGGTTGTAGCATGACTAGTTTTGATTGTGTTGATTTCTGAACAATTCTGAACTTATTAATTTTTTTCGCAAACAATTCTGTTTCGTATCCTTAAAATAAATAAGGCTGAATGTCCAGCGGATGTAATTAATCACGTCTTATCGCCTCACGCCCTTAGGAGGTCCACGTAACGGTATCATTTACGAGTCTATCCTTAGGAAATAAGTATAAAAGTTGGTTAATAATCTTTTAATGTTTAATCCCTTTATTAAAGTAGAGTCAGCTGTATCATAGTTAACTTAAACAAACTATTATTGAAGTTGAGTATGTTACAGCAAAATACCACGATAAAAAATAGTTGTTCAAATATTTTGTTTTATGTTTACATTAATAACTTAATAAGAACTAGATTAATTGAAAAAGTAACATCTTCATGCAATGAAAAATTAATGTTCATAGTATACCATCATCAACAGCTCATATCCATCCCCACCAAGGAGTTCGAGCCTACCCTAAATTAGGATGATAAGGCCGTAGCCAATCACGCTAACCTCATGATGGTTGGTCGTCTAATACACAACCTAATAATTTCTTCACACGTGTTTTCCTTCACAGTAAAAGCGTCGTATTAACATACATACGAATTCAAAATTTGAAAACACATTGGTACGTGGCGGGGTTCTAAACGTTGCCTTCCTTATGGAAGACAAAGTAAATATCGATTTTATACTATTAACTAGCTTCCACCCGCGGCTGCGTCCACGTGGAGTAAATCTATGACAAATAACCTAGATATATTGTATATCTTCCCCAAAAAATATACTATCCAAAACACAAAGAATATTTCAAATCCAATCCAACCAGTAGTTACAGAGATAAGCGCGTTTAACCATACAAACTCTTCAAGTTTTTAATATTATAGTATAGGAAATATTTATAGACTTCCCCCCAAAAATTTTGCTTTTTTTTTTTTTTTTTTTTGGACTGACTAATACTGTTGGCCGCAGATGGCCTTTACAGCGTTACCGGGGTTTTAAGGAGGCGAGAACCTTGGAGAGTCCTCAAGCCTTAAGGGGCGATTCGCCTCTGGAGGAGTTCTAATCGACAGGCATCACCTCTGGGGGAGGTGTCCCGCTGTCTCTTAGATTCTCCAGGGCACTCGAGCCATGAGGGAGCGACAAACCTGAGGGCGCCTCTAAAGGCTCGGACCTCGGCTCAGGTGAGTCGTATCGTGGAGGAGAGAAGCGCCCAGGTACGTATCTGTACCTGGTATAGCGCGACGAATGTAGACCGGGTCTTCGCACCCTTGTACGACGGGTGCGGTGTATAGGAAAAGTGTACCTAGTGCGTGATGTGTGTGTGTGCAGGAGCGCGTTTGCACTCGTAATTGGATCGTCCGGATCATGAAGGACATTCCTTGGTCTGCGTAAGCGGGTTGGGGCGTTAGGGTCAGGAGAGTAGTTGGATGCTCTTACAATGAGCGGATTGGAATGGTGGGGTGCTTTATCAAAGTAACGCCTGGAGGCGTCTTTAATGACTTGGGTAATGGTAGGAAGGTCGAAATCCTTGTGAAGGTCGACATTGCGCATGTACCAGGGGCACCCGGTAGCCATGCGCATGAATCGATTCTGGATGACCTGTAGTCTATGTATAGACTGGGCTGGGGCGTGTGCGAACGCTACGCTGGCGTAAGTCATGATAGGGCGGACACAAGTTTTGTAAATTGTCGTCTTATTTCTAAGAGACATTTTACTCCGCTTCCCTAGTAGGTGGTAAAGGCGCCCTAGCACGAAGAAGGCTCGGTTTCGGACGGCTCTGATGTGAGGTGCAAACGATAGCGTGTGATCTAGTGTGACACCCAGATATTTGACCGAGCTCACCCAGGGGATGGGCTGGTCGAACAGGGTCACAGGTGGCAAGGGGGTGGTTCGAGCCCGGCAAAAGTAGATAGCCGCGCTTTTGCTGGGGTTTACCTCGATCCTCCACTTGCGGAACCAATCGCCTAAGGTGTTAGCGGCGGTTTGGAGTTTTTCCGCAACGAATTTGCGATTTCTGTGCGACATGTATAGGGCAGTGTCGTCCGCAAAAAGTGCGAGTTCGACGCCCTGCGTCTTGGGGATATCGTTCACGTATAGTGAAAAGAGGAGTGGGGATAGCACGGAGCCCTGAGGGACCCCGGCTCGTATGAGACGTGGAAGGGAGCGCGTTCCGTCGACTCGGTAGCGGAAGGTACGGTCCGACAAGAAGTCTCGTATGATGTGAATGAGACTGTCTGGTACCCCGAGATGGTAGAGCTTATAGATTAAGCCATTGTGCCACACTTTGTCAAACGCCTTTGCCACGTCGAAGAAAAGCGCTCCCGTGCCTGTGGATCGGATGGAATTTGCAGGGCGAAGGCCCTTGAGGATGTGCTCCGTTAAGCGGTGCACTTGGTGGGTACACGAGTGGTTGGCACGGAAGCCAAACTGCTCATTTATAAGAATATTGTTTGAGTAGACATAGTCTCTTAAACGGGATATAAGAACGCGCTCGTAGAGCTTACCTAGGGACTTAAGAAGACTTATGGGTCTATAGCTGGTAGGGTTTGTGGGATCTTTACCGGGCTTCCGGATGCCGATGACGTCCGCGTCTTTCCACAAGGCGGGAAAGATGCGGTTTGACATGGCCCCATTGAAGATGGAGACCACAAGGAACAGCAGTTGAGCGGGGAGAATCTTAAGGATCCTATTGGTGATGCCGTCTGAGCCAGGGGCTTTGCGAGGGCGGAGGTCTTTGATCATCGTTTGCACCTCATCAACAGTAACCGGGGTAAGGATGGTTGTCGGCTGAATAGTAGAGAGCCTTTCGACTTCTGTGTCTATCAGCTGGATATGGGTAGGATCAACAGGTAGGGTGCTAGGAGAGCATTGAGTCTCCAGACTGTCGGCTAGGCATTCGGCTTTCTCGTAGTCCTCGAAAGCGACTGAGTTGTCAGGTTTACGGAGGGGTGGGGTGGTAGACTCCATATCCGACTTAAAGGTCCTCGCCAGCTTCCAGTAAGCCTGGTGAGATGGCGAGATATCTCCAAGAAGGTTGTCCCACCGATTGTTACGGAACTCGCGCATGCGTTGCTTTACATCTCTCTGCAGAGCACGCATGCGCGAGCGGTTTTCCTCGGTGGGGCAGAAGTCGTAGGCACGAATAGAAGCATTCTTGGCCGTCAGCAGCCGTCTCAAGTCGTCCGGTAGGCGCCAGCGGTGGTTATCCATCGCCGGGACCACCTTGGACGCTTCACTCATTGCTGAGCTGAGGTGGCTGGTGAGGGCTTCGGCTGCGTGATCTGTGTCGTGGCGGGAGAATATGAGGTCAGGAATGGAGTCGAGTGACGGACTGGTGGAAACCTCAAGCAAGCTCGCAAGCTTCCCCCAGTCTGTCACTATCTTCGTGGTGGGCGTCGGATCCGATGAGGAGCCAAGGTGTAGAACAACGGGGCGATGGTCCGAATCCAGTGCGTGTATTGTTTCTATAGAGCGCAACGTGAGAGTCACATTCTTCAGAAGCGCCACGTCTAGTGGGTTCGCACTATGGTCCAGTCGGCTAGGATAGTGAGTAGGAGTCATAGGGACTAGGATGTCAAAGAGTAGCTCATCTGCGTAGCTGCTCATCAACCTCCCATTCCGGTTGGTTGAGTTGCAGCTCCACTGGGTATTTTTGCTATTGAAGTCGCCGGCGAGGATGACGGCATCTCCCATAGCAAACAGAGCTTCGAGATCGGTCTTGTGTAGGATTTTGGAAGGAGATAGGTAGATTGATGCGACAGTGATGGATTGGTGACCAGTCATTCCAAGTTGACAGACTGAAGCCTCAATGGTAGTGAGACTCGGGGTATCGAGCGGGACACAATGAAGCGACCGTTTGTAATAGATAAGGGTGCCGCCCCCGCGGCCATCCCTATCATTACGGATGGTACAGTAGTTGGCTATGCGCGGAGTGCGCATAGAGGGTTTGAGAAATGTTTCCTGTACGAGGAGTATGTCTACCGTGTGTTCGACGAGAAAGGTGGCGATCTCGTCTCTTTGACCTTGTAAGCTATTAGCGTTGAAATACGCTAAGGTCAGGGATCTCGGCTTCATGCGCTTTACGTGCATTGAGAGGCCGTAAGCGTCTTAATAGACGTGATGAGATGATTATGCTCCAGTAGAGCAGTAATCATGGGCTGGACTTGCCCATTCGCAGCTCGCAACTTGGCTGCCAGTGCTGCGATTTCATCAACGTCTATAACGTTGATCAAACCCAGAACTAGCTCCAAGTCCGCCGCGATATTGGCAGAGGCCCGGGAGGGTGGAGGTGAGGGCTTTGGCGCTGATGCCGCAGCCTTTTGTTGGGCCAGAGGGGCCTTGTTTGGCGGGGGAGTGGGTAACAAAAGTTTCACCCACGGGTTAGGCTTGCTCGGAGGGAGCAGAGGAAAGGCCGGCCTCAATGAGGTTGCGGCGGGAGTGCTGGAAGGGATCCTAGGTGGTCTGCGCGGAGCCTTGGGGCAACCACGGTAGTTCGCGGTATGACCCAGGGTACCGCAGAGGACGCAACCAGGCGGGTTTGCAGGGTCAGGTTTGCCAGGCCGGGTGCAGTCTGCAGTACCGTGGTCCTGTAGACATTTCACACATCTCGGCTTGGCAAAACAGTTCCTGGCGGAATGGCCATAAAGCTGGCAACGGTGGCATTGCCCCAGGGCACCACGTTTATGCGGAGGTTCGATCCTAAGGCCGGAAATGTGGCAGACGGTGCGCACATTGTATACTTTCTTACCCTCAGGGGTAAGAGTAAGGATGGCTAGAACTAAGTCTAGCGGGGACTTGTCTCGCCGGTAGAGGCGATGTACCTCGCGAATTGGGAGGTCCTTTTGGGCAAGATCTGCCTTTATTGAGTCTAGAGATAACTCCTTTGGTAGTCCCCTAATGACTACCCGGAGGAGACGGTCCTCTGGGAGGGTATAGGTATGAAAACCTATTTTTCCTTCCCGAAGGAAGCGTGTGAGGTCCCTGTGGTCCTGCGACGTGGAAACCTGCACTCGGATGCCAGTGGCGCAGGACTTGGCGTGTGTGAAGTTCACACGCTTGGCAGACAGAGCTGCGGAAATGGAGTTCCAGGATTGTTTATCCTGGATAAAAATGGGCGGCGGGGTGCGAGTTTTGCCCTCATGGCAAAGCTCTGGATGAGGTGCTGGTAAAGGCACCCCCGATGTGGCCTTAATGGCCTTGGGTGGAGGGTCATCGTCCGACGCCTTCCTGATCCGTTTGGATCGTTTGCCCTTCTTAGTGACGACAGTGAAGTCGTCAGAGTCGGGCTCGGACTCTGAGGGATTGGCAAGGTCCATGGGCGAAGGGCTGTTAACATTAATTATGGAGGACGTAGTCCTCTGGGAAGCAGCTTGAAAAGCTGCAAATTCCTCCTCGAGGTTCCTCGCCCTCAGGAACGCGAGTAGTTCCTGAGGTGGGCAGGTGGTGAAGTCCGCCATCGTAAGGCGGCAGCCGCCTTACGTGCGGGTGTGGCCCACCCTCCCTATCGGTAACAACAAGATATGCTAACAGAAATAGAATAATAGAGAGTGGAATACCTAAGGCTCCGCCCCTTCCAGACGAACACTACTGTGCACTGCACTGCACTGATACACTGAACTCGCGACGGACTGTGGCGCGGATGCCGACAAGTCCTCACGAACGGAACAGTGGGTGCGAGCGAAACGACTGTATGTCAATGCCCCTCCTTGCTTCGTTGGCACGGTTACGTATCCACAAGAAGGAACCCTGAGACACTGAGCACGGCTCGCACTGCGATAGCGATGAAGATTGCGACTTGCGTCAATCAGGGACGACGCGACAGGTCGAGTCGACGGGGCGACTCAACGGAGGCGACGGACTGCGATGAGTCACGACGACGAAAAGTGCGGAGCGACACGTCCGCACAGCGCGAGTGACCGAGAGCGAATCCCAAAAATTTTGCATGATCCATAGTGACGCCACAATAACTTTTAGATTTTAAGATCACGCTTATAATAGTATACAGTAAATTATTGCATAACATTTTTGTTACAAGATTACACTTGGTTTAGTCGATAGATGAGAAAACGCAGAGTTGCATGTCAGCAGTGCAACAATCGCCATTGAACTGTGTCTTTGTGCTCTTTTGTTTGACTGCTGCACACACACACACAAATATTTCTAGATTCATTTCTAGCCTATGAAACACCATCTTTGGATGCAAATAATTATTTTATCCATGTAAGTATCAAAAGTTTGCATGATCCATAGTGACGCCACAATAACTTTTAGATTTTAAGATCACGCTTATAATAGTATACAGTAAATTATTGCATATAATCGATCTTGCCGATCTAAAAACACAAAACTACGAAACATGTTCTTTGGCTCTCTTCTGTAAAGTGGAATATATATATGGTATTGATCAATTTAGTGTTCATTGGCAGTCAAGGAGTTATTGTAATCCTTTTTGACATAGTTTTTGGCATATCTCTCCTGATGGTAAGTGATGAGAATGCCGATGAAAGTGAACCACACCCGAATTCACCATAGAGGACCTCAACCATAGAGGAACTGGCTATTTTACCTCTAACAGCCTGAACTAAATGCTATTATTGTTATGGCGACGAGCTAAAGTTAAGTGGTGGTAAATATACAAAGGGACTTAGAAAAGGTATTACCACTAACCTTACCGAGCCATAACATAACACCATCACGCTAAAATAATATGTATTGGTAGATGTACACGGTTAATTTACTAGAACCAGTTGTATAACGCAGGTTCTTACGGTAGTATGGACATTACCAGAATTAACAAAATTTGATTAAGCCATCGTTGGTCAACCATGGCAAAAGTAGCTTTATTTTCATAATTGTAACCAACGTACCCAAATCTCTATACCACTAAACTTCTCTTAGTTGGTATAATAGTAAAAGTCAAATTACTATAATCCACGGAAGTCGTTTTTTCACCTACGCATTGACGGCAACATTTTTGAGATTTGCAGATAGTTTTCAAACTGTAATCATGTTTAGGCCTACTACGGCTGTTTGTAAAACCTTAGTGTAGTACTTACATAACTTGAGCCATCGAAGTTTTACGGCTTACAAAGACTTAATGTGTATTTAATGCGAGAAACATACTAAGGTCCTCAACGTGATGCTTCGAGAACATCGTAAATCGTCCATTTTGTATAGCTGTCATCACATTTAACGTTACACTTTCGAATTATGACCTTATTCATTTGATATAAGACCAATTTTTCCAGAGCAAATGTTCCATTTGATGGGATTTTGCCGCTATGTGAAACATAACGCGTAAAAAGTCATTTTGTAAATGGTTCTCAGAACCTCGGTGACACCAGGTAATATAACATTTACCGTCTTCTTAGAACTCATAGAATTTTATTTCTATTTATATAGAAGAAGGATTTAAATTGAAAGTGATTTGATGGGATGGTTGCAACTTTGAAGACTTTTTAATGAGCATAGTGTTATAATTAGTTGCAGCGATAACAGTTCTGTATATAGATGTAACAACTCTCCAAGCAAATTATTTTCTCACAAATAATAATACCCCAGCATCTTCATACAGATCAGAAACATGTCCGATATCAAAATTCTGATCATCATTTATGTTCAAGATAGTAATAATACTAGGTCCGAGAATGTTACCATGAGAAACGCCGAAAGTAAACTATCTTCAAACGGGACCCGTGGTCCTATTTGGGTGAATCCAAAAAATTTCAATCTCGTGGTGTTTTAAGCTTCGAATATGTTAAGCCCTTAGTTCCAATTGTCACTCTTAAAACAAACAACCCATTAAGTTAGTGAATTTGAAGTTAGCAAGTAATAGTGGCTTTGTAATTGAAATCCCGTAAAGTTGTAGCGAACGCTAAACCAGTTCTAAATTAATAGACGCAGTGACGTTTTGCTCTAGTTCCAGTTTGATAATATAAACTGGATGCAATTAAAACTTAAACAGCATCAACATGCAGAATATTGTAACACAGGTGCGAAGGTTACGTATAGATATGGAGATGTGTTCTATACACAGCTACCGAAAATAATATTGATGCTACTTTAAGTTTCTTTTGAAGGTTACAATATCAGGAGTATCACAGATTCCCACAGTAGCATGTTTCGTAATCTGACAGCATGAAGGAACAAGAGGATGTGTGACAGTTATGGATGCAATATTTAATGACGGTATCCAAGTTATGTCTTCAAACCTTCTTGTGTGTCTTGTGTTCTAATTTTGAACTGGCTGGACTTTTTAGCATTAGTAAACTTTTTTGAAAAAAAAAGATAATTACACCTAAACTACCAGTTCAACTAGTTCAAGCAACCAAATCTAAAATGTATTTATTCAAAGGCAATAAAACCTTATTATTATTCCATTAATTAATAATTTGAGTTGATGAGTTGTTGTAAGAATTTTAAATAATCTCTATGCATGATAAATTTTAGAATTGAAATGATCATTAAAATGATATTTATTTCAATTACTTACAGAATATTATCGTTATCAACCTCGTTGAAACAATATATTATTTTTTCGGCACTTAGAAGAATTATGATACAACTTCACATAAGGCAAGTTAGTGCGATCATTAATTATACGAGTTAGATGGAAACTTGATAAAAGCAAAAAATACTTTAATTTTAATGAAAATCTTAAAAATTATCTCAAGTATGAATGTTCCTATCAAACAAACCTCTTTGTTCAAATCAAAATATTCTGCGAATTAAAAAAAGGATTTACTGCTAAATCCAGAGAGAAAGGGATAAATCTCCGTGTATATTTGAAACACTTGTTGCAATTCATAGTAACGTTATTCACCAAACACACTTAAAACAAAATGTTCTGCAGCAGCAACTGTGAGGGTAACTGATGGTCCTTCGCAGTCACCTTCCAAGCCTGTTACTATTCCAGAGCTACCGCGCACTGTGATGCATTTCATGCCTTCCAATGTCACTTCGATCTGAAAAAGTGAATATACATAAATATATTTTAAAGTACACAAATATACTAATATTATTCTGCTAAAGAATTTGTTATGTTAGTAAGTAGTTTCGATTGAAAATCTCTTTTCAATAATCTTTGTGACAATCTTTTTATGTAGCTTTAAGTAATAATCATTTGTCACATATAGAAAATATCGGAAAAACAATTTGTTATAATATACATATTTTTATTAGAATACAAGAAAATATATAAAATTGCCATATAACTACCTGAATTTTCAAAGATGGATCGTTCTTCATGTTTGATACAGAATTTGTTTCACTGTATAAGAGCTTGGATTCACCGACGTCTTCGCATTGCCCACACTTCCATATGCCACTATCTATGATACGATCTGCAATTTTTTAAATTCAATTAAAATCACAATCCTTTAAAGGATCCCATTATTATATGAAGGAGAGAATTCTGGAACTGAATTCCCACTGTCTAGAAGTTTCTAGAATTTCAAGACGAAATAAATTGACAGCAGGCAAAATATTGACAGTCTGTAATTTGGAATTCTCGATTTTTACTCTTGCATATTTATTATTTAACATGATAATTCTAGACGATTATAGGTCAAGAAAATAAAATAGTGGCTTATGGCATGGGTGATGATTTAAATCGCGAGCGTATCGATGAACTCGGTGGTTAAGTCTAAAGTCTGAACTAGGGGGTAAGTATTAAATAAGTATTAAAAATTGAAATTCTGTACACCTAGTGTGAGTTGAAGTTAATTGTGAATCAAGACGTTATGATCAGCTGCTCGCACATATAAAAACAAACAACAGAACACCGTCGCTGCTGTCAACAAAAACAAAGTACTGAGTCCAGCGACGAATTCAAGTGCACCCAAGATATAAGGCTGCTTTTCCCGAGTTGTTATTAAATACATTTATTCAAAATAATACTGATTAAACTCCTAATCGTCACAATAAATCATATATCATAATGAAATAGTCCAAATATTTTTTATTTTGATAAAAATTACATTCAAGACTTGGCTGTATGATCATTAGATGCCTTAAAATAATTAACAGCTGAAATTATGGACCAAGCAATTTAATCCTTGGCTGAAACGTAAGCATCAAGGCGAGAGAGATAATTTTTTTAATGAATTTGTTACATTTAATGAATACAAGGATTTTTGAATGTATGTTGTCAGTTCAAAATTATTACATATTTCTTCGCTTACCGATTCAATTCAGGTGTCTTGAATTGGTTAGCGAAAAATAACCGACCATAAAAAATCCATTTTTCACCTTCAATCAAACTTTGGTTTTATTCGAAGTTCAAATTTATTCTTTCCCTAGGGTTAGAATGAAACTTTACAACACAGTACAACATTCTGTCCCTGTCTTGTAATTTAATCCTTGTCATGGCTTAGAACGACTAACTTAAGTTTATTTGACAAGCTCATTTCGAGCAGGTGGTTCGAAAAACGTTTACTAATTAACCTAAAGTCAAATTCAAATGTGTATGAGCCAACGATTGGAAAACTTCTAAAAATTTATACACTTCTTAATAGACATGTGAGGTTTAAATATTTGGCAATTAATATTTAATTTATTTTTCCCAGAATTAAGTTACGTAATTGAACCTTTTCAGCCTCAATTATCTAAAATCTTCCAAATTAATATGTCTAGTATGGGAACTAAAACAACTGAAAGAACATAATGTTGAAAAATTAATAAAATATAATTACCGTTATAGTCTTCACTTGACACAGACCCCTCGTATTCGCCATTCAATAAGTAATATATAATTGGATCAATGTCACTGCTGCCAATCACTTTATTGATAAAATACACATTTAATAAAGCTAAGGATAACAACAATTTCACAGTCATATCTCAAAATTTATTTAGTTTATATTATACCTAATAATAATTTAAATTTGAATTTGTCTAACAAAATTGCTTTCCATAAAACAGTAGCTACTTCTAAGCTTGTTGTAGCACTTAAGTTTGGGGGCAAATTAACTTGATATCAGTATCATTGACCTTTGGAGATAAGTATGAAATAATAACAATATATGTGAACGTAATAACTATATTGTTAACTTTTAAAATGGTGTCGATTCTATTCTGCACAGATAAAAATGTACGTTTTAGTTATTTTAACTTTTATTTTAAAATTAGTTATTATTCTAAATAAATTTAAGTATACTTACTATATAATAACCAACTCTATAGTCTTCTGGCTGAAATCACCTAGGTTAAATCTGAAGCTTCAATTACTAGTGGAAACCGAAATTTTTGCTCGGTTTTCTAGTAGGCCTTTTTTTAAGTCCTTCTAGATAACTACCACCATCGTACCTAAGTCTAAAACTATAACAATACTGTTAACAGCATTTCACTATATTCAGATTCATAGTCCGGGGAGTAGATAACCAAATTACACTCCCTTTCTTATTTATTTAGAAATGGAAGTAAGCCAAATAATTTCGATTGAATGACAACAGAAACGACATCAGTTGTCAATATTGTTATTGAAATGAAAATATTCTCGCATTAGATATTTTTCCGTTGCTTAAGCACCTTTATTTTGATATAGGAACGTTTTTTAAGGTCCAATTTTCTGTATAAATATACAATTTTATCGGTAAAAAGCTACGCCATTATCTCGTCCAAGTTACGTGCAACGTAACCCATTTATAGCATCAATAGGAAATTCTCCAGAAAAAATTCAAGTAAATAGGTATACCCAGTAAGGGTGGATCTCAGAAAGTGGCAACATTTATGCGAGGCGCATTTTCCGATAAAGTCCAATTATTCTTCTGACGGAGGCAATTCCGCTGTAAGATAAAGAGGTGGATCGTATGCGTAATTCGTCTAATTCAAAACGATACATATACCTTAAATGGGTGATTTTGTTAAACGATTGCCTTCGTGAAGGATGCTTACATCCTTAAAAAATCTTGGAGTGGCAGAAGAAAAACCATGTGCTTTGAAAGACAGGCTTTTTGGAGACACAAAAAGAAAATCTTTGAAAATATAATGTATTTACATAAACAATATTACGTAATTAATGAATTATGTAATTCTCACAATTTGAATACACAGAATAATCATAACCATGTTAGAAACGATGGAACTGTGCAAATTACCTTTAAAAAATTACCTTTAAAGATATTTAAAATGACTATCTAAATGTTGATACTTAAGATTGGGAGATAATTGTTCAATTAAGATTTATTGTAATACTAAGGAATGTTCTTATGTAATAGCGTAAATAATTTGTAAGTATTCCACTGACTCTTCTTCAAAGGTATTCGTCAAAGCGGTGGTAGAGTTTAATTTTGTTGATTATAAAGAACTGTAACTTGAGTCTTTTTAAATAAATAGCTGTTTAAGTTTGATTTTGTATTCTGTAATCGTTCTATTGAAGTAAATGTATATTTACGTGTACGATAACGTGAAATACTATTTTAGTAAAAAATAGCTTTGTACTTGACATAGATGGCTTTGTCGTTGTCGTTATTAGTATCTACTTCAACTATGCTAGTGATTAAAAAGCTAAGTGTAGAATATTCCTATAATTAAATATAGAATATGTATCCAATTCTTTAATTACAAATATAAAAAACTCGTAAAAAGCGCATATTTGCCAGTTTATTTATATTAGGCCGGCGAAAGTCTGTACTATTTGTAACTGGCTGGTTTTCATGACATTAAAAATGTGATATTTCAAAAATAGAATCAAATGGGGAAAATTTTGTTTCCCATTATTTTTCATTTGTTGTCTTTCTGTCAAAATGCGAATCGATCGAAGAAATGCTGCGAATGATGCGAATCGAATGAAAAATTACATACAAGAAAGGAAAAAATGCATCGCAAAATTGTGACGTTCATGGACCTAATGCAGTGTCAGTAAGAGTAGCACAAAGATGGTTTAAGCGTTCTCAATCTGAGAATTTTGATGTCAAAGATGCACCTCGCTCTGGTCGCCCTGTTACTGATAAAATGGACGCTATTTTTGAAAAAGTGGAGCAAGTTCGACATATCGACATAGCTGAAGAACTGGGAATTGACCACAAAACAGTTTTGATCCATTTGAAAAAAGCTGGATACACAAAAAGCCCGATATTTGGATGCCACACGAGCTCACTGAGCTCACTGAAAGAAATCTAATGAACCGTGTACTTAAAAGTAATTAAATGTAGATTAACTTTGAAAAAAAAAGTCTTGAATTTTCATATAAAAGGCAAAGCAACTTTTTCCTCAGCCTATTATTACTTATACAAATATGAGCTTTGACTCTGTGCTGTGTGAGGTAACCCTAAGGATTCTCTATTATGATGCAAGCTAAACGTATGTCTGTTGACCCATTATGTTCCCGTTCACTAAAACGTACTACTAATATTGACAATACCTGATTGGCCCGTCAATTCCGGATGCAGTATTTATGTGAGACGACGTTCTGCTCATTAAGAGCATCATTAAATTCGTATAGATTAGTTTGGTCCAATTTAGTCACAGGTACATCGAAGGATGTTTGATGTCATGGTATAATCGCCGTGTTGAATAAAAAATCAAAAGTGGAATTATATTATTTTTGTAAAACCTTAGGTACTTTCGCGTATCGTCTTCTATAATTTTTTTCTATGAAATTTCAAGGGAAGCTCGTTGGCGTAATATCTCGAACGCTGGTTTGAACGTCTAGTTTCTATAGAAAAGAAACCAAAGGACTAAGGACTAGGCAAAGGAAATTACGAAATGGGTGGATGGGTCCATCAAATTTGTAATCTCCAGTTTCTTCGTGCTTCGGAAGGCATGTGAAGCTGTTGGTCCTGGACGTTATGTGGTTGACATAACAAGGGGGCCCACTAAGGGAGTTCACCCACCAACCTGCATTGGACTTACTGGTCATGGTATGGTACTGTTATGGCTCATACTGATCATGTGTTTCTCGCATGTAGGAAGACCTGAAGGTTGAGGGATGTATATCGGCTGTTAATGAAGATGATGAAGATTTCAAAGTAAATATTTAATGCCCTGAGATTAATTAGCACACGTATTATTATATGATACTAGCATAGGTTTGCTTTTAAAACTCTATTATAACAATTTTGGTTTTAAAGTTTCAGAATCCGAGTGACCTGCACTTTAACGACAGCTTATTAATCAAATTCTTTTAGATTTGTTTTCATTATATTTTTATTTTTATTTTCATAAGAATTTTACAGTAAAATCATGAATATTTATAGAGACAGAAGTTTCAAAAAACAAAACAAAGCGGAGTGCTCACTGTGAGTGTCCATTGTGTCTGGATTACAACGACTCTTCATAGCGTGGTAGGAAGGTTCTTTCGCTTTGAACTGATAAAGGAGTACTTTTAATTAAAAATTCATTATATTACAATCCTATAGTAAATAAAAAATAAACCATTCGGAATAATAAATGAAAATGAATAAATATTTAATTTATTATAGCTTACGTTCTCGAAAAACTTTACGTTACTTACGCGTAGCTCAAAATATATAGAGATAATAATATATCACGTGCCGGAAGATTTAAAAGAACAACCAATCCCAACCTCAAAGTAATTGAGTACAATAATATAATAATGAATTCAAAATTATTTTCTTTAATAAATAGATTTATTATGTGAGCTTGTGACCAATAAGTGAAACATATTTTGTGTATCAAATAAAATATTTTTTATATTAATTAAGTTTTAAGTTATTTAGTATCCAGAATACTAGTTTTCATTGTTACTTTGAGTTAGAGTAAAGAGTAAATGTTAAATTTTATTCGCCTTCAGACGCCATTTTGTGTATTCGATGATATATCCCAAAAATAAAGCTGCAGACTAATCTCAAAATCTGATAAGATTATAACGATACGATACGATATAAAGCGGACTGCTTTGTGAAGCCTGGATAATTCTGTGCTAACGTCCGTTAACTATCTCGGCTCGCGTCTGAATGCCCTTTTCAAACGAAGCATAGACCATAGACCACACTCCCAAGCGATGATAGTGACAGCTGTCATCACTTGACGTTTCACAGGGCTACATGACATTATAGACGCAGTATTGCAATATTACGTTCATGCGTTACACTGATATATGATAGTTATCGTGTTTAACATTTTGGTTTAACATATGCCTTAATCTTATTTTATAAATTACGAAAAAGGTTATATCTACCTCTGTTATTTTATTTTAAGAGATTTTGTTAATAATTCAACACGACAATCTCATCGTGACTGTATGTTGATGTACTAATTCCCCTCCTAATTTAAAAACAGCTAATTAAACGCCTCTTTAATTTTTATAAGTATCCGTGGGCCGCGATAACCGTTTACTGTCTCAACCCATTCAATATTACGGGTAGCAAAAATCAACATAATTATAAGGCTTGGTTGTAAAAATATTTTCAAAAGTGGCTGTAGAGTTTAAAGTCTAAGTTATATTTTATTATTATATATTATATATTATATATACTTAATATTTCTCAATTTGTCATTCCAGTATTATTTTTTTTAATCTTGGGGTCTAATAAACCCTTCTTTCGGATGATAACCATCACCGATAGTTGGGAGATTCCAAAATTGAATAAAATATGTTGACTGTAACCAATATGGATTCCGCCATTTTGTGGCGGAGCCATCTCAGTTTCACAATAATAGTGAATGTAATAAATTGTATTTTCCTCATAACTAACAGTATGTACTTAATATCAGATCATACTTGTTGAATTCCAATTATTAATATGACCTTTCAAACAGCCAAGCCAATAAAACCATTTAAAAAAACAATTTGCTTCCGTAATCGGAACTAAATCCAGCAAAATCCCTTTTATATTAATATACGTATTTACCAACGTTCTAAAATTACCAATGTGCATATAAAAACTCGCCTTGCCGTCTAAATTGATCATAAAGATAAGGTACTGTTACGTCTGCCACGGTCGTGTCACACGTCATAGAATTTTATGATCTTCATACAGTGGTCCGTAGAAACCCACCCTTGCTCCTGTTCCTCGTAATGGTAGAATCGTAACAATATATTTATTGAGTTTATTTTCTTATTAATTTATACGTATAAATGACTGTAATTATTACAGGATTACCTAATGCAATAGTGAAGCCAAGACTTACTTAGATGCCAGTCATTTCGATCGCGAGTACGTCGCAAAATAACATGAACATGTAACATACCCTATGTTGCATGAATATTCTTGAGTATTTATTTGATTAAGGATTAATATCACGCTGAAAACTAATTTGACAGCCAAAAAAGGTTATAGTGAGTCATACTTAAAACATAGATATACACTGCCGCTGACTTTTTCTAAAATTTGAGATGAGGACACTCCAGCATACATTGTTCTTGAGTTATTTTAACGTTTATGCAGCGCACGCAACGAAAGCTCTGAAAAATAATATTTTCTTCAGTTTTTGCAACATTTTTCGTTAATACTCAGCTCTTAATGGTCGAAGCGTGATTAAAACAGGCTATAGCCTTCTCCGATGAATGGTCTATGGAATAAAAAAAATATTTTTTTTTTCCATTTGAATCAATAGTCCTGATATAAGCGTGTTCAACCGAATAAACTCTTCACATTTATCATATTAGTATAGATAAAACTGTTTGATATAAAATGGTACCTTCAAAGGAGGTATGAAGGTCTAATTTGGCCGGCAAATTTGTGGTGGCTAAGCAGTATGTCGCATGCACTAGCTATCATCGCATATGAAATCCTCCTACAGCTTACTATTAAACGGGCTTAAGTCATTTGCTATTTAATTTTTAAGTCTAATAACTTTTTTTAAGTCTAAAAAAATCTAATAACTTTTTCCATATTACTATACTTATATATAACCTTTTACATATTACTTTCTAGATTACATTGGCAGTGTGGTGACTAACCTCACTACTAACCTAATCTAGAGAAGTCCAAACAGGAAAATTTTTTGTTGCTTATCGTAACTTACCGTTACGTGATATGAAAGCCAAAAGCTACGCAGTTAGAAATTGGAAAAATAACTGAATAAAAGTTTTCAATGAAATATATGTTTATTATTTAAATTTCTTACTTTTAATTTTTCTATTCATTTTTATTGTGTTCCCCTTGGTTTTATGATTGTATCCTATGTAGAGCTGTCATGGATGTCATAAATTTATAAAGATATAGTCTTATAAAACCAAGACATAGATGCAGGGGTTTGTTACGATCAGTGCATTCAATAGAAATTTATGAAATTTATATTGATTTTGAATTTTTTTTTGGTTTCTATATAATTCTTAATGACGTACAGCTATCTCAGTGATACTAATTAGAAACGTAAGGTTTTATAATGTACTCAGAGTTACTTAATAATATACAAATTATCTCAGTAAGTCTCTGTTACCACTCAAGTGAATTTGATATTATATACTCGCCGACTTCGTGTTCTAAATCAGTAGCATATGATGTTGTGTTCTTAAGAGTCAGATTATATTGTTCAGGTCCAAAAGAGGACTTTCTCTAGTTACTAGCTCAGTAAGTATTTAGTAAAATGATCTTTATAAGGGTGCTCGGCAGTGACTAACGAGAGGCAGCTAATAAGTGATTCGTAATGACTCAAATATTTGTGTTTCGAGGCATCATGCACCACTTATTCTTTGACATTCTGTAATCTAAATACCTAAATGTGTTCATAGTTCAATTATTATATGCATATCAATCTTAGCATACATGAGACTTAGTTCAGTATCATCTGTAGATTGCAATGACGTATCGCAGATCTATTTCATACATACAGAATTATGGCGACAGTATCGCCAGTAATTACCCTCTTCGTTTCGTGTGTGTCGTTTGACGACTTATAACCTCAAATTTCTGTACCCTCAGCTGCATCATCTTCAGGTGTATATTTATAAAGAGCATAGAAAGTATTTTCCTAGGTTTGGAGAAAATTAAAAAGGGACTTCATGTTGTAAATCGTCTGGCTGGATTTTATTGATTTGTCTGTTTTAAATTTCTTATGCCATTTTTATGCGTCAATTGTTTTATTTATAATAATAAAATGGTTGAATATATAGTAATTAAATGTCTTAACTATAAAATGTGAAAGTGTATTCTAGTATTACAATACTTTAGTAGTTAAGTTATTTAATTTCTGCTTATTTTGATCAATATTTAAGCCGCTTACTATCCAGAAAAACCTCATCGCACTATAACATAGGCCGTATTACCTGCTTATCTAAAATTTTCCGCTCCGTTACCAAACCACTATAACATAAATGCCTGCGATCTGAAACGGTACTAACCGCCCCCGTCTAATGCTCATTATTATATTTTACGAAAAGGAACCATGTAAAAAAACACTTTGTCTAAATCATGTTTTATATACTAAACATGAAGGACGTTGAAAGATTATTAATAAAAAAAGTCATATGAAGAATGTTTTGTCAAGAATCTTCTATTTCCTTCGCTAACCTGTATAAAATATATATCTGTTAAATGATCTCGCAAACCTAAAAACGATATGAATAAGCTCTTTTTGGGTTTTATACATTCAAGATCGGTTTTAAAGGGACGACAGTAAAAAAAAGAAAAAAAATATTAAATTGATAATTAGTTATGGAAAATCGCTTCTACCGCCATTTGTACCTGATGATACGATGGTCACAGAGGTCACAGACTAAAACAATCAGTTTCTACATTTATTTATTTTTAAGGACTTTTTTTATAATTATATTTAGGATAATTCAAAGTTGCATCACAAAATAACTTATTTTTTGGCGTGAGTAAACTTTAGCAGGTTTTTTAGTAAAAGACTCCTCTACTAGCGAATCTTTATTTAGTCATATTTTCACATGTATTCGACATATAGGAACAAGACAATAACACGGAATAGCTATCTCAAGAATGGAATAATTACATTCATTTTAAAATAAGGACGTAAGAGATAAACACACACTGGCCGTTGTAAAATTTCTAGAAGTTTTCCCAAGTCCTGCTCTGACATGTTTCATGATTCACTTCGCATTAAAAATCCTTTTAATATAGGAATTAATGTACAAGCGCATCATTTGCTTTGTTTTTATATAAAAAAAAGTGCTTAAGAAGAGCTTGCCTTTCAATTAAAGTCAAAACTGAGTCGGTTTTATTCTTATTTCCAGTTGTAGCATTTGTGTTATCACTTACCTTGCTACTTTAAAATTGTAAATTTGTAAGAGAGAAAGCACTAATGCACTGGATACGAGTGGTACAAAAGCACTATCTTTTTTCATACAATATAATAAGTTAAAGGTTAAACCTGAAAGCTTAGCACAAAGCAGCTGCAATGTATATAAAAAGAATGTTAATTTTTATTGAAAATTTTTTTAGATGCCAATCTACATATATAAAATGTTATGGTGATTGACAGAAGGATGGATGGAGTTACAATTTTGCGCACTAATATTGAGGCATATACTAATTATGACGTAGACACTCGCTAAGAAACGATGTTCGATTTTCAACCCCGGGGTTTCAGGGTGAAATAGGGGCTTGAAATTTATACAAAAAAATTATCAGTTTTGAAGTTGTCACTATGTATAATACTTATAATTACGACTTATCTTGGTTATATTTACCTATTTATAATTGAATACCCAATATATAAAATTATTAAAATTCAACCCTTAAGGGGGGGAACGGCCTTTTTGAAGCTGGAATCATGAACTTTGTTATGTTGTTACGGCCTTGTGAATTTTATTGAAAATTCAACCCTAGAGAAAATGAAATAGGGATTGAAATGTGTATTATAGTTCATGTAAATCGTGCAATCATTATTCCACGCAGGCGAAGTGAAAAACAAACAACCTAAACGAATTATTTATATCTCATCTACAAACGGATTTCTTTTTGCCTCACACGTTTTTTTTTTTTTACGTCAGAAAATCCTTTATGGATACCCAGGAAGAAACGGTGGGGCTTGCCCCCTGGGTTATGTGGGAGTCACCGGTGTAAAGAGCCGGCATACCCACTAAAAACTGACGATACCCATCTTACCACATAAGTGCGGCGCGACCGAGGTAGCTCGTCACACACTTCTCAGATCGCGCACTGTGGTCGTCCTTTCGGACTCGTCTTAGGGTGGAAAGCGCCATGGGTATGGGGCGCTTTCCAGCCGACTGCGGGGCGTGTTTAAGGTGAGCGATGGAGCCCCCCTCCACCACTCCACACACCCAGCTAGGGCGGTTGAGGCTGCTGCGCATACAGGCGCCTCGCCCGGCCTCGCCTTCTACGGCGGATCGGATTGGCGAGGGGATCTTCCTCGCGAATCCGTTCCGCAGCCTCCTTCTGTGCCACCACGACTTCACAGAATTCGGCGACCGCCGACCATGACGTCTCGCTGCCGACCATCTTGCTAATGATAGTCGGCAGGGAAAGGTCGTTACCGATGACTGCGGCGAGGACAGCGCGCTGTGTTGCCCACGCCGGGCAAACCTCCAGCGTGTGCTGCGCGGTGTCCTCGTCGCCGCCACAGTCAAAACAGCGCGGGCTCGTTTCCCGACGTGCGATTTTGAAGTAACATGGCAACCAAAGTCGTGCGTGGCTACCGCACAATATCTTGCGATGCCGCGTGCGCACTAGCGGGCACACCTCCCTGGGACTTAGATGCCAAGGCGCTGGCGGTCATTTACAGACGCAGTGCTGAGGTTCGACAAGAAGGTCTTCGTCCCCCGCCAGATATGGTCAGGCGGTGGAGGGACAGAGCGGACATTTCGACTCTAAGAGTATGGCGGCAGCGCTTGGAGAACCCTATCTTCGGCGTTCGCACACTGGAAGCCATTAGGCCAAACTTGTCAGCATGGCTACGAAGAGGGCACGGCACGCTCACCTTTCGGTTGACTCAGGTGCTGTCAGGACACGGGTGTTTCGGCAGCTACCTCTTCAAAATCAAGTCAAAAACCTACCTCGTCCACCAGGTAAGGGTATGGAACTCATCCAACACGTCTCAGTAACAAATGATTTAAGGAATTTTGTATTTAGCGCTGCTCCTAAGCGAGACAACTCTGGGTCGTGACGTGATATCTGTATATAAAAACAGAAAGTGATAGTATCATAATCACTATACAGGGTGTATAAAAATGAATCATACTTAACTGCATTAGTCTATCAAAATAAATAACATTATAGAACCAACACAGCAATCAGCAAAATAGCTGTTCCATACATTTGTATCAATTAATGTCTTGTATGGGATGCGATATTGGTTCTAGGAGTTGTTCAGTTTAATGGTTTTAATTTTATTCACTATACGTTTAAAATTTTAATAACCACCATTGACGACGTTGCTAAAATATTTATTTAGTTATTTATTTATAAAACCTAATGAAATCATGTTTAATGAAAACTATACATAATCATTACTATCTTTCTTACTGGTATTGATAATTATGTAATAACATGTATAAATACGCCCGTGTATATAGTATCATAAGCAAAATAAACAAATCGTAGTAAAATCCTATACATTGCATCTTTCGTGGAATTAAATAATTAATTAAACCAATAAATAATACAATTGACTACAGCCGACCTGCGACAGGAATATGTGAAATAAACAGTGGACATCGTGTGTAGATATATATCCTTTTTACGTACAACAATACCTCTCTCTGTCTCTCTCAATTTACAAATTATAAATTACTGTTAATACTAAATATACACTCATAACTGAATCTATTCAAAATGAATATTACAGCATTCATTCATCCATTCACGTTGAATAGAAGCAACATCGCGAACAAAAGCCATTTGTTAATAAACGAGTTTTCTTTCATAAAATTTCGCCTATCTTTTGGTACAAAATTAAAATTCAACGCAAACATCTCGTTTGTTTCATTCGAATTATGAATCAAATTGTTTTACGACTTTGTAATCAAATACTGCGACTGATTCTGACACACGCATAGACACACATACTCGCACACACAAATGTTAACTAAATATCTGTTTCATTCTCTTTGGTACCAAATTCAAAAATAGAAGTTCATATATTCACTGTATGTATTTATTTGCAAAATTTTTCAATGTTCTTTTTTAATTGTTAGGGTTTATTTCTGAGATAGTCGGTATCTCATGATAGGATTCCTGGTAAATCAAAGGCAACCTGCAAATTTTAATGGCACGTATAACGTGACGTTTTTCTAGTATTTTTATCCAATAATAAACCAACTTTAGGACAAAAATACGACGATCTCCCATCTATATTTGACCTTAAAAACATACCACTCGAAAATTGTAAAAAACAAAAATAAAAACCGACTCCGAAAAACAAAAAAGTCAAAATTAATTCAATTTTAGACATTATCCAATTACAAATTATTTTTTGGAGTGGTGTTTCCTAAAACAATAGAAAGTAAAGTACCGAATCCAAAAAAAATACATTATTTTTGCTTTTTTGTTTGATAGCCTGTTTTTATTTTTGTTAAAAGCTTTTTAATATTCTTTCATCATTTTATTTAAATAGCCTTTTATTGTTTAGTGGGTAAGGTCTTTTGTGCTTTGAAACAAGTATCAGAACCAATTATCTTCAAAATACTTTTTAACATAAATTTTATTTGAGGCTATTGAAAGTCTGTGAAACTTTAATTTATAGAGTTACCAATATTCCACCTTCATAACCGATAATAAACAAAGATAGCCCGATAAGTACATTTTATTTTAAATAGACCACGCTGACATTATCTCATAGTAACGAGGCGACTTGTGTTGCCATGTAAGATTTATAGTAATTGTGTACCCACATAAGTTCTACAAAGGTCCGGGAGTTTATCTGACCCGTAATACGTAATGCATACGTAAAGCGAAGTAACTTTGAATTTTTGTTTAAAATCCAAAGTGACTTCGCTTATAGAAGCTTATTAAAGCCTTATAGAAGTTTATGGCTCGGACTAAAAACTTGTGCGGTAGTAATATAGTTTATATTAATAGGGGAAAACTACTGAATGTTTATTTTTTCACATACATATTCCTGGTTATGACGATTTAAAATAACTTAGTAAATGAGTCTATTTAAATAAAGATATTTTGACTTTGACTTTGTATATATATTACGGCCATCTTGTTGGTCATTTATGCCTTTGCGATAGAAATCTGGGGACTTGGACTTAAATTGACTGTGCCACCAAAATTTTGCTAATAAAGCCTTCGACATCGTTGATATTACACTTGACCATGCAACGCTAAACGGGGGAAGCCCCTCTACCCTACAGAGGGTTACATAAAAGTATCATTACTTTAAAGTTTTGTGTTGCGTAGAATTGAGAAATAGTTTACTGAAACACAACACGGACAATATCTTTCTGTAGTAGTTGGGACTCATGTATCTTAAATTGGCCATCGTCTCTAGTACATATATCTACATTTCTGCTCAAATAAGTCATCTGTTGAAGTATTTTTAAACAACCAGTTGTATTTCAACTGGTGTTTAAAAATTGTTATGCCACATAAGGCTGAAATTTATTTTTTGTCTCTTTAGTCTAAAGATCAGAGATCACTCACTTCAGGTCTGGAGGTCGGGGGTTTAATTCCAAGCGGGGTTAGAAATTTTCAGGAAGGTTTAGTTAATATAATAATAAACTTAAATTTTTAATATATTTTTTTACTTTAATGACAGATATGCTTTTAAATTACATCATTAATCAGATTAACAGATGAACATATTTTCCTGGTATGCTCATTAACAGAACGCGCCATTTCAATTAGGAAAACTGGAAACCAATAACATTTACCCTTGCGAAGTGGGGCGAGCTTCCTTTTCCGTTCTCGAGGCGATTAGCTGTCGACGGCAATCCAACGTTGTTTAGATTAGGGACATCTATATAGACACTTATCTCTGGAGTAGAGTTACGTAGACACTTAAGTGTGGAGAAACAAATTTGGTAGAGGAAAAAGAATATCTTATTTATGACAATAAGTTTTTTTCGGTCTGAAAAAAATCTGGGAATTGATTGAGGATACACACTTAAATTTAAGGCCTAACTGTATGCAATTTCTGCTAAATTATATTCAATATCCAATTTCCAAAAATATTCATATACATGAACATCTGAACCTCACTGACAGTTTTTATCGCGTATTTATTCGTTATACGTCGCCAACTTCCCTCAAGTACTTTATCTTTAATCCTGTCCATCTTAAGGTTACCTGGAAGAGATAGCTGTTAGCGATAAAGTCGCCCTTTGTACAAAATTAGTTATTTTATTTCTCTTCTTTGATTGGCTAATGTACAATAAAGATACATTTTATTCTAATCTATTCTACATTGCTGCTAAATTCAGAATACATTTTGAACATTATTCAAATAGGCTGCTATATACATAATGTTCGATCTGCCTTTTAAAGTCTGGTGTGTCTCCTCAATCCATTCGCATATATGAAGAAATACGATCAAATCTCTAGTTTCGTAACTGCATGCATTGCACAGGCCGACATGTCTGAGATTGTCCAAGTAGCTCTGGACTATCTCCATTGACGCAAGGTCTGGCCGTAAGGCCTGCCTGAGGGTGGACTGGTGAATTGCTTTGACAGAACCCAGTTCATCCTCGCGAGGGACAATGGAGCTACCGGGGAGTTTAAGTGGGTATTCCCAGTGCTCATGTACTGGGGGAGCCCCACATACGTCCACCACATAGCCAGTAGTGGATAGGTTCGTAAACGGATTCCTCCTCGATAAAAAAGGTATCTATTTATGTGAGACCGCCGGAGGTTCAGTCAAGGTTGAAAGTTTAAGCAAAATTGAAATGGAACTTTTGAGTGTGCGGTAAGATCGTTTCATAAGAATTAATTCTTCAGTCACGAGTAAATTTTCAAAATACGAAACTGTACTGATAATTATAAACTAAGTTAACAGCACGAGCCCATCCGTTTTGGCACCAGTTGTACATAAATACAGCCTTCGCTACAACGTCATAGATAAGGATTTGAATAAAGTGATGTTGGGGAGTTTGCAGATGTAAACACCAAAATTTTGCTTACGGATTTATAAACTTTAAATTGTGTCATTAAGGTGATTGAAATAAATCCTTTTGTGGGGGTGTCATAAAAAGTTTTCGTCTTAATTTAAGTCATTAATTAATTATATTACCTCTTGTATTGTAAGAGTTATCGGCTACGGTAACTGCGTTCCTTCAAGTATAACGTGTGTTTGATTGTTTTATATGATAAATGAGTATTCGAAATTCCCTTCAGTACTAATTTTTTTCTTAAACTGAATAAAATACAATCATATTAGTGAAAAGATAGATAGTATAGATATTTATTTATTTGATTGCTTTGAGTAAATTAAGATGACGAATGAATATCCTAGTTCCGAATATTCACAGCCATAAATACAATTTGATAAACACTGGGAAGTTACTCTGGAACTACAGCTGTGTGACCCAGTTAGTTGACAGAAGCTGCGTGTGACGCGTTAATCAGTAATGATTCAGCACCATATACCATACCACATGGTAACGATTTAGCACCGTATAACATACCATAAAACGAACCGTCAGCGAGTTAACATATCTCGATGAAGCATCGAATAACGCTGACTGCGAATTTTGTATTAAGACATTTAAAATTAAGAATAAAATTTTATACATGGTGTTAATATTTGTATTCATATAATAATATTATTTCTCACCCTCACAGATCTAACCCAAACTAAGCATCATTCTGAGCTTCTGTGATGGATACTGAGAACGGGGAAATATATATAGTTATATCAGAAATAAACTAAATAAACATACAAACATCCATCACTCGTGAACAAATATTCATACTCTTTATACAAATATGTACCTCTGCCGGTATTCGAACCCTGGACCTCTGGCTTATTAGTCATTCCTCGAAACTTACACATCTAAACTATTGCAATTATATTTTCTATTTATTTTCATCATTAGGATGTGAACACAAATGTTCGATAAGTATAATTAACAATAAAGTAACCAGGTGAAGTTAGATGTGTATTCTGTTTAAGAAAGAAGGTAACCATACCATTCAGCGTAAAATACCTATAAAACAATAATAAAATGCATATAGATGGTTTTCTATAAAAAGTGGGCTCCTTAAACACAATTCAGCTATCTAATGATGCTAACTTACTATAAAAACTCCGGCTATCTATAGAACAATCGTACGGCTTCAAGTTCCAATATCGCGTACCCTACATCAACACAATACGGCACAGAAGCAAATGTCACAAGTCACAAAACTAAATTTCTCCTAAAATTTGGCTAATCAACCTAGTATAAGAAATTGCTTAGCTTTTGCTCAATAATTATCTTTAACTTCCTAAAATAAAGAGAAATAGGGAATATTAACACAAAAGGCATCATTTTGAAAAAAGTTTCGTATACAATTCAATAAACTATTTTTTAGTTTTAAATGGGTCCATAGTGTCATTAATAGTCTTAAGATTCATATTATGTAACTATGGAACGCAAAATAAAGAATTGAATTGAATTGAATTGTGTTTAGTGAAATACACAAAGCATTGTTTAACTAAATTTCGCTTGTGGAGAGTGTGAGCAGGATTGAGTACACTTCTTTTAAACCAAGTCGTATTTAAGGAGCCTCTATTTAATGAGGATACACCGCGCCAGCCGGCGGAACCATCAGAAAGTATATTTAAGTTTGTTTAAATACATTACTCGTAAGCTTTTGACCTTTATCTCACCTTATGATAAGTGATGCTTTAGCTAAAGATGGAAGCCAACTCAACTGGAAACTAAAATCGATTCTTTTGAAGTAAATACTTCAAACGAATCGATTTAAATCATCTCTATAAACATTCCTTCACAACCAAAGTTGGTATTTATAGAAGGGGTGAAATTTCTTAATTATTAAGATATTGAATCATTATTAAGATATATGAAACAAAAAATAGAAAATGATTTTTTTAAGGAATTTTTCTTTCTCTAGTTTTATTTATAATATAAATTTTGACCATTACTTTAGGTAGAGATAAAAAGGCAAAAACAACAATATAGCAACGAGAGAAGAGAAGATAGAAGTCTAAATCAATTACAAATTATTATTTTAAGTAGTTAGAAATAATACTAACTGATATAATTATAATAAGACGAGAATTACGTCCTTATTTAAAGCACTGTAAAAGTGTATTTTCGTTACGACGTTTGCCAGGAGTTTCCTTACCGCGGGTACTTTAGAAATGAAATATTTATATATCACATATATATAACTCCATGTTTTCTATATTAAGCCGAACTATAAGATACTAGCTCACCCTGAAAAGTTAATAATTATTTCTATAAAAACTCTGGTGAGGGAACCCTTAATCAAATAGAGACTTATTCTCAGACCTAGCAAATATACACAAAAAATTTCATAAATATCGTTGAAGGTGTATCGCAGTAGTTCTATAACAAACTGTAACACGAGATACCTCAGATTAATATGTTAAGTGAGACAATTTATCAAACTCATTAGCTTTAGTAAGAATTTACCTTAATAATTTTTGCTATTTTAATAGAACAACTGGTTTTGAAAAAAATCACATTATATATACAACTTGAATATAAAGTATGGTTGAAAACAATTGATTTAACCATTATTCTTTAAATAAAATTTGCTTTTCCTTATTGTTTTTACTGCCCAAGCTAGTCTTTGAATTAAAAGTTTAAAACAAGTGTACATTATACCAAACAATACAGCGAAGGCCTGTCTAAATAGTAATGTATTCGAATTTAAGCCAACAAAGTTACAAATTTTCGGTAGCGTAATGAAACCGCTTTTAACTCTGACCACATTTGCGTTTGCAAACAATTTGTTTTTCAGTTAAATATTATATCTCTTCTGGTATGAGACAGATGGAAGATTCATGTATAATTATATTAAAACGTGTTTCAATATTCCCACGAACTACTTTGAGTGGTGAAAACAGTGTTAAAGTGATATGGCGTTGATCATTTAAGTAAAATTATATGCTGTCGATCCTTCGTAGGTTTGAAAAGGTTTCACAAACAAATTTAAGAAACAAATTTATACAAATGTTGAATACTCTTGATACTTTTAACAAGATACATTACCAGCGAAGCAAAAACCTAATTTACCTAAATTTTATTCAAATCAGAACTTAATTCGCTTGAGTAGATGTGTAAACGAACTCGGTTTAACAAGTCGTACACTTAAAGATGTTGTAGAAGACATAAATTTTGCCAGAAAGCCTTCGTCTGTCGTCAGTACTCTGAAAACCTCCGTAGCGGACGGCCGCTACGACGCTACGTGCTACGGACTACGGCACCTCGAGTAAACTTTGACGTTCTAAAAGTTTATGAATACCTTCAGTTATGTTTTCTTTATTAAAATATGGTGTGTAATGAATAAATATATGTATTATGATATAATTTCACAAGCTATAATGATGTATTTATAATAATGACATTTGATTTTTTCCTAACAATTAAAACAAAGAATTTTTCTAAATATTGCTGCAATTAAAAACCGTTTTGTGACTCACATTATTTGAAAAAACGGTTCAAGTTGCCTTAAAATGTTGCAATTTAGAAGAAAAAGAATAAATAAAGTGTAATTCACAATGGTAAGTTTTTTTTAATTTAAGAAAGGACCAAATCAGAAAACAGTTATAAAACTTACAGCTTAACTTTTAAATCTTAAAACGTTTCAAATACCTTCTGTCCTATCTTTGTAACAACTAGTGAATCAAAGACGCAAAAATATTTTGCATACGTCATCGTATCACACCCGCATCTTTAACTCTTAAGTAAATCCTTACTGAAACGTGGAATATAAAATTAATTTTTCATAATAACAAATGTAGAAATGTTGAATGATGTATTAGTAAGAGCAATATCTAATATTGTATCAAAGAACTTATTTAGTTAAATTCAGAGTTATTCAGTAAAAAAACTCATTCATTTCAATGTAAGTAGAATTAACTATATATCACGCCTGCCCGCGACTAGACCCCTGTCTACTTAGCTAGAGGTTCCGGATTAGAATCTCGGTAGGGGCAGACATTTTGATGGTGAGTACGAATAATTTGCTTACCAGTCATGAATATTTATTTTGTATGTTTCTGGTATGTATATACATATTGCTATCTATATGTCTGTGTTATCAAAAATCCACAACACAGGCATTTAATGATGCTTGTCTTGGCCTAGATAATAGGTGTAAGCTTGAGCCATTAGTATTAGTTATTTATTATTATTATTATATTACCTTTAAGTACACGTTGGTACTATCATATTTATCTAGTTATAATCCCTCGCTGTAAAATCTAATATCGTAAGGAATCTAAACTCCATAATTTTATCTCTGCATAGGTAGAATAAATATCGTACCAAATATTTGTTTTGTACCTAGATTATAATACATACAGACATATGCCTTCATTTACATATAAATCTGATATCTAGGTCGCATTGACTCGTGCAAATTTCTAAATTCGAGTGTGTATACCTGATATACCTTTATACTAATTATCTCTATCTGCTCTGCTACCAACGTAAGTTGGTATACAGATAGAGCGCTCAGATTGAATGTTTTTTAACCGACTTAAAGTAGGTGGTGGTTCGCGATTTTGTTAGTATATTTCTTTTTTTTCTGTGTATGTATACCAATTGTTCCGAGATTTATGTTTCTTTTACGTTATTTTTATTTGGTCGATATAGAATAGTTACCATTTAGAAACATAAAAATTTAATTCAGTTTGACCCAGTAGTTTTTATTTTACGAGCATTTGTGTTAACTAGGACGATGTGATTTGCACAATACTTAGTTACAAAAGCCGTTGGAGTATTTTTCACCAACACGGAAGGCGACAATACTGATGGTCGATAATCTCTTGACCTTCATCTAACCTGATAATAAGTGAAGATCGAAGATAGAGGCAAAGTATACCCGGATTACACAACCACAGGAGTTGATTAGCTTACCTTCAACTGCCGGAATACAAAAATGCTGTTAAAATTATTATTATCGAGGCAGCCTTATATAAGCCCTAACACCAACCGAAACGAGCAGAAATTACCATAAATCCTATCGGTAACTTTAACCTTCAAAATACTAAAAAGGCAAAAGTTATTAATTTTGAGAAGTTATCCCTTTAAAAATTATTTTGGAGTTGGTACTATGTTTTTTACGGAAACAATACAACGATAAATTCTTAAACTGAATTCTTGTAGCGTTTCAGTGTGTTTTGAAGTGGGTTTCTTTTTCAAATTAATAACGTAAACTTTTTTTATTATACGCCTTATTTTGTTTTTCTTGAAGTATATATTAGGAATAGTGAGAACTAAAATAAATGATTTTTCCTTGTATTTTAATGGTACTATGAAAAAATGGTAGAGCCATAACAAAACGACACAAAATTTAAAAAAAAAATATCAAGACATTAAAACTGACCAAGTTTTCTAACAATTGTACCGTCTAGAACGTGACTTAATTAAAGTTGCTGCATTCAGAGCACGAGCTGACAAGACTGGACTTAAGTCTTATCTCACAATTTCAACGACATAATGTCTGTCTTAAAACGGAGCACGGCGTGCGTATTTAAATGTGACTTACTTGATAAAAATGTATGCGTTTCTCACAGATCATTGTTTTTTTTACTGCGTAATACGGGTACCCTTTTATGTCGTAAAACTGTCTGTTAGTCAGTGTTTGACAGGCTGTTAAATTTTTTCATATCACTAAATTCACACCTAAAATCTAAATTCACAGATTTAGGCCCGTATTATAGAACGAGTCTCAGTATTGAATCTAGTTTTAAGAGTAGTTTTAATACGAGATTTAATTTTTAAACGGTTCTTGATACGACATTCGTTGATCAACACTCAGCTGAGTAATCGCTTATTCCAGAAGGACATTTAAGTCAAAATCTACGCTCAAGCATAGATTTGATCATTGTTTACGTAAGTTTGGTCGAGACCACTCTTGAGACTAGAATGTGTATTATACTCCCAAATAAAGTTTTAATGCGAGTTTATGAAGTTTGCTATACCGCAATGTTTTTTCTATTCTGACGGGTTATAGTTTTACGCCATTTTTGATTTTAGCATTTGGCAGTTTCTTTTCTTCCATTTTCATTCACACTCACGGTTTATTAATACGTCCTTATTATTTTCGCTTTGTTGTTATATCTTGGTTTTAGTTGTTGTTATTTGTTAAGTTTATTGTAGTATTACATTGTTTATTAATTGTGTTAGTCTACCTAGTTATCTTGCTTTTATAATATAGTGGAACTGGACATTTTTGACGATATTGATAATATATTTGATATGGGAATGAGATTTTTAAATGTAAATATACCCCGAAGATATTTACGGGGTGAGCAAGACCTATATGCATGAGCGTAAAGGCGAGGGCTAACCTATAGCACCAGAACTACAAATATTAATTTGTCTCCGTTTTTATGCCACAGCTTCATTCCAGGTGAGTAATTATTTGTAATTAATCTTAAATAGCTACATTGACATGACTACAAATTTCATAACATTATACCGTTCCATAATATCCATCACAATCATTATGGGCTCTGTTTATTACATTTATTACTGAATTCACCTAAATCATCATACTACTTGTAAAATGTGATATGGCATTAAAATAGACACTAAACCCTGACCAATAACTATGTAGGTGCCTACCTATATTAGATATATGTTGTTCCTGTAGTACCTATAGGAATTTGTGTTACTGAGCTGCCTATAGTATATGAAGCAACTAATATTTTACATTTAATTTCATAGGTTTCTGTGCACCCAATAAAACATGTTTTTATTTTCAGATAGTATGTGGAGATTTATTAAATATATCCCAACCAGTTGTGTCAAATATAGTAACTAATATATCAAAATTATTGGCTCACAAACATCGCCAATTTATAAAATACCCTGAAAACATGACCACTAACAGATTAGAATTTGCTCGTTTAGGTCAATATCATCAACACAAAGGGTTAAGCAATATTGATGGAGCAATTGATTGTACTCATATAAAAATAGTCAATACACCAGGAGTGGAGCATCATGAAGTGTTTAGGAATAGAAAATCTTATTTTTCTATAAATGTCCAAGTAAGTAACCGAAACCCTTTACTACAAGTACCTACCAACCATGCTTTATTGTGAGAAATTATTATTATTATTATTCTTTATTGTATTCATCCTTTTGTCCACTTAATTTTGCTTAATAAGGAGTAGAACTTGATACATAATTTAAAGTATAAAAAAATCCTGATTCTATATGATTCTTTCATTGAACTGGTTACTAAACATATTTATACAGACATTCACACCTTATACTGTGTTGTATTATGTGTTATTTTAAACTGACATGTACCATCACTTTTACCAACAATATAATGATATATGATTGTTATATTACTTAATATGACAAACTTATTAAAGTGTCCCCTTTTCGGGTACCTATTTGATTTTATTGACAGATATTTTTTTCCAGGCTTTTGTGTGTCCTAATGGGCAATTTATGGATGATTGCAAGATGGGCAGGAAGCACTCATGACAGCAGAATATTTCAAATGTTGAATATTAATAGCAAATATCATCAAGGAACTCACAGTGGAAAGCTAGTTGGGGACAAGGGCTATCCATGCTTACCATATTTATTAACACCCATAAACTCTGCAAGTAGTCCATCAGAAGTAATATATAATAAAGTTCATACTAAGACAAGAAATATTGTAGAGTGTGTGTTTGGGCAATGGAAGAGGAGATTTCCTTGTTTGCACAGAGGCATGGGTAACAAGTTATCCACAGTTTCAAATATAATTGTTGCATGTGCAATATTGTTTAACATTGGATTCGGTGTAAACGATGAGCCTCCAGTTGAAAATGAATATAAAACTAGGGATGAACCTAATAATAACATTACACATAATGTGGGAGGTTCGGCAGAAGAGTTTGCAATCTGAGCAGCCACAATTAATAATTATAGATAACTTGTAAACTGTCCTTTTTCTAAAATAAAAAATAATGAAGTATGTTTGTGTTTAAATTCAACACCATTTCCTAAGAATTATCTATCATACTTATACTTTATCTAGATACATGTTATATACTTGTAACATTTCATGCAACAGTATTATTTAAATAAAAAGAATAATACAAACTAAGTTTTAATATAGTAAGCTAAATTTTTGACATTAACGAAAACGTAAACAATGTCAATTAGAATCGTTTTATGCAGAGCAAATTGATTAAACGAACACGTCAGCTGACGTTTTCACCACTAAAAAGTAAATAACTACTTATTTTAAGGATTTTAACATGTAGTACTTTACACGTTGAACTAATTTAACGATTAATATTGCTTTCAAATTCTTCATACAATATCTAGAATATAAATGGTGTCTGCTTGAAATGGAGTTGCTAAGACGTAATTTTAAAAATGTAATTGAAAACATACTTGAACCATAGAGAACTATGATCACAGTTCAAATCTATTCTTGATTCTAGTTTCGGCTGATTCGCTCTTAAAACGCGACCAATAATAAGCAGGAGAATTGAGAAGTGATCTACACTTAAAACTAGCTTTGCGTGATGCGAGATCGAACACTGCTTGAGACGTGTTCTATAATACGGGCCTTAAACTTATCTAAACTAATATACGAATATTACCGTACGGCCATAATTATTTTACTTTTTAACAAAATTTCGGTTACACCGTGATAAATCTGGGTCACGCAAGAAATCTTGTCTCATAAGTGTCCCATGTTACCAAATGTGACTCAGCCTAAGATTGGGACATGTGTGATTTAAATTTTATCTCAAATGTCTTAGGGAGTCCGTGCACACACATTTAAGTCAGACCTAAATGTGTGCCAAAGAATATAGAACTAACTTAAAGATTTAATTATTAAGACTAAGGTCAGAGAGTTTCGAATGAGTTTGATGGCGCCATTAACTCTGCCAAACCTAAGAGTACTGGCTGGACGCTATTGTCAGATTTATATATAATTGCTTTACAAATAATTAAGTATAGCAGGAAATAAAACTAACAATATTGTTGACAATGTCAAATAAAATTTATATAAAGCTCAGCAAATGACTCGACACCACCTGATGATAAGCAGTAGGGGAGTCCATAAGTGAAGAAAGCTAGTGAAGCATGCGACATATTGCTCTAACCACTCTCACCTTACCGGCCCAAAAAGTGCTATATAGTTTTTAGTGCTTTACTTACATATCACTGCGCTGTTTTTAAGAAATTTGTAGGCAGATTTTAAAGAGATTTGTAGAACAGTAGATAATCATGTTTTTTTTATCTGTTATAAATATTTATGGTGTTTTGCTAAAATAAATATTTGAAGGATTTGACTGATAGGTACGATTTCCCAACATCTGCGACCTAGTTAAGCTCTAATGAGTCAATCAAAATAATTTCAGCTTCTCCTTGCTCAAAGCACTTAAAGCTATACTGGCACCTTGTCCTTGTAAATGCAATTACAGATTTATTTTCGACTGTAACCGCCATATAGCACTGACCCAACATGATAGTAAACACAAATTCCCAAAATGCCCACCAGTGGGATGGTCATGATGTGATGATGATAATGGTTTTGCGTAGTTATCAATATTTGCTAGGATAGACTGGGATTAATTTTATTGTTTTACTTAACTTCGTACATTATTTAATAGTAGCTTTATGTATAAATAACTAAAATGACAGTAAGAAGTACGTAATAATTCCAGTATATTAGAATCAATTGTTATTATTTATAGTTATTTGTTGAAAATCTGTAATTTAAAACAGAATTTTAAAGATTGGCAACTACACCAAAAAGTACTAAAAATATACTTTACATATAATGGAGTTTTAAAACTAACCTAGGAATGGTGAATAATTAGGGTGAAATCAATTACTACCATTAAATTCACTTTAAACCAATTATTAAACTTAAATTTCAACATTTCGATTATCATTGTATAAGACATTTAATATAGAATATAGTTATTTTTAACCAATTTAAAAAAAGGATGAGGTTCCATATTCCACTGTAGGCATTTTATTGTTTTGTTTACCGACTTCTCCGTGAATTATAAACTAATTTCGATAGATTATAAGTCCTAAAATAGCTCACAGTCACCAACTCAGGATTTGATGATGTGAAATCGAGAACAATCTTCAAATTTTATAGGCACATATTTTTTTCTAAAGCCATTCGTGTGTTTTTAATCAACAACAAATAAACAGGCAAGTTGACTGCACTGACAGATACCCATATAACTTGGACCTTAGAGACTTACTACTTAAAGTTATGGAAAAAAGTTTTAAACAAAGCTAAAAACTGATTTCAAAAAACCATATGGGCAAATATATTTTAATTTATGAAGTTATTCAATTTAAAATTATTTTTTGGAGCCGGGGATAAGTTGTTTCCAGAGTTACTAGAAAGTAAGCATTTAGAAAGTAACTTCTAAAATTTAACATTTTTTTTTCTTTTTAGTGTTTTGAATTGAAATAAAAGATTGTTATTCTCTGAAAATAATACTAGACCTCTTACTAATTGTCAATCAATTGATATCTTCATAAGAAGGGAAGAATGTTTTTACATAACAGTTGTTAAAATCTTAATCCTAATTAATATAATTAAAGAATAAGTTAATATCTTATTACCTTAATAATTATCAGTTTGAGTGAAAAACAAAACCCTAATCTTGTTATCTCCAGTAGAATATTACAAGATTATCATTACCGGAAAAAAATAAACGTACCTAGAAGATAAAAAGGCGTTTTAATATCAATATCGTATCCAGCATAATTACAAAATTCACGGAAAATTTATTTCCTTATTACTTTAAAAAAAATTTAAAGCAATGGATATAGATCAACTTAATATGAAGCCCATTGCCACAATCCTGAGTTATACGTATTTAGTATTACGTCATCACCTAGAAGATCTGAAAAGGCTACTGTTGAGGGATATATCTATACTATCTTTACTAATATTATAAAGCCGAAAACTTTCTTTGAATGAGCTAATCTCAGGAACGTTTGATTTCAATTGGATTATTATTTTTATGTTGAATTTGTTGGATATTACGCATATAAAAGTCCGCGCCAGCATATTACCGCGTCTACTTTTTTGGTAATCAAATTTGTTCTAAGCGTGATTAAAATTCTTAACCAAAAAATACTTAAGTGAAATCGTGTAACCCACCCGCCTACGTATGATATGTTGTTATTTTCCAACATCTACATGTAATAAATAAAATAAAAAGACCGATATTAATACGATGAGATATATTTTTAACTGAAAATAGCGGTATTTTTGAGAAAAACATAAAAAATTAAATCTTACAAAGAAGTTCTTAACATTTAAAAGTCACACTTTACTAAAACAAAAGTTCGTAGTATAAGGTATCTTCTGTTTTAAACACAAAAATATCCATTATTGTACAAAAATTAAATACTAAAACAAATTAAACTAGAAAGACACATTCAAAGGTAATCTTAACTCCTTGCAAGAAATATTTTACAGCCACCCAATTATCAACAACAAAACGGTATTTGCGGGGTGACTATTTATATGTACAAAGAGTAAAGCACATACAAGAATTCACAACTAATATATTTAACTGAATATACAAATACATAATTTATAAAATAATACAAATGTACAATACTATCTACCTTAATGATACTTATAACATTCATATGTTACACAATACCCGTGTACCCATGTCCTAAAGGATTAAGCTTAATCTTTGGAACCCAACTAACTCCTTCACGTTGTATACCTACTTACCATTATATATTATTATTGTTTACAAATAATGAACGTTTTATTTCAGTATATTTTTCTTTCTGATATTGATATGTGGATTTCTGACAGACATATTCAAATCAGGCATCAAAGTGCTTACGAGCATGATATAGATACTGTAAATTATGACAGCTATTTTTATTTTACATATTAAACATATATCGATGTCGTTTCTACATATAACTAAAATCCTGAGATGTAATAATCCCAATAAAATTAACTTTCAAATCTTGTTACAGATACATCGTTCACATGTGAGGTGTTAGACGTGAGTACTTCTTATTTCTGTTTATTTTTCATAATTTTGATACGCTTACATTTAGTCGAGGGTAACCCGAGCAAATATGACGCTGAACTGTCGCCTAATTCATGGTGCTGCTATACACACACACACACACACAAACAACACGCACACACACCACACAAACACGCACGCACATACAGAAAACTTTTTGTACACATATTTTACTGAGTGTGTGTCTCTAACGCTGTAGCAATGAATAAAGATTGTTATTAATTTTAGTCTTAATCAACTACTATTAATATTAAACAATGTTAAAACTTATTTATAATCCACGACCGAATAAAAAACATGACGTTCCAACAAAACTAAGCTATTTCAATAATTTTTTTCTGTCGCAGCAAAAACACCTGACGATAATTTTTACTATATGTTGTAAGTACTTTTTAAAATTTTTGATATTTTTATTATTTCTCTACTAACAAACGCTAAGTCCTCGAACCGTATTTGAAGCCTTAAGAATTTCGAGTATAGTCAAAATCAATTGTATCGGTAAACATCCATAAATTTGAGATACGTTTAAATACTCTCCAAAAACTCGTTATAATTCGGTAATTTTGCCCAATACATTTATAGATAAGTAGACACCTGTCAATGGCTTAAAATAACCTCTAAAATTTATTTAATAAAGCAATAATATTCTAACACCGATATGTCTATACGTGGCACAGCACTAATTCCAGTGATCACCAAAGCTTATTTTAATAAAAGTTATTTCTCATCAAATATTTTATTATTATTTAATAATCAAATAATTGTGAAAAAGAAATTTTTCATTCTATAAAATTTTATGTTAAAATTTCATCTTGTAATTTCTAAATGGACTCATTTGATTCAGAACAAATATAGTCGCGTGTTTTTGATGCAATCAAAAACGTGATCCAATAATTACTGGTATCTGGAGCGTTTTATCAAACTTTTGTTGAATTTAAATACAAACACACCTACTTTATTGTTATCGAGACAATAGTTATGGACACTGATTAAACGATAAAATAAATATTCCACTATAATCGTGTCGTAAACATATCAGACAGCAGATAAGATCTATCAAATATAAACTATATAAATAAATACTTTAGTTGCCTGCAGAGTGTTATTTTAAGCAGCATCTTTATAAGAAGATGATAAGACTATTAAGGGCAATAAAGACAATATTTAGTAAAAGAAATATAAGCCATAACCGACTCAAAATTTAAAGTGGCCCCTTTTTTGGGGTTTGAACTCATCACTTTATGTTTTCTGAAAAAGACATTCAGAAGATTAATTCCCATCATCTAGATTAAGGTGTTGGAGGTAAAAAGAGTTACAAGCTTTTTAATGTTATTTGTGTATTAATAGTAGCTTATATACTAAATTTCAGCTTTGTAATTGTATTTTGCAATAACGGTATTGCTTTGTAGACTTCAGGACCTTTTTTATCGCTGTGGGAAATCTCTTCCAGACGCTCCCTTTTACCCGGGGAAGGTAACAGGGGATGTGTGGGGCTCTCAACCACTAAAACCCACAGCGACGCACTACCTAATCGCTTTCTGCCGATGCGCGGGATGACGCCCAAAGACATTTCACCGCTATGTCGGCAGGACGATTTGGCCGTACATTCAGTCCCAGCAGGAGTAAAGACGAGGGGAAAAATGGGAAGCTTGTAAGGGCGACCCCCTCTCAATCTGACTTTGTTCTGGAAGTACCCTAAGAAATCAGTAAGTCAGTGACGAAATGAGAGTTTAATTACAGTCGCAAAGACTGTAATTTTAATTTTTGATATCTACTATTAACAGCATATTCCGAGAATTTCGTTTATTAGGTATAAACCAAACCCAAATTTTTAGGGTTCAAAAAATGACGAACTGATTCGAGAACATAGATCAATAAAGACAAACATCATTAACATGAAGTGTTTTGTTTCAAGAAAGGTCACCTGACCACTTTGAGGAAGCTTCTTTTTCAATTCCGTTTTGTTTCTTGTTTGAATTGAGCCTGAAAGCCTAAGAACTCGATCAAGACATTCACAAGTGTGAAAAAAAAACCCCTTTACCTGGTCAACAATCCCAGTACTAACTAGGATTGACGTTGCTTTTTGCTTAATTTAAAGTGAAATAGATCTATGGCGCAGTATTAAATGATACAATGGAATACAATTATCTGTTACGATAAAAAGATTATCTTTATCGTTCAAGGAAATAAAATAGACATAACAAGGTTTTTAATATATTTTTTAATAAAAAAAAACCTGTTATCGCCAGTTATCTCAACCCCACATTACGGTGCCAAAGTTTATCAAATTATGTTGAAATTAAAATTAACTCGATTTATTGATAAAATTAATTACATACCTGCGCATAACTAAAAAGTTATTTTAACAATATACATGTGCACAAAGATAATTAATAAGGTTACAATAGAATAACAGAGAATTGTACAATGGTACTGCTTACTTCTAAAAGAAATCCCTTCCAACAATCCCACATAAGCGAAAAGTGAACGAATTCTTGAGGAGCGTAACTGAATAGTAACGGATGGTGGTGGAACGTCTGGTGTTTTTAAAATATATTTTCAAAGCAATAAGGTTCAATATAAATACTAATCTTAAAAAATAATCCTCCTAAAAGTTAATTTTGGTTTTATTTGGTACAATAATCTATCTAATGAGTTCATATAAAAATGAAAATACTTTAAGAGCCAAATAAGTCTATTACTTGCACATGTGGTGGCATTCCCTAAAAGTTTTGTGGAGTTGATGCTAAATTATTTCCAGATACAATAGAAAGTGAAGCTTCGACTCCAATAAATACTATTCAATAGATAAATAACTAAATTGTATTATATTTTGAATTTGCCGTTGAAGGATTCCGCTACAAAACGCAGCTACAAAAACGCTGCACTGAAACATTTCAGAAAAAAAGCTGCAAACAAAAACGGTGCATAGCCTTCTAAAAAACATATTTTCAAAATGTGCCTTTTGGTCTTAAATGGTCATAAAAAATAAACTTGAACTTACCCATCCCTTACAGACATACACTGTAAAAAATAAAAAATTATGCATCGTTTTTTTGCGGTATTTTTTATGCAATCTACGACAGCCTAACATCAAAAAACAGAAAGTAAAAAACATACACACCTCAATGTTTGCAAACCTGTCTGATGGCCAGTTCTCAACAACTCTCGATAAGTTCACATAAATTACATTTGATACAAGCATAACGAAGCAAATACAGTGCTCATATTCTTTTAAATAAAACTAGAAAATAATCTATATTCCTTTATAGTTTAGTATATACAATAACCGTAGTTGCAGAAGTAAAACAGAGCAGAACTACAAGATAGTTATAATTAAATGAGAAAGCGCTGCCATTTTCCCAAAGGAACCTCTTCAAAATGGCCTCCGCGGAAGCGGAAGGAACACAAACAGACCTGCGAAGTTTGTCTTGCAATTAATGGCAAGCGTATTTTTTGCACTGGCTCCCATTTACTGCCCTTGCCAGCTATTTTGTTGAGTAGGTTGGAATTTATTATGTTCCTTGTACTTAGCGCCATCTCTCATCAATTCAGCTAATAAATTCCTCACGTTTTCATTTAATCGCCATCTATGTAAAAATTTTATTTATTTCTATAGTATTCTTCGTATGAACATGTTGTTTAAAACATAAAAGAGGCAAATATGTAAACTATTTTAGAATTTCAAAACAGTTTCCATCGTCATTGCCTTAAAGTTTTTAGGTATTACCTAATTTGAAAAATCAACCGCTTCTGTGGTTAAGACGTTGAGGCCACTTACTTCATATTTAGTAGAATCAGAAGGTTTCTACTTGGCTCGTTTGTGGTAAAGGTTTTACTACATCAGCCTGAATAACTTCCATCTTATTTAAGCCTGCAACCATAACAGTGTGACGGTAATAACAATATTGTATTCTGAAAGTTGGGAGTATAACCAGTTCCTCTGTGATTGAGTGATGCGGATATTGTTCACATTCATCTTCCCTTATTACTCTTAACCAGCGTAAAGGCACCATACAGAACAACCAAGCGACACCACTACCACTACAACGGGGAACTATGTGAGATTGTACATCAAGATCCTCACTTGTTACAAAAAGCCCATAAGATATTTAGTACCTTTTCCTCTCACTTTGGAGAGAACGAATGAACTATAAACGCTGTGAAAAGCCCCAGAACTTGTTCGGAGCCGAAAATATATAAAGGGAGAGCAGCTTTCCGCTCGCGTCGCGTCTCCTAAATCCTAAATCCTTTTTGGTAGTACCTACTTTCAGTGAGAAGTTATTACCACAATTCCCCTTTCTCCATAAAAGACATCAGGGGTTTACGACATAAAACACCTACCTGAAGTAGATGTAATGAATGAGTAACAAATTTTCGCTTAAGTTATAAGCTGTTAGATTAAAAATAGTGATCCTAATTCATGGCGATATTTGCTTTTTTTAATTTTAATTTTTATTAAGCTCAGCAAATTTATCGTCGACCATCTGATGATAAGCAGTAGAGGAGTCCATAGTGTGGAGATAGCTAGTGCAAGCGTGCGACATACTGCCCTAGCCACCCTCACCTTGCCGAAAACAAAAACATAATCGAAACTAATAAAAAATCTAAAATAATATTTCATAATTGAAACTCCTGCGATATTTTCTGTTCGTGAAGAAAAGTCAATGTTAACATCTAACTAATGATCTAACGGAACTTATCTCGTAATTGTACCTAGCCAAGAACTTCCAAGCTTAAGTGAAAAACTTTATATCGTAATATGAAAAAGAAACGTTTTGTTCTCAGCACAATTAGCCTGGACTCTGCTTTTCCGAACTTCGATCATTAACTTGCTAGTGACGACTTACATATTCGATATAAAACACTCGATATGTAACACTTAGATTATGGTATTCTTATTTTCTAGATTATAATACTTTATCAAAGGTTATTATTGCTAGAAGATCTATTTGACAATAAGAATCCACGTATTTAACACATTTAAATGCTATCAGTACTTTTTGGCAGAGAAACAGGTAAATTGAACTCTAAATCATTATTCCAATAGAAAAACTTATTACAAAGCCGTGAACAAAAACTCAGTGTTATGTCCATGTAAGGTTAACCTTGTTAAGGCCGTCAGTATAAGATTTTTCACGTGACATCACAACTTTATATGAGCAAGGTGTAAGTACCTGTGTACTACATAATAAAAATATCGCGTTTGTATCATTGCTCTTATAAAAAGGCTGTCAGTTTTACTCAAAGTCCATAGCAGCTGGCATCGTCGTCCAAAGAGTCCGTAACATACGATCGATGCTTTTTTTATTTATTTTCATTGGAAAACGTTGAACTGAAGCATGAGTTCAACGTTCATTATGAAATTTTCAATTGTAAAATTAAAAAATGGAAACTATTCAGGACCGTTTGAATACAGATTGGGACAAATATTTGTACTAAACACGAATATTTGTATCTAGTATCTATAACTGAAGCTAAGCAGAATGATCAGCAGAATGATACGTAATTTGAGCTTGAAAATATCAGAGAAGGAATATTATTAAAAGAAGCATTGTGAAGTCACAATCCGAATGTCAAATATATCCACTAGCCATTAACGGATTCATGCTCGAAAAATAGTTACTGCACCAACTCTGCGGGAGCTTTGCGGCCATTTTGTTTATCGCAAAAATAATTGCAAAACACTTTGCAGCCTACTCGATGAACACCTTACGGTCAAGTAGGCCTTAAGCAAGTACTTGTTCCTGATGGTAAATATCCTTGCCTATAGATGCTGATTATCCCCAGGTGACTCACAAGTTACCATATAACTGGTTTAAAAATTCGGTTTTCAGTGAAAGATATTGCAAAATTAAAATTAACTACTTTATCACATTAATGATACTGTCTAAATATGATATGGTTCGTCTAATTTTAGAATTAGTTCGACTAACAGTAGTTTACAACACTGACTTAAAATGTGACATAAAAAGTTCAAACAGATTCACATTTAATATATTACAATTTCGACGTCATGTAACTTCAAAGGTTTCTCTCGAGAAAGTGAAGTGTCCGTCGGGCTCAAGGTACTCATTTGTGTAAGAAGTTGAACCTTTAAAAGAGTATTTAAATAACTCTTTTTATACAAACACAGAAATAAAACATACGGATTGAAGAGCAGAACTAACAGACCCTTCTCATAGACAGTGGCTTAATTACCAACTACCAATTTCCTGTAGAAAACTTTGGTTCACAAAACAACACACGAAAACAAATCAGGGCAGATATATACGATTAGAGAACAAATTACATTGAAAGGGATAAAGGCAGTATGTATTTCCGTTCAACCTTTTGATGTTAATATCTAAACAAATTTTTATATTCTAGAGATAGGCCTACCTCTATGCTTTTAGTAAGCCTAGGCCTAGGTAACAATGACATTTATAATTAAGTAAGATTCACAAAATCTTAAGGTGTGTTTGAAGGGTTGCTTGAATAAGGGCTAATTGCCCTAATTAAGGGTAGGATCGAACCCCTCGATGGGGATGTGTATGAGTTGATGATGTTATTGTTGATGATGATAATGAAGATTCACAACATTTGTGAGTCTTATTTATGCAGTTATATTGTACTACTGAGTTGTAAAATGTAACAATTATTTATCTTAGTAAAATAAACAAAATTTTGAACAAAAAAATGTATTCCATTCAATTTATCAAACAGGTAATATTCACATTGATAAACATTTGGCTTCTTATTTAGTAGACCAATTAGATTAGTAGTTTACATCTTAATATTACCAAGACATACATGTAAAACTACATAGAAATGTCAAAATAAATAAATAATTTCTATTAGAAATTGCGCTAGCATTCCATTACTTCTTCCATTAATTAATTCTTAATAATATTAGAGTACTTCACAGGGGATTTCTGACCATTTCTTCTGTCTTCTTCGCAACAAATTGAGCTTATCTCCCAATGTCAAAATATTCCTCCAATCACAATATATTCCTATTGAAAATTCAAAAATCAATAGTTCAACCCTCTCTATAAGAAGGCGGTGCATATAATTCTTCACGTATATTCATTGTTTCCCAATATGAAGGCGGAGCATCTCTAACTAGAAAATTGTTTACACTCTTTTCTTCTATCTCAATTGGTACTTTTAAAACAGCGTTTCTATAGAACGCAGGTAATATGGCAGTGATTTCCACAAAATATTTTCTGTATACTGATTTGGAATTTCTCACAGTAAATGCGTTAGATGGAACATCCAACAGAAGTTTCATCACATCTTTATCTCCTCTATTTACTAGAGAAGGTTTGAACTGTGACGTTTGAATAATATCACTTACTCCTTCATATACATTTCCTGCTTTAATATTGAGCATCTCTACAAGTTTCACATCCACATCCTTTATATTGAAGTTTGTATCGTTTTCCAATTCAATTTTCATTTGGACTGTTCCTCCAGATTCTATGACATAATTTTCCACAGTCGCTTTAATGGTGACAACATCATTCCTTTTAGAAAATATCTTAGCAAGCTTCCTTTCCTCTTTATGAGTAGTTGGTACCGAAGGTAGCATTGAAGAAATATTTGAAATCACAAGTATATTCTTTTTGAAGCTCCTAGAATTTTTCAGGAAGCCGCACTTTTCAAATTTAATGTCAATATAGTAATAAATATTGTAGTCTACGTTGTAACCTCCTCTATTTTTCTTATGAGTTAATGAAGGTGGTATATTAAAAGGTAGCATCATAGAAAATTCTGTTTCGTAAATACCAGCTGCAACTGATATTCCCTTCTCGTCTTCATGGACAACATTATTGATATCCACGTGGTACCGATTGTTGTTACCAACACGATTTTGACCATCCTCGTCTAAGAATAGTTTTTCTTTACCCTTAAGAGAAATGGTAATTTTTCGAAAAATAGTTTCTTCGTCCAGTGAATACTTAATAACACCCGACACTATACTGCCAGGTACAAAGACTATCTCAGGATCTTGATGCAAATTTATTTCACATGAGATACCCATTTTCTTTAAGTGATTGTGATTTCGAAGAATTAAAATTTGGTTAAGAAATAAATATATGTGTATCAACACCTTGTAGTGTCAACAGTCTAATGGCTTAGACTATTGTTCCCCAATATATATACATGATTTTGTTTGTTTATATCAGAAGTGTTATCTTATCACGGATAAAACATTGTTGCGAAAGTTACTATGAATCGTACATTTGTTTATGACATTATTTCTTTATCTTATCTATAAATTGGTTTCAATCAACAGGTCGAAAGCATATTTAATATTGAATGACCCCAATTTGAGTTCCAAGTTTTTTAATATTAATTTTGTAATTTTTTATTTATTTCTGTAATATTTAGATTATAGATATTTCTTTCTTTCACTAGCTATCTTCACATATGGACTCCTCTACTGCTTATCATCAGGTGGTGTCCATTCATTTGCTGAGCTTATTATAAAAAAATAGATTTTCATTCAAAAACAATTCAGATACAATAGGTTTCTAGGTATTTAGGTATCGGAGAGTAATCCACAAGATAACACTACTGTTTATTTCTATAAGCGTCTCGCCTGTATAGGCTTGACCATCAAATATGAATATCTTTTTTAAATTCTTACCCTTGTTAATGAAATTAATAAATATATTTTTTTATTCATTTATTTATGTAAATAGTTATTGACATAAAGTAATAGATTACAAAAGTATTTCTAACGAAATTTCCACCAGCAGATTTTTCCTTAATAAATAAAATTAAAAGTACTTAGAAGAACTGCGACAGGAATATATGAATTAAATAGTAGACGCAGTATGTATATAATTTACATAATGGTTCAGTTATGAGTGAATGACTACGTTAAATACTTTTCCAGCGGAATTTTTCTTTTAGACTCAACGCTAGGAATAAAAACTAATTTACTATCCAAACTTCACAAGACAAGTCACTCTTTCTTGGGGAAATCGTCACTGAACTGAGTACTATCAAACGTAACCAAACTTTTTTTACACACATAGTTTATATTAAACAAAATTTTATTAAAAAAGGCTACTATGAAGTTTGTCAATATGTTGACAAGTTGTTTTTTTACATATCTTAGATAGACTTTTATTTAGTGAATTTTAAATATGGTCCAAAATTAAAAAAATATTTTGGCTTTGACTTTATTCAAATATAAAAGAATATCTTAGTTAAGGAAACTTATATTATGATAATACAAAGAACTTAAGACGAGTAATATTACATAATGCTTTGTAAAACAATATCATTTATTTTATTTAAAGAAAAAACAGTGGAATATTGTTATTAAAAATAACTAGGTACCAGAATCTTACTTATAACAATGCTAAAATGTTGAATGAGTTACGATTAAATAAGTCAATATTATTTAATCCTTTATATGTAATTTATTAATAAAATCATCTATAAATTTTCCGTCTTTATCATCCAAGACAAAATCATCCAAGGTTGGATCTACTTGCACTGGAACTTTCAAAATTAAATTCCTTCGAAGACAAGGCAATACAACAATAAAATAAACATAGTAATTTCGACTTACTATCTCAGAAAAATTAACACAGCTCGCAGTAATCGGGATACTTGTGACAACTTCGTTATTGTAATTAGTTCGTCTTCTGATTCGACCACTTCTTTGAAGAATAATAACGTCCTTACCTGGTATTTTTCTACGAATTTTCAATGACTTATTAAATTTATACACTTCCAACAACTTCACTCTGATCGTGACTATGTTCAGATTACTCTCATTGGTCAATTCGTAAGCAAGTTTAATTTCATCTCCTGGCTTGATCACAGACTTATCGATTTGCGCTTTTAAATTGATAAGTTTCTCCTTAAAACCAATCATAGAAATCAATTTCTTTTGAGCGCCATATATGATTGGGTTACAACGCATTCCAACTGTTGCATCTGCACCAGAAATAATGAAAATTTCCTTTTTAACTTTTACGGTCTCACCTAAAAGACCATTTCTTATAAATTTCACTACAATAAAATGGTTTATACGACATTTGATTCTATATCTTATATTATTTCGGTAGAAGATAAATGATGGGGGTATAGCGTTAGGAATGTCGATTGCAAAATTATATTTATATAAACCTTGTGGTATCGTAGTGCCTTCTACTGAATTTAGTGCAGTATCTTTAATATTTTCATAGATTTCATAACCATATTTATCACGGTTTGTTCGGCTCCATTTGTCATATATATGCAATTTTCCCCGCCCTTTCAATGATATTACGATTTCATTTAATGTTTTATCTTTTTGGAAATTATATTTTATAGCACCGTTAAGAGTTTGCCCTGTGAGGAAGATATTGTTATTGTTATTATTGCCAAAAATTTCAATTTCAATTGCCTTATCTATGGCGTTTATTGGCACTACCATTCTGTACGAATACAATCTAAACTATAAATTCATAAAATTAGTTTGCTAATTAGTAAACTTGATAAGTAAATTTATAATTTTCACATTTAATTTATTAAAATACAGAGCATTGTAATTGAGTAAAAATTGATAAAACACATATAAGCCATCAGTATAATAGGTACCTATACTGTACTGGGTATAACGAATGATCCAACTTAAAAATTTAATTTGATAACTAAATACGTACATGAATTTTTGAAGTTTAGCAATTTCTCCAGTTACGCCTGTAACTGGAGAACACCAAATTAAGATTTTTATATATAAGAGCTTATATATTTACATGGATGTTTTTAATAAGAACCTCATAAATATTAATATCAGAAATGAGGAATATATATATGCGTAACATATACGTATACATGCAAATTTTGTAAAACTAAAAAAAATGTTATGCTTAATGTGGATAAACAAATAGTATAACAAGCAAATTGTTTTTGAAATTTCTACCCACATAATTTTGGATAATATGAAAGAAATGTACTTTGCAGGGTTTATTTAACAAACAATATTTCATTTAATTAAATAGAAGGGAAATCCTAAATTTTTACTTTATTCAACATCACTATTGTCTAGTTTTGAGCCTTAAGCCTTATTTTTAAACATTATATATTTGTGTCTCATTAGCATTTTTAATTAAATATTAACCAAATCAACATCTATTTCAGTTAAATAATATCTTAGTCAAATATTTTGAAACAAAAATTTGTTTGTAAACTTTGCTTAGTTTATGAAAAATAAAGGGATTCTTGTTATAAATAAAAGTCATTGTAAATATAAAGATTTTTTCTTTACTATTAATATTATAAGGCTTGTCTCATATAAATATCGGAATTAAATTTCATAATTATTTGTATACTGGGTATTTATTGTGATCACCAAATAAATATAATGAAAATCGTAAATAATCAAAATAAATTAAATTTAAATATGAACTGATGTATTAGCACGTACTGTGGTTCGTACTAGATTCTTATCGTACAAACAAATGTAAAGAAATTACTTATTACCAGTGGTTATAAACCCAGTACACAAAGAAAATTGTATTGTAACAATTGAAGTCTACAGCCAAATTATAAAATTAAAACTTAATGTTGCTATTCATTTAAAGTATAAAAGTCATCGAAATAAATCGTACTTATATTTTTTTACATTTATATTCCTTTTTAAAATTAATCGTTTATGTTTTTAGTAATAGTTTTAATTTCACATGGTCGAAACTTCTAAGAAACACAGTGTAACTATCTTATTTATTGTCCTATGATAAAATTTCTAACCTAATGGTAGTATGTTATAAAATTGGTATGGTATCCCTAAATTGAAAAAATGGAACTAAATGGTTGCTATGTTAGCGTCAGAACCAGTACTATACTGGTGTAATAATTTTATTATAATAGCATTTAATCCTACTTAATTCCAATACTGACGTCGAGTTGGGCTTCTTTGTCCCTCCGACGTATATTTTCGTGAAATAATTGCTGTTTATAAGTGAGATAGAGACCCATTGAACTTGTCAATAATACTACTACTTTTATTATAATGAAATTATCAATGTATCATATATGTATAAATTTGAATGTAATTTTGGGAATAAATTCAAGTGTTTTATTTTCATATTAGAAATTAAATATTTATTCTGGTTTTCGCTCTACACTATTTCTGTCAGTATTAATGTCACCTTACTAATTATCGTAAGCGGCATTATTTCTACTATTAGTGCATCACTAATCTATTATTTGACAGTTGTACATACTTGAAGGTTGGTATTATTAAATAACAACCTTCAATATGTACAACAATCTTTATTATGTTGTCATAACAGTGCAATTGTTAGCCTTTGAATGATTGTTCGGCAGTTTCGTATCTTAAAACGGAGTGTTTATATACTCAATGCTAATTACTACTAATTATTTATTGCTAATATACTAATATTTTATTTAAAAATAATGTATAATCACACTTATGATTGTGGAGTCTACCCACTAGCGCCACCGTATAATAAATGTACTAATGCATGGATTAAAAAACCCAATTTGCCAACAAACTTGAACACATTTAAAAAAATTAAATAATCACACTCGTTATTATTGCGAAAATTTGTCACTATTGACAAAACAAATTCTCTTTTTAAATGCACTACAGAACGCATTTATCAATATATGTCTTATATAAACTGAAATCAGTACAAACCAAAGGGCGTGTTAGTGGGTAGACTACGTGCTCTTAAATGAAATAACAGACGCACACTTCAGTAATCTATGCCCATAGATTACTGAAATGTGCGTCTGCACATGCTGAAATGGTTTATTCCGATCTTCCACCCTGCTCTATCCCCTTATAGGCACAAAGAGGAATACAATCTTTGATCTCTCACCCTGTTAACAGTAAGAGGACAGTTTCGAACTCTTTCACGTTCTGTCTTCATACCAGTAACATGGGGACAAATCCAACTTTTATTTAAACTGTTCATCCCCATTTCTTTTTAATATTTTTTTCAGTTATGCTACACCTTAAAAGTAATGATATAAGTATAGTAGACTGTTTGCAAGAGTTTGTTAGGTGAAAAGGTTAATAAAATAATTTATAATAATGAATAATTTATTTCTTTCCACAAAGTATTGCAATACTTTCATATAAGGTTAAGTTAAATATCAAACTTTGTGGAAGACTGATGCCTAAACTAGACATTTTCATGCTTGTAAATCATGCCTCTCTTGGGCATCTCTTCATCTCTAGGCACATATATGAGCTTAGATCAATGCTAATTGTACTTTAACAATGTACTACTATAGTAGAACAAAGAATATCATTAACATAATAATACTTATAAAAGTTATGTGTGTGCGCGTGCGCGTGTGTGTGTATGACTTTCTCTTTTATAACTTTTAAACCCTTGCATTAGTATGTAGGCACTTATGTATTTACAATCGTATACATATATAATTCGACTATTTAAAAATTACTAATTAATATGAAGTAGTTCTTTAGTGTCATTATATGATAGCGAAAGTCATCTTAAGAGATCTTGATATCTTAAGAGAAGTTATAATTATACTTATGAAACAAATTATAGTTTGAATTTATCCTGTGCAGAATATTCAGTCATAGCCTCCCAGTAGGATGGGGGAGGATCCTTAGATACACCAGCATAATCCAAAAAACCTCCTGTCTCTCCTGGGTCTTCAAAATTTCCTATTGAAGGACAAAATGTATGTGGGACATCTTGAAGATATTGTAACGAGTTTTCAAAATTAGTGTAACCAACTTGTATTGGTACTCTAAGAAGAACATCGAAATATGGCGCAGGAAGTTCTACTTTTATAAGAACGAAATAATCTCGTGATGCAAGTTTGGAATATACAGCGGAAAGTAGTCCAATTGGAACATCAATTTCAAAAGGCAATGTTCCGGTTTCACCACTTTTAATCGATGAAGATTTTATAACTGTACCATTTATTTTATTACCGAATTCCACATTTGATCTGTTATGTAAATAGAATGTATATATCTCAAGCAATCTTGCTTTTACTCTGTTGATCATTACATTGGTATCGTTTTCAATCTCACAGTTCACCTGAACATTGTCCCCTGGTTTGATAATAGAATTCGTAATAATTGCTTTCAAACCAATAATACTGTCTTTTCTCTTAAATGGTTGAAAAAGCTTTTTTCTTTCACCGTACATGATTGGCTGCATAGGTAATAGTGGTATTATTGATTCGGATTTCACAATGATTTCTTTCTTGAATCTCTTATCAAAGTGAAACATACCTGTGTTTTCAAATTTGATGCGGATATAATACACCACTCTGCATGTAACGTCGAAACTGCCCTGAGATTTTTCATAGTTTAAGCTGGAAGAGATATAATAAGGCAGTTCAAACGTAAACGCATTATGATACTCTCCAATTGCAATATTTTTACTTTCCTTTAGATCTTGAACAATGCTTTCAACGTTGACATAATCCTCAGTGTTATGATAAGTAAATGTACGTGTGTCTTTCCCTGACCCTGTTGTTTCTCTTACACTTAATCTTCCTATACCTTTCAAAGAAATGACTATTCTTTTGAATGTATATTCTGTGTCTAAACAATATCGTATAACACCAGATACTGTATTTCCAGGCACAAAATGGCCTGTAATAGGCGGATTAATACCAATATTACAGAATATTCCCATAATACGCACGGCACTTAAATTTATGAATAAAAAACATGCGAGAACACCCAAACAAAAACAAGTCACTTTTCCTCAATTAAGAACTTAAATGTCATACAATATCATATCGTTCGATAAATATTTATCACATTTGCAAATACCTTATCTGTATCAACAAATGATACTTTGGGATTCTAGTACAAAAATAACTTAACGTTTTAACAGTGTTTAGAGATGACTCATTAAATACAAAAATTTGAAGCACCTGTTGGGTACATCAATACCTACTTGTTTCTCACTGTCATGTCTCTGCGTGACTTACCCTCGTTTCTATAAAATGTGTATGATTAATAGTATGTCAGCTCTTATCTCGTTACTATAAACCAAGTATACATCTTATCTATTGATATTATTTATAATTAAATTTAAATAAATATCATAAAATTACTACAGATCTGGAATTTTTTACCAGTTAATTACCTATTTCCTTTCTTTCTAATTTTTCAAGAAAAAAGCTGGTAAAAATCAAATGGGATTATAAGTTACTTAAATGAAATTAGTCCCATATTCAAAAGATTTCGTAAAAGAAAACACGTGTTTGTTTATTAAAGTCAGGTTTCTACTGCAACAATTAACGATAAAATAGGATTTTTCATTTTCTATGACATTTTTCAAAACATTCGTTCATTGCTTCCTTATAAGTTGGAGGCGAATCATTTGGTATTGCCTCGAATTTTTCCAATGAATTAAAACCAATTTGTACAGGAATATCAAGAATTATGTCATCATGAGGTATAGGAAGTTTTACAGTTATAACGACAGCATAATCTCGTTCTACAATTTTTGAATGATCTAAACTATTTAAACAAGGTAGAATATCGATTTTAAGTGGTATACTTAAAGCATCGCTACCTTTGATTGGTGATGTTCTTGATATCGTATATTCGATATCTTCATATCTTTTTAACACTGATTCTTTTTTAGAGTTTTTGTAAAAACTATACACTTCAACTAGTTTCGTTTCTATAGCTTTCACAGTTTTATTAGAATCATTAATGAGTTCTAAGCGTACTTCGATTTTGCTTTTTGGCTCAACAACCGATTTTTTTATACAGGCTTTCAAGTTCACCATATTATCTTTCTTTCCGAATAGTTGAAATAACTTTTTTCTTTCACCATAGTAGAGTGGCTCAATTGTATATTTAGGTTTAATAGGTGACGCAACTTTCACTTCACATTCAAATGTTTTATTGAACTTGAATAAACTTGTGAACTCAAACTTAATACTTATACAGTACGATATATTACATTTGATCTCGTAAGTCAAATCTTTTTTTTTATAGTTTAATGACGACGGAACATTTTCTGGTAATCTAAAATTGAACAATGTTTCATATGCTCCCACGGGAAACACCTTCCCATGTTTATCAAAAAGTACAACACTATCAGTATTCACATAATCTTCTTCGTTAGTATCGTATGATTTGCTTTCATCGTCACCAGATCCTTTTGTTTCTATTACGTCTAATCGCCCGTGTCCCACGAAAGATACACATATTCTTTTTACACTCGTTTCTTCATCAAATGCGTATTTTATAGATCCATACACAGCACTTCCTGGTGTAAAAACGTTGTTTGGAGGTTGGGTAACAGAAATTTTGCAGAAAATTCCCATGTTTTCTTTTGAACAACGGTATTCAATTTTGTTGTTAAGTTGATGATACTCTATTAAACACTGCTGGGTTACTTGTATTTTATAGGTAATATTAGAAGTGGGTGATTAAGAATTTATTAGTCATACTAACAAGATAACTGAAAAGTTTTCCTGGAGTATATCTGCAACTGGATATAATGCAAGTTTAAGTGGACATAAAACAAAGTCTTGTATTTGATATAATTAAGAAACACAAAATCACATCATTTTACATAAAAAAATAATTTTCTTAACATATTCAATGAAACTGTTAATTTTTACCAAAACTACTTGTAAAACACTTGTACTATGTATCACACCCAAAACAAAATACACAGATAAAAGTCCCGAGAGCATACGTCATCATAATAACACCGATAACAAAACGTTCAGAAATTGATAACTCATTCTGTCAACCTTTCAAAAAGCATTACCTTGGTTTTAAGAAAAAAGTATTAAAAATATTTTTTAATAAGAATATGACACTACGCGAATAACATTATCGAAAAAGATTGTTTTTTTTTATTTTCACTGAAAATTTTAGTTTCTTTTTTGATATTAAATGTTATGCTACAGAAAATCGAATCGTAACGAATTCAGTAAAATGCAACTGAATTTAAACTCTCTGTTTGATGGTTTTATTGCCTAAAATGTTTACCTTATGACATTATTTACATAGCTTCCTATTGAACTCAAAATAGTTAGTCACATGTTACAAGATGTCAAAATAATTTACTCTAATTTCCCCATAATATTAAACGTATATGATAATAGCAAAGTAAATGTGATATAATGGTAATATTAGAGTAAATTTCATTGATATTTTACAACTTGTGATTGACTTTCATAAATAAATTTATTACATTTCTGAACGAATTTTGGCATTTAAAACTTGTAGGCCACTATTTTACTACCAGCTTAGCAAAAGTTCTCGCTAACTCGTGTTTACGTAAAAATAATGGCTTTATGGTTGGTAATCTTTTGTGATTTCATAGTTTTTGATGTGAATCATCTTCAGCGGCGGGTCAGACCATCTGTTGGGAAGGAAAGCGTTGCCACGGCTTGGATCTGCGTACGACACACAGATCAGTGTGCTTTTATAGATATGTATGAAATGCTTATTTATTTTGTGTCGAAAACTATCCTTTTATGCATATTACCTGTACAAAATATTTCGATGTGTCACCTCTGCCGGGATTCCCCCGACGGTTATTTTTTTTTCTACTTGATACTACCTCCTACCTACTACAGACAGATGATCCTATTTGAAGAATATTATGAATCCTATATGAAATTTTACGTATTTGGTAGTTTACCTTGTTACAGTCAAGTTTACCGTCGTAAACTTCTCCCTTATTTTCTAACTACAAGTGATAACAATCACTTTTAAACTTACAATTTGACATTTAATGTTGTTTCAACCGTTTCAATAAGCAACGGTTTTTACTATGGGTAAATTAATTAATTACGACGGATATAGCGTTCGTTTGCTATAATTATTACTAAATGTAATATTTTAATCTTTTCTACTTATTTGAATAGAACCTCGCCTCTGTCTAACTTCACGAAGATCAACGAGAATTCAATGAATTCAAAATATTTGTTATTTTTTTTATTTCATACGCAGAGTGTAGTGCAGCATGCGACATACTGCCTTAGCCACCTCAAAAGTTCCTTTTCTTACCTCTTTTCAAGGAACCTATTTATGGATCATTAACAAGGTTTAAATTAAATATGTTTTTTTAAGAAAGTTAATTTGGTTGCCTCATTTTTGGAAAACAATACTCACGCTATGCAGAAATTCACTGAAGTGAAGTTAGTTTGATGTTTCATGTATATGACGACACATATTTCTGGTACGTCTTACCGTCTTTGGTTTAGAACAGAGTATAAGCGCTGGTTACCTAATCAATTGAACCAATAAGACGGTTTTAAGGGTATCGAGGCGTTACGATCTCATTTGCGTTTTGCTGAGAAATGCTTGTATGAAAACTAGTATTTGAGTACTGACGACAAACACGATCGAAACGGTTTAATTTGATTGAATTCCCCATCCTACTGACTGCAATACCGTGTTGTCCTATGTTTAATTCATAGTTACTAATTTAATTTAATTGTGAATTGTCTTAAATACAAATTTATAATTTTTAAATTGTCATTATCATAATTATGGCGAGAACTGAGAAGCCACTTTTCAGAGGTACTATCCCTAGTATGAGTTACTATTATTAATACGTCTCAATTGTGGGAGCGACTGCATTGCCTCTATTCTGAAGTATTGAAATCGATTTATTATATACGCGATTATTAGCTGAATGCACGATCGCAAACGTCTCGATACGATTGATAATCGTAAAGATAGCTTTTGCAGAATACGGCATATACTGCCTTAGTCACCTCAAATACCTATAAACCTATGGTAAATACTTACCATTTTATTATGTGTTCGCAAGAAAGAAGTTTTTATAATAACCATTTTAGTTTAATCATTATGAGTTATCATTATTAACTAAATAAACTAATTTTACTAATGATATAACTAAGAAGTTGAAAGGTCGCAGGTTTTAGTTAAAATTTCATTTATTTCTTGATTTTAACTGAATTTGTAGTTCGATTTCATAAGAAAATCCAATCTAGAACAATAAGATGCTCTTCAAAACCATCTCATACGGTTTTTTGGTCATTTTACACATCGTTAAGTAATAAAATGAGAACATCATCAATGTAGTCGAAGTCAATTAAATACGTTGTCAAGGATAACTCAAAAACTACTCGCTAGTTTTCGGTCAAATTTGAATAAGACCATATGACAATTACCGGCTTTCTAATATAAAAATAATCATCAAAATCATCACACCCAGTAAGAAGGTTATGAGCTAAAACAAAAAAATACAGCGTAATTGAGAATCATTATAATTTTTTTTCACTTATTGAAAATTTATCTTAAATGCGAATTTCGCCTATCATTCTCCCTTAATTAAATTTAAGGTTTTCTTTTCCTGTAAGTTATTTCTTTAATAAGTAAATATTCCTGCAACTTTTTTATTACCATTCAAAAACAGATAGTGTAAATACGTACTGAGAATTCAATGTTTTATTGACATTGCGGCCATTGTTACACTTTACTCGCTGTCTTTCAAAGTCATAAATTCTTCTCGTAATTTACCGAAAGATTTTGAGTTGAAAGGAACGATCCATGCTATTATCGTCTTGAGTGGTTTGATTTTCTAAAATATACAGGCCGTTACAAAAGCTTTTAATTTATATCAAATTAGGTTTTTACAAGAAATATCACCAGCTTACAAACAATTTGAACTAAGTTGTGAATAACGTCTGTAATTTAAATTCTTAAACTTATTATTGAGAAGATATGTACATGCAATATTTTTACATATATTGTTGCTACTCGTATAACCTATTGATGTATTATGACTATGAACCCATATCATTATATAGATAATTATGATGTATATTCTCCAAATATATAAGATCCTTAATCCTTAAGAGGTCGCGCGGGGTCCAAATGGTCCATATCAAACTTTAAACAGTGGTAATTTCTAAACTTGCATACCTACGAACTTCAAATTTTTTTAATGTTCCCCTACACTTATAACTAAAACATTCAAGAAAGAAAAATGGACGCTCAACGATTAGAAGAAAATTTAGAAAAAGAAAATGATTCGAGTTTTTATTTTCGCGCGACCTCTAAAGGGTTAAATGTATACAGTATTGCCATAAACTATACAAATTTTTACATACCAATAACTGTTTCATGTTATTCGTATGCATTTGTTGATGTTGCATTTGACTTCCATTCACATATGTTATCAAATGATTATATTAACAAATTTAAGTGTACTAAACCGTATGAAAGCGGCAATAAAACTTGTTTAAATTTCTTGACAACATAACCATAATTATAAAACTTACTTTACTTATAGGTAATATATCTGAGAAGTCAAACAGAAAGGAAAACATTATATAATATCTGTTTTCAATATGGACAGTAAATTTATTACTATTTTTTTACAATTAACCAAATTGTTATTATCTTTTAAATCAAAAGATATTCCAGTCATTGTCTTCATAATCTTATTGAACTAAGGTTAATAATTTTCTTCGAGAAAATGCACTGTTTAACTTTTATTTAATTAACTTACTTACATAAAACTTAAGATGCTCCAACTCACAAAATTGAACTTCCAAAATTATTAAAATGGAATATCATTTATAGTAAATCTGAAAAAAAAATTTAATTCATCTCAAAAGAAGTACCTGGTCTTTGTTCTTTAGAATTTATATAACATTTTTGTCTGTCTGCAAATATGCAGACTGAATGATGAAATTATTGTCTTTATTTATATATTTTAGCTTAGTTACGGAATAGGACCTTGAATAGGCTCATCAAATTTTATTCGTATGTTCTGAGTATTAAGCGTCGTTTTACATTGTGGTTGTAATCGAGATTAACAATAAAAAATGGCTTAAATTGTTTTATATTTCAATTATACAGAGTTGGGAAGTGAAGTTTGACTTGAAGAAACGTTTTATAGTTTAAGCAAAGGTACATTTGACTAGTTTACATTAATCGAAGGACTTTGGCTTTTTACAATCTACACTTAAAAATAAATTTAATTTTACTTATCATATAACTAGATACATTGAACAATCATTGTAACCACTTCATATATTGAGGTATATAGACGATGACAAGTGTACTAGCATGAACTGTGACAGCTATCAGTGTATTCACTCAGCATGGTACAATGACTAGTTGTTATAAAATAATAATTTAAAACATACATCTGCAGAAAGCTGCACTCTTTACACATTTAAATATTGTGAATGTATTTGTGTACGAGAATGGTCTGTGTGTGCTTGTGAGTAATAACTCTAGCTGGGGAGTAATATGTTTTATAATTACAAAACAAATTTCGAGAATTACATCTTAAGCTATTTGGTGAAAAACTAAAGTACAATTTAGTTTTTATAATCGCTGTAGAATTTTTATTTACTCTTATGAAATGTCAGGGAGCCGATATTATTAGCTTTGTTTCCAATAAATAGAAAATGAGGGCAACAAAAATTTTTTAACAATTGATTACACAAGTATTTACACTTTTAAAACTTATAAAATGAATGGGGGTAAGTCAATTATATTTAAAATCTTAGCGTGCACTCAAATATTTGTAATACGTAACGATGTAATAAATCATCAAGTAAATAAATATTTATACAGACAAGACCATTCACTACTGATTACGCAGTACATAAAATGCCTAGTTACAATTAAGTGTAAACCTCGATTCACTCTCGACTTTAAGTTCTAATAATATAAAATTAAATGCATTTGGAATAAACAATTCTTAATCTTTCAGAGGTAATAAAAATCGCATGTAATAAAAAAAGATTAATTGTGTTTAGGGACGATTTTTTAATCCTAAATAAAGTTAACGTTTCATAAAAATATATTCTCGTGATATATGTTATGGAATGCAATATTTGCCAACAACACCTAATGATAAATGGGTATTTGTACTTTTTTACAGCAAGCAATATTTCAACTTAAATAATCACGACATTAAAGTACTGAATATTATATATTAATATAATTTGTCATTTACGCATTAAAATAAATTGGGAAATTATTTATTTTTTGATAGATTAATTATTAACACTTTCGTAATATAGTACAAATAATAGTAGAAAGATATTAAAATTAAATGTATATTTACATAAAAAAATATTTTTCGTAAAACGTAAAAAAATTATCAGGATTTTTCATCATCAGATTCATTATCGTCATCTTCCTCTCCCTGACCTTCTTGCTTTTTATCTTCAGCCATAACCTCCCAATAAGAAGGTGGTGGATCATCGGAATACTCAGAACTTGGTTCCGTCTTATCACCAATCTGAATGGGAACTTCCAAGACAGCGTTTGTGTGGGGGAATGGAATACCAGCTGTTATATAGATGAAGTAATCCCTTGACACTAAATTCGAATATTCCAGAGATCCCAAATCTGACGGGATATTGATACTAACATCCATATTTTGCGAGGCTCCACTATTAATTGCTGCAGTCTTTGTATCAGTATTGTCTATATCTTTAGTCTGTTTGACCTTTCTGTGTCCTCTTGTTGTAAACGTATGAACCTCCACAATCTTAGTTTCGACACCTTTCAAATTCAAATTTGTGTGATTAGATATCTCATAATTCAAATTGACTTTTCCGCCTGGATTAATCACGCAACTCTCCATATTAGCTGTTATATTCACTACGTTAGGCTTACGTGAAAAAAGTTGAAATAGTTTCTTTTGCTCCCCATATATGGTCGGCTCCATGGGTAGCCTTGGCTTGATAGCAGGTAACACAGTAATAATTTTTTTGAACTTTTTGTTTGATTGGAAAAGGCCAGGCCTTTCAAATTTTATGGAAACGTAGTAATCTATAACACACCTCACCCTGTATCTGGCTGTACGGCTCAAATAATCCAAAGATGCTGGAATGCTTTGTGGCAATGAAAACGTAAAAGGACACTCATACGAGCCTATCTGTAAAGCGGTCTCTTTATCATTGCTGTGAATAACATTTTCGATATTTACATATTCCTCAGAGTTTCTGTATATATACAAATTCTGTCGTCTCTTCTTTTGGTTATCTCTAATAGCAGACCATCCCGAGCCTTTCAAGGATACGGATATTTTAGTAAAAACCGTTTCTTTGTCTACTGCGTATTTTATAGCCCCTGATATTGTGCTACCTGGAGCGAATGCACCGTCGGATGGCTTGAATAGATTTATTTCACAATGAACACCCATTTTAAAAATTCAATAGTAGATGTGCCCCAAAAATAAACGTGCGTCACCGACAACTTTACCCTCTTAACAATGTTACTTCGATCTAATGCAACATAGTACACCAATGCATACTATTCCCTAAATTTACCTCTATCAACTATGTCGCACTTATCACGATATCCTTGGCTTAGTAGTTTTTATTTCACAACCACAATAGATTTTTGACGTTATCACTATTCACAAACAAAACATGTTGCAATCGACATTATTGACATCAAAATCTAAATACCACAATTCCTTCGTTTTGTTATCTTCCGTAATGAATATTTTTTATTGTACAATTCAAAAAACGAGATTTATTATTAATAATGATTAGAAATAGTTTGTTATTATTATTGTTACAAGATCGAAACAGACACAGACGAACACGCGCTGTTGACGTGACGCGCGTGCGATGACTAATGCTAAGACCCAACCCAATACCAGTTTACGTGAGTAAAGTATAAACTGTGACGATATCTGCTATTCGATAAATAACTGTTCTTTTCAATGAGCAGATATTTGTCGTTCAAGATTGCTTAGCGTTATTTTGTGTTAAAATTTAATGTTTTAGTAATATGACGTTAAAATTAATTATTATATTATATTTTTTTAATAATTAGGACAACCAGCAAGGCGTACACTAACTTTCATTAACGTAATTATCTTAATTAGAGAACTTATCGCTATCATCTAAATTTATACTAATTCAAGATCAAAATCTGTGCAAATGCCAGCAAAATCAGTTGCATTATTTTTATTTTAATAATTGTATGCTAACATTAGTTATAGTATCAATGATTTTTAAAAAATCTTTATATTTCCTTTAAATTTTTTCTCTTGTAAACCCGTTGCAGCTCTAATGACTAATTATCAAATATTTATCGAAATTAAATGTTATTTATTTGTTATGATTAGTAAATAATGTTTGGAATTATGCTGGTATTCGCCCAAACTAAAATTTAGTTATATGCCTCTCTTTTATTTTAATTCAATACGAAAAGGATAGAAAGACATTTCGTAATGTCGAGTTAGTTGACTCTTAATCGATGAATATACACTTTGGACTTGTATAGTAAGTTAAATATACTTATCAGATAACGTTACCGGTCATTTCTTTTTTAGTTTGCATTGTAATAAGTACTACCGAACATAAATTTATGTAATCTCGTATTCCACGGGCCATTATCAATGTATAGTTACTTAAGATTGATAATAAATCAATAATTGATAGGTGTTACTATTGTCTCATATCATTAAAAAAAGATAAAAGAGAAAGAAATTAATATAGAAAGATTTGTCTCGCAAATAAGTCTTTATAAGTATATAGACCACTATTAATTTGTTTTGTTATATTTCTCCCTATTAAAGGGATGGCAAAGGAAACTGTAACTCATACAGCCATGTCTTATGTAGGTTTTTTCTGTTATCGGTGTAAGGTATCACTTTACCCCATGGAGTTTTTGGAGACTAATACTAGACCTCGCAATTATTAATATCTTACGAGAAAATTTATGAAAATGGAATGCAATGTAAGCGACTACGATAAAATGATGAACGAAAATAGAAAGTTATGTTAATGATTACGATGAAAAGATAAGCAAACAAGAATGAAATGATACAATGTTGTTAAATAAATGAACTTACCCTGCTAATGAATGAATGGAAATGAAACACTGAAAAATCTCACGTAAGTCACTAATCAACGCTGAATGATGCATTCGAACTATTTAATGATATAACGATCGTTTTTAACATGAAAATACACCAATTTCATAACAAAAATTTCACTATTCCAACCAACAACTCACAACCAACCCGCCATTGCACTCAAAAACTCAGATTACCGTTAAAATTATTTACAATAAATTACCTAAGTGTCATTTTTATAAAATTCTCTCTCTAGTAAAGGAAAGGTAAAAGGAACTCAAGCCTATACATGCATGTCTCACATAGTTATTTCTTTTTTATTTAAGGAGCTGGGATACCGGTGTAACGGGGGATAGGTTTTTTTAATATTTATATAAATATTTAAAAAACTAAAACTAAGTTAAACTGAAACTAAGTTAAAAAACTAATATTATTTTTTTAACTTAGTTTCAGTTACAAGAACATTTATTAAACAATAGTAATAAAAAATAGTACAGACCAGCACAGTTTCCACTAATTTATATAATTATTATTTTTAACTTTTGATTTGTGCTTTAGCTGAAATAAATCAAAAGAAATCTTAATTAAATTATTAATAATAAATATTCGTAACTGCCCTTTGTAGTAATATTGTGGTCTTGTTAAATTAAATATGTCATGTCAACGTTAATTATTGAGGAATTCACTTCCAAGCTTTAGTTATCAGAATGTCCATTCCTTTTGTAGGATTTGTACCTTTAAAATGTTCTTTAAGAATTGTAACCAGAACTACTTCCGATATATTTACTTCAAAAACTATGTATGCTTTTAGACAAAAAACAAAAAAATTAATGTACCAATATGGCTATCATTTTAAATAATGTATGTACCTTAATTACTTATTTATATAATTTTATTCGTTTTCAATGCATGTTAAAAGAAAAAATCACTGTCACAAAATAGGAAATATGATATTTATTTTTCATTTTGGTCCAGATTCAGTATTAAGACAAAAAACATAGATTATTATTACATCTACCCAAAATATACGACACCTTCGTAATAATATAATCTGTAAAATTCTCATAAACACAAAAAATGTTTCAGAAAGCAAAACACGCTTCTTGCTACGACTTTCCCAAAATGGTTTATTTCGTCTTCGCTTTTATGAATAAATATGACAAGGTATCTCGTAACAAACGGAATGTTTTCTAGAAAATTTGAATAATGATATGTAAATATAAATATCTATGTACACAAATATGTAAAATCGACATCCTCGCACTTAGTGTGATGCTTCTAAGGTTATGTAATAGTATAAGAGTAGACTGGAATTTTACGATAAAAATTATCGAAATATCCAGCGAAAAGGGAATGCGCCTGCGCCAAGGAGTTAGTGATAAGTCAAGCTTGAAATGAACTGGCATATTTTACGAGTAAGTCATTTTTTTTAACTCAAATACCTGTGGATATCAGCGATTTTACTTTAAAAGTATAGAGAATGCGTTTCGAATGCCGTTGTAGACGCACGTTACGGTTCCCGCCTTTCTTGTTCACAGTTCCTAACCTTTTCTAACTAAAAAAATAATAATTGTATATATAAAGGAGCGGCTGCTGTCTATCCAGGGTCATCCATCTATATTGCTTCAAGATTCATTATCGCTTACCGCACTTCAAAACCGTAAACTACAGAAGTAAATGAATTTTGTTTTAGACCGATTTTAGAAAAATTCACAAATGACGATAAACTTGAATTTGCCATATTTAAAATCTGTCAATATCTTATTACCCTACATTTTAAATTATCTATGATTAATTTATATTGTTATGTTTTTTATTTTATTATGTATCAAGTATTTATAGGTACTTCAATAATTTAAACATTAACCGTGTAGTAATCATATAGATATTTAATCTTAATGTATCCTATTTATTTGATTTATTTATGATATGCCTTTTTTATTGATTTACTGGTTAACTGGCAGAGAATGCCTTAGGCGTTAAGTCCAATTGTGGTTATGTACAATGAAACATAAATAAATAATTATAATAATACGCCGAAAACTTAGTAATCATTATTCAATCTTCCATGACGTATTTACATCGTGTTGTTTGCTACATTGACAATATAGTAGCATAATATTTATTATATGATATAGGTACAGATATCCGAGTGTGTCATATCATGGACATCAATGCTCTTTCTAACAACTCTATCAAAGATATACTAGATAATCTGTTATTGTTTTTAATTAAAAAAATAACGTTGTAGATTTACTAGATAATTAAATAATTACTATTTTGTTAAAAACATCCACAAAGGTAATTGAGTTCAAAATAATTAAATTATAGATAATTATAGATATTGCTTTCCTTGGTATTTATTGACGATATGATTACTAGTTTGAAGATAATATTGGAAAAGTTATATCAAGTTGGAAAGTGAATATTATATCTTCTTTTTATTTACGACTTAGACTAAAGATACTTTGAATACAATAATTTTGTTCTTATCTGACACCAGCATAACAAGATCAATTCGAATTGTTTCGCTTCGAGTTTTGTCTCAAAAATTACTCCAATATTAAGTTAGTTCATCATCGATATGTGAACTAAGTGTCAGCTAATTAAGTTCGTCTTGCGTTCTTTATACGTGATTTTGAAACAAAAAACAACTGTTATTTCACATTTATTATCATAAAAAATCTATATCAGATTTTTTTTGTGTGTTTCTCTTTTTAATTGGCTAATGTACAATAAAGATATATTCTATTCTATTCTATAAGTGCCACGGTTGGACACACGTCTTCCCACTTAGGAGACAACCATGACAAGTTTGGACCATAACGCTTCCACACTGGTCCAATATGGCTTCGTGGGTAAAGATGGTTCTTGTAATATCAATAATAATATAATATAATAATAAAAAATATTTCCCACACTCACACCTAATATCATTAAGAGCTTGTGTTATGGATACTGATAACGGAAAAATATAGACAGTAATATTAATATAAATAACAGAAATATATTCCATATAAACGTACAAACAACGTTAACCTATGAACAAATATTCATATCATCATACGAATTTCTATATATATACCAGGACACGAACCCAGTACCTCTGGCTAAGTACACAGGCCCAAGGTACCATGGCTCAATGTTTTATATTTTGATTGACCCAACCAGGAACCGACCAAGACGAAAGTAATCGAATCCAGAGCACTCGAATCACCGTCCTTACGCTTTTATTATAAATAGATATCATTTTATAACCATATTCCATAACCTGGACTAACCTTTACAACCCCTTCGAGTGCTGGTTTCAGGTGTTTGAAATATTAATTCATACGCGCGTATTTGCATTTGGTAAGGTCGGGCGTTTTATACCTGCAATATGAAATACGCCATTCGTATGCTTTTTGTGACAGGAAAATCATAATTTGTTGATGGTTAATGAAATGGAAATGCATTCATAATTTCGTGTGTTAAAACCGGCGTAGATACAAGTACATCCTATTACAAAGTACAAATGTCTATTGTAACAGTACAACTCTTTAAAACAATTTAGTCACTCGTTTCCCGATTTTTACAATTTCACCCTGAGAAATTAACAAGCTTTAACCACATACATTGGATATTCAACCTGAAAATCATGCTGATAAGGGCGAATATTGATTGGGAGGGGTACAACACTCATAATATAGGCCAGGAGCTTTGAGACCTCTTACGCGGGTTCATGAGAGCGCTACCGTCAGCTGTACAGTGAAGAGTTCTTAATAAAATCTTGGTCAGGATTTTTCTTCAACGCTTCGACGCTTACACAAGGCGGCACGAATCAGTAGAGTGCCTTCGGAAATTGCGTAGAAAATTGAAAGACAAAACAAATTGTGAGTCCTAAACACAAAAGTTGTGGGCTTTAATTTCAGTTCAGAAGATATTATATTTTAAGTTTCCTGAATTGATAATGGCAATTTTATTACCAATAAGTACTCGGGGGTTACTGTTACAACCGATGGCGGGTGGATTTACAGGAAAAAAATATTTTATATCTGTATTAATGCTATATTACACTTAATAAATCACATAGTGAACTAAAGATCTTAGATAAAACTCGACCAAAAATATCTTAATTTATATTAATAATAATTCAATAAATATACATTATAACATGTATTATGTATACATAATATTAATTAAATAATTTAACAATTTAAGGTGGAACCTTCGAAAAGAGAATGCAAACTAACCAACCCCTAGTGTCAGTTTCAATCGAATTTTAAACATCTCGATCGCGCTTCTCGTTAGTTGTCAAAATGTATTGAAGCGACAGCAGCGCCTCTGTTGTGAAGTATTTGAAACGATGTTTTATATATGCGATTATCAGGTGGACGCAACTGCGATCGCAAACGTCTCAATACTATTGAAACTCACACTTGGGGCAGGGCAAAGGCGCTGCTATTGCTTCCATACAATTTGACAGCTGCCGCGAAGCTCGATAGAGATGGTTTATTTAGATTGAAACACTTGCTGAGAAAGTTAGTTTTTGCTTTCTAGAATCGTTTCGAATGAGTTTTATTAAACATGGATTGCAATTTACGATTTTGGACCCAGACCCAGCAATGAAAATTTTATAGACGAACCGATGAGTGATAATTTTTGTGTTACAAATCCATTGACAATAAATTCGTTGCACTATTATAAGATTAAGATAACATTAACGCAATGAAGTCTTGTTGCACAGTATACTTATTGTAACGCAGAAAAGATAACGTGAATTAGTGATATCAATTTTGTTATGTAAATATGTAACTGTTTGTGTTCCAAATACTACGACATTTTATTAATGACATGATAACTTTCTTAATTGGCTTGGCTTGGACCATATGATTGCGCCTTTCATTCTGTCAAAATAACTTAATAATTAATTTATAATTAATAGTGTCTAATAATGAAAAATTTATTTAAATATCTACATTATTATGCATAGTTTGTCCTTCTCACTCGCCATTTTAAGTAACAGCACGACACGAGATTTAGTAAAACAGTGATTTAGCTGTAGTCAATACTACATGACCGACAGCAAAATTAGTTCCATTTAAAATGAACAACAGAGTCAGCAAAACAGTTTCATTTTCAAACAAACAAACCTTTTGCTTAACAATGAATTTCCAATAACTGACGACTTGGCGAAATGAATTGAAATCCATTGTGCTTTATTATAAATTGTATGTACAGGTAAAAGTGTATAATGTTTTCCCTTAAATGATCTGATTGATAATTTCGACTCAATCTCTCTCCAATTTGAACGGAAATTTCAAAATGGAGTGACAAAAGACAAAAATATGACTTATTTTGTTTACGTAAATAAATATAAGGAGACAAATTAGTTTATTCACGTCATAAATTTTAAAATAACTCTTTAGCTTTACAGGCAACCTAACTACGGCAATGTCGTACTTACCAGAATAGAAAACTAGGCATGTAATTAAATATATTTAAAAAAAAATTAATTTAGAAAAAACATTTTAATACGTGAATAACTAACTACAATTACACACATGTATATCAAAATCACTAAATAAAAAAATCAACACAAGAAACAAAAGATCTTAATGTGCTTCAAAAGATCACACCGAACAAAACCGGGTAAAAACTCAGTGAATTTTTAGTTGGCTTATGAAAAAAAAAATGTTTTTCAACATCTATGAGAGACAAAAAATATTAAATAAAGAAATTAAAAATATTGTTGAGAAGTGAAATATGGATTTGATTATACATAATATTTATAACTCGATTTTATCGAAAAGACCTTGCATTTTTTATGAAAACAAACCTTATAATTAACATGATTGCAACATAAATCTATTAAGAACGAGTTTAATTATAAATAAACTTAGAAATATTCTTGTAAAGTTCTTGATTACGTTACCGAACGGTCTTGACTGTTAATTAAACCTTAAATTAGTGACGCTTCAGTCTAATATTATGAAAAGTTATTTAAGAAAATTAATTATGAAGTACAACAAGTAATTTAGAGAGTAACACGATATGGCACATTATAATACAATTGTCTTTAAGAAAAAGATTCACATTTTTATTTTATCACATCAAATCAAAACTAAAATTCTCATTTCCTCCTTCATTTTTAAATATTGAAAGCTTAATCGATGATCTTAAAACTTTTCAGTGTTTTTTACTGCTGCTGACATTTTGAGGGTTTGTTTTGTTAAGTCAAATATAAACTCATGAGTGATTAAAAAAATGAATGTTCCTACACCATGGTGATATGAAATGTTCATTTATAAACTACTTTCATTGGGATTGCAAAGGTTCATTTTTCAATATACATATATTGTTATATATATTGTTTTTCAATGGGGCCCTTTTAGTTCTTGGCTCTTATAGTAAGTGAAGATAAGGTTGAAGATGCAAGCGAACTGCACCCGGATGCCTCTACCACAGAGGAACTGGCTATCATAACTCTAACTGCTGGAAAACAACAATGTTGTTAACATTATTACTATAGCGGACTCAAGTAAGATGGCAACCATCAACCGAGCCGAAAATTTCTGCCCTCACTGGAAATTGAACCTGGACCTCCAGATTTCAAGTAGGTGTTCTCAGCCCTAGATCGCAGAAGAAAATGTTCATCGTAGGGTCAAAATTTAATTATTGTGAATATGTTTATTGGTAACCAATGGGTATATCAAATGGACACAACAAACTATTTTGAAAATACATTACTGCTTATCTATGCTCCCTTTCTTAAATTCACGACAATTTATTTACATACGCTGCCTGTACTTCCAAAGAAAAGAAAAAATCTCTGTCATAAGAAAATTGTATAAACTTAACAGCTAACAATTCTCAACCACATAAAATACAAAAACATTTTCCACGTATCTCAAAGCCTTTGATTCTTAAATGAAACTGACATATTCGCGTCAAGAAAATACGCCTACAAATATTTGATGGCTCATTCTTGTAGGCGTCATAACACGAGTTTTATCTCCGGGCCATTGTATTAAATATTAAATCCATGGTTTTATTTTCATTATTTTACTCTTAGCTTAATTTTCGTAGAACCAATAAACCAGGCCTACTTTATTGGAGAGTAGATGCCGTATTCTGGTGAGCTGATAATAAAAATTTAATAAGCCAATTTACTGTTTTACTTATAAAGGATTATTTTAGCTATTTTACTCAAAAACTGTTAATTCATGTTCTCTTTAGACATTAAATTCATTGTAACCTTTTTTATCTCGCGATAAATTACTTCAAATGTAAACTATAAAAAATCTTATGAAAAGGTTTGTATACTAATTTCATTAATAAAATAAGTAGAATATATTTTCTCAAACAAATAATAGAATTTAGACCCTAAATTTATGTAAAATAAATAATAATATTCTGACACTCACACCAATTATCTTGCGGCTTTTCGAACTCAAAGTAAGCTTCATTAGGAGCTTACATTATAGAAACTCGATAACGGAACACATATTGTTACAAAAACATCTTGTCAAGGACATTTAGCACAAAAGGTCCAAACAGTAGGTAACAAGAAAACTTTTGGGCGAAAACTTCGATTAAAAGTTATTTAAGTCGTTGACGTGACAAAAGCTTAATATTGTGCACAAAAGAAACATTCTTGTCTTCTATAAGTTACTATAAACAATTGGTAATATATGAAGTATAGCAGTTGTGGTGCGAAAACCAATCGTATTACTACCGAATACGGTTGATCCAGAAAAAACCGTGTTGTGTTACCGTGCCTGTCGGTTCAAATAATATTTCCTATGGCAAAGAATTTCCGTCTTGACCTTTATTAAAGAATATTGTTTAAGAACACCTGTTTCCTTGGAGACGAACAGCTACGTTCGGAGAGAATGACCTTTATATTTCATATTGAACATAGAAATAATTATACAGTAAGAAGAGGAATGTACGTCATCAAATTATAACATTGTTTGCATTTGTTCACAGCAATCATCAAATTGATAGGTTTAGATTAGATTTATTTAATTTCAAAAACTTATTGTATTATAGTCATACATAGTCACGACCCACTTGTACATATAATATACACTCCTAAAAAGTATGGTTGTTATACTTTTTAGGAATTTTTATACCATTCTTTCAATAGAAGATCTGCTAAAAAACTGCTACGTTCTTTGTGGTACGGTATCTGGCAATAAATTCCTTCTCGTCCCAATGATATTGTTAACACGTGTTTTAAATAGTTATTTTTCAATATATAATTTTTCAATGTTCGTCAAATAAAGGAGAATATAAAATGGAGTCTATTATTACATTACTGTTCGAAGCAGCTAAAATGTCATTAACCAGTAGTTGTTACTGTGATTGTTCTTTTTTGCGTACTTTAAGGAACTTCTTTTGTAAAACAATGCTTTATTGGTTTAATTTTAGAAGTTTGTAATGCTTGTCTGTGGAACGTGTGTGTTTGAAGTCCGAATTGTTAACACATATTTCATAGATGCCTAAGAAAACCTTGAATTAAGTCACATATATATGGTAATTTACATAATAATTTGTCTTCACGTCAAATATGTCTATTTAATCTAAAGTCTGTTGTAATTCATATCAAAAACAGCGCAAAGCAAAGGTGGAGATCCACCTTTGCTTTGTTGACTTCGTGCATAGTTTAAAAAAATTGTCGTTATTTTTGTGTGGCATTAAAGTAAATTTTTTAAACTTCTCAAACTTACTTACTTTCTTTTCGTTAACGCCTTCTAAAGACGCCTTCTTTTAGAAGACGTTAACGCCATTGACTGATTGCTCAAGGTACTTGACGGTACTTGTTATCTTAAGCTTATGAATAATGTTTTTGAAATTGAAACAGCTTTTAATTAGATTATGAATTTGAATATTCAATTGAATAAATTTGATTAGAATACTCTAGAACATGACACAAAAGCACACGATAAGACATAAAAGTACAGTGCAGAATTTCAGCTGTTCTTCTCTTTGTGTTAAACAAACGTGTTTCAGCTTAACACTACGCCCCACTCAAACCGCGCTTGTGAAAATCTGCTTTAGTCGACCATAAACTAGCGCTTAAAAGCGAAGCCGTGCCTGACACAAAGTTGGTGAAACTGTGGAAAGTAGGTATGCTGAATTGACCCATGAAAGTTGATTGTATTGAGCCAACGGTATGCCTACATCTGTAGAAATCAGTTTTATGTAAAAAATTTCCAATAAAATTATTGCATAAAGGATAGAATTATATGCTTCATTCAACATTTCCTAAGCTAATTGTAGTCTGAGGGGTTTTTCTCGTTTCCAAAATGCGGGACTCGAAATATTATCTAATGGAAACTACTTTCTCTCCGAAGCGGATATGGGTTTTATAGTACGATTTGTAACATACTATAAGTAACCAAGAGGTCTGTGGTGTGACGGCAATGTATTTCGATAGATAAATATCTATTGTTAAATGTTAAACATTTAACTAATCAAACTTATATGCAAAGGAACCTTGCGTTGAAGATCATAACTAGAAATGTCTTGCGCTATTTCAATAAATGTAGGGTATCTGGTTAGAATATAAGACTAAATCACTTAATGTGTTTGAATCTGGTTTTTTTTAAAGAAAAAAATAACTTGACATTATAAGTCAAATATTAAAACCTCAAAATAAAATATGACAACCTCGTAGAACACCGTATGACTTGAAAGTTTAACTTCACATCTCACTCTTAATCTCCGTTCTCAGTCGTCATTTCATTTATTCACCGTCCCTTCATTCGCCTTCTTTCATACTACGACACTCATACGCTTGGCTTTTTACACAATTTATAAACATCTACTACTACGACACTCATACGCTTGGCTTTTTACACAATTTATAAACTCTATTTGCTATTTTACTCACCTTACAAATCATCATTACCATTCCTTTCAAAAGGCTTCACGTTCCATTTCATGCATGCTTATAACGTTCATCGATAAACATAATTGAATTAGATTTTGGAAAAAATAAAACGAAAAAAGTCAGATGTTTAATAAAATTCATCGACTGATTTAACTTAGACACATCACCGCGAGAAAGTACACTGGTTCTGAAACCTCCAAAAGCTCGATCTCCAAAAAAGTTTAATTGCCTGGTCTCAATTTAAATTAGCAAAGTAACTTCCCAGCGGTACAGCCTTATATTTCGACAAGGTAGGCCGCCATTATTCTGCGCCTAACCTTTTTTTATATTTACGTAAAAGTTTCTACCTTTTCTCGTAATATTATTTTATAAGTAACAAGAAAATATTAGGACAAACTTCTTACAGTTTTTGCTTTGAATAAAGTTTAAAATAATTAGTAAGAAAAAACACTTGTAATTTATTTACTACACAACTGAATTTAGTTGAACATCGCGCAAAATGAGATTTCATAATTCGCTTTTTTGTAGTTCAGCCAAAAAGTTAAATTCCTGACCTTCATATAAAATCTTTTAAAAGAGTTGTGAAAGGGCACATTTTAGGCCGACAGGACAGGAGATGGCTAGTGATGTGGTGGCCTCGATGACGCTAGTTATGTAAGAGAATTGGTCATGATAACGATCATGAACTATGACAAAATGAGGTACCCTGAAGAATTTCCTGAAAACGTTTTCAGGAAATTCTTCAGGGTACCTCGTCCTCCTCTCAGTGTATGCTGGAAATTGCCTTTAAGTAGTCAACTTGCGTTCCAATTGGAATGTCTAACTGATTTTGTTTATTATATATAAACTATTGGTGAACTTTATTAATAAAAATAATTTGATCATGCAACTGATTTGTAGAATATGGTAATCAGTAGTAACAAGTGAAAGTTTTTTAATGGTATCTTCAACCCACAAATGTAAAATAATAATTTAAGTAAAAGCATATACCGTCGCATCTTTCAGTGTCAAAGGAAAATCAACCTAAAGCACATACATAAATTCCTTTTGTTATAATCATAAACCTGCTACAAAAAAGAATATACACACGAGTCAGAATCGTTTTTCACGAAGCTCAGTGGGCGTTAGCTGAAATAAAGCTCCGTAAACAAAGAACTTTACTATACCAATTTCTGTTCTGAGTTTTGTTTTATGTTTAATTTCAGATATCAATGTAATAATTAAATGTACATCCTATGACTGACCTCGTGAGTTGAAATATAAATGTAAAAATTGATTGCTTAATTGAATTGTTTTGAAACACAAATATTACTTAAGACTTCTTTATAATACACACATGCACCCATCCACACTCACACCAACACTCACACACCACGCACCCTCCCTCCCACACACTCACACAAACACACAAAGAGGAAGAGAGAGAGACTTAAACAAACATTAAAAAAATATAATAAATATATATAATAGCGAAATTGCTCTAACCACGAAGCAATCTAGGATTTGTGAAAACAATTATATATTAACTATAAGTCTTTATACGTCACGTCCGCAATATTATGCAAAATCAGCTTTTCGAAATTCACTTAGATTCTCCGCAAATCAAGTTGCATTGTAATTTTTACATAACAAAAAATTATTTATACCTGTCAAGCTGTACAATGCAGAAACAATAAAAAATAATAATATCAAAATATTTTCTACATTACTCACGTAAGTCAATAATATTCAATGTTTTGAGAAACCAACTGTTCTGAAATTTCATTTAAAATCATTATCAAATCTTTCAGTGCAATTATAAGTCAAAGCGTTTGCATATCCTATTTTAACAAGTAACTCTAACAAGTTAATACACTCAAAGCGTTGTACTGTCTAATGATTTCATCTAGTTCGTACCTTCAATTTGTTCAAGCACTATATATCGTCTCAAACCTTTACCACAGATGGTTCACACTTGACTAGTTCACTACAAAGTAGGCAGGGCCCAATTTACTCCGTTAACAAGACATCAAAGCCTGTAAGGAGTCCTCGACTCCTTTGATTCGTTTTGTCCTAGAACAACCATAACACGTTGCCTCTTGTGATTTGAATGCTATGGAAATACATTTTTATTGGAACAAAATATTTCCTTTGGGAATTTATTCGAAATTATGTATTATAGGCATCTACTTTCGGATCAAGTTCGCATTTTCTCTATCAACTATAAATAATCCATGTTCTACGTCGAGATGAAAGATGACAAATGTGTGTATTTAAACATCTTATCCACCATCAGGCTATAAATCTGTATAGTACCTAAGTACTATAAGCAGCTACCATAGAAGCGGTGAAATGATGTAGCCGTTTATCAGATACGGTGTGACGGGTGGATCCCAATATTTCAACGTTTATACAAGTTTGATTAGCATTTTTCCAAATTACATCCAATCATTTTGATTGATGCAAAAAAAGTTGTGTCATTTTTTATATGTTTCCGCTTCAATATTTATGAAAGCCTAATAAATTACTAATAAATAATATTCTAAACACAATGAAGTGTGAGCTTATAATCAATTCTTTAATCAACAATCTCTTTAAAAAATGGAAAACAAATGAAAGGTATACACCACTATTTTTATGGAAATACAAAATAGAATAAAATAAATAGAGAGGAAATAAATAAAAAGTCAAAGTCTTATTTAAATAGACTCATTTATTAAGTTCTTTTCAATCGTCACAACAGGGAATATGTATGAGAAAAACAAATAAATGTAATTAAAAGCAATAGTCATAACTTTAAGTAGGTATTCTATGTTTCTTCTATGACCAAAAAAAGTTTTTTTGGGCATAGAAGAAACATAGAATACCATAATATGTCGCATGCTTCACTAGCTATGTTCACATATGGACTCCTCTACTGCTTGTCATCAGGTGGTGTCGAGTCATTTGCTGAGCTTAATATAAAAAAAGTGACGCAGTGTTTGAACGCGCCAGCAATGAAAACAGTGGGAGAATCAGTCCTAGTATTTCTATCAATAGAAATACCTAATGGAAATATTACATATGGTTTGACAGTGAATAACACGAAACACTATAGTATATATTTAAGCTACACTATAATTGCGAAAACTTCACAATCTAACTCGCAGATTAACAAATTATCTTAATATATCAAAAAACTAATGAAAATTTACTCATTCTTTTCCGTTAGTTTATTGTTAAGCAACTATTGAAAACAGTCGTTCAAAAATTATTTAACAATCGTTCATAGTCAGCCATATTGAAACTGTTCCTGATTAATTGGTAAACGAGAAATAATTAACATTCAACCAATCGGAGGCCATTTTGTATATCCGTAGGAAACCATTTCATAATTTAACAGTTTGAGATATTTATATTAGAAATTATAAGAAAATAATGTGTTAAATTGTATATGGTTTGTCACTGTCGATTAACTTTTGGCAGTTTAAAACTTCGCGACGTACATTATTAACTTTTGTTCACAATAATATGGTACAAGACAAGGCAAATGCCCCAACTCTACTTACAAAGAAGAAGACGGTAAAATTTGTTAAACATTTTTATGGCTTTCCCTAAAGTCGGCACTAATGTCGCAAAAATTTATACGATACTAAAATAATTTATATTTCAACGGTAAAGTTCTTAATGTAAGCGATCCTTCCCAATCTACAGACCCATATTTGAAAAATATTTCATCTTAAATCTCATTTCGTTTTCAAGGAAAGGATTTTCTTGTTTAACAAATTTTACTTAATTTTTGTGTGTTTGTGGTCTGACAAGGACTGTTGAAAGGTTTTCGACACAGCTGGCATCACTGTTACAGGACTTTGTACCTTTTCGTGATTGAAATACGTCACAGAAGTTGTCGCAGTCTCATTTTCACCAAAACCATTATCATTAGAAATGTATAAATCAGAGAAAAGTTATTTACATTATTTAATTAAGAATAAAGATTCATTAATTATACGTTCCTAAGGAAATATAATATTTCCGATGTGATTAATTCTTACTTAATGAACTCGGCATTTGAATTGAAATACACACTCAAGAAACCGCAAGGAAATCTCTATTTCGGCTTTACCATAGTCTGATTAAACTATAATCCACCGCAAGCCGTAAATTGACTCTACGACCTAAACGGAAACTACCAATCTGATCAATAACTTACTTTTACGAACTAACATAAAACAGAACAATAATCACGACTTATTACACATGTAACCCAGAAGCCTTGAACGAGGGTTACATTTGGCAATAAGAAAAGACTTAAGCTATCAAATAAGGCGTAAATTCTAGACGACAGAGGTATGAATTGTGAATGTTGCCGACCGACGTAACTGCGTTTTATTCAGCTAATATACGCTAGAGGAGAATCGCTCTGCAAATGACACAGGGACGTACTTAGAAACCAAAGCTAGTTAGTCAAATTTCTAGTTAAATTGATTTAATTCAAGCTAAAGTTAAATTAAGATACTAAATCAAAATTCTAGTCACGCCATTTCGGAACTGTAATTTTGTATTTACTTGTCAAATAATGTTCTAGACATACCAGGTTTTTTCAAATTTAAAGGACGCTACCGCAGAGGTACCGCAGAACATTTTTAAAGCGGGACCAGAATTTGTTTTGACGCTAATGCGAGTGGAAAAAACAAATTTTGTAAAAACAATTATCAGAATGAAGAAGCTATTCCATTTTATTCTCCAACACGTTTGTGTTAATTTCTTTGCAAAAACTTATCTCGAGTTTGCTTTGTTATTACAGCACTTAGTCGACATAAATATTTGAGAAAGAACAACATAATTCATAATAAACAACAACAATTGTTTTACGCCAGTTACTTTGTAGAACTTTGAAATGTGTTTGTAATTACACAGCTTTGAAGTTATGAAAGCATGTTACGTCACTCGTAGTCTGAAGACTGATGTACTGATAACACTCATTTCAGACTGAAAAGAACAAGATAACAACAACTTGGGTAGGATTTTTTTATAGGAAGGTCAGCAAATATCTCGACACCTCCTAATGGTATGCAGTAGAGGAGTCCATAAGCGATTATAGCTAGTACAACGGGCTTCATTTTGCTAGCCCAAAAAGTGCTTTTTCACGCCTCTTTTCAAGGAACACATGTTGTATGAACGAGGGAATACGTGTACTGGTAAGAAAATCCACTCCTTTACTGTGAGACTGCGAAAGAAGTTACGAAACCTCTAATTTATATTAAAATTAGTTTTCAATCAAGTAATTACTTACTAGGTGATGGACTCATCTGAGAAACTCCTTAACTTAATGGTTCAAAAGCCCTGGTTTCTATTACAAAATAATCTCAGTCAAATTTTGTTAACTCAGGCTCCTTCGTTCTTCTGAAGACACGTTAAACCGTTTCGGTTTATACAGGAAACGAAGCCACAATGTCACATATATATATATGACATTGTGGCTTTGACTAATTACCGATAAGACCGCCCTTGTACAATGTAGCATCTGTGAAATGGTATGTATTTGTAGTTTATGGTATGCAATATAGCTACATATTTTAATTTATTATCCATTATTAATTCAAATTTACAATCCTAAATATATTTGTATTCTATTGTATATTATGTGAATATATTGATGTATATAGGTATTTAGTGTTAATGTATCAAATTTCTTTGATATATTTATGATTTTTTTCTTACTTAAATTTTAAACAAGGTATAATAATAATACATGTACATGCACAGCGTCCTGATCGAACCCAAGGCTCATTTATCAACGTTGCAGCAAACAATCATGCGGAACATCAGCCATTATTATCAAGATGGCACACTCTCATACCCTTCTTCTCATGACGCCCCTTTATTAGAAGGCCTAAAAACTGTCCATAAGCGGTGTCTATTTCATCATTATCAGCCTTCAATAGTCCACTGTTGGATAGGACTCCCCAACTGCCCCTTTTGTCACTCCTACTTAGGACTTCCTTCACTATTTGCTGAGCCACAGTCTCATCCAAGTACTCGCTTACTTCATCGGTTCGCATAATGTGAACAACATTTTAATCGCTTATGTTAGATTCTCAATCAACATTGACCTGTAAACCAAAATCCTTTATGCCCTGAAAACGGCTCTGTTATTCCAACAGCAGTTGGCAATAACGTTGTAACCACAATAGCCATCACAGCTCAACTCATCTGTCTCAGAATGAGCGCACGTGTTTCGAATATTAACATCGCTACAGCCTAGTTAGGTATGGTTCGAGATCTTTGAAAAGTTTATTACGTTGACCATGAATAAGGTCATACGTCACAGTCATACGTCATCTAACTTTTTCTGATCAGTTTTTGATGTAAGATAAGTACAGAGGTTAGACTTAATTTTAGTTTTTGCACAACAGAATCGGAGCCATTATTAAGATTTTAACATTATTAAATGACAGTCTTACTCTATTTATTTATTTAATACGAACCACGACATTTCATGAATATTGTAAGCGTAAGGTTTATATCAAGAAATGGCCAGAGAAGGGCTACAAAATTAATTATAACTGACAAAATTTGATTCGGGTTTCAATGACAGGTACGTCACTATTCGCGCTAACAATAATACCACGGTATAATGAATACGAAGTGTAAAAATGTGATGAGTAATACTTAAGGGATGTGTTAGACCATAAAACTTAACTACTTTGTGTTTAGGAACAACATCGCAAACCTTTGTACATTTCAGTCGAGTAAATATTTATGTTTTGTATGGAACAGCCTCTTTTCTCGCGATTTCAATGATGATCCGATAGAAAAAGTTGTTCAGTTTGATTCATTTACACATGTATATAGATATATATGTATAATATGTTAATACTAAGTTACAAAGAAGTAGGGAAACAAATGTGTTTAGAAAATTTTCATGGAGCAAAGCTAAAGAAAAACAGAGGTCAACTGGACATTCTACGAGATTTAAACTGATTTGACTCACTTCACTTTTTATTTTGACCCTTTTTACACTTTTTATTAATATTGAAATGATTAATAATCTTCTTTACATATGTGTATATAAAAATAATTGAAAAACGGATTAACTGAGTTAAATCCTAAACTTCCTAAAAATTCCTAAAACTTGCTTTGTGATAAGACTCTTAAAGATGAAAGTTGAACACACCTTCCTAAATTTCATGTTATATGACTGCTATCCTATTTAAAATAATGTTGATTTGTATGGACTCTCTAAACTATACGTATCATTTAAAAACATACCATTTTTACTATAACTTAATATTATCCTCAGTATATTCATGTCTTGAACAGACCCTCGTCTTGTGCCGAGCAGAATTTGAATTTGTTAGGACTTCTAGGAACATTTATCATTTATTTTTTCTCGTATGATATTTTTCATGGATATTTTTACCAAACGAAAGAATTATGTGACATTTAAGAGACATCTGGATAAAATGAAAACCGGCCATTTAGTAAGGAGGATAGCTTAAGAAATAGATTAACACTAGTAGCGTGTCATATTTATTGCTTACGCAAGTAAGTTTAAATGGTGACTTTGAAATACCCAAATTTCAAACTTAATTCATTGTAGAACGTGCCAAATTTGTCACTTTTATCGTCTAGTCTTTTTGTTAGAAGATGAAGTAAATTATGCTGATATTCAAATAAATAGTATTTACGTCAAAACTAATATTTTAAGCAATATAGTAGTCAACATTGTTTTTTCACTCAAATAAAGCAATGAAAATTGAATAGTTCTTGTGTTTTGATGTAGATTTTTATTTTTGTTTAAATCTATTTTCAGTGGTAAGTTTTTAAGATCAAAGTAAGAAGGTAACCGTCAGTATTATAAGTAGCCTGTCTGTTTGTAGATAGTTAAATATAAGCAAAAAGCGATGGTTAAAAATTTTATGGTTGCCCTTGAATTACCTGGGATTTGGTGACGACAGGACCACCGCAGGCCTCTATCGAATAAAATAAGAATTTTGAAAAATTGGTTCACATTAGATCTATTTAAGAACAAACTAAAGTTCTTAATATATACAAAAATCTTGTCTATATTTCATATAATTACGTTTTCAACTAAAATATGTCCTAGCACATTTCCTGCTACAGATGATCTATATGTCTGTACGATTATATATAAAGGTGACACAGGCTTTTGCTCTAGCACTTATGTTCTGATTACTTGACTCAATTAACACCTCTTCATGGCGTTAAGAGCACCCGTTTTTCCTAATTGCCTATCTGCATTTGCTACTCTGTAAAATCTACGCGAATTAATTAACTATAAAGATGTGTACTCATTGTTAGTACTTGAGATTAATGTGTTAATTCGCAATATTCTCCCTGGTACCTAGAGTCAATAAATCTGGATTGTATGGCTTAATAAGGTTCTGTTAATTATGCTTATTTAAAAGTGCACCCCAAAAACATATTTGATTATTCAAATATGTTTTATCATATACAAGACTAATGTTTTTGGGGTGCTTACAATAACACTTACAATAATATCCTCATATTTAAAAACACCTCATATTTTTACTTCCCGTAAGGTATAACAACTGTGCATTTGTATTCTTCATTGTCTGTAGCTTGGCTTTAATGAACCTTTATAGGTACTTTATGTCACCAAAAGTTTTATACAGCCTTTAAAAAATATATTTAAAAAATGTATAGATAAAATTTCAAATAATTTTAAAGTTCTCTCTTACTGAAATACTGGCTGGTAAAATAACTGTATTACAGGCCCTCTCCATGTGAAAGACTATGGTTTTAAGCTTAAGGAAACATTTATCACAAAACATTTGTAGAAACCTCAACTTTGATATTTTTATTTATATAACAGGATTAAAATAAATAAAAGTATCAAGTAAGTATATTCTAACGTTTTCTGATAAGATCACATTGCCCCGGGATATTTCACGAATTTTCACTCAAAATCGAATGAATGGCTCGCACAAAAATTAACAAAGTCAATTGAACGCTCACTTACGAATGCCATTTGTGTGAACATTTAAGGAAAAGTCTGATTGTACTCTCATAGATTTAACAGCTACAAATCCTATAACATTACAAGCGTTCATTACTCCGGAGCGTTCTAAGATGACAGTAAGCATAATTTAGCGCGGTTACCTACCCATTTCACGCCTTGGCCGTAAGATAAATTGCTAATGTATTTAACATAATATATATTTTAGAAAATACTCCTTCGTGATTAATTTTCTATTGTGTTGAATAAAGAAAGATACAAAAAGAATATCAAGTTGGATATAAACTTTTAAGGACATGTTTCACGAGAATAAAATTCATAATAATCTAATCTATCAGTATTTTTTTAAATCGAAGTTTAGATATCCTAGTAAAAGCAATTATAAATTAGTAATCCAACTATATTTAGAACAACGCAGATAAAAAAATTCAGAAAAGCTATATAAATTACAAAAAAGGAAAAAAGCAATTATATCGTTATTATTATGATTATTTATATTATTATATAATATATTAATTAATAATTCACCAATATTTGTAAATGAAAAGCAATTAATCCCTAAAAACTCTAAATGAAAATCAGTTTAAAGAATCAGTATGAACTTGAGTTATGGATACAAGGTAATGGGGAAATATAGATAGTAATATTTACATAAATATGAAAAATACTTATATTAAAATCCAAAAATATAAATTAAAAAAATTTCCTCTGCCGGGATTCGAAACTGGGACCTGTTGCTAAGGCAACAGGGCTCCTGACCACTAGACCAAATGGTCATCATAAGCCGTCAATTGCACGACACCAATAACAAAAATGCTATTAAATTAATAATTTTATAATTATTTGCAAATATTTGACGTGATATTAAGTAATATCCAAAAATGCAGGATTCATTTACGAAGGGTATTTTTCGGTTCAAAGTACCTTGATGAAACTAAATTACTATAAAAACCACTAAGCAATCGTATCATACAATTAGCTCACGAGCGACTTACAGTTCATAGTTAATTTCAAAGGGTTGTGACGACAGTTTCCGAATTCGTTTAACGAATGGTTCGACACGCACTTGATCAATGAAATTAACCATCTCAAGTGCGTATCATTCAATACTAAGAACTCGTCCAAAATTAGTATTTCAATCGAAAAGAAAAATGTTTGTTCGTTACAAAGGCAGAATCGCTTGGAAATCACAAAATGAACGAACTGAAAGGTTCACTCCGAATAACCCATCTGGATTCATTCTCCTTGAAACAAGGAAATTTATTCTGGGTTGAATTAAACTGTACCACAAAAGTTTAAAGTTCAAAATTGGACGAATGTTAAGAAGTCACGGGCACTCTTAAGATATTTTACTCCATTTTACAGTCCGACGACATTGGTTTGAGGTAATTTTGAAACGTCAACTGGAATTTTGGAGTTATTACATTTTCTCGTGAATATAAAAAGGTTCCAAATTTAAGCGTAAGCTTTTATTAATCAATTTGTTCTAAATCACAGTACGTGGGCATTCATCAACTTTATAATTGACTGTCTTATTAAAAGACCTTTTTAGGATTGGAAATGCCCTGTGCATTTCTCGTTACCATTTTAAATTTATTAATAGAAAAAAATATAGTTCATTTTCAGAAGAAAATAATGCAAGTTAATTTTCAACATTGTATTTTTAAAAAATCAAAGACCTTTAAGTTAGTAAACTAATACTAAGTTGGAAAACACTATATTACTTATTTTCCCATCTTACGCAACATTTTTCTCTAGTTTATAGCTGATAGCTACTGAAGTATTTGGAAAATTGCCATTTTAAAGCTTTTTCGAAAGATATTGTGCAATTTAGACTAAAAAGTACTTAATGAAGACTTGTTTTATGTTTCTCTAGTTAAGAAGAAGTTTGTAGAATTTTTAAAAGGATTGAATTTACAAACAAAAGAATATCCATTTGAAAAGCCACAATATTTTCTGCTCCCAATTGACCCGGTGAATTTTGTATCACCAAAAAGTTAACACGTCGGTTACAAAATTGCTCTGTTTAAAGTGCATAACACTTCGTCTGTCGGTCACAATCTATTTAAAGTAACCCGAAGTAGTGCCAACAATAGAAGTAATGTTAGTCAATTTACCAAACTAAATTTACAATTTTGAATTATAGTAATCTTTTATGAGAACTTTTTTTATACAAACAATTTTTATGATGTTTATTTATTTTGAAAGCTAGTTAGACAGATATTTTTGTTAAGATACGTTGAAACGATTTGCACAGTTTATTTCTTAGAGAATTAAGGCATTAAAGGGTAATTTCCATTCCAATAAATGCTGTAATTTATGGTCGAATTGATATTTTTTTAATTACAAAGATTCAGTAGTGATAGAAAGTGCTTTCATGTCTCGCTTAGTGATATTTATTTTTTATTTTTACATTTTAGCCGCTTTCCATCTCACACATGTTAATTAAGATAGATGCCTCATCGGCAATATTTATGTTGATACAAGATAAATATATGCAAGTGTATAAGGACAAAAGATGTTATATACAACATTATCAAAAAAAGAATGCACTAGACAACATATTCAGCATGTTACTATTACAAATATTTTAATTCTGGTTTTCATCCATTTCCGCAAATTACACAATATAATATTATTGACTTAAACTTTATCTTTGCAGTTAATCTTTCATATTTAAAATAATTTTTAATTTAAAGATAATGGCTCCAATTGAACCACCTGTATTAATGAACAAAACAATAAGAAATAATTGAAATCTGTGATCCGTGTTAACAAGAGTAACGAACTGCAATGCATTATAGAATATATTGATTTATGTAGAATTAAAGGTCTTGTACAGCATCATTTATATCAACCTTAAGAGAACAATACCATGTTTGTCCTAATCCAAACACAGCAATGTCACCCGACGAGCGTCGATGGATTTGTTTGTACAATCTCTACAAACAATTTCACACGAGGCTGACTTCCAGTAGAAGCACCCCTTGTTAGCAGTCAACTTGAATTTTAGACTTGATCTTAAAATTTTAGGGAACTCAGCTGTACGGATAAATTATACTTGGATAAATTATATCTCTACACTGAATTCCGTTACAATTAGATAGAGGAGACTATATTTTAAAAATATCGAATATTCATTGTAGTTATAACCTCAAAAATATCTGTGTAATAATTGTAAATATATTTTTGGGCTGATGTTGTTGTAAGCCGCTGGTTTGTGTGTAGAGAGAAATAAGAACTTAGGTTCGTTGGAAGAGTAATAATTTTTAATGTTCACTTTACAATGGTTAGCTTGACATCTCTTATGATAGTAGGAAGTTAAAGATGGCTGAAATATACCATAAACAATATTCTTTAATATAATTTTTATGTTAGTTTATGGTTGGAGTTACCAACAACAATATTTTGTGGTTATTATGTTTTTTAGCATTTATTAGAAGAAAGTCAGGAATAAACCTCGTGTCTGTTACAAAGTTCGATGCAAAATACAATAATACAACTGATTGCAACTCCAAGCTAATGAAATATTATTTTAATTTGCCCAAAACCCTTAGTTTTCAAAATATCCATTTTAATTTTAAGCTCTTGAGTTTTAATGTGTTGTTTTATTACCTATCTATTAATATAATACATTTAAAATATTGCTTAAGCCTAAGCTTACAGTGAAAAAAAAGGTTCTTTTCTAAGTTTGAACTAACGAAAAAATATATCTTGTTTTATAAAAAATATTAAGTAACCAGCATTTCCTAATGTACCTTTAACTGTTTGTTGTAACTCCTCAAGAACACGTGATAAACTTACATAATACTTAATTACATAATTCAGACAAATGCCGCGTCTCATAACAGTAACAGTTCAAACTATATGATTAGAACCTCTAAATGTGGACAAAACGTTAACATATTCAACGCAGCGTGAGCGAGAAGCGTGTTAGTGAGAAGATGGAATGATCCATTTCAAATGAGGCTATTCTGAGAAATAATCATAGAAGCTCAAATTAAAAACAATAGTAGATGTTGAAAAGTTTTTTGAGATCTGATTGTCTTAATGCCTTAATGTTCTAAAATAAATTTAAGAATATATTTTTAGAATAGTGATTATTATTTCCTTGATTTGTCGTAAGTCATCTTCAGTAAGCTAAGGAAAAAATATTTTTCCTTGCAAGGTTACGCCTGCGTACCGTTTTATGTATTATTTGGGAAACAAAAGAATATTTCATAAATGTCAACATTGGTTTCGCTGATAAAATGTGAATCGAGAGAGAGAGAGATAGTTAGATTAATGACAGGGTTTCCATTTCGTCGTTGATAAGGGTTATTATTTGACCGCTGACAAAGATCACAGAGCACTTGATTTAAATAATGCCCCTACGTATAATCCTTACCTGCAAAAGGCATTAATTAAAGTCATGACCACATCAAATTAATTTCAAATAGTCACTCAATTGCTAAAATAATGGTGACCATTTTTCAAATTCTATTACAGTTTTCTTACATATGTTTAAAACATTTATAGAATTTTTAAATGTTCCAAAGATATAGCTATATTTTACTTAAATTCACATATCTCAAACTCACTACTTTTTAATTGAAATCAAGGAAGCTGATAGGACACTGGTGGTAATGGAAACTTATAATATCATGAATACAAACTATATATAGATTGTATTCATGATATTATTATTCAGTAGTAATCAAGAAGAAAAAACAAAAAGCGATCGCCGATCTCGTCTTTCTTCTAAAAAGTCACACGCCGCTCTTCAATACTTCAAGGCATGTCTCCTGCTACGAAGCCTCCTTGCAAGTTTTGCACGTGATCATATATGATACTTTATCTGTTCTTTTTATATGTCAATCCTTATAATTTCATACGTATTATATCATATCTGTTACATTAAGTCAAGTTTGTTTAATTAAGGTTTTCATTGATTACCCTATGAATGAACCTTTCATTTTAATCCAAGAGAGTACGATTCCGGATCTATGGATGAATATAACCCCTGTAAACAGCTTAAAAATTAAATAGCTATCAGCGTTATGACCGCATCAACCTTTTCGGTCATTATAATCGTAACCGGTATTACGAATAGAATAGGAATACGTCCAGATTTTAATTGGTTGAATATTCAAATAGGTCTGATATGGAAAAATCTGTTTGCGCTGGATTTGCATAAATAACTAATTGATAATTAGAATATTAAACATATCATTTTTTATAGTCATGAAAATTTAATGTGTAAGTTCACAAAGTCATTACTGTAAAATGTATAATAGGATTAATTCAGTATAGTCAACTTTAGTTTGTTTATTTGACACTACACACGATAGGAGCAATACACTTGCTGCAACTAGCTAGAGTTGCAATGCAGCTGGCTTTTGCTCACGACACACCTAAGCCGAGGTCCGAGCCTTTAGATGCACCATCAGGCCTGTCGCATCACTCCCCTGGAGGTAATGCCTTTTGATTAGAAATCGTCGAGAGGCGAATCGCCCGTCAGGCTTGAGGACTCCTTAACGTTATCTGCGGCCAACAGTACGGTAATTTAAATAGAATAATAGTGCACTGTCTTGTTAAGCCCTCAAGGGACGGTTATGCATAGGGTCCACTTTTAATAAATCGGTTTAAAATTTTATTTTTATATATAGTTGTTGTATCGGCTGCATGTTTTATCTACAATTAAGTTTGTACTTACCATATTGCATATTTTATTAAAAAAATTGGTTTGTGTGTTTGGTCGTGTAAATAAATATGACAACGATGCATTTCTTTTTTAACTTATGAAAGATTAAAGTCAAATTTAACGTAACTTAAAATTTAACTTTCGTAAAGATAAAAAAAAAATATTAAAACTTTTTTAATTTGCTTTTATTACTGTTATTATTCGTGTTGGTGAAATCTTTGAAAATAATATGCATTTTGAAATAGATGCTTCTCAAACTTGTGACATTTATATATTAAATGATTATACATTTCTGTATTAATGTAACAATATTGTACCTAATTATGGATTTTGAAAAGAATGTGTTGTACAACACCACAGAGCATTTGTCTTTAAATCATAAATGTGTCTAAAAACCCGTAACAGTCATGAATCAGGTCATACCTTTATTAGGTTAAAAAAAAATAATAAAAATAAAAATAAGCATTGGCATTATGACGTTAAAAAAAAGAAATCATAGACAAGTGAACGGCAGGCTAGATGGCGGGGATACTCGGCTGATTGAATCGTGGCACGCGGCCGGGGGCATTACTTGCTTAGCCACCGAAGCGGTTAGCCGACGGTGAACATTTTGTACTGTAATTAGTTGGTTACCTGACAATTGTGATTAAGTCTTGAGCAATAAAGGTTGAGTGTTTAAAGTGAAGGAGTTTTATTACACCTTTTAGTTCAACAAGTAATAAACTGCTACCTGGCATGTCAATTACAGAGATACTAGCGGCTTATCCCATATGACTCGAGGTGAACCCCTCACCGTCGCAATTACTGCCAACGTTCACCCTTCAAAGCAGAACACAATAAAACTAGAGTGGTTGAAATAGAGCAAGATACTCCTAAAATAGAAACAGGCTCTTATGTTTGCGTGATTGCATCCATTGTTTCTGATTGTGGTTCTATTTACTGCATGCTATGTTTGAAGGTTCAACGCAGGAGACTGTTTTTAAAGTCTCTATGTACAGTATGATGAGGTCACGATAAAAAATCGGCTATATGATTTTTTTTTATACAAAGCACAGCAAATGACTCGACACCACCTGATGATAAGCAGTAGAGGAGTCCATATGTGGGGATAGCTAGTGAGGCATGCGACATACTGCACTAGCCACCCTCACCTTGCCGGCCCAAAAAGTGCTTTTTCACGCCCCTTTTAAAGGAACCCATGTTATAAGAAGGAGGGAATATAAATTTAAATATATAGTTCTGTGGTACCCCTACTAGTGTTATATCTTCGGTCTTACTTATTAACGCATATTAAACCTATTTTAAATATTATGAAACTTATTAAAAAAAAATTCTTTTGGACTAAGGTACTCATTTTACTATTTTCACTACTTAACTAACTATGGCCACAATATATTTTTTTATTCTGAACGGGGTAATTTTTGGACTTCATCTCATCTGATGTTCAGTGAAGATAAGCTGAAGTTGGAAGCCAACTACACCCGGATTCCTCAACCACAGATAAACTGGCTATGTTATATTGTTATGACGGCAAATTTAGGTAAATTGTTGGTAGCTAGCCAGGCTACCAACAGCCAGGCGAGACTGGGAATGGAACCCCGGACATCCAGATTTGAAGTAAGTGGCCTCAACCACTAGACCAACTTCAAAAACATACAAACATCGAGAAGCTTTTTTTTACAATCGATGCTATGATTTTTAAGATAAATATTGTCCAGGAAATGCAACCTTTCTTGTTCATTAGCCTTTGGATAAATTGACGCTCACAAAGACGGGAGCAGAAACTATTGATTTTCAATTAAATTTGCAGTACAATTTCCTTTAAAAGAAAACAGGCACAATTATAAATTCAGTAGGTAGAGCATAAAATCGTTTCAAAGCTTTAGTTATCATTTTATTTATGGCTGAGTGAATACAGAGAACGCATTTGCATAATTGCCTGTGAAAATTACCCGTTTGAAAATTAAAAATAAATATTTATGCTATTTTTGTTGTATCATCTCCGTTTAACTTATTGTTATTTATTATAACTACTTATGAAGCTCGATTCTAATTATCAAGCTAGCTATACTTGAAGATACAGATCGGTAGTCTTAATTTACTAGAACTTCTTATATCTTGAACACCTTATACAGAGATACACTCACTTGTGGACATAAGCCGCTCCCAAATTTCTCACGCCGATCGGTCTTCTGCAAATGGATTCCTGCGACCTTAACCAGATCGTCGGTCCACCTTGTGGAAGGCCTAAAATGGTGCGTGACCCGGTACGCGGCCGCCACAAAACCTCTCCCAAACGTCTGTCAATATTTGGAATTCGCTAGCAATTCTTTGGGCTACGTCTACGTTTAGATATCTGATGAATGGAACACGAAATTTAATTACCAAGAACAAGAGGTCTTAGCAATTTTTTATCAATACAATAAGGTATAGAAACCAAATATAAATAATAAAATCAAATTGAAATAACTTTATTTAATATTTATCTAAAAGTAAATATCGTTTAGATTCCCAATCTCCGCATACTTACTACTAAATCTTTCTTTATTGCACTAGAATTAGAACTGAAAATGGAACAGCATGAATTGTTAAATATTCTTCGGCGAATATTAGTAAGACAGTTTGAAAGGTCCAAGGTGTCCCTTAGGAGCTATATTCCGGTAATAGCTGAAATTGAGTTTCGAAAAGGTCAGTAGTGATGCCACTATTAAGTGGTTCAAGTTTTCTGTCCGCTTCATTCTTTATTGGACACGTCACATACTATATGTAAATCCCTCATGTTTCTTCCATGTAGGAAGGGTCCATACTAGGCGCAGGCCTTTGCCCTTGCTGGGTCTCATATAGGCTGTACATGCGTAGGTAATGGTATACTCCGGTAATTATTATTCAAACCGGTCAAGCTGTTTTTGTGCACGAGCGAGACAAACGAAAAAAATTTCACAACATTTTTTTTTCTTTATTTTTTTCTGTTTCTTCTGATTCACTGAATAAGAATCTTTAATTATATTATAGTTACAAAAATATAAATTTGAAATTGTTCAAATTCTTATATCCTTTTAGTTATTGAGTAATTTTTAGTCTGGAAGTACTTTATAACTTATCTGAACAGTAAAACCCTTGGATTGAAGTCCTCAAAAGGAATTATTATCAGTGGCGGTAATCTCGCGAGATAATTGTCCTTGTGACAATTTCACTTTCCATTACTTCTGGTTGAAATTTACCAATGTAAAAGTCCTGATTATTCAGAACAAGTGTACCGGAATGAAATTCGTTGAAAATTGTGCGAGGAATATTTTTGAGAGATTTAAAGGATGTGCTTGCAAAGGATTTGGATTCTGCGTAGACTTCGCCAGCGTATTTTGAGCTCCTGAGTTGTATCCTGTTGTGTATTCTTATTCTGCTTAACTTTATTGGAGGTCGAATGTTCATTAGATGTATCCCTTTGTCTATACCGCATTGAGTTTCCTAGTAGAAGATGGTTGATTTGCAATACAATTAGTACTCGTGTTTTATCGTATCGTATCAACTTCCGAAGGCTTGGAGTAACCTGTAATACACGTAATCTATGTAGGTTTTTTTGCTCTGAATCAGACAAGAACAGAGCACATGGAATGTTAACAAATAAAATATCTTGTAACAGACCAATGAAAAGCGGACTGTAAGTATTTGATAATAAAATTGATAATAATAAAAGGCCGCTTTAAAATGCACAACAGCTTTAATTCCGTTTGTTTGTAAGACAATTTTTTAGTAACAATAGAATAAATAAAAAATTACATATAATAACAACCGTAACTAAGCAACATAACAAAAAATATTACTAAAAAAAAGTTAAAACTTAAAAGAGTTTCTATGTTGGCATCTAGTCGCCAACATGCAAGTTTTATCTGTGGGATTCGAATATAATTAATTTATATATTTTTTAATAATACGCTCATATACGCTACATTTTGTGACTAAGTTGTATTCAGAACGGGGCGTTTGTTAAGTATAAAATTCGGCTTTGATATTCTCAGCATATGATTTTAAGCGCCTATAAAGAACCTTAACCTTATCAATATTTCAAACGCAAATTATTTTAACCCTAAACCAGTACTAATCAGAATACTTCTATTTACTGGTAGACCTGCTTGAGGACGTTTAAGTAGGGACTATTTTCTCTATTCCCACCGTAAAGTAGGCCGCTGTGTTACAAGGTGAATGGGAAAAGTAGTTTGTTTACTTGAAGGCATTAACATTTCTTGCCTCAAGAATGACGGCGCACCTACAATATCAAGTGATTTGTGGGCTGGATTGACACTGATTGACATTTAAGACAAAGTTCGAAAAGAACATATTAATGTTGAAGAATTGATATTCTTACAATTAACTTATTTAGAGGTCGAATGCAGACATTAAATAAAATATTAATTATTTTGTTACACCAAGGTGGATTAAAATCATTATGATATATACTGGAGGATCTTGGTTCGAAAAAATCTCAAATTATCCTTGAAATTTCAGGCGAAATGATGTTGTGTACAAAATACTACATTGCTTCGAACCAAAGGTAAGAAACTTTTTGAATCTACGAAGAGAATATAATTACAAATTTCATTTCTAGTTAATAAACAGTAGAAAACACGGGCTTAACAAAGTTGTCTCGGACAAGTCATCTTCGAAATTGGATTTGAAGCCGATAGGCTCCGCAAATAGGGTTGCTTAACACGAGCGACGGGTCGTGGATACCTGCGTGATTGCTTGTATAAGGTCTGCTGGTTCCTCAATCAAAAATACGAAAATTATGTTCAGTGCAAGGAACGTAACATTACTTATATTATGAAATAAATTAATTTACTTTTCAAAAATACTCAACAATTAATTTATTTGTAAAGAAATATGTTTGTTTACTTACAAACAGCTCATTCTTAGTAGTATAGAAAGTGATAATGTTTTTTTTGTATAATAGTGAAAACCACTGTTTTCATCATACATAAGATTGCTTGCTATCGAAAGTAGTTCAAAAATGGCTACTCAAAATCAAAGTCAAATTATCCTTATTTAAATAGACTCATTTAAGTAGAATAAGTTCTTTTAAATCGTCGTAACAGGGGATTTGTATATGAAAAATTAATAAATGTAATTTCAGGTAAACTTCCTTGTGTTCTAGTGTTATAGAACTACACTATATACTAAAAATTTCGTCAGGAATGGTGACGCATCAAAAAAATCAAGAAGAAATACTATGCTTTTAGGATAGGGGTCCTAGAAGCACAGTATTTCTTCTTGATTTTTTAATAACGACAAACTTTGGATATGGAAAATTAAGAATACATAAGACAGAAAATATCTGTTCTATATGCACATATTTCTCTGAATACATAAAGAATAATACTCGAGTAACTGATTAATAGTGGACACTAAAGGTGGAAGTAAATGAAAATGGAATATCTGGAAAAAGCATATCCATGTCTCATACAATAATATGGATGTTGACTACACGTTACAAAGAAGATTTGTATCTTTAATTTAAAAAATACAAGTTTTTTTGTAATTTAATAAACTATTATTTTTATTATTCCTAATTAACTTCCAAATGGCGAAATAAATTCCTTAAAATGCCATTACTTACAAATATATATACAATTAATTTACCCAATAAATGCAACAAATTTTACTATAACAATTATACTAACGCATATAAAAAAATTATCATTTTAGTTTCTGATTTTTAACCACTTCCTTGCGTGTGACGTCACATTCAAATACCATTTTATATGGACCGTCTGTGGGCTATTTGTTAAGTTTCTCAAGCATATCGATGAAAATCAGGAAATGTTTATTACAGATATATGGTTGCTTCTGCGATATTTCTTTATTATTGTCACACTATTTTTGTAATATATAATAAAAAATGTTGAGTAATCTATTAAGATAAAGTTCTATTATTATGAAACGCAAGCTTGCAATCGCCCTTGAGCTATGATGATGTTATATTTAGTTATATGTGTTATGTATCATTGTAACTTTTCTTGTTTGCTAACTTGACCAACATCACTAGTTCTAATAAAGTTTCTGAATAATCTTCACTCCCGTTCAGTACTTGCTGCATTAGATTTAAGGTGAGTGACCAAAGTGGATTCTAGAAATTGTTAGGTGCTTAGCCAAATGTGCTCAAACTAACCAAACATAAGTTGGAATTTCACTTGGCTGGTTATGTAATTTATCTTTGGCAGTTTACTAGCGAGGTAAAACAGTGTTCTGTTGAAATTAACCGTTCTACTGGAGTACAATATATGTAATAGGTCGGGGGAAAAGTCTTTTCGAATTATTATGTACGAATATTATGTATAAACTTGTAATAAAATATCTTTAGCTGTACTATTTCTATCTAGCCGGTTTTCATGACATTGAAAGTTTTAAAAAACGAGAACCTTGGCGAGTCCTCAAGCCTTAAGGGGCGATTCGTCTCAGTAGGATTTTTAATCGACAGGCATCACCTCCAGGAGAGGTGCCCTGCTGTCTCTTAGAGTCTTCAGGGCGCTCGAGCCATGAGGGAGCGACAAATTTGAGGGTGCCTCTAATCACGGAGGTGCTGGAATTTGTAAATTTTGATTGATCCATATTGGAACCAATCGTGGCTAAAATTGCTTTGTAATCGAAATCAGACCTTCCATGTTGTTAAATGAAAAGATCATATTGAGCATAATTTGGTCGGCTTTAATTAATTTGTTTCCTCGATTTATCTACACTCTGTCGAGAATGTAACCTGTGTGCTGAGAACATAAAACCTGTGTCGGTCAACCCTTAGTAATTACAGTCAGGTTGAGACGTGTAGAGTTGCACAGAAGGTGCATTAGTATTGCATGTTCCTGAGTGCGGTATCTGCTAATGTCAGATTAATTAATAACTGAAATACTACGATTATTACTTAACTAGGTGTGACCGCAAAATCGTTGGCGTGGATATCGGAATGTAACAATAAGTCATACATAGGTAATTAGGTTACAGTTTACTTGAGTATTTGATTGTTTAAGGATTTTATGGATCACGATTATAACAAATTTAATTACCAAAATAAAGTTATAGTGGGTCAACTTTAAATGATATACATTCCACAGACTTTTTCAGAATAAGAATAATTCCGACATATATAATTTTTGCGTAAATTTAAACATTTAAGTTATATAGCCTTTAGCCTTCCTAGATGAAGGGACGTTCTAATACAATAATAAGTTTTCAATTTGAATACTGCTTCAAATTGAAAACGTATCTCATCTTATCTTATCTTATCTTATCTCGGGAACTACTGAGTTCTTGAGATTAGCGCGTTCAATCAACCATGCGAACAGCTTTATAATATTAGTATAGATTATGTTTTGTTGAAATACTTAGAATATTAAGTAGCTGTGTTTAACCTGACATGACTTACTTGAACTTAATGGAATGATGAGTTTTAAAATTTCAAATGTATAAACACGAAATTCTTCAAAATCATCAGTAGATATAATTATCGGCATTAATACAATAAGCAATGAATTATTCCAAGAAATATTGAATAAATTCCTCGTGATGTGTCGATTGTACAATACTCGAGCCACTCCAATTCACCGATTTTGACATCCAATTTGTGATGTCACGTTATTATTGAAATACCAGACAGGTGCGTGTGCCTAATATTGTGACGCCTCAATTTATTTCTCTGGCGACAAAGGTAAAAACTGGTTTTTAAAAATATTAATGTGTAACTCTTGACCTTCGTCTCACCTGGTGTGAAGTGAAGATAAGGTAAGCTAACTACACCCGGATACCTCCAACTGCCAGAAAATAACAATTATTGTTATAGACTTCAGTAAGATAGTGAGACCCTACCATCAACTAAACCGAGAAGAAAATTTCTTCTCCCACTGGGAATTAAGCCCACTCCTGCAGATTTGTATTAGGTGAACTCTGTCACTAAACCACAGAATAATTACTTGTAACATAATTAAAAATAATAGCAACTTTGTAACTACAGCCATATTTGTTATACAGAAAAGAGAGGGGTCTTTTCTAATACAGGTTTTCTTTAACTTAAAAGAAGGGACCCACACATTCTAAAAAACTACGTGTAGTAAATAAATATATTTTTGATTTTATTTTTATTTTTAATTAACCGTAATATAAACTTTAAACAAAATTGACCCGTGTTACAAAGAAATAAGGTACCTGAAAAATCAAAGCGTTTCAGATACCCGTGTGTTAACGTCGCACGAATCTTTTTGCATATTATTTTTGGTGTAAAATATTTTGCTCAAATGGATTCAACAAAATTAAGCCCATATATATTTTTATCGTAATTCCAGTGTCCAATGAACATGCAGATTAGCCGTTCGCTTCCGCTGTCAATAAATATTTCGAATTTAAATGTGGAATTCATTAAGGCTGGTAGCTATTGAAGCCTTGGTAATTTTTATTCTGGCTGAGTAGTAAAAAAGACAATAAAACGAAAAAACCAGTACATAAAACCTTATTAAAGTTAGAGACAGATATATTTTTAGATTTTAAGTTTGTTAATATTTAATTAACGAGTCATGGATGTTTGTTTATTTACTATATTTCCGATACTAACATATATATTACTATCTATATTTTTCTGTTATCTGGTATCCATATCACAAGCTCTTCATAATGATTACTTCGGGCTAGATTATAGGTGTGAGTGTGAGAAATGTAATTATTATATTTCTTACTATTTCCTAAAAAAACAGCCGAATTTTGTTTACATTTTTATTTCATATTTATTTTTGTTATTAATTTTTTATACCATAGAGAAAAATAAATAATTATGCGCCACATGAATTACACAAGATAAAATAGAATATAAATAATTTACATAGAAATTAAAATTTTAAGGCTGAATTAGAGTCCAACTCGCCTTATGTCATTACGGGTCTTTCTTAACACCTTATGCTTGGAGGAACTACCGAGCATCGTTCTTTATTTTATCAAAAAAAAAAAGTCAAAAATAACTTTATTTAAATAGACTAAGCTCAATATATAATATTTACTAAGCTCTTTTAAATCGTCACAACAGAGAATATGTATGAGAAAACAAATAAATATAATTATAAAGGCAATATCGATTTACGATGCACAACAATGAAAAGTCAAGTCAAGGTATTCAGTTAAAGCTAGATAGATGTTTAGAATGTTATGGTAAGCACTACCGACTTGTCTATCTCCATTTAGCCTAGCCTTCAGCCCTTGACTTCAGTAGAACGTTTATAATTGTAAGTTGCTTTATATCATATACAAAGCCGATGGAGATGTTTTCATCTGAGGATTCATTCATTGCTCAGTTAAGCAAGATATTAACACGCACGGATGATCTTAAGATTACTTTGATTATTAACTAATCTGTTTCTTAACGATACTCTATACTAAAGATACTCTGTTATCGCAATCGAAACTACTACTCAAATTTACCCCAAAATTATATTTCTTTATCAGTTAACTATTATTCACGATATAATAGATCGAAGATTGCTTACAACAATCTAGTTAAACATTTATACAAACATTCCCGTAATTCAGCTGAGTCTCTTGTCTCTGGCACCTGTTCATTTGGTGTCGACATATTTTCAGATTCCTTACCTAAATTCAAAAAGAACTTCATGTTGTCGCTCAACTAATTATATTTTATATATCAACTAATTATAGTTTCATGTAAATTAAATTAGTGTTCACTTTATTTTTAATTGTAATTTTGTTAGAGTTATCACAAAATATTATGGAAAGCTATAGCGTAACTCCGATAATTAAGATTGCATTTAATTCTTATTAATTGTATTTTTTTGTGCATGTTAAAATGTTAATCTTGTTGGAGTTAATAAATAAATAAATAAAATAAATATCAAACAGCCACGTCTTTCGCACCAAATGAACTAACATAATTAGCAAAATAAAACCCGTTTTGGAATTACGACAATTGATATCGTTTGTATGGATAGCCTCAATTAAAACACTTATTACAGTAACGAGGGTTCTCTGGAATAGTTCTAGTTCGTTAGCACTGCGGTCTGTTTCAAGGGTTTGTGGTTTTATTCAATTTTAAATTTCATTATTAGAAGAATTTTGTTAAATATATAAATTAATGTTTGGGACAGTTAACACATTTTTGACATGCTATGAAAATTTAGTCAAGTATAACAGGAGATTCTATTAAAATATGTAGGAAATTACTTAGGAAGATATAAGGCTTATTTATTGATAAGTCTCTATGAAACAATTACTAGAAAGTACAAATAAGCTATTCTTTTAAACAAAGACTTTAATTAATATTCAATTTAATGATTATAATTTATATGAATAAATGTATGTTTAATGATATTTTTGAACAAATAAGAGATTTATGTATAGCATGCTAACCTGTTGGATTTTTAATATGTAAGCCTGCTTGTATATTTAATAGAAATTTTAAAATGGACTCTCTTCTTCTTCCCTGGATATATCTAAAAGGCTAAGATGGCGATTCTGTTGATATTTAATTAAACTTAGATTAAGTTACTTGCTTCTCTTTCATTCCAATTCAATATGAAAAGAAAAGAATAACTTGTAGGTCAATTTAGTTGATACTTAGACGATTCATACATTGTTAACTTATTTTAATCGACATATTTTGTGCACCCTATGACAAGGATATATACAATATGCTAGAACCGCCGTTTTCGAAACAATAATTGACATCACCTGTCTTCTGTTATCTTATATACGATTTATATTGTATTTTATTTTTATTAAAGTCAAGACAATAACAGATTATTGAACGAGGGGCGCCTATCGCTAGTACAGCGATCGATTCATTAGCCTTTCGTGACGTTGCAAGTCTTCTAACTTGACAACCAGGGTAACGGCTCTGTGTTTTTTTTTAATATAAAGCACAGCAAATGACTCGACATGGCCTGATGGTAAGCAGTACAAGAGTCCGTATGTGAAGATAGCTAGTGAAGCACACGACATACTGCCCTAGCCACCCTCACCTTGCTGCCCCAAAAAGTGCTTTTTTTTTAACGTGTATATATGATAATTGTCCACCGAAGCCAGTCTTTGCAATTAGTTGACGCAATCGTTCCACGTAGTATTAATTGTCACCTGTAAGACATATAAAGCCGGAGTCGTTTTTCAAACATTTTCTCGACACCTGTCAATTTCAATCTGCGGGGTCGATATTTTATAAGTATGAGTACTCTGTGAATCAGTGTAGTAGGATCACTAAATATTAACTAAACGGGCTTCTTGTAATAGCAAAGAATGCCAATTACATTAATCTCATACAGATCGTAATATTTTTTAATAACGATATTTACTTTCTTGCTTGAACTTGAAAAAGAGATAGCGAAGATATTAAAAGTTGGTTATCCACCCCGCAATTCTCAAAATTAAGCTCAATTGAAGAGACGAAAGATAAACTTCATTAATTTAAACCAATTAGAGATATACTTTAAGGTTGAAGATTTTACTACGAAAAAAATTGAAACTTGACTTTTGACGGTTTCAAATTACCAATGCTTAAGACCTGTTGGTTTTTATTACATGAAATTCTAAGAAAAATTATACCATTTTTATACTTGTATTGTAATATCAATTATTTTTTTTATTTTGTTTAGTAGACAAAGAAGTAAATATCGGAATGGAAGTTCTTACTTCGCCGTGAAAGGAGATCTCAGCCTTTATAATATTTTATATGACTAAGTTCGCCAGGTTTCGGCAGATGAAATCAATTTTGGAACCGTTATGCGTGAGTAATACACCTTCGATCCTACAAACTTTAGATTTTGCATCAAAAGAGCCATCTTTCTTATTTCGAGCTTGAAGCAGTTTCTTATATTTAAGTGTGTAAGATTACATCTTACGGTCAGGTGTGCCAGCTATTTACCTAAGATTTATTGCATAGAATAACTTAAATTAACTTAAGAAAACTCCGATTGATCTAGACTCCTGAATCTCTTTCATAAATTCCACTATTTTCTCTCTAATCTAAATGTTAAAAATTCGGTATAAAACTTTACCTTAGCTAAAATAACGTTAAGAAACTTCAACCATTCCCGTAAAAATTCGATCCTAAGTTCCTTTTGGTTATTTGGTATGGTAATTAAACTGTAATGTTACTAAATAGTTAAAGGTGATATCAAAGTAATAATATTGTTAAACTTAGTAAATATGAATTATATGCGTTATGTAATATGTTTGTTTGTAGGCGTAGAGACTGAGAAAACTTCTTTGGTGTCACGTGGTATGCCGACAAAGCATAATACATAACTGATGAGGTAATAATAACACTCTGTTAAAGGGTTTTAATTAGTTTTAAATAAACTTTTCTCTACTCTTTTATTTCCAAAACATGAGTATATAATCAAAAACTTAAAAATATAAACAAATATGCTATGTTGCTTACGTAATCAATAGAATATATGTTATATTATATAATAAGATAAATTTATTACAAATATTTCCATCCCAAAGAATTGAAATCTGTCATATTAATTTGAACAAAAGAAATTATTGGACAGTATACAAAAAACACAAATATACGAGTTTAGTTACTTTGTGAACATATGACGAGTAGGTATAGTAACAGATAGCAATGCCATTTGCCAAAACATTACACACTAACTAGTTTTGCATTAGACAAGTTCTTGATTGGTCTACCTACCCCTTACTTAATCAGAAACTTCACAAAACTGCTCACACACACACTGAAGTGACGACAACCAATAGCAAAAATATCCAACGACTCATTTATTTATACAAAGCACATATGCTTTTAGAAACTGAAACTATTACACTTGTTCTATATTATTCTTACTTTATTAATAGTTTTATTATCAGATATTTATCTAAAAACGTTCTAACTTATAAATATTAAAGGTTATTTATGTATGTTGCATATTAATATTATTAGATAGTTATTAAATGAAAAGTAGCAAGCAAGACACCATTCGTACTTATATCAAAGAGCTCGTTGGCGTAGTGGTTCGTTAACAAATTATTGCAACTTTAGCTTTGTTTGTTCTCTGGATGGTCAAATTTTCTACAACAAATTTTCCATACAGTCAAATTTTCTATCGCTAGCTCTTCCGTTCGGAAAGCACGCTAAGCCATTGGTATCAGTTCTTACGGCAACCGCATTCGTTCAACTCGCATTGGGCCAGCGTGGTAGAGTTGTGGCCTAAATATTTTGCCCATGTAGAAAGGCCTGTGAAAAGTAGTGGGACGTATATAGGCTTTAGTTGAGATGATAATCAAAGGAAGAAATGTTTGTGATTGTTACAGAAATTGATGAAAATTGTGTGAATAAATTGTTAGATGGAAGGTGGATAAAAGGTAAAAATAAAATATAATAACGAGCGAGACTTTTGCTATTTACTATCACTACTGAAGGAATAACAATATATTAATAATTAATAATAAATTTAATAATAATTAATTAATTCTTTAAATGAAACAAAGACGTAATTGCGGTTCTCTGTAAAGACAAAAGAAACCACATTAAAAGCCTTTATTCCAGGGTTTTCATCTTATTAAATTTAACTAATATTTATTGCTTTTAATAATTATTTTAATATTGTAAGTAAAATTCCCAATCAAGATCTGACAACTGACAGTTCACACATTTAGTACTGCGCCGTACGCAACCAGTCCAAAATTAAGAAAAGAGGTTTTATATCAATAAAATAAACTATTTTCTTTACATATATTAACTTATAATCATTTCAAAAATATAAACGGTTGCCAGGGACTCCAAGGAGTCGCGGCTGCGTGTGTGGGTGGCTCCCACGCACGCATTGCACAGGCCGCCACGTCTGGGATTGCCCAAGTAACTCTGGGCAATCTCCATTGCCGCGAAGCCCGGTTCTAAGGCTGGGCTGCCTGGAGGTGACCTGGTGGGCAATGGAGTTACCGGGGAGTTTTAGTGGGTATTCTCAGTGCCGCTCTATTGAGGTATTGAGTGAGCCCCACACACGCCCGTCGCTTAGCCAGTGGCGGGTTTATACAAAACGGATTCCTCCTCGTAAAAAAGGGACTCCAAGGAGTACGCTACAGTGTTATGTGTTCGCTTTCCTAATCTATAACGAAATTATAAACCGAATAAAAACAATAGTAGGTTTACCTAAAATTAAAATTTTACTACCCATTAAACATCCATCACAGCGAATAAAATCATTGAGAACACAACACCCAAAATATTAATTTTCTCTTTTCCCAATCAAATAACATATCTTATTTCTACTGATGTACTCCGTAAATGATATTGTCATTGCATTACTTTCTCTGACAGCAAAATCTGCTAATATTAATATTAAGACAGCAGCTAGTTTCATTACGCCTTCTATTTCTCAGAGTAAACATTTAACCTTAATATCGCTTCTAATAAATCGGAATTACGCAGATGTTATAAGTCTATACTGTGATAACACTATTACAAAAACAATAATCCGTATGCATCACATACAATAGCAAAGTAAGGCTATCCGGTGCTTTAGCATTTTGGTATATTCGCCACTACGTAAACAGTAAGTCCTAACCAGATATTTAAAAACCAAAAGCTCAGTTTCCATTTTGAGTTTTTTTGTGATTTTACACAAGTTAATTTTGATAGTATTTCATTGCAGTATCGAGGCAATGCTTCAGCACTGCTTATGATATAACAATGCCAAATAAGCTGACGGCATCTGATGATAAGTGGTAACCTAACCATCGCCTATAAACACTAGCAATATAAAGGAATTCTGATTGGGCTGAATTGTCATTGAGTAGATTTGTAACTCAATGACAATTCACCAGCGTAGATTTGAAATCTTAATTTCAAATCTATGCAATGCCTCAATTACCTCCCATAATTTGTATTTTTACTGACTACCTCTCCCACACCGGAACACAGTTAACTGCTTTACAGGCAAAATAGAACAGACAGAAACGGAGATACCTTCTTGGACAACCATACAAGATAATCTACCATAATTTACCACCATACCACTACCAATTTACCGCTTATCATCAGGTGGTATCGAGTCATTTGCTGTGCTTTATATATAAAAAAAATGACTTTAATAATAAGTAAGTTACATGAATAAGATACTTAAATGTGTTAGTTACTGTATAATTTACTTGTGTCAGTTATAGGAGTGAGTTACATGTAAGTTACTGTGCAATAAGTATTTTATCTGGTTTTATAGAAAAATACAAGCAAGTATTTGAACACTATCTCGCTAGTGGTGAAGTGTCGAAGTGGTAGACGGTGTTAGGTACTTACCTAGAAGGATCTATTCACTGCAGCCTTGAAGTACTTCGAATTGTATCGCTCGGGGAATACAACGGGATTCGAAAACCACTTTAGATCACATAAGATCAATTTTTATTATTTTCTGACAAGCTGCTTCTACTGATGCCTACTGTGTTCAAATCTAATATCACACATTTCGATAGCAATATTTTATCTTATTAAGATTCTTAGGAGGAATGAACTATTTAAAGTCTGTGGTCCTACCATTAGTCGCTACCAAAAACTCCATGGGGCAAAGGGCTAACTTGCACCAGTATCCTGCAGCCATAAATAAAGATAAAAACTACATTAATCAAGATACGCCTTAAAGATCTTAGTTACCAGGCCAAATAATTGGGGAAAAAAATAACGCATATATAATAAATAAATAAATATATATATAACTTATTTATATATGCTTTAAGGTAGTATAAAGAAAGTGTCACAGAATAACAATTTCAAAAGAAAATAATTATATTTAAAAACGTTCACCAATTTAATCAGATTATGAAAAGAATGCTTTAAATCTTTGGGAATATAATACAAGAAAATTGCTAATATTTTATTTTTCCTACCTTTCGTCTTGAAGTTTCGTTCTTTTAGAAGATCTCGAAGGTTGATTACGTAATTTTCGCACAGGTGTTTTACATTGCTAGCATAATACAGATATATACAGCAATAGGTAGCTACGTACGGAGCAAGGTAGGCTTATTTATCAGTCATATTTTACGTTCAATATCAGACTGGTAGATTCTATACTGAATGCCTTTCTAGCATTCTTAAGTTTTAAGCCGTTTAATTTCGTTTAAGATAATCAAGTAGATAAATTACAATACTCAAGGGGCTTCAAGGAGGACAGCCAATAAATCCGTTGTAGTAAATGTAACTTAGCCAAGTATACATTTATAATACTGCAAATAAAATACGACTTACTAAAATGACTTGCAAAATAATACTAAAGCTTCAGTTTTCAGTCTATTTTCTTTGTAAGTACCAAACTAATGAGATTGTATAATTTACAATATTTTTTGTACTAACATTTATTTGCTTTGAATCAGCATAACAAAAAAAAGTATATAGTATGTAAAAACTTGTAATACAATATCGTTGTCTGTACTATTTGTATCTGGCTGGCTTACATGACATTAAAAATTTGCCAGGCAGAACTATCGATTCGGATCTCTACTGCCAACAACTAATGAGATTAAAGGAAGAAGTTGAGAGAAAGCGGCCGAAATTGATTAATAGAGACGGTGAGGTCTTTCATCACGATAACGCTAGACCACACACAAATTTAGCTACGCAGCAAAAATTAAGAGAGTTTGCCTGGGAGGTGTTAATGCATCCGAAAACCCGTAATAAATTTTTAGGGACTGCCTCTTAAGACACTTGCAATTTTAACGAAGGTAATACCCCAAATCAATTGTCACATATCTTTCAATCGCATTTACTGTCCAGGACAAACGTGGGAAGGGAATCTGATCGAACATCGCATTCGTCCTATGTTAATCTTTATGACTTCTTCAGTTCTGACGGAGGTCAGACGAGGGAGCTGACGACATTCTTATAATGGTATATTTCGAACATAGAAACAGATGGATTTAACAAAAGATCTTATTATAGTAATAAAAGATAAATTAAAAATCTTGTGTATGCATACTTAAATGAATATTGACGAATTTCTAAACAATAAATGACCAAGAATAAATATCAGCTGAAAAATATTTTTGAATTAAAATTTATAAGCATCTTTAGATAATTCAGTAAGCAGCATGGGAAACAAACATACCAATTAAAACAACGTTTGAAAATTAACTGTCAGCTACGAAAGTGCCGATATGCACCTTAATCTAAATCGTCTGAGAGCACACTCGGATAACATAAATATGAAATTTAAACGATGAATATCGTAATCTGTTATATATTTAAAAATGTTGGTATAATATTTTTGTTTAAATATACGAAAATTTATTAAGACAGTTTTGACGTGAAATACTAAATTAAATTGATTTCAAATGAATAGGCTCAATTCTTCTCTCCTATTACGGAAATCCTTATCTGTATTGCTTTAAATAAAGTTAGGAACTTGATAAAAGGGTAAGGAAGACCGTAATTCCGCCTGAAAAAGCTTTACGTAATCAACTATTTGGCTCAGGGGTCAAGATGAAATTACTCCTTTCTGATACTGATCATTGTCTGAAGGGAGAATAGAAAAATACACTTTATTGTGCAATTCTCTGCGCAAACGTGGATTCATTCGTAATGCAAACAGTACTAACATATGCATTAAATTAATAAAATAAATAATAACATATATAAATATACCAAAACAAAATAATTATACAATTATACAAAATCAATACACAATATGACCCGAGAACAATTGCATTATATCTCTGAAATATCGTATTTCTCTATGTTATATAATTATCGTAGTTTAAGTATATTAATTTATTTTTACTATGTTTCAAGATGAACACTTCCTTGAATTTGTTCGAGCAGCATGTGGTACTTTAATCTAATATATGGAAATAGATACGTAGATGTAGAGTAAAATACGAAGAACAGAATTAGAGTCCTTTGTTGTACGGAACCCTTAACACACATTTATAATTTACGGGAGAAAACTACATTTAAGTTGGTAACCCTCTAACATTTTTTCCATTACTTGATTGTCTTGCCAATTGACAAAATATATCATCAAGATAGTAATCAAACTTGAGTTCAGAAAACCTCATAAAAAACCATTTTTACCCTTAATTTCAAGATTCATATCGCACACCAACATATAACAAACTGTAATAGAAACGGCGCATGCGTACGTGATATCTAAACTATTAGATTAGTTTGATAAATGAATAAACTTGGCTTAGTTACTGTAAATCAAATAGATTGTATGTGGCCGGAATGCATAGACTTATTTCCGGACACTATCCGTCAGAAAAAATTGGATATCTTGAGTTTCTTAATTGCGTAACTTGTTGTAAAGTCGAAGATGTCTTACAATTGCTACAGATGGCGCCAGGGACGAGAGGCAGAGACATTAGTAATTAATCAACTAAATTGTATGGATGATGGTGCCTATTAAATCATTCTAGACGAACCATTATCTAATACGGCGAAAATGCTATAAACATTAATGCACAGTTTGTTATCCTAGGTCAGTTACTTTGTTTACCTTATGGTACAATAGAACTAGTATGTTCTTACAAAGACAAAAGGTAAATTAAAATAAATTAAAAAATCGTATTTTAATATTCATACGATAAAGATAAGTAATAAAAATTGTTCATTTATAATTTTTTTAAGTTAAAGAAAAAATAGTTACTTTAGTAAAAACCATATCATAAATTTTTATTGCTCGACTTTCCTTTCTTGATTTATCTAATAAAATTTATCTTTTTGACAACCAAAAGGTTGATCACTGCTACAAAGCGACACGTGAATTTGTGAGATATTTAAATGGGATTTGTTTCATACGTAACCATTTTCATAGTCTTCGATTTTGGAGATGAATACGACCAACAGATATTTACTTAGGCTAGTCCATTACTCATCAAGGTTTCAATCCCTTTTTAGTTGGAAAGTGAGAATTAAATTGGTACAGCCTTTGAAATTTTTCAATCAAGAATGTAAGCACTTTTGTTAACATTGGCATTCAAACAGGACAATATCTTAAAAAGTCTTTTCACCGCTTTGAAACTGCTTTGAGCTCATTCATTCGGACGTTATTAATCTAATCTAGCCTTTGAAGTAAGACACAAAAGGAAGGAAATCGGATAGCGTGAGTACAATGCTACTTATTTTCGGAGCCCGTTTTAGATTACGACTTTGGCGTCAGAAGCTTGGTTGATTGGCACTTGGTATACCAAGTTGTTTGGCATACATACAACAGACGGTGAATACCGAACTTGTTGACCCAAATGAATCGTTGCATAGTAACTAAGTTAAGTAAGGAATCAATCAGATTCCTGCCTTGAACTATGACAGTGATCTGTCAGACCTGCAAGGAATCATTTTCAAGATGATAGATAGTATTTGGAAAGCCTTTTATCGTTAAACTAGTGAATGACCGATTTTGCACTAATTTTCAATTGAGTCATAGTCGATAGAAATTTTGGAAGTCGTAGTAACAGTTTTCAACCACCAAGCCGCATTAGCCCACTGGTGGTGTTACGAACCAAAATCCTCATGTTTTTTTCCAATGTAAATAGGTCTGTGTCTATCTCCCAGCATTGTGACGTATATAGGCAGTAAATGATGTTGGCGATGGAAAAAATATTGGGCATCTCGCCTTTTTCTAAACAAGTGTTAATATAGACATGAATCGTCTGAGGTTGATCATTAATATTAAAAATCAAATTAAATATTTTTTTAAACTCAAATTTTATATTTAAACCCAATAAAATACAATTAAAATATTAAAAGCACCTATTTTGGCAAGATAGGTGCTTTTAATATTTTAATTCTCTCTTAACGGACTTTCATTCAACCCTCTGCGTGAATTAAAAGCATTCACAAACTTATGAGGTCGTTGAATGTTCGAAGAGTATGTATACATGTTAATATGATTATATTTCGTTGAAATTATCTAGATGTCAACATCGTGAAATCGTTACTGAAGTGTAATTAAGCATCAACGTTAAGTTTATTATAGAATTCCTTTGGTTTTATTGCAATAAATACGACTGTAATTCTTACTCATAAAATTATATTGTTTATTTAACAAGATTCAATATCTACAGACAAAGAGATTTACTAAACAACATTTCGAATAATGTTGAAAAGAACTACATAATTTTAGAACATCCAACTTTAAATTACTGGATATAATTTGTAATAATTTTATTCAACTTGTCCTAACAAAACAGCTAATGGACTAAAACTTTCCTAATTTTAATCGGAATAATAAAATGTTTTGATTTACAGCTTTTACTTTTGCAAACTTTTGACTCACAAATAAACTTTATAATATACTTGTAAATGGTCGATCTTTTTATTTATACCTTTTATTTCTTTTTCAGGATAGTCGGCGCTGAAGTGCCGGCCTGGCATGTGGGGTCCGCCGCAACCCGCCTCCTCCCACTTCCACTGTACACCCCTTTACGTGCCAACCTTGAGCATACCCTACTCCCTCCCTTTTCTTGTTATTATGGTCTCTGTATCCATCACTAAAACACAAATGACCATTGAGAATAAAACTTATTTGTCCAGTGATTTCAATTTGGACAACAATGAAACTATGAACTATAAAATTGTTGGTAATTACCATGAAATTAATAATGAAGTAAATAGTAAAGAATATCAATCACTTTTAGACAGATTCAGAAGAAAAAATGCGTCCGATACTGTTTTATTAGAAATTTATCGAAACCATAATGTAGAAACTATAAATGATCCTACCAATGACAATGTAAATATTGATCAAATTAATGTTAATGATACAGTAAGTTTTCAAATTGAAAATGAAAGAAACTATCTTATTCCAAAATATGTAGAACTGGATAGAAATTCAATGGAAAAATTAAAAATAGATGACGTGACTAGAACGAAAATTTTTCACGATTTCTTTACAACGGTCAACAAAAACATTGAACCAAAACATTTGACTGAACAACCAGTATTTAAACTTGAAACGGAGGACTTTAGTTTATATTTTAATGATACACAGGATTATGGTCTTTATGATAATGAAACAGAAGGCCAAACAGAGGGAGATACAATACGGAGGAGATTCTCTAATGAATCATTAGCCTTTCCTAACCGCAACCTCTCATCATCTCATGTTTCTTCAATTAGAAGAGCACTACAAACACCGAGACCCCGTTTTATAGATGGTAAGTACTTAAATGTCCCGTTTCGATACTACATTTAATTAGAAAAAATGTTAGATTGTAATGAAAATTTAAAGGATAATTCGAATTGGTTTAGCTTTCAGGTTCAACGAAAATTGTAACGGTCCTAAAATATCTACATAAATGACGAAGAAAACAACATAATATCTTTGAAATATGGATCTCGGCTGCTATTTGCTTTGCTGACTAATTTTTATGAATATTTCTATATTCTCACCTGACGTTATATGCCGTTTGCTCGACGGTGCGTTTACTTAGCAGGTTTCTATTCATTCGCAATAGCCTTGTATCTCAAAGTTTGTATCGTCATGGGAAATCATTACGAAGTAGCACTCCTTAGTTGTTCTTATTATAAAAGTCTATTATTAATAATTTGAAGATCCAATAATTGAACCAATTTTGGAACACTTATTCTCATTACAGATGAAATGAAAACTATGAAATGACGGGTATAAAAACTATATTATTATCATCACCAGGGCTCACGGTATCTAATTTATTTAACAGACTATGTATATGTGGAAATGTAAGTTCCTTTTAAGCGTTTTTAAAACCGACCGCGTGCCAGTTTTAATGATTTTTACGTCAATCTATTTCTTAATTTTTTGATTGTCACTAAAGACATGGCACATTTTTTAATAAAAGCTCAGCAAATGACTCGACACCACCTGATGACAAGCAGTAGAGGAGTCCATATGTGAAGATACTGCCCTAACCACCCTTACCTTGTCGGCCTAAAAAGTGCTTTTTCACGCTTCTTTTAACCACCCATGTTGAATGAAGAAGAGAATACGTGAGCTGGCAAGGAATTCCACGCTCTAGCTGTGCGATAGAGAAAGGAGTCATAAAATCTCTTAGTGCGCAAAGTAGACGTGGCGACAGTGTAGTAGTGATTCCTGAGACAAGCACGCGTACTCCTCAGTAGGAAAGAAGAGGGAGGGATAGGGTTAAAGAGCTCTTGAGAGCACAATAGACAGACAACAGAATTTCTTATAGAAAAAATGAAGGTGAACGTTAAGTAAGGTATTATTGAATAGGTATTTAAGAAACGAATAATTTAGAAACCTTATTTTTGAATCTATAAAGAAATTTACATTATGTTTTTAGACGTACAAAATGTATTTTACGGGAAATCTTAGTAGAATTTCACTGCCGCATTTTTATTTATCTGGTCACATTTTTTATAATCAGATAAATAATAAGTGTGACAAGTTTGACACTCGGCAATTTGTCCTCTGTTTGTCTCACTTTTACTTACTATTTATTGTCATGTGGTCCTTTAATCCTATAATAGCTCTTAGGCGCAAACACAACCTAAGTTTCAACCCTTGTAACACTTCGTGTTATAAGTGTTCATCTATGTCTATAGATGTTAGGGGAAAAGGGGTTTGACACTGATAATAATTAGAAATTTGTCCCGATTCTGTTGTGCATGGACTAAAATCGTGTTTCTGTTTCATTACAATCTAATAAGAAAAGGACAGATCACCTCATTTTAAATTTCCAAAATGGCTTGCCTGCTTGAAAATATCGCTTAGAATAAGTTCCTACTCAAAATGTATGGACCGCCCAAATAGCAACTTACTTGACGATCCATTAAATTCGGCTATTCTTTTCTTTATTAAGAATAATGATAGAGATGCTATTACTCAATTTTTGTTTTAGGCGATACCAACAAAATCAACACTAATAAATTTATAAAAAGTTAAATCATCTTATCGAATAATAATACTCTCATGTTAAATAGGTTCTATGAAGTAACCGGTAAAGGTATTGTTTGGGCCTCAAAACAAAATTGCATGACCCAATCTCCATAGTTTTAATACGTTGCCTAAATAACGAGGTGACTTATAAATTTTTGTTGAATATTTCCTTCGCCTTTTTCACTTCAGGAATATTTTTTCATATCATTAACGCATAAAGGACAACCTTTTCAGTGACTAAAAGAGATGATAAATAAAATTCTCCTCTGTGTATCTTTTTAATAAGTTTAAAATTAATTTAGGCTTTATAATTGACAAAAACGGAATTACATGCTCCCAAAAAATTTTATACAAATTGGACTTGGGTTTGGATTTCTTTGCTGGTTTATTTTTAAACTTACAATTTAATTATTTAACGCATTTAATTAATGGGTGAGTGAGTTTGTAATGTCTCTATAATCTATCTCTCTATAATATTATCTCTATAAAGGAAATATCTCTCTATAAAGGATCTCTGTCTAAAGTCTCTATAAAGGATATGCTTAATTTTATATTTGGATTATCATACATTATTATATCAATATCACAACTTTATGTAGCAGTATGAAATAAAATAAATCTACTTGATAGCTGTAAAATTGTCCTTTCTTACTTTCTTGTAATAATTTCTGTATAAGTTTTAAAAATCGGAACTTAATTGACCATTACTTAAAGTACAATTTGCTAGAAGTTTACTTATAAAGTGCATGTAATTTCTCTTTTTTTAATTTGTGTGTACACGCAATAGTACATTACTACAGCGGCCAGCAAAAGAATCATTGGAAGACGAACGCCTCGGCACACAAACGTAACTCCCTCAATGCCTATTTATGGTCAAGACTTAGTATAGTACTTTTCTCAAATAACGCATTTTCATACAACTTTACCGGCTGCTGCTTGCATGTATTTAACCAATACAGCAATATCGATTTATCAAGTAGAAAGTTTGAGATTTGTAGAACTCGCAAGACAGAGTAAAGTTCATGATTAGTAAACGGTATGTTAAGTTGGTAAGTTAAGTTAAGTAATGATGTACCTTCATTTGTATTGATTTCTAGTACTAGAAAGCTACAATGAATAAATAATAAAGAAGAGTCCCTTTAATAATAATAGAGATATTTCTAAATTTAACTCTACCAGTTTCAATAAAGCTTAGTTAAATCTTAAATTAAGTAATCTATCGGATACCCCAATTTATATTCAAAATATCCAAATGTTAGTTTCTAATTAAAACACTCTTTGATGACCAAACATTTAAGAGAACCCTTTGTTGGATATGAAATTTTGCTTGAATGATAAAATGAATTAGCTGATTGTTCCACTTTGCTAATCGAAAGATAAAAAGGTTCGGAAGGTTTAACGTTAATCAATCAAAGCGCTCTCGTGCGTCTACTGTGGCGTTTCCTTTGCCTAAAACATAAACTTGGTCTTGTCTGGCTTGTACTGTGGTTGGATTGTCTGGGTGATCTACGACCGCCCTTTTTTCAGCTGTGAAGTGGTTCGCTGTTTCAGTGTTAAGGGAAATGTTACAGGGCATGAGAGGCATTAAGAACTGTCCTCTTCAGAATCAAACGCTACCTTAAAATTGAAGTAGTCCATATGCTATAGTTTTTTACTTTCTTTGACATTTTAAAAATCAGAAAGAAAATAATTAAAAGCTTTTTCTTAAAGCAACAAAACCGCTGCTAAGCCATCACATAACAAAATCTCTCTTACCAGACAGTAAATGTAGTCTGTGTGGTTTATTTCGTACGAACTTTAAATATTAATCGTTGTGTATCATACAGGGTCACTTTGCAAGGACTTACCAAATATTATTGGAATCAATCGTTTTACCACAATTAAACTTTACTTTTTAGGTCATAATATTTTTTACGGTCCGATAAAAAATCGTACGTGTGGATAATCATATTTTAGAAATGTACACACGTTATCTTAGTTTGTCAATAGAAATGTATTAAAAAAGTATGAAGTGTATTTTGTGTATATACAATAGTTATAAAAGCACGCGAATATAAGATTTTTTAATGGTATAAAGTATATTTGCAACATGTAAACGCGCAATCGGGGCTAGGAGACGAAAGATTGGCCGGCAGTCTAACTTATAAGCGTCGCGAAAAAAAAAAAAGAAAATATGATATTGGATCGTATATACATTTCCGAAGGTCTATCTAGGTGGCTTCGCATTTTAAAATTATTAGGGGTGATACGCCTTGTTCTTGTAAATCATAAAATATTAAGATTAAAAATAATTACAATACGTCGTTCTTTTGATTGTTTACAATATTTATTTTTAAACTTTGGCAACAGTGGATCAAATAATCTTGCGTTATCATCATATAAATTTGCAACAACACGATTGTATAAATAACTTTAAAGCCTTTACAACCTTATCAATTTACTTTAATTATTAATTTTGTAATAATAATGATTTTTTCCAAACATAAAACATATTTGATTTAATCTGAATTCAACTGAGATTTCAAATATTTTGGTTATATTATACACAAAAGTAATTGGATAATATTAACGAGAATTACCAATGCAATATTATATCAACTCGCTCTTAATAATCAATCATCACTCGATCAAATCGAATTACGCTGAAATCTGCTTAATTATTCATGAACTTCTGTGACGGTTAACCTTCTTAAGGAAACTATCATTAGATAGAGTTGAATCAAGGGTTTTAACAGGAAGCTTCAGGAGTAGTTTTGATTATAGGTTGGATTTTACTGTAGCTATGTGTCAAAGTGAACTCATCATTATATTTAAATATATAAAAACTTTATAGTCATATTACAAAGCACGATTTAAAATTCACCTGCTAGTGATAGAAATAGATTGATAGATAGAAAGAGAGAGAAAGAGATTTAAACCAGTTCCTCTGTTAAACGATATAAATATTTATTTTTATGTCAAAATTCCAATCACTATTCATATTGTCAAAATAGAATAAATTCGAATGATTTCCGGCGGTTAAATTATGTTTTTGAACCCAAAGAAATTCGGGAATAAACATTTAAAACATTACGCATGAAGCCACGTCGTAATAGATTCAGAAAATCTGCTTTATGCTGCTTTTATACTTATCTTTTAGCTTTATTCATGTTAACAAATGTAAGCATTTTTATATTCTTAAAATTCCTAACAAAAATGTGTCATTCGTATTTTACCCAACCGAAATATTTTATCTAACACAAACACGGCTGGATATCGACCATTCCCCACTAGGATAATAAAGTTGAGACTTGGGGCGGTATTTTGTTTTCTTTTACATATTGACGATTCTACCATTCATGTCAACCTCAAAGGTCGTGGGTTTGATTTTTTAATGGCACTGTCATGTCTTTCGAAAACGATGTATATAATAAACATAAAGGTCGGAAAAAAAGTTTCTTCGCATTTTTTTTATTTATTTTTTTATATACATATATGTGACATTTTGTACGTAAACTTTCTGCCATCTTGTAGGTAGAGATATCATTCCGTTGTTGCAAACATTTTGGGACTTCTGATCAAAAAACGCAACATGTAGTTTTGGCAGTCCTCTCTTGATGCTATCCTCTCTCTGCCTAAAGAATTGTGAACAGACCGAAACAGGTGGAAATCTGAAGGTGCACGGTCAGGGCTATATGGCGTATGCATTAACACCTCCCAGCCAAACTCTTAATTTTTGCTGAGTGTCTAAAGATGTAAGTGGTCTAGCGTTATTGTGATGAAAGACCACATCGTTTCTTCCGGCCGCTTTCTCTCAACTTCTTTCTTTAATCTCATCAGTTGTTGGCAGTGGAGATCCGAATCCGAATCAATTTGTATGCCTGGCGACAAAAGCTCACAATGAACAATGCTCTTCTAATCCCACCATAGACACAGGATCACCTTATTGCGAGTTTTGCCCTTTTTCACAAGTTCTTGTCATACGTGATCCACTTTTCATCACCAGTTATCAATCTCTTCATAAACGGCTCGGTTTCATTACGTCTCAATAAAGAATCTCAAATTCAATTCGCTCATTTTCACAGAAAGAAAAACAAATGATATATAGTAGGAAACAAAATATTAATACTTTGATTTATTTTTTAAAATTACCTTTTTAATGTAATGTAAACCAGTCAGAAACAAATAGTGCAACTTCTTATCATCACACAAACACACAGGCCACTTAGGCGATATAAGTATATGGATCGATCGATGGAAGTGTCAACTAACTTGACGTTCCTTAAAGTCATTATATCCCTTTTTAATGAATTGAAATGAAAGAGATGTGAATAACATAAATTTAATTTACTCCGTGTTCAATGGAATTGTGGCCATTGAATTTAAATGTTTTACTTTAAAGACAATTATAACACTGACAATGAATGATAATTAACTTATTACCTTACGTAATTTGGTCTGTTATAACCGCTCGGCGTGGTTATACTAATCAAAAATTAATTTCTATTTTTCACAAGGTAAATCTAGAAATATGTTAACAAAATCCCAATAAATCCCGTTATACAAATTCAACGAATAAATATAATACAGCTTAACGAGCTATCTCGCCTTATTAGAGGGCATTTGAGGAACGCTAACGAAGTGAAAAGGTAATAGGGCCGAGTAGGGTTACCAAATATAGCAGGATAGCACCCCTTTTCATCTTTGATCTGACAAAATTGGAGCCATTATAACTTATTTCGTGACACCGTATATCACAGTGGATTCCATTATATTTTCACCTAATAATCTTAAGAGTAAAAAAATTTTTGTCACTTTTAGAAACGTCAAGTTAGTTGTAACTTGACGAGTGATTTCATTTTGACTTATTACAGAAGATTATGTTTTATGGTGTGCGGTAAAATTGATGAATTAATTGATGAAAATAGAACACTAAGAAATGTCACTGGAAGTCACCAAAATAATGATAAATTATTTTTTCATAAATAATATAATGCACCGATTTTCACATCAAAAATACATTAACATAAAAATACTGTCATGATCAAACAACTAATATGTTGTTAGTAAATATTTTTGACAAATTTTCTTAACTTTTTGTTTTATGAGACACGATAGTCGACTGGACCGTGGCGAATATATATCTGTCTATCTCTTTTTTTTGTAGATACATAATAAATGAATGTAAAGTATACTGTATGTTCCTACCAATTATATTATTTCATTATATTTACAATTTTATTTGTACAAAGTTTGCAGCAAAGCCGTAAAACGTAATGTTTAACTACAATATCACCTTAAGAAACTACGGAATTGGAAAATTATGCTAATTCTCGGGAAACAAAACCGTACAGACACCCTTATTCAGAGGTACGGCGACATGTGGCTGATTCTCGGTCAAATTATGGATCCTTTGATTAAAGTTTAATGGGTTTGATGTAGGAAGTAATGGAGGTGAACGGGTAAGGGTAAGTGCTAACCAAATTTTTGGACAATTTTGAATTTAGTTAAATTATATTTAACAACATGGGTTCCTTTGAAAGAGGCGTGAATAAGCACTTTTGTGAAGATGGATCGAAATGATACTGTGATACTAAATTATAGATACCAAAAAGTGGTCACGACGTCGTGTCGTTTGAAAGAATACGACGCAAGAAGGAGTTATTTTGGGAGGTTCCGGGTTCGATTCCCTTTAGAATGGAAATATTTGTTTACCAGTACTGCTTATTTGTATGATCATTGAGTATATATCTGTATAGTATCCTGTGTAGTATCCAGAACACACAACACTTAGTGTCTTAATGTGGTGTGAGTGTAAGAAATATTATTATTTTTATTATAAAGTTTAGTATTAGGTAAGTACTTGCCATCACACATGTATTATAATAAATTTTACTCGCAATAATCTAATCTGGAAACTATAAACTATTATGAATACCTAGTTCTGATTGTAGAAATAAACTTTAGTTAGGATTTGCATATCGACACAGTATGTAGTAAGTTACGCTCAATTCTAGGTTAGCTGTATAATCTGAAATTCATTGTATCCAAGGGTATTGTGTGTATGCTGTATCATGCTCCGGCTGATTCAATTATACTGTACGGGCTCGGCACATATGGTCTCACCTTTCCGACTTAATTGAATAGAATCGAAATATTGCAAATAAAGTTACTCAGCATTTAATACATAAATAAATCAAAATTTCGCTCCAAAAAGATTATGAAAAACTATTCCCTTAATATATTGCCGGTCGAACTTTAAGTAAAAATAACAATTTTAATAGAGCAACTAAATAAATAATGAACATAAAAGCGAAATAAAGCGAAGGTAGGCAACCAGAGTAGCTAGATACCTAAAATTGTTGTTCCTAAAGTTAAAAATTATTACACTAGACGGGAGAGGAAATGGCTAACGCCCAGGTATACTAATGATCTTCCCCAAGGTTTATTACAACAAAGGTCCCTAGTAAAAATCATCTAAAACTTCTTAAAGAAAACATTACATGTCTCTGTTTCTTTAGAACTACTCTGGTCAATCATGGTCGAGCCATTGTGTTAGCGATAGTAAGTTAAGAAAAAATACAGCTTATAATCAACGGAGCTGGCGACAAACTGTTTTATAGTTTAGCAGAGTGTTTAAAATGCATATTAATATTTGTTTGTTTTAAATAAATAAAAACATAGCCGAACAAAAACATGCATGGTAAACAAATGAAATACTCCGTTGGTGCAGTGCTATCGGATTAATACATCATCTTATAAACATCTTACTTGTAGCTATATGATATTAATTAATCTTTGTTGTCAATAATAAGCCGTCTTCACAAGAACTGAGTCAACTCAACACAAGTATCGTTTTTACTTTCTGTGGAATGTAATTGATTTATGATTAATAAAAGTATTTTTAAACAAATATTTGAGCCGTATTTCACCATTTTTTATGTGATATAATACTTTTTTGCAAACTGCAGACACGGATTCAATTAATTAACTACCTCCGCTTTCCGATCCGCTATCAGGCGACACTTCTGCAAATTAGATTCTTTGATATGAAAACAAAATGAAAGACTTTAAAACATTAAAAAATCAAAAAAATATTATAAAAAGGCCAGCCAATGACTAATCATCACCTAAATGGCCTTCACTATCTATTTTTGATTCTGAGATTCACTTTTTATACAACAAAAAATAAATTATTACTTTCCAAACATGCCACTACTACAAAAAATACTTTCACATTAGATAAGTTCTCAAAATTGAATAATTTTTGTTTAATATTTGTATTTGGATTTTATTCCAGATTTTTAAGTTCTAAGATCAAATTAAAATGGCTTCGGTCAATTACGTCGATCGCCCGTCTGTTTGTCGTTGGTTAAAAATGAGAACATCATTAAAGTAGATGAAGTTAATTCCAAAACTGCTCTTTAAATCGTTAAATTTAAATGGGACATCAAAGCACTGGCATATTTTTTGTTATTAAAAATATGCCGGTGCTTTGTGAAACACATTAAAAAAAGGAGGTTACAGTCGAATAAGTAGCCTTAAATAAGATATAATTCTCTTTTTAACCACACGGATGGAACACGACGTTCCATCCACCTTGGAAATCAGTAAAATTTAGCTTAACTTATCTAATTTATAAGGAATTTGATCCCACCGCATAATCATCTTTGAAAATTTTTAATCAAACTTAATAAGTTAATTGCTTAAATTAAAGTACAAAATCAGCTCGTTCAGACCTCTGTGGATGATAATCAGTTAGAACTGGGATTATCCGTTTGCTACAATAAATTTCATGGCAATGTATTTTTTTAATTTATGTATTTTACATTTAATGATTTTTGTATAATAAAGGTAATTTGATAGATTGCGCTTTTCCAAGGGTAGTAGTTGTATTTAAATGTATTTCTCTGTTAATATCTTACTCATTCAGTTAGTACGCAACATATGCCTCACCGCAATTCAATAAACTTAATGAGAAGACATTAATTCAAAAATCACGTTGAATTGAAATATGACAAATACGTAAAATAAATCTCGTCGATATAACACGCTTCATAAACAATACACAGTACAATACAACGTAAATATATACAAATATTTTCAAATGATAATTATTAATACAGACAGATTCAGCAAAAAGATAAATATGGAATGTGGTGGCTAATCAGAATTAACCACCTTTTTTAGACTTGAATTTATAGTCGCCCATTTACTATTTTTAATGCTTAGCTTAGTATGTTAATTTTTTTTAGTGTTTCTCTTTTTAAATTGGCTGATGTACAATAAAGATATATTCTATTCTATGTCGCTGAGTTTAACACATGCCATTGAAAAATAGAATTGCCACAGTACACTTCGAACTATAGACTGATAAATTAATGTTAATTTATCAAAGTATTTTTGCATTGTACTGTAACGTTACGCTGTGATGAGGGTAAAATAATAAAGCAAAGATTGACGTCACTTTATATTTATTTGTAAAAGGACAAAAAGTGCCTTAAATACAAAAGGAACGTAAGTATGATTGAATTCTGAACAATAATAACTTTAATATAAAATCACAAAATGGCGTCAGATAACTGGTAACAACGAGAAACGGAAAAACGTCTCGGACCGTCAACAGTATAATGAACAGTTTGAGTTGTACATTATGTTGCAAATTTATATGGTGATTAAATAACAATGAATAGGTATGTATAAATCTAATACAGTGTCTGATTGAATTCGATATTATTGCAAGTTAAAAATAATTTAGGTTTTAATTTTTGAACTTTGTTTGAGGTTAAAAGAGATAATAAAGTATAGTGGCAGGTTTTCTGAGTCTTTAAAAAATCTATTGTGTGTAATGCCGGCGCAGGCTCTACGTACTGTATGTACTTTTTTATACTAGTATACCACAGAATCTGCTTTAAAAAAATAAGAAAACTATTTTAACATTTGTTTCGACGTAAATAACTTTCTAAGAAGGTACTGTTATATGAGATTTTCGTTCAGTTTCAAGGAATTTTGTTCATTCATTTTTTGTTTGTGTTGGTATAATACCAGATTTTTCTTTTCCAAAATTTCACGTTTTTCTGTGTTATATTCTTAAGTTTTTATTGCATGAAATGTCAATAAAAAAGTATATCTTTTTTAAACTTTAAAATAAGTGAGATAAACTCACTTTTTGAACGTATCATTATTTTAAAACGGATGTCAATATTTGTTATTTATTACTAAACGTTTCAACTGTTAACCTCGAAGTGTCGTTGGCGTTGGTGCAATGTCCGGCCTCTCGGTTTCAGGTCAAATGGATTAACCTTTGAACTATCGATGCTTCAATTAAGAACAGGACCAACGTTCACGATTAAGTGAATTATTTTATTGAAACCAGATGACACCATGCAATCATAGTGTGTGACTTTCTCTACTCTTACTCTGTCAGATTATCTCGTTTAAAATTTAGTGCTTTTTTCTGCCCATGCAATTAGATTAATTGCTAGTAACTAAAACGTTTTAGTTTTTAGCAATATTAGCTTTAAATATTGACATTTAATTCTTCGTAAAAAAAATATATGTTTAAAGAGAACATGATGGTTCTTCTGTTTTGTATTTAAGTCTTTTCGATTTACGCCGTGTCTATCACTGTTGAATCCCTTTAATTTTTAATCAATCGCTCATTAAGATTAGAATTCAACATGGAGTTTCAGTCTGCAATATTCCTGACAGACACAAACTATAACAATTTGATAATAATAATTTTCGTTAGTGTTGTGTGTGTATCATTTTTGTGTATATCATAGAATATATAACGTATGTGACATAATGTATTAAGAATATATCCCTACGGTAGATTGTTGTTGTATGTGAAAAATATTAACGTTATTCCCATGTAATTAATCTGCGCCGATTAAAACCTTAAAGCGTAACATATACTCACAGAGAGTATTCAATTTTGAAATGTATTTACTCATGTGACCTTTATTTTTTACGAGACTAATATACAAAATGGAAATGAAATAAGTTCCTAAACCTTTATTACATACAACCTTATCCTTATATTTACAGCTAAACCTAATAAAATAGAAGATTTTATGTTAATTCGTAATTTTGCGCCCACTTATCGGTTAGACGTTTTATAGCTCAATAGCGCAAAGTCAATAAAACAGCGGTGTTAATTAAGCGCTTCTTCTGCTGAATACTTATAACTGTAGCGGATTAAATGAGCTATGACCTTTATTATGTCTTGCAATCAAATTATTCTGAGATATTTCTTGTTAGCCTCTTGGTTCAGTAATAAAAATCTTTATTGTAGATTAAAAAGCAGCGTAATTTTTTCAGATTTTTTTAGTTTGAAAATGTTTTTACCTTTCTCATAAATAAAGCCTAATGAAGAGAATTACTTAAACGCTTTTTATTAGGAAAAAAAAATATTCGACATCTGACATCAACAACAAAAAAAGAAACTTTCATAAAAGGAGTTTCAACATCTTCTGAACTGAAAAGGAAAGTCACCTCTAGGGGCATACCTTTTGCACGGGTCTAACAAGTACTCTCCCATCCCGCATCTTTTTGTCTGCCACTCGAGTCCAGCCATCTACTCCTTCTATCAACTTGATAATACGTCCTAGAGGCCATAACGATACTTTAGTTCCCGTGTCTAATAGCACCACATCTCCGACCTTCAGCAGCCAAACCGCCCGATCTTCATTTGAAGAGAATTACAAAAACGCGTTTTAATAGGAAAAAATTAATTCGACATCTGACATTGTCACAAAGTCAACAACAAAAAAGGAAACTTTCATAAAGTTTTTAGAAGTTTCAACACCTAAAACTGCTGCTGTAGAACGTAATACGTCATTATGCACAAAGGCATAATGATGGCAAGCGGTTTGACGGCATGGCTCTAGTGTCTTGGAAGAAGGATAAATCTTTGGTGTCGGGTGCCACATTGCGTCGATAAATATGCTTTATCACTTCTTCTAAGTATCTTTGAAGAGGTTTCAACACCAGGGTCGGCACCGGCATCGCTTAAGAGATGCAGAGCTTAAGTAGCATCCCTCAAACGACGCAAATATCCTGACTCGTATTGGCTAAAACAATAGGGCCTTGGGGTCTAGGAGTATACAAACTAAGAGACTTAGAGTGGAACTATGATATAGATAATCTCATTAAGGGTAACAGATATTTCGCACACCTTATAAGCCTCGCCATTCACAATTGAAAATCTTCCTTTTCCCCAAGAATTCGGTGGTGATTTTAACAGCTTAATATCGGGTTTTTGGACTGTGTGTGTTTTTACACAATTACAATTGTCCTTTTAATCTATTGTAGTAACGGCACCTACATCCAAAGAAATAGTTTCCATTCCACGCAGTAAATTTCTTTAGAATTTGTATGTTGGTAGTCTTGGTAATATTACGATACCCGCGAGTCTTGAACCCAACGATAAAAGTGAGATATTATCTACCATGTAGAGTAAACTAGGACTGGCTTGGAGTAAATGCGTTTCGTTAATAAACATAAGTGTAATAATCAGGACAGTTTGTATTATTAGATACCAGGTGTACTTTGTATCAAGTTAAAGTAAGCTTGTTGTCTAATTTTGAATTAGTTTCCTAAGGATCAATGGTACAGTTGATATCGTCTTTGACTATTTAATATCTAGTGTCCATGGGTTGAGATGCAAACACGTCATCAATCATTTAAAGACTATATGTATACAGCACTACATAATTGGGCAAGGGCCCAATGCGGGTTTCAAACACGTATTTAAAATAAAATATGTATAGTTTGTAAAGAGCAGTAAGAAACAAGTGCCATCAACTATTATTTGGTCCTTCGAGCCGGATCAAAGAACTTATTTAGTTGCGATGCTGTTTCGATATACTTATCTAAACACATTTATATGTAGTTTACGCTGTGTTACTGTGTTAATTTTTATATTGAAATTGAAAAAGCTTAGTTTCTTTGTCAATATGGTCTTTGAAAATTGTTGAATGTTAAAAAGCTTCTCAAACACAACTTAATTCAATGCTATTCTCAGATCACGTAACAACTGTTGTGATTGGCTGAAGAACATTGGCAACCATCTAAAAGCTCGAAATTTAAATTTACAACAGAATAATTTAGATTAGCATTCGAGATCCGAAGTAAATTTAATTCGATTAAATGTACGGGAGAAATCAAACGTATATACATATATTTATTAGTAGCGACATTTCTACTTTTCAGGCATCAAACATTCATTTTTAACTATTGTGATAAAGAGAGTGAAAGATATGTTTACTAATTCTGTTAGATAGAATCTAAAATAAGTAAGAGAACTCTGAATTGCTTCAGTTCAGTTCAACTCAAAATAGGATTAAAAGAAATTGAAATAGACACGACATAAATAATTTGTGAAACAAGTGACCATTGAGACTGAAAATTTAGCAACTTGACGATATACCTACCCTCCAGATCTACGAGTCTCACTTTTATAATCTTAGAAGTAACAGACAACTTAGATATAAATATAATATTTGAGATAGAACGTTAATGTACAGAATAACAAAGACTTCACTCTCTGAAGAACTTTAATTTAGCCACAAAAACAAATGTAATTGTTCCATTTGCTTCAAAATTTGCGCTATAGTTGACGTTTTATTTACTTTGACTTTTGTTTTTGGACTTTTTGCATTTAAAATTATATTCAGTTAAAAACCTATCGTCTACTGTAAATAGTAATTACGGAGCTACGGAGACCCATGACTACTTAAGCATAAGTTCGACTCCGGTAGATATGAGTAAGATGAGTTTTGTACATGTATGTTTGGGCTAGGGTGTTGTGACCTAATTATATTTTTTATAAGTCCTCTTTTGGCTTCTTATGGGACATCATATTAACTTGGTTTAGCCATTTAATTTTTTTTTTGTTTTTGTAGATTTTGTACTTACTGTTTGTGTTGCTGTTTATCTATTGAATATAAATATTACATTATATTAATTTTTATTATAAGATTTATTTTTCGGGTTTTGTGGACTGTGCGTTTTAAACTTTATCTTGTGACACACAAAAACATCTGACAATTTAATCGATTGGAGTAACGGCACCTATATAACCAAGAAATAGATTCTATTCCACGTCGTAAATTTCTTTAGAATTTAATTTGTAGATATTTATATACATATTAATATCTATATTACTCCGTTTTCTAACTACCACTTTCACTGACCAACCTACATTGGGTCAGCGTGGGGTGTGTTATGTCCCAACCTCACTCATGTGTTTCTTCCATTTTGGAAGGTCTGTGCCCAGCATAAAGCCTGTAAGTGGCTAGAGGGAAAAGTGTCATTATTGAATCATTTTAATATTACTGTTCTGTATCATCAACTTGATGTAATCTGTTGTCTGTTTACCTAGAAGTAAATAAAGTAACATACTAATTTAAAACAGCACCATTCAATTCTAAATTTATTTTTGTAGCATAGAATTATTTATCAAAATCGAGGCAGTATAACATACCATTACCACGTGATAGGAAGTCGATAGCGCTAGATCAATTCAAAGGTTAAAGGTCTTGATACAAAAAAAAATTTTATTCTTAACATTAATTAGAACTATTTCGTTGAAATAATTCGAAACATAAAAGACAAATCAAGTCAAGTGTATTTAACGTAGTACTTAAGTGCAGACAAAGTAGTTTTCGCCAAAGTATAGAGTACAATGTTCATGCCCCATCCGTCTCTTTCTATTTCCCAAGGAGCAATTAATTTTTAAACACTAAAATCAGTCTTTGCCCATTAAGCTGGAAAACTTCCAAGATTTATAGCGATACCGAAAGGCTTTTAACGAGGGATTTTAAAGTTGTAAAATATCACACTTAAAACGGAAAATTCCATTTTTACATTCTAACTGAATCTAATAAAATGAAGCATCGCCTTTTAAGGTGCAATAAAATCTTTGAAATAGTTTAATCATTCTAAAATGAAACGGGTTTAAACCTGACTCTAAAAGGGGGAATTAGATGTGAAATTAAAGAAATAATTTTTAAGTGACTTAGAGAAGCGTTAGCTATGTATGCATATTCAATCATTTTTAATCCTTAATACCGTAATGGTTTAATAATTCACAGTGTCAAAATAATTATCCATTGGAAAATTTATTTTATCATTATATATTTATTTATTAGTAGAAATATAAAGTACAGATACAAAAAGTGCCTTGAATACAAAATTAATTTTAAATAGAGTGCATTCTGAACTTTGATTTATTATATATAATATTAACTTTAATTATTATAATACAATTGCGTCAGATAACAAGGGAAATCGGAGAAAAGTCTCATTCGACCACCAACCGTTTAATGAACTAAAGCAGTTAAAAATATGTCAAGATTTTGAATGTAAATGATTGATGGTTTTAAAATATTGCCAGTGTTAATGAAATAGGTGGAAGGAATTAACACACACACTAGTCATAGGTGACCTGCCTTGTAATAATTGGTTCTTAATAAAAAAAATATAGTTAGATACAATCAATTAATGTACGATAATCCCTGGTTTAGTTAGTATAACTGCAGCAGCTCCTATAATTACGGATGCACTTACTTTAATTACATTAATCTTTCTCTTAACTTTACAAGTGTCTCTTAATTGCCTACTATATTTAAAGCGACCTCCTTTTTTATTCAGATGAAAAACACTTGCAACCATTTATTCCAATAAAAACTTAACAATTTCAAAATCTGGAATTCCTGAAGTAAGTAACCCGAAGTCAATTAGCGAGGACGCCTTATGACAACATTAGCATTATTTCAAATTTCCTTCGAAGGCTTTGCTTAAACAGTTGGAAGCTGGCTTGTAATAATAATTCATTTCTCATCAACCCGCCCTTAACGCAGGGGGGATTGTTTCACCGAGATCCAGTTTGGGTCTTAATGACCGGAATTTTGTTTGCCATCGTCTTTAGTGTTAGTTAACTTACCTCTAATAACTGTATTCTAATATTAGTGACTTTTTATAGATAGATAAATAGATAGAGGATTCTTCATTGCACACGAGTTAATCTAAATATAGATAAAAAGAAGTAACAGAAAAGTACAATGGGCGGTCTAATCACTACAGACAACTATACCTATATTCCTTGATTGAAGTAAAATAATAAAATACTTCATGAGTAAGATTTTTAGAACACGTTTAACATTCGGTAAGATAAACGCAACTGCGTCGTAAAAACTCCATTACACTCCCAAGGAATCCTGAAACATTTCCCGGCTAATCTCCTGAGCAATTCACGACGCTACTCGGGTAATGCGCGTAAACATACAATAGCCTCGATATAAGCACAGATCCAATATAAAAATATGAAGGTACTTGCTTTTTATAAAAAGGTTAGCTCTTGAATAATGTAGGTAGTTGTTTGAAAACCCTAAAGAGTGCCGTAGTAAAAAGGTCAAATCGAAATTCTGTTTGAAAAAAATAAAACTCACAATTATGATTGACTTACCACGTGATCTGTCATATTCCTTTTTAACCGCACAATTTTAAGAAAAAACCTTGATATGAACTCTGTAAAAACGTCTCGTTATTTTTAAGATTATTCGAGACACGGTTAAAGGTCTTTTCCTGTGGGAAACGAAAGTAAAACAGGGTTCAACTGTAAATATTGCACATAGGTAGGCATGAAAGACATTTGCATTTTATAGGATTAGGCGGAAGGAACTGTTATCCTATGAGTATCGGAAAATTTTACAGAAACCCTTTTTGTATGAACATAGATGGCTGGGAGTCGCTATTGGTCAATTTTTATATATTTAAGATACATTCTCTTTATTTTAAAACCCTTTATAAATCAAATATAAACCTAGAATAGATAGATAATGTATAATATGTTAAGTTCATTGGATAAAAATGTACTCTTCCTCTCATAGTTCAACAGATAGATCCGATAATCGAAAAACTAAATTTAATTTAGTTAGGTGACGTTTCTCCAACCTACAAATAGTTAATATAATTGTTTCGGAAAACAGATTCGCTGATGTAACAAAATACCATGGTTTCAATGATGTCAAACGCTAAATCGAAGAAACTGTTGAATTAAAATAAAATCAATGGGTCTTTTTTGTTATAGATCTCCCAAAGACCACAAGTAACCGCATAATTTCTATACTGGGACTCTTCGAGCTCTCGGTTGGAGACTCGCCGAGGGCCGAGGGCAATTCCGAACTGGCTGCAGCAAAGTTGGCCGTGGAACACGTCAATAGCAGGGGTATCTTGCCCGGGTATAAACTGCACCTCATCACAAATGATACTAAGGTAAAGTTTATAGTTACTAAAGTAAGTTTCTCAGTAACAAGAAACGATACATCTTCTTGTCTAAAACAATCAAATAACAATAAAAGATATTTCGCATACAATTTGAATATTTCCATCAGTGGTTAGAAATATGATTGTATCTACTAGTGACATTTATTTTCACAATCATAAGTAGTATTATATTCGCGACTGCCGTTAAAAATCAAGGCCATAAGATTATGTAGGATTGGTCGTGGTCATCAGCGTCAGCATTGACACGAACCACTTTATTATCAACCATATTTACATATACAACTCAATTTCAACCCACTCTTTATAATAAGGTTCTGTTCTAAATAATTCACCATTAAGATTATATAAATCTTTATAAGCTAGATTAACTTACGTCTTAGTGAAGAAAAACTCATAATCTTAAAAGCTTATACTTAGAAACTAGCTGTCAGGTAGGTATTTTGCACCTGAATTATTTTAAGCTTAAATAATTATCACAATTTATACTATAATAGGCCAAATACGATTATTCATATAAGCGTCTTCTTTTGTCCAGTGTGACCCAGGAGTCGGGGTTGACCGCTTCTTTCACGCCCTGTACACAGAAAGGGAATCTAGGATGGTGATGCTACTAGGGACAGCGTGCTCCGAGGTCACGGAGAGTATTGCTAAGATCGTGCCTTACTGGAACATTGTTCAGGTTTGCATAGACTTAGCTAGTGTAAATAAATTGGAAAATAATCTGTGGAGCCCTGCGTGCCAAAATTTGGCAAACGCTTCCAGCCTATCTAATATTAAGCGGTACTGCAGCGTATAGAAGCTGAAGTAATATGCGTCTTCTAAGTTGCACTCTTTGCAGAACGTTCGGTTTCTCACTTTGGAGTGAGAAACTCCAACTGTCGAAGAGAACACATTCGAAGCACACGAAGATCTTGGATTGAGCTCTGAAATTCGATTGGCTTCCTTTCTTCGAGCATTTGCCTCTTTGATATGAGTCCTACGTAAAAAGATTATCGACTCTTCAAATCAAGACTTATATCATCAGTGGCATATATTTCATAGATATTTCATCAGTGGCGTCAGCTTTTAATATCTACAACTTCTCTAACAAAATATGTCAATTTGAATAATTTACATGGATTAGCATATCTTTTCCTATATTTCATCACCCACGTCACCATAATTTCAATGGAAACTTCCATCAACCAATAATAATTGAAGTGGAAGAACAAGACTAATCAATTCCATAATCTGACTATCAAAGTCAAGTTCACGTGAACGTATTTGACAGTAAACTAGTCTGAACTCTCTATCAACTATTAAAACTTTGGACAGCGCTGTAAACTTTGAGGTATATCTTAAATTGGAGTGCCAAACAATATTGAGATTTAGCTGAAAGAGTTTTAAAGTCGATATTTGCCAATTTATTGCTATGTGGACAATAATATATAAAAATTTTACTGGACGTATTTCTATAACGTAGCAAAAATCTCACTGACATTGATCGTAACAGACACACAGGAATCAGTAAAGAAAAGTTCATGACTTGAATGCTTAATATATGATAGTAACTTAAATAAGGATGTACGTATATAGCAAATACCTTAGCGTCTGTACGTTTTACAACCGCAAGGATCCAATATATTTCAGTTATGATTTTTTCCATTGTTTTAAAAGGATAAACTTTTTTCAAGAAAATCATGAAAAGTTTAGAATTATTGTATTTATTCTAATACTAAAAATGAAGATAACTGAAATATTTTATATAATACTAGTTAAACATTAAAAAGCAATTATTAAGTAAAGGATTACAGTTAGAGAGCATACTCTTTGCCCATTTATGTTGTTTGAAATTTTAAATTATTCTACATTATAAGTTTTATAGTGCGCTTACAGAGTTATCAGTCCAATAACATTAAAAGAAGGCTCTATATCGAATGAAAATAAGACTTCAATAGACTCAGGTCTTGGAGTTCTGATTTTTATAAATCCATATTATCGCAGTTACGTTCAGCTAATAAATGGTAATCAACTCTTGTAAAATATTGGAATTAAATAAACAAGTTATGTTTATAATTTTTAACACGAGTATATTGACAGGCAATTATGACACACAATAAGTGTATTAATACAATGAATCTTCTCTGTTTGACCCCCTGCAGGTGTCATTCGGCTCTACGTCACCAGCCCTCAGTGACCGCTCGGAATTCCCTCTGTTTTGTCGGACAGTGGCTCCGGACTCGTCACATAACCCAGCTAGGATAGCATTTATCAGGTAAATTTTCCAGACTCAATGATCAAACTGATTTATAGCTAAATATATTATAAAATCATATTTTAAGGTAAAAGTTCGACTAACACTTATCTTATCAATGGGTATGACCATATCGTAATCCATCTCACATTCCCGTTGGAATCTTTTGTACAATAATCTCATGGCTTTTTTATGGAACATATTGGAAGTACTAAAAAGGGTTCAGGGCTTGCGATTATCATATTACCCGCAAAATTTTTTCAATTAAAGAAAGATTAGTACACAAATCACAACGCTAAAAACTGAATGTTTACATTTGACTAGTTCTGACGTTATTCAGTTCATTTCGGAGCGTTTCATTTCGGAGCGTGTCTCCGCTGCCCTAGTTGATAAAAACAATAATCTCATAGCTTTTCTTATGGAACATATTGGAAGTACTAAAAAGGGTTCAGGGCTTGCGATTATCATATTACCCGCAAAATTTTTTCAATTAAAGAAAGATTAGTACACAAATCACAACGCTAAAAACTGAATGTTTACATTTGACTAGTTCTGACGTTATTCAGTTCATTTCGGAGCGTTTCATTTCGGAGCGTGTCTCCGCTGCCCTAGTTGATAAAAACAATAATCTCATAGCTTTTCTTATGGAACATATTGGAAGTACGGAAAAAGGGTTCAGGGCTTGCGATTATGTTTTTCCAGAGCTTAGCCTTCTTATTATCCGTCAAGTTTTCCAATAAAGAAATATTAGTACACAAACTACAATGCTAAAAACTGAATGTTAAATTTTACTACTTCTGACATTATTCAGTTCATTTCGCAATATATATACGTGATAGTGCCCTGATTTCATCAAACAATTTGGACTTAGTTAAATAGAACTCAGAGCATTACATAATACATATTGTAATAGTTCTAATTAAATTAACTAGGTGCCTGTATTTAATATCTCTTTCCTGACACCGATCTTGTAGAATCCAAAATCTTGAATAATATCAAACATCTTAATTAAATTAGGAGCGTGTCTCCGCTGCCCTAGTTGGTAAAAACCATGTGTACGAAGTTTAAATTATGACTTACGTTTACAATTTACGTTTGCTTCAAGCATTCATCGCATACGTAAGTCTACACTACACACGCTAAGTACAATTTATCGTACACGTCTTGTATTAGTAAATAATTTAATACATTGAAAGCACAATTAGCTAAATAATATTAATTATGAAAACCACAGAGGTTGCTTGGTAATTAAACTGTGGAAGGCCTATCGCTATTTGTAAATAGAATAATGGAGCCCTACGTTGTTGTAACCCTAGGAACTGTTCCATAAAGTATTTCACATAAATCCATAAATTTACTACACAAAATAAATAAACTAAACCAAGTAACATGTGAGTATTGGATATCAGAGTAAGGTTACGCAAAAGATCAATTTTAAACTCGTCACATTTACTGCGACTTGAGATGTAAGTTTTTTATAACGATTTCAATATTTGTGATATATATGATATTTGTGCTGGTTCATCATTTTGGGAAAATGGCACATACTAATTATCTCCATCCAGTTTGGTAAACATGAACGATAAATAAAATTTTAAAAAACAACTATTTGAACAGCTCTGTATAATTTATTTTTATTTACAATGAGAATGAAGTGAAAAAATATCTCTCATTCTATCATACATTGAAAATCGTTTCAATTATATTCTTGCAATAAATTTCGTAACAAAAGAACAATTTAAAAGTTCCCTCTATTTCTCCAGGCAATTCGGCTGGGACACAGTGACCGCATTTTCACAAAACGAGGAGGTTTACTCACTGGCTGTTAATGAGCTGGTTACCCAGTTGGAGGCCGCTAACATAACCTGTGCTGCATCCATCACCTTCGCTGAATCTGACTTCAAAGAACAGCTGCTGCAGCTCAAGGTTTGAACTTTTAATTGCTATTAAGACGGGATGGGACAAAATCAAAATTTATATCATCGAAATAATTCGGATTTTTAAATTCTTATAAAGGCTCCTAAATCATATTTAGATAATTAGGTTATTTTTCTATACCACGGAGTCTCTTAGTCCACTTTTTTAAATTATGTAATTTTTGTAGAATATTACCTAACGGTCAGTTAGCAGCTTAGATAAGCTTTCTCCATCTTTATTGGGTAGAATAGAATAAAAAATATGTTTATTGTACATTAGCCAATTCAAAACAAAACATTTAACTAATTTTGTACAAAGGGCAACCTTATCTCTAAAGGCGATCTCCAGGTAACTTTGGGTAGTATAACTAAATTATTTATTTAACTTAACAGTGACTTAATGATCATTTAGATACTCAACTGTGTGTTGAAACCGTCCGAATAAGTTGCTTTTTGATTGTGGAATTATACTAATATGCTTTATTTCGTCATTTTTAATTTCAAAAACAATGAACGCCCGGAATGAGTCAATTAGTAATTCGTTATCTCTTGCTTTTACGTGCTTCGTAAGGCACGTTAACACGTTAAGCAGTTCGCCCTGGTTTAACTCCAGCCGCTTTCACTCGCCAACATGCGTTAGGACAGCGTGCTAGTGTTAAGGCCCAAACTCATATATATCTCCCATGTTTGAAGTGAGACGTATACTTTTAGGCTGTTGATGATTTCTGATAAAATAAGCAACTGAGACGAGTTACAATAAATTCTTAGCGTCAGAAATTTCACCATTTAAAAAACAGGGCGTCCAGAAAGAATACAAAAGTACTTGATATGAACTGGGTGCGGAAATAGAAAATGTCAACAGAGAAACGTCAGGATAAATTGCTTCCACGTAGGAAAAAAACGCGAACACGTTAAGGGAATCGTTACAAATATTTCACAGCGAGTATAAAAATTTATTTGTTAATACTATTTTGTATACCGCTTTCAGCCAAGTCCACAGTCTAGTGCAGCGTCGGACGAAACTCGATTAAATGATTGGTTAGAACAAAATTCGATCCAATTAATAATACAAAGCGGTCGAGATTCGTACAATCACAAACGGATTTAGAACTGCTTTTGGTTTCGTTTCCATTCCATTCGCTACCTATAAACGAATTTCTAACTAAATCCTTTTGCATAGGAAATTGGAAAGAATTTGTTCTCTATCATTGAAGTGTTCTTGTCTAAAGCACAAAGCAACTTTTATCAGTTTTAAAAACGAAAAGAACGTATCAGTGCGATATATTTGAAAAAAAATATTTATCCGAACGGAATAAAATCAGCAATTGAAGCTGATTTTATTCCGTTCGGATTAAATTAAAATTAATGTTCGGGTTAATTTTTTTTTCCAGCTTTTAGTGACGCCGGAATAAATGCTAGGAACATTCTTAGGTTAAGGTTTCGACTATACAATACCTAAAGGAAAGAAATTGAAGACTTTTTAAACTGAAATGCAATGATTTCGACATTTAGACTTTTATGGGGTTCTTCAGGGTTATTTTTAAGCCTTTTCTGATAGCATCAATAGCACCAAATTTTCTTACGTCCCACTCTGACCAAAACATATAAACATACTTCTACGCAGGAGAAGTACATGAGTTTGGGTCACCACGTTAGTTTAATGCAAGTTGATTGGTAAGCGAAGCATGGAAAACCCCAAAATAGCAAATGTGGTTGATTCATCCATGTACCAAATCCATGGGAAATTTCTTTTAAGTTTTTCTTAAATTCCATATAATTATTCAATTCTACTCTAGGTTTCTGTAAGCAAGTGTACCAATGGCCTTCCCTTTAATAGAGATAGCAAGATACTAATAGACTATCCTACGTCATTAGCACTTGATGACGTCATTAACAGTGCTGGTATTTTACAATAACAAGAGCAGAAAAAACATAAATATTCTCCGTAGCCAAGTATTTCGAGTTAATTTTGTACCTTTCTATTGTATTCCAGTTTCAACAAAGAAAATATCTCTTTTGTTTTACACTGCCAGGGTGGAATTTAGACAAATCAACGATACACTTCCTTTTATTATGAAGAAATAAATTTTGTTAATGAAAATATTCTTCACGTTAATTTTAGTTAAAACATAAGTTAGATTTATTTTCTCTTTTTTGTTAGGTTGGTCTTCTCTGACAAAATAAAAAAAAATTTTAAAGGTTTTAAAAATACTCTTTCTGTTTTCAAACGACCGTCATTTATAAACAAGCTGACTCAACGTCATCTATTTTTAGCTTTCCGTAAATAAAGAGTTTGTTTAGAATAACATACTATCTATCGGTCAGCATGATTCATCCATCTTAGTGGTTTAGTGGCTGAGACTACTTTAGATCTAGATGTCATAACAATAATTGTAGTGTTCCGGTAGTTAGAGGCAAGATAACCAGTTCCATTCTGGTTCCCAGAGTTAATATTCCTTTAAATATAAAATACAAGCTAAGTTATATCTTGTATTTTATATTGAAATCTATTTGATTTGAATTTCAATCAAATTTACTCTACAAAGGTCAAAAACATCAAATGTAATGAACTAAATTGGCAACCAAAAACCGAAAAATTAGAATTCGTGGACAAACATAGGCTTAGTTATCTTAGAATTTTGACAGAGTTTGATGACAAAGAATATGGATATAGACTAAGATAAACGTCTGACTTTACGAACAAGTAGGTTATTGATAAACCTCACTGTATTATACAAAATTGACGGATAAGGGTTATGCGCAGATATTTCTATAAGTACGAACATTTGTTACGAATTTTTGTTTTGTATTTTCCAATAGATGGCGTTAAAGTATAAGTTTGCCGCTTAGTAATGGAACATTCAAACAATATTTTTAACGATTAAATATATTTATATTGTACCATGATACTAATTCAGAGAATCCTGGCAGATAATTATGTTTATATGTCTATATTTCCATTTATTTCAACAATTTATAAGTCAAAGTATTTTCCTTCATTGTCCATATATTTCTACCATCTGATTGGGAGGTCATTTATGCCGTTGCAATAGATCTCTGGGGACTTAGACCCAACAAATTGTGTGAAGGCATTTTAAGCTGCTTCCTGGGATAAAAATGTTTTCCATGCAGACAATTGTCCAAATCGAGAAAAAAATGGTAGTCAGCTAGAGCCGAGCGCGGAGAAATGGAAGGGCGAGTACGGAGGATGATGGATGGTTTCTGAGTGTGAGTCCGAGTCGCGTTTGTTTCGCTACGAATTTTGTCATCATGGTTCAAAGTTATGCACAGTAGATATCAGCTGTTATTTCTTGACCAGATCTGAAGAAGCTACTCTGAATTACACTATGAGCCTGATTGTGTAGGCCATAAGGTAAGGCCAAAGCCCTTTTTGCCATGTTTAATCCCGGATGATTCAATCAATATTTACTATCTCGAACTCTTGGTCCCAGTATTTATTGTAATTGCTTTCACCCATCAACCTGCATTGAACCAGCACGGTGGTGATACGACTGACCTTATTTGTTTCTTCCGTACAAAGCCTGTACCCAAGTATAAAATTGCTCCAGAATAACTATTTCAGCAAATTGAAATTACTACGCATGAATTTACAGAACCAATTAGTGATCTCATTAAGTTTTTTGTCAGTGACCAAGTATAAATATGTTCAAGGAATAATAGAAGGTTGACAATTAGTCGACCCCCATAAATCGGTACCCTTGCCACAGTGGAATACGATTCGCTTGCACCACTTTACCATTGTTAACAATCCACCGCTGTTTACTTGTTGCTTCGTTGTCTCATTTCTGTAAATGAAACTTTGCAAATCCCGGGAAGCTTTGTTCAATACTAAGTTTTCCTATTACGAATCGAATATTGATAGCTTTCAATACACAGATAACTTTTTCAATTGTACGTGAATGAACGTGTATTGTTTGTTTTTATCATTGTTGCTTCATCACGCTTAAGAAATGGTTTCGGTTTATTGATACTGGTAATAGGTACTGTTCGAAGTGGGCTTTGTATAATAATAATAATTGACGACCTACTCTCTAAAGTGATTGAGCTTGGGTGGTCTTGCTCGATAACGCCAGAATATCCGCCGATTCCTCTCTCTGTCGTCCTGACTCTCGACCGTCTGTCCTCCTCTGCCGAATTGTATTCTCCCATCCCTCAAGCCGTCGAAGGACTGGGAAGAGTAGTCAATTATTTTTTAAATAATAATAATCATTTCATTCTCACCATAATCAAACAATAAACAAGTTACATGGGTTGTAGCAAAAGGATAATTATGGCAGGTTGATACCTGAACTAGGATCTATCCTGCACGGGTTATCAACCCTCCGCCTCTAAAATGAAAGTAATTGTACTTTCATTTTGTAACTATTTTATATAACATGTGAAAAATAATACCTAAATACATATTTAAATTTAGTCACTGAGAAGCCTTCTTCCCCTACTCAAGGATATGGTTACCAATAGGTAATATGATGTTTATCTTTCACAAATATTCACTTGTAAACCCGTTTGAAGCCACTTAACATAACAATAGAGCAAATGGTGTTTTGTGCTGAGTAAAACTAAATTTAAGTTTTGAGGTCAGAGACTGAAGGTACACTCAAACGAAATCAATATCTCCCATTCTCGTAATGCGTATTGGGATGGCGAAAATTAGGAACTGTTAAAGAGTATTAGGTAAACCAAAGACAATTTTGTGTGTGTGTGAAGTGCTTCCCATAAACTGCATATTAATACGTTCTTTCAGAGCAATACTCAAGAATTTGTTCCATACAAATCTAGTCTCCTGTTCCCTCATAGCTAATTGTCTTTTAGTGTATATGTCTCGAAGTATTTCCTTTTTCATTATTTAAAAAAGCCTATATTAAATGCCTGATTTACCGCTGTGTTCACCAGACATTCGGCAAACTTTAACGAGATTAATAAAAAACCAAACCAGTCCAAGCTTTTCTTTAATTTTGATTGAAAATAATGATCTCGGTACAATTTTCGAGGAATATGCACTACTAAAGATTGAATTTTATTAACTATGGTAATGTTAATAACTTCTCAATGTGACGTGTAAATTTGACAATGTAATAAATGTTTAATTATAGGTCCTTTTTTATAAAAAGCTCAGCAAATGAATCGACACCACCTACTGATAAGCAGTAGAGGAGTCCATATATGAAGATAGCTAGTGAAGCTAGTGACATACTGCCCTCACCTTGCCGGCCCAAAAAATGCTTTTTCATGCATCTTTTAAAAGAACCCATGTTGTATGAAGGAGGGAATGCGTGGGAATACGTGGAGGGTTCCCTTTAAATTTAGAATGAAGTGAAATGATGACTAAAATATTTAATAATACTTTAGTAAGTTTGAGTATAACTGACCTCACTCCTAAATGATGACTTATTTGAGAGAAGACCTGATTATTTTTTAATTGTTGTCTTTACTTTATTTACTGCTGAACCTAATACAGCAAAACTGCCTTATAAAGGGAGATCTTCACACTTCCAGGGTGTCCAAGTTTAAAAGGGATGTATCTAATTCTATATCTGAAACGAATATCTGGAATCCATTAATAAAGACTGTCGTAAAAAGAAAATGTATTACCAAAATAGCCGAATTAATTTGGAATCTTAACTTAAAACGTGCCGCAGCTCGGTAGGTTCGTATAAAGTAATATTAATATCTAGAAAATACACCTAAATAAATCTCCTAGTCTTTATAATCATTAATCAGAATTAATAGAATTAATTTTTGAACATTTTTCAACTTAGTTCCATTGTTTTGACATGGACTTTTTCACTACTTTTCAAATTTCTATAAGGAAAGTTTAATTAGTTTACGTTATTTAAATTTGGAAGTGGCTAAATTGTATTAAGCTCTGAAGCCTCGGATAATAATTTGGATATTAAAGTGAATTTTTTCTTAATAACCAAAGTACGTGGTTTCAGTAGTTATTTTCATTAGTTTCTTTTTAAATCATTAATGAGCTTTGAAATTTTATGTTGTTTTTAATAAAAAAAAATATACTAACAACAACTTTGACCATGTTCAAAAATACACCATAAATAATCTAGTGGGATAAGAAATCAACCTCTTCATTGTGTTTTTGTGTATTTAGGTTATATATACATAGGTTATTATTTATTTATTTAATGGATCACCAACATAAAATACAGATTCTTGAAAAAAAATTAACACAGGAAAATATAATTAATGCTGATTGTTTTTATAATTACAGGTGACCACTATATGTATTTCAAACATTGAATCTTAAATTATTTAAATGTATGTGTACTTCTTTATCATATTTCTTTTATTTTCGTCTAAATAAATGTGTGTACGTATATCTTTATATACTTACACATTTTTATTTACATGATACCGCAATTACTACCGATTATTTAAACCACGATTCAATGTGATTATTATACAGTTACTCTTGGGTCCCATAGGCCACTTCGACCAGTATTGTTATCTTTTGTGGCAGCCCTAAAAAGTTCACTGTCTATCCCCGTTGATTCCAGAAATTTCCAATTTCTTAGGGCAGTGATATGTTGCAGTTCCTCAGGATGCGACTGTGCTTCCCTAGGTAAATGCTTCATTTATTCATTAAATGACCGCAGGAGCAAATAACGTGCATTGCGGTTTCGTGTGACTCCTCATAATAAGGAAACATAAGAATGTATATACACAATTCAAATTCTGTGGAAGGACTTTGTCATTATTGATTATTTATAAATGTATTTATATATATTAATTTAATAAGTATATTATAAAAAATTAAATATCGTGAGTATTTCAGGTCTTTACTAAATACAAGACACAGATATTGCTAGCTCAGACTTTTTAAGATATTTTTTTGTTTTAGGAGTTGGATACCAGAATAATTATTGGCAGTTTCTCCCAAGAGATGATCCCCAAAATATTTTGTGAGGTGAGTTGCGTTCACGTGTACTGTGTTCAAATATTTTTCATTCCTCAGCTTAGAGTTACCGTTTAATTAATTAGTGTTTTTCCGTTACGTTTACAAATAAGGAATGAAATTCCAAAAGTAGAGATTGCAGTGTATAATTCGACAAGCCAAAAAGATGTGACATAATAATAGAATACAATATTATTAGGAAAAATATATGTCACAAACTATGCAGCCAGGGTGTTGTATATTATAAAGTTATATTATAAAAAGGTTTGGTCTAACATAAGCGATAGCCAAAAAATACCAGAATAATAATAAAATACCAGAAATAATATAACATACCAGAAGTACACTAGGACTTTATAGGTTATGTTTATAACTAAAAATAGAAAATACGTGTGTTGCGAGATCGCAGGCGTTCAGACTGGGCATGTTCGGGGCGGAGTATGCATGGCTGGTGGCTGGTTCACCTCCCAGGATCAGGGGAACTGCACCTTGCACTCGTGCGCAACTCGCAAGAGCTCTTGAGGGACTGGTAACAGTGACTACTCATAAGGGCATTGTCGGAGAAATCACATCTTACTCGGGATTGGTGAGTTAAATAACATCTACATTCCAACACATGATCAATTTTCCGCCAATTTTGCGACTAAATCAAGACGCCGTATGCGTTAAAGTATTGCAGTTATTTAGATAAATATTTTTTATTCCTAACTAGGTATCTCTTGGTTTTGATCTCGCCTGATGGTAAATTATGATAGTGCCAAAGAATGAAGCCAGTTAAATAGACCCGATTTCTTAAACAAGACAGATTAACTGGCAAACTTACCTCTAATTCTAGAACACAATGTCGCTGTTAACCTTGTTATTATGCCTAACAATATTGTTATGCTAATCTGTCGCCATAACAATAATGAAGGTAAAATGGTGGAGTAACTAACCAGACGTACTTAGAAAATCCCAAGCAAATCGAGTCGAAAATTTCTACCCCTACGTGAATCGAACCTCGGACTTTCTCTTCTTAAAATATGTAGCCTACTCTGCCTATCATGTGCGAGCACTATAATGCTTTGTATTTGTCGCTGTATCCTTCTTTATGGTTTTTAAATAGCTTCAGCAAATCTGAATGTCGATTAGCCGCTTATGTAAAGTTTGTTCTAATCCCAAAATTGTAGAATCAAATTGTTTAAGCCATTATCATGCTGGAACGTGCTCTTGAAACTTTGATATGAATTGGCTGACAACGTGAGTGAAACCCGTGAACATCTGCCCTAATTCACATTTAAACGCTCCATCCGATAATTCAGCAAGCAATTAAATTATCACACCCGTCTAATATTTCCCAAACGTTTCTTTACTGCTTCTACACTCAATATTTAACCATTAAACGCTTTATTAAAAACGTGGTTTAAAAATAGTCCTGGTTTAGTGAGGTGGTGACTTGTGAGGCTATCTCATGTTGTTATTTACGGTAGATAGAGGCAGCATGAGGTTTAAACCAGGTTAAATTTATACAGCGTTTTAGAGAATAGTACACCTACCTACTGTAACATTTCTGTTACAAAATTAATTTGTGAAAATAATTGGACGCAATTATTTCACGCTCCGTAAATGTTCTGACGTTTGTTTTAGTAGGGTCTGAGAAAATTAGTCGTGTTTAAAACACCTATAAAGATAAATGAAACATGAAGTGCAAAGAGATAATTAAATTGGGGACTCGGGTAGTGAAGACAAAGTAGGACTCAAATGAGTCCAACCAAACAATGAAGAAAAGACTCAATTGAGTCCAACGAGAGATGTTATCTAACCGGAAAAGTTATATAAAATAATAAAAAGCTTTGTTATTTTGTATTCTTATAAGCAAACCTTAGCTTAATAGGTCTTTCAACTTGTTTTGAAAATATTTACTTTGTCGAAAAGTACGTAATGCAAAAATAATAACATGAAAAGTAATGAAAAGTATGTTTTAAAAGACTTTAAACCACAAAAGTTCTGCGGAAGTTTGTATGTAAGTTAGTACTTTAGTAGGGTTTCTCAAATATGCGTTAGGGAGTTGCATCTAATTTTAAATGGATACGTTTGATGTACGGTCTGCGGCCGACTGGCATCGTTGACATCAGTAGTTTAAATCTTTAATACCATGTCTCACTGAGAAATATTGTATGATGGCGGCTATTAGTAACACTTAGTAGTTATTCTAATTTGATATTGAACTGTTAATCTATATCTGAGGTCAACTGTACAGTGTTAAGCTTTTTTGTTTCAATAAAGTGCTAACTTTTACCGAAAAAGCGGTTTTTCTTCGGTAATTTTTTACAATCCAGAGCCTTAAATTTACATTCCAGTTATTTTATAAGTTAATTACATATAAAAGTACTGACTGTTATTTCAAATTCTAAAATTAAGGTTAGTAACTAATTTAGAAAAGATAATACAATATAAATGTATACAATTTGATCTAACATGTCGTTATAACTCAAACGCGCGCTTCTCAAATATTAACCTAAATTATACCTTGGTCTTGGGAATGTTGGAGATAACTATAATTGTGGGAATTTAATAAAACAGTAGATTAATATTATTAAATAGCTGCCGCCTTTTCACTCACACCCACATAACTCACATGTACGCTTGTTACACACACTCTTTAGCTCATTATTAAGTTTTTCAAGGAAAAGGTTCAAGTTATTCAAATACTTGGTATCTTTTTGTGGCTTCTTATTATTTTTTATTTATTTTAAAACCATCTTGCAGACAAACGAAATGTTCGGACAAGAAATGCAAAATGCTGGCGTCACGGTTTCCGCTTATGCCCCGCAAACCTATGACGCAGTATGGGCTATTGCTTTGGCACTGAGTAGAGCAGAGAAGCTATGGAGGGCTTCCGAAACGGAGGCTAGCTTTGAAAAGAGGTCCAATTTAGGCCTTGGACACTTCGATTACGATAGAAAGGACATGGCTGAAGAGTTTCTAAATCAATTAGCGAATTTGAGTTTTATAGGAGTTTCGGTAAGTGCCACTATTTCTTACAAATGCGTGTGTGATATGTGCAAGGAGGTTTGGTTTGTATCCGTGGGTACATTCAAAGTTGTAGCCACTATCTAGAAATTCGAATGGAAGTATTGAAATGAACCATTATAAGTTGATACTTTTGATATTCAGCAGAATAAATGAGTGCAAGATCAACCATAATTCATCATTCTAATTAGCTTAATGGTCTAGTTTACTCTTTTAACACCTTTATATTCACATGAAAAGTAATAATAAATAAATAAATTAACAGAATATATAGGTTTCACTGTTGCTACATGGACGACTTAGATTGGGCATGAGATGTTTGGACCATAAAATCATCACGCTGGCCCATGTTAGGTGAAAGTAACAATGATTGCCGTAACACAATATATTATTAATAAGTAGCTTTTCATTGACATTTAGAAATTCCGGGAGTTCCAGGCTACTTGGAGATCTTTAGAAGCCACTATTCTGCATAAAGCGTTGTTAGCCAATCTAGTTATCATTGTAAAGTCGAAATCTTTACAATATGCAATGCACAAATAACGTAATTTGAGGCTACGATAATGAGCCGAGTATCTAAAAGATACGTAAGCGCTTACTATTACGAGAATGCCATTAACACCAATTATTTACAAAAATATTTACTAAAACTTTTGCTCGTGCATTTTTCCAAGGTAATTTATTTTTGTAGAACTTCGATAAATATTGATTCATATTGGATTACATCAAAATTGCTTTATTGAAGCGAAATACGTTAACATGTTATTCAATAAAAGTGTACGAGCGGGCAGCGAGCGGTTGTAATGCGTCATTTCTCGAAAGTGCATTAGAGGGAATAATGTGCAAAAGTTTAAGTCAACAAAGATAGACTGTAAGCAAGCCAGGGCATATTGAGTTGTATTGGAATCATTTTTATATGGAGTCCCTGCGATTTGGTATTATCTAACACGAAATAGGCATACATAAGAGCTTATCATAATATCTTATAAAAATATTAGATATTAATGACTTAAGAATCTTTCAAAATTGAATTTGTCAGTCGTTCGTACTTTGACATCATACTACAAGCATCTGCCAAACGGGATTCAAATCCGCGTACTCTGGTTCAGTAAGTAAACAGGGGTATGATATCATCTTAAAAACTGTTTTCCTTCTACAGACTTCGCTTTTTTTGATAAACTAAATCCTATCTATAGACAAAGTAAGTTTATTAAAAGGAGGTTTCATCATAAAATATGTTTACATAATTTGCTCGTGCTCATTTTGTTCCGTAATTTCAGGGTCCTGTCGCGTTTAACGGAGCAGACCGGATCGGGACCTCCGCTTTCTATCAGATACAAGGTGAATACACAATTGATTAAAGCAAGGTTATCCTTTTCATAAACATTATTGAAATGTATATGAATAGAATAACTATAAATATTTTTCTTTCACATCTAGGATAATGTCCCTATTAGGTACAATGACATTAAAAACATTGAAAGTGAAATAGTTCTTGATTTGTAAAATAGCCTTTAGAGTACTTCGAGTAGGTAGATTTATGAAAATTGTTCAACAAAAATTAAAGGGACAAAAAAATTGTCACGACGATCCCTAACTGGTTGGTTATGGCTGGTTAACCAATCGCTGTTACCATACCGCCGCCCACTGCTGTTTTTTATGTGACATAGTTCATAAAAAATTTAACATTACAAATACCACGCTATAGGATCGCTTCCGCTACCACTTCTGCGGGTTCAGCGCTTAATCATTCTTAATACAATGATTTGGCCCAGGAGTCTCAAGGAAAATTTCCTAAGTATCTATTCCCATAGGTGGTCGTCCGAAAACCGTAGCCCTATACAGCCATGGAAGAGAGTTAGCTTGCACAGAGTGTTCCAAACCGCAATGGGCTGGTGGTATACCAGCAGCGAAGAGAGTCCTGGTGTTGAGAGTGGATTCCGTGTGGGCGCCCGCCAGGCTGGCTGTAGCTATGCTAGCCGCGGCCGGAGTGGCCTTGGCTCTTACTTTTCTGGTTTTCAACTTGCATTACAGCAAAAGAAGGTAAGACTTTTCTATTTGAATTTTTTTTAAAGAAATATATTTACATTTTAATAAAATTATATAGTATCATACTTTATTATATTATTTCATTCATATACGTTAACAACATTAAGTAATTCACTATATAGGACAGAATATTAAATAAAGTAAAGTGAAATAAATTAATCTTTTTGCTATGACATGTGTATATTTGTGTTATGTTAAAGGAAACCTGTAAATGGCCTTATTATACTCAACTATCTTTAAATTCATTAAATGTAACACTGTTGGTTTTCTTAATAAATAAATAAATAACGATTAAGAGCAGGAATTTGCTCAAAGCAAGTGTGTCAAGATACAAACGAAGAGTTTACAAAGAGTTGACACCTAAATATGCCAGCTGCGTTTGTAGTAATAATAATAAATATGTTATTAAATTTTGATTTCTATTTTACAATTAACGATTTACCTTTCAGACTTTTATTTCTTTAGATGTCTTATTTTATATATTTTGTCTAGTACTATGTATGTAGTATGTCTACAAAAACACCCAAATCTTTTTTTTTTCTATATGAAATTAGTCTGTTGCGGAATTTATACTTTGTTTTTTAAGTACCTCAGTCAATGATATCGAATCTCGAGCAATGAAATTGGTTAGTAAGACTGAAAAGTGCTTCAGTAGTTAACTGTTTTAAAATATACTTATACAGGCGTTTCAGGGTAAAATAAATACGAATCGACTAGCTATTAGTGTATTAAATGATATTAATAAAAATATAATTTTTGCTATCCAATAATTCTAATTTAAAAGGGTACTTTATATGTAATCATCTTTTATGAAGGAATAACAATTGACTTGAATAATAATTATAAGTTAAGAGCTAACATTACTTCGGAAACTTGTCAACGTTGTACTAAGTAAAGACCCAGCGGTAGAGTAACTCGTCATCCTGTTTTTCTTTGCCCTATAGGTCCATAAAATTGTCTTCCCCCCGACTCAACAATATGACCCTCATCGGCTGTGTACTCGTTTACACTGCGGTAGCCCTGCTCGGAGTAGACAACGCTACCCTGCCTCCGTACGTGCCGTTCTCTGCAATGTGTACCGTAAGTAAAAGTTTTATTGTATTTTATTATTATGCCTAGAGGTAGGCGTTAAGTGGCGGTTTCCAAAATACAATCCGGCTAAGAATCGTGGCTAGCTAGGGACCTAGCCACGATTATTATAATAATATATTATAAATAGTCGGATATTTATAGAAACTCAAGAGTCAATATCGCGTACTCCGCTTGAACACAGTAGAGAAGCAAATGGGATAAGTCACAAAACTATTTTCGTTTATAACTTGAGTAAAAAACTTAGTGTTAAAATTCTACTAAGCCAAATACTAATTGATTATTTTAATAATTATATTTTTATGCATAAATCTCGATAAAGTGCAAGCTACAAGCCGAACATTGGACTTTGCATCAGCGTGGTCAGCAAGGAGGTCACCTTCTATCGGCAGAACTAATGATGAACTGAGAAACTAATCGATATGTATGTGATGTGTGCGTCCGTGTTGGGTCTCATTCCTATCTCCCCGCTGCTGTCTGCCAGAGCTACTGCCTACCATCACTGTGCCGTTCTCAGGGCTGCGCCCTGGAGTAAACATTCCCTCTAATGTACTTGCGAGACGCGGAGCCTTACAACCGTTTGCTGCCCACTCGTACATAAGGAAAAATACATATTTTCACTAGACGCACTATGTTGGAAGTAAAAAAATGTCGTATCTACGTCCAAAATAATTAATTTTGCTTTAAACAAATTATATTTTAACCCAGAACCATATTCTTGAATTTGATATGTGTAGAGGTATGCGACATTGATTAAACAATCAACTTGTATTTATAGTCCACTTCTCCAAATTCCTTGTGGTATTTCTTAACATCCAAAACTTGTCACAATTTATACCAAATTTATCCGTGAAACTGAAAGAGTTTTTAAATCATTAAACACCCAAAAAAGGTCTACCAATATCGAGGTGTTAATATCACCATTATTTTTCAGGGCAGAGTCTACATTTTATCAGCGGGATTTTCGTTGGCCTTTGGATCGATGTTTGCGAAAACATACAGGGTGCATAGAATATTTATAAGGTAATGAAACTAGTTTATCTTCTTGCAAACTTAGCCTGAGCCAGATATTGCGGTTGTATCTTCCACGAGTCCCATAAAATTCCCTAATCCTTAATGAAATCTGAGAAAAAGGTCTCCTTTTTAGCGCAACTGTTATTAAGTTCAAAGTCGTAAAAATAAAATACAAAGATAATCCTTTTCAGATACAGTGTGTATTCTATCTACCCTAACAAAACCTCATTAAATTTTAGTAATCGAAGCGGCGTCTGCAAGACAAAGTTGCTCCAAGATACACCACTTATTTCCCTGGTTTGCGCGCTGCTAGTAATTGATGGTATGATAGTCACACTATGGGCTACTCTAGATCCGATGGAGAGGCACTTGAAGAATTTGACCGTGGAAATCAGCGCCAACGATAGAAGCGTCGTGTACCAGCCACAGGTTTGTATACTTTTATGCGCTTGAAAAACTTTTAGGTAAACACTTTGCTTTAATTAAATTATAAATAAGTTTTCATTAGGAGATAGTTGGCTTTGGGGTTGTAACACTCTGATAACGAAACAAAGCAACATTTACCATGGTTGGTCCCTGATTGGGTGATAAAATGTTTTCTCTTCTCGGGCTCCTCTGTGCTTCAGAAGATACATTATGTTGTTGCGGCAACCACTTTCACCCACCACACCGCATTGGGCCACCATGGTACTGTTATTACCCAATCTCTCATATAGGAAGTGTAGGAAGGCTTGTGCTCATCAATGGAACTTATATAGGCTGTAGATGATGACGAAGTTTTCTTGAACGTGAAACCCCTAAATACCTGCAGAATGTTCCATATTTGTTTGTTCTTTCAAAAACACTAGACTACAAATAAACATCTTGAAATAGGAAATACTGAACGTTGAGTTATTTACATATTTTGGTAGAGTATAGAAACATCCATCTTAATAGGTTTTATTAGCCCTAGATATTGTATATGAATAATCAATAATAAATGTTACCAATCTCAAAAAAACTCGTACATTGAATTATTCTTATTTAAGCAAAACTTATAAAACCAGCACCTATGAATTAGCCAGTGTCTAACATTAAAATTTCGTTTTCAGATAGAAATATGCAAATCCCAAAACTCGACTGGCTGGTTATGCGCCCTTTATGCTTACAAAGGCTTATTACTCCTCGTTGGTGTGTACATGGCGTGGGAGACACGCCACGTCAAGATCTCTGCTCTTAATGACTCTAAATACATCGGCATCAGCGTCTACTCTGTCGTCATTACTAGTACTAGCGTTGTCGTCATTGGTACCATCATTTCGGAGAGAGCTACTTTGGCGTACATTACAATCACAAGTCTAATTCTGATAACAACGACGTCTACTTTATGCTTGCTGTTTCTACCAAAGATTATTGCCATTAGGAGTAAAAGTAAGTACGAGTAAATTTCTTCTAGATTACTTTTAGCGGCTTCTCAGATCATGATGTTAGGCTAGGAACTATAATTTCTAAATAATCTACTTCGAACATTGATAATAATGATACTAAAACATACATGTATACATAAAAACTTATAGATGAATTAAGACATCAATTTTTTTCAGGTGAAGACGACCCCGTCATACAAAGCTTGGGCTTAAGATTAGAATGTAAAACCAGAAGATTTGTCACAGATGAAACGCAAGAGCTACACTTCAGGATAGAAATACAAAATAAAGTCTACAAAAGAGAAGTCGCCGCACTAGATAAGGAGATTGGGAGATTAGAAAAGTTGCTTGCAGAACCATTAGAGTCTACAACCAGCTCAAATGCATCTATTGCATTACACAAACGAGTAAGATGTTACCTTATGTATTTTTGCCCTCAGCTCTACATTTGCTGCTTTTTCAAATGTTTATGATACAAATGTTAAAAGTACTAATGTATTTAGTAAAATATTTGTATCAAAATTGATACAAATATTTTACTTGTCAGCTTGGTTAACTATCTATAATGATTACTTAAAGGTTTAAATGAAACCAACTATAGTTTTTGTTTTTAATTTGTAATCGCTATTTATATGTACTAACTAATAAGACATTGAATTGTTATTTCAGACGGAGCTGAATACTGTAGAAGAAGAAGGCAGATGCCGTTCAGATTCCGATAGAAGAACGCCTAGCATCAGTGGTGGTCTTCCAATGCTTCTACTATCAGTTCTTCCACCAGTCATACCTCGAGCTAGCTGGCCCTCAGCTGAAGCCTTCCGTGGGCGAAACTCTGTCAGCTTCAGCTCTCAACCCAAACTTTTCCATAGGAAATCTACACCAGCTATTGATCTGTACAGTCTTTGTCTAAACAAACGAGATGAAAATCATGGCCTTCTCAGTAGACTGAAGAGCTTCTTCGGTAGTAGACCGTCGAGCAGAAAAGCATCCACGATGTCTATAGCTGATCCGACTGGTCAAAGCATTGCAGCTGCTTTAAAGATGCATGTAGGAATGATCGCAGGTCTTATGCCTGGCAACAGGAAACATTCTATGGTACTATCGTGTAATACACTGAACGTCCCACATCCAGAACTAAAATTGAGAAGAGAATCTTATGCCAGGAGTGGCCCTATCATTAGAATAACGGACGATGAACCATCCTGTTCGAATTATCAATCAGAAAGAAAAGTATCGGCTGGAACTAACAAATACATTGCTGAACCTGAGACAAAAGTAAATTTTGTTCTACCAGCTACTCACAAAAGACCTATGTCGCATCAGAACTCCTGTGAAAAAATTAAAGGTTCACCAAGGTTTCCACACAGAATATCGCCGTCTGGTTCTAGTTTGACAACTTTAGATACGAGACGAAAAACAAGTGCTGACAGTGTATTCAATATATCAGGGAGGGTATTTGATGAGCAACGCCGTTATAGTCATCAGAATGTGAACCAACAGACTACAGACAAGTCTGTATTAGAGAGTAGGTGGAAGTCGACCGAAGACGCGCGACCTGGCCCTTCTTCCAGTAGGGATTAACTGGATAAATTAATTAAAAAATAAAGACCTATCTTAAATATATTAATGTAGTCGCAACTAATACTAACAACAATTATTTTTTTGGAAATGATGAGTCTTTATTGATTCATTAATTATTTTATTAGTCTCCCATTAATGAGTATTTATGACCGGTCCTGGAATTTGATCTTCGGACTCACAAAAAAATTATTCAAATATCCAATAAAAAATATTTATTATATAACATCTTCTACCTACATAAGGACTATGATAGTATTAATTATCCCACGACTATTCCAAACAATCTTAATTTATATGCTCAAAGCAAAAGGTTATAAGTTCTTTGCCTTTAGGAAAAATTGTATGTGGTGTGAATTTAATATTTTTTATAATTGTAAAAAAGTAGAAAGATAAAATAGCAATATTGTAAATATAGACAAACGATAAAAAGGAACTTAAACACCAAATTAAGTAGATTAAAAGACATTCCTAGAATTTAGATGTTTGATAAGTATTTTGTAAATTTTTTTTTTGAACTTATGTATTTTAAAAAGTTGATCTGTCTTAACTATTGAAAACATTGGGTCAGATTAAGAAAGAGAAGAGATTAATTCAGTTCTCTTTCCATCTAAATCTAATTTCAGCGCATTTAGTTCTATCAATAGGATTGCAGCTATCATACCACGTGACATTTAAAATGTTGTTTGATTGTCAACCTAAAATAACTAAAAAGCAGGTTTTAGGGAACATCTTATATCCCGTCTAAAGTTGTCAACAGTTTCTTTAAAACAGTCTACTGTTTTGCTTTACTTTTGCTATATATAATAGGAGAATGGGATATACTGATCTCAAATTTAGATTTAAAGAATCAGACCGATTCTCAAAGTCAAAAGTTCGGAGAAACGTCAAATTGAGCATCTAATAAATATTTAAAAGTAATCCACCACAACAATAGCAATACTAGAATAATTCTTCATCAAAATCTGTATTTAATTATGTAAGATTTATCAGTAATCTTATACTTATGATATAATTTATTATTGACTGAGGGGTATTAAGTGTTTTGCTCTCTTGTATGGGAGACACTGGAATACCCACTTTATATTTCTAGTCTTCATCTTTAATTATCAAAGATATATTAAACTAATAATTAATAATGCCAAACTAGATTTAATTAAAATTGGATAAGCAATATGTAGACTATTACTAGTAATAAATTAGCCTATTAGAAAATAAGACTATTCAAAAGACAATTTACTTAAGTGCCAGATACCTGCATACATATCGGGCACTTTATTTTTAGATAATGTATTCTAGAATCTTCCACGGCGTGGTCATAGAGAAGTGTTCATATTTTATATTAATGTAAATCAAACTCTATGATTTTACATTGTCCTGATTTAGAAACTTTGTGTGGGGTAGATAATAAAATTACAAATATTCTATCAAATTTGTGTTCTTCCTTAGTTGTACTTTAAGTTTAGAAAGCGTATGAAGTATCTTTCATGCGTTTGCGCATCCAACGACTGTCCTCCACAAAAAAACGACAATCATTCGAATTCATTCATTCGAAATTTAAAAAGAACGTTAGCTCTTTTTAAATTTCGAATGAAGTTCATTCAGCAAGAGCGACAAACGAATGATGGACCGATTAATCGAAAGCGATAAACGTAGCTTAAATACGCATGTCCATTACCTTTAATTTCATTTTGTTAAAATGGATGTGAATTAATGTAAATTATAATTATTCCTTTCTTGCTATTGATGGATCTCGTTTGTCGAAGGCAATAAAGTTTTATCATTTATGTCACATTAATGATGCACTGGTCACGCGTTGCCTACCGTGAAATTCAAAACCGATTCATGCAGGCTTACAGATAGTGTACTCACACGGCGTGTCACGCATAGGATAAAATTAATGTTTTTATCACAATGATATTGTGAAATAAAACTTAAAAGATACCGGGAGACAAAAAGACCCGAGCAGCATATGATCTTGCGTGCTGGTAATATCGGCGAAGACGGAAATAAAAGCCAAAAAATAAAGACAATTATTATTTACATAATTACGCCTAGATATAGTATCTAAGCGTAATACTAGTATCACACGTAAACACGTGTAAAGTGACTAGTAACGTACTAGTAACACTAGTTTGACGCATCTAATTTGAAGACGCTTTTAGGCTTCAGTTTTCAACACCGTCGTTTTTACTGTCGTCTTTACTCGTATCTTTTATAGTTTAATTTCAAATTGTTATTCAAATAATAACATTTATTTGATCCTTGTATGCGTGACATGCCTCGTAAAAACACTATTTGCCAACATAAATCGGTTTAAGCTACACCTTTGACAGCTCTGTAGTTATGGAACTATCCTAGACATTATTTTATAGATTATCTAAATGTGTACCAAAATTTTAGATTTTCAAATAATACGAAAAGAGATTTAATTCAGTAACTTTATTAAAATAACAATTTACGCTTTGCTCACCATTCCCGAATTTACCATTCTTACAATCCTGTTTTCAATCAGCCTCCTAATATTAGCGTTAACACTAGGCAATTCCTCGTTGTTTCTCACCGAAGTTTCAATTTTCTGAACCATTTGTATTTCTCTAGGCCACGCGACGAAGTTTGTAACGGTACAATTGGCGGAAGACCCAAGGCGACCGGTACGACCACATCGATGGATATAGTCCGCTGTGTATAGAGGGAAATCGTAGTTGATTATGTGTTGAACCTGTCGAATAAAATTAAAGGTCAAACCAGCTAATTTGGCATACCAGAAGAATGCTCATCGCGTCAACCTCAACTATACAAGCACGCAACATCGTCAAATGTTATCTCAGTAAAGGGCCAGTATTCACTCCCGACCCAATGGGATCTTTTGTACTTCGTCAAAAGTTAAATTGAAGACTAATTCTACTGGAGAATCTGCTTAAAAAAATTGCATCTCAAAATGTATGCAATTTTTTTTATCAATAATTATGATGAAACTTTTGAAATTTAAGACTAGTTTTAACCATACAATGAAAACAATTACTATTAACTTTGAAATAGAAAGGCTACTACCAGGCAGTTTAAGGCATACTTTAATTTACACTGAACTTTATGAACAACTACATAGAGTTCATGATGTGGCATATAATAACAGTCATTGAAATTAATACACCTCTGATGTAATTTAGTATTGATTTCAACACATTTTCAGTTTCAATTGGTCCCAGAACTTACACGTGTAGTATCTAATCCTCGTGACGCAATATCCGTCGATGACAACACATTGACTTTCCCCGTTTTGAACAACTCAAATTTTCCAACTTTCAACACAACTGCCATTTGCCCGTTAATGTTGATGCATTCAATGTTGTTCTCGTTAAGAAACATTGATATGAAGTCACATGTAGGGGTCCTGTTGGAGAACACAATAACAGGACGTTTCATATTCACGTCAGCCTGCACCAGCTTAAGAAGTTCTGCGGGTTTCTGTGCTTTTCCAATTCGCATAAACCTAAAAACAGTAAGTTTAATTTAATTAAAAAGCGGCCCCCTAAATTCAATACTAAATGCTAATGCTCTTTTGTAAATGTGAGTGGGCTAGACATGTTAGCCATAGAACATTTCCTTAACTAATCTATTACTTCTATACATATAGAATGATAATCTCCTAAACTTCTCAACAGATTTGTCGCAATTTTGCTGGTAGATGCGGCTTTGCCTAAAGTAAAATTAAGGCTTTGTTTCATCAAAATCGAGTGTCGGGAAAAAAGTAACCGTTATTTGAATCTTTTTGAGTTTCGAAAATTGTCGGCCCCAATTTGGTAAATGTCGCGTGGAGCCAGTGGATGCGGGCAGCGCCAGACCTATTGCTTAGGAGAATCATAGTGGAGACCTTTGTCCAGCAGTGGGCTTATATTCAATTGAGAGGGAGCCAAAGTGCTTGTAATGTTAGTTCAGGAAAAAAAATCATTTAATTAATGTAGTCGATGTAAGCAAAGCCGTGGACAGCAGCAAGTTTTACATATATAACCACTTACTTTTGTGGCACGTGAGGAAGTAATCTGTGTAAATTGGATGTCTTGACAGTTTTTAAAGAAGTAGGGTCGACAAAGGCGGTGACTGCTTCAGGAAGTTCATTTGGTAAAGTTGCACTAACAAATGTCACCTGACACCCCACTGGAGGCACTTGAATTTCAACTTTGTGACGTATCTGAAATAAACATTATTTTCAACATTAGTGGAATAAGTTTGTTAGTTGGTTCAGAAAACTTTGGTTCACCTACACTTTGTATTTCCTGCCAGTAACGCCATCTATAATATGAGATAGAGATAAGAAAAACGACGATTTTGAGTTAATATGACCGAGACAGGCGCTTCATTCGAGAGTTTGGTCTGGCCATATATATACTCGCCAAAACCTCAGAGTTCTGTTCTACCATAAACATATCAAGAAAACATGAATTCCTTCTTCACTCTTAGTTCATTATATCCCACCATAACAAAAATGAATAACGAGGGAAACATTAATGGGTAAAAGGTGTATACTACATATTATTGCTTGAATTATAGGAACCTCAAATATTTTCATTACATATGCTCAGACAAAGCCTTGCAAGTTTGTCGTTAACCTCATGAGCTGCCCATATTACAAATTTGGCTCTAATTGACTTCTAATGAGAGTATTTCACAAGCAACATTTTGACATTACTGATATCTCTAGCTGTGTGTTTAGAAATATATATACATATAAATATAGACATATAAAAAAACCTTGAATTATAAAACATATTTGTGTTTATCCTACAAACACTTGCCTGACCAGGATTCAACCCTAGTCCTGTATAAAAATATTCTATTATTAAATTCATCATCAAAAAGTACCAAACCCACAGCTGGGCATAGGTCTTCCCACATTAGAGAAACACATGAGAGATTTGAACCATAAAACCACCATGATGCTCCAATTCTGGTTGATGGGTAGTAACCATTACAGATTCTTCACAAATGAACTCTTCTTACTACTTGTCAAAAAAACAACATTGTGGAATATATCAGAAATACAAACCTGAAATTTTTTCATTAAATTGGAGACTTTTCCAATGAAGCTATCGTCTAGCAATGAGTCTGCTTCATCCAATACAACATGATGTACATTATGAATCTTAAATATGCCTGTAGTGACCAATTTACTGTATGCCCCCAATGTTGTGATAAGTAAATCACAGTATTCTATTGGAGGGTTAAGCATTTTTTGTTTAGTTTTACCTCCAACAAGAGTGGTAACATTTATATTTAGATTTTGGGCAATGTTCTCAGCTACTTCTCCAATTTGAATAGCTGAAATAAATGAGCAATCATAAATCAAAACAATATGACAAGCCCTAATTACTATTGACTATATCGCTAAAATTACAAAACTCCAACCAACATATTTAATTAAGTTCATCAAGGCTGGCATAGTTGCCTAGAGCATACTCAAGCCTCATTAAAAATGTTAGATTTAAAAATATGTTCATAAAACACTTTATAATTATTTCAGTAGCTTCAATAAAAAACTGTACATATTCACAAATAGTATTTCACATACACTATACATATTTCTATGTCCTGCCACTTACTATCAACAATTTAAATCCAAAAGTTTTCAAGGTTCAGAAGTAATGAATAATTCTTACTCAGAAAAAAAGTTAAATTAAAAGTCCAAATTACCTAACTCTCTGCTAGGTGTTATTACTACTGCAAGGGGACTATTAAATTCATCTGGAATGCCTGGTTTCCATTTAAGTATATGTTGAAAAATTGGTAACAGATACGCTAAAGTCTTGCCACAACCTGTCTCCGCAGTAATAACAGTATTAATTCCTTGTAAAATTGCAGGAATTGCTTTTGCCTGAATCTCAGTAGGTAATAAAAACCCGGTATTTTTCATAACCTCAATCAATTCCGCATCAACACCAATTTCCTCAAAACTCTTTTTATAAACCTCTTTCTCTACTTTACTATTAGCATTTCCATATATTGTAAAATAATCTCCTTTCGATTTAGAATGTAACCAGCCCTTAGAAGCTAGTTTCATGCCTTTGAATTTGCTGTACGATTGCCCTTCATAATGATTTAGCTCAGGGTGTTTACATGAAATTATTGGCAATTTCCTATTTGCTGGTCGAGTACTGTAGTACCGACAGTAGGACGTATTAAATATTTGACGTAATCTAGACATACTTTTCTTTAAAAACCAGTCAGAAAACTAACTATTGCCTCAAACAAATAAACATCACAAACTAAATACAGAAAAAGTTAAGTGATAAACATCCATAACACTCCTAATATTCAATTCATCAGATATTAATAGCAATATAACCTTAAACTGACCATCTACAATTTATGTCAGTGAAACTGTACTGTCAATTAAAGAAAAGGCAAGGGGAACTATAAATCCCATATTGCCTTGCCTTAAGTGGATATCGGTTTAACGTATCGCTTTGGCTCGAGGAGTGTTTGACGAATAATGCTAGAAGCCATCATTTGAATAACTCACAAAATACTTAATGATATACGCAATTAAATGTAATAATCATTTAAACGAATTCTTTTCTTCGTGATTTCGAGGAGATAGATTAATGGCATCGATAAAACGAGGACCTAAACAGGATGTATTTCCATCATCACACTCGAATCGGTAAGTCAAAAATGTATGGGATTTGATAAGACCTCACTTAGCAATCGAGTTTGATTAACAAATCCTTTACATTTTTCATTTAGTGATTCTATTACGACAGAAATGCATCTCATCTAGGCCTTCTGATACAATTATCAAAAACTCTATGGGTGTAGATATACGTTACACCAGTATCCCAGAGTCAAAAACCTTTGCCTTTTCTGAAATAGGAATAAAAAAACCGAGAAATTTGGTAGTGAGATTTTTGTTATGACATAGGTTCAGTTTCATACCAAAAAGGATCATTGTAATCACTAAAACAACATTTTATTTTCATTTTATTTTCATTAGTCGTGAAACACTCCTTGGGGCAACAGGATATATTACACCGGTATCGTTGAGCCAAAAATAAAGATATATTCATATAAGATATGGCTGTATGGCCTATGGTTTCCTTGGTCTTCCCCATAATAGGGACAATTAAACAAAAAAAAATTTGACATGTTGTTTGATTGACATTTGTTTCTTTCGTTGTTTGGTGGTTGAGTGATTGTATATTGTCAGTTTTATAATTTTTGAATCAATGAATTGAATTACCATTGCGATATAATTTAATACTTTCACAAGCGATTCTTCATAATTTTATCGTTTTCCATTAACCTATGCAATTGGATTTAGAGTGAATTTTTAGGAGTCTCATAAATATAATTAGTGTTTAAACGCCTAAAATGACAAATCTAGATGTGAGTATTATAGGTACTAGTTAAATTTAAATTATAAGTTCCCTTACAGCTTAGATCTTATAATTATTGACTTGTGTAAGACCAGTATATTGAATGTTTTTTTTAATAATATGAAGTTAATTTAAAAATTTTTTATTAAATTGCTTTAGCTTAGAATTATAAGAACTATTTATGTTTGCCTACTATGCTCTCAATAATTTGAATAACTATGTCGGTATTTACACATCACCATCATTATTTATATTTGAAAATGGTCTTTTGTTTTTTGTATTACTTCTGGTATAAATAAAAACTATTTATTTTATTTCAAATATTGCAAATGATTGAGCATTATCATCAACCTAGTTTGTGAACAGCGGTGAAGTAAAAGTCAGGACCAATAACTTAATATCATCAATCTGGTGCTCAAGGCAGTAAGCCAGTGTTAAAATTTCACACTTATTAATGGTATTACAAGTTTTCTCAGACTGAAGTATTTATATGAGTAATTGTTTGTTTATAAAAGTAAATAGAAAATGTCTAAGATATCCAATGATAATGATCTATTAAATGAATTTCATTATTTTAATGTTTACTAGCTGGCCAGACTATGTAACTCCACTAGTATAGCTTATCTCCTAAAAGCTATACTCCTCAATGCATACAAATTATCATATGGTGAGCCTAAAATCTCATTGGTAGTTTTAGGTGAGACTAAACTGTTCTATTCAATTTATAATATCTTGCATAGTTTAATATCTGCCGAAACAATTATATTTGTCTGTCATGTCAAATATTGTTTGTCATGCCTATTGATTGTAAAGTTGCAAGAAGAGTTTTGTGAACCTAAAGAAATAACCACACAACACAGAACAGTCACACAATCATTCAAAGTTTAAAAGATATTTAGATGAAATAAAACCAACTGTTTAATGAAATTGTTTACTTAAAAGATAAGCAAACAAATGGTGTATTAATTTCAGGCAACTAATAGTAGCACAGATAGTAGCTCTGGCTCAACATCAGACTCCAGCAGTAGTGGAAGCTCTTCCACTAGTTCAGGGTCTGGCTCCACAAGTTCAGACTCTGAATCATCAAATTCAGATACCCCAGCAACAACAACTGCTCCACCACCTGCATCTCCTGCGAAACCTACAGAAGAACCAAAAAAGAAAGAAGAGCCAAAACAACAAAGATGTTTATCTAAAAGTAACAAAGCTACATCATCAAGTGATGATGAAACACCAAAAGTTGCTAGCCCAAAACCTCTTCCATCTAGAAGAAGATGTTCAGCGAAACCGAAGAATGCAGCAGCAGTTCTTGCTAAAGGGAAACCAGCACCACGTGTACCAGCTGGAGCAAAAACACCTAAAACTGCACCAAAAACTGCCCAAAAACCAGCAGTCAAAGCAGATCAGAAAAAGAAAAGTATTTTTTCCCCAGATAACAGTTCTGAATCAGAGACAGAGAGTAAATCATCTAAAAGTCCAAAAGCATCACCAAAAACAAAAAAAGGTACTAGAAAATCTAGTGATGAGAAAGAGACTGCATTAACAGCTGTAGCACCACCAGAGAATGAGGAGAGTAACTCTAAAGATAATGTAAAACGTAGAAGTAGTAACAGATCTAGTGGGCCTCCCCCAAAGAAGGCAGTTGAAGAAAAGAGTGCTTCTTCTTGTACTTCCAGCCAGTCATCGGTTGAATCAGTGTCATCAGATAGTGACAGTGAACCTAGTCCTAAAAAAGAAACACCTCTGAAAACTGGTAAAACAAAACCACCATCAAATACAAATAACAAGGTAAGCAAATTCAATATGTACTCATTTATTTTGTTATAAAACAGTAATTCAATTTAAGAACTTATCCAATTCAAAATTATTTATTGGTGCCTCTCATCCCTCTGGTCTAGAGACTGTCTAGCGAGACCTCCTACCTCAGATCTGGAGATCTGGGGTTTAGTTCCCATTTGGGGCAGAAAATATTTCTTCGAATTGATTGGTTGTACACAATAAATTATTACATTAACTTAAATTATTCAAACAAATTAACGTACGTACCTTAATCTGTCCCCTGTACCGATAGCAATCATGCAGTAATCACTATGCCAATCAGACTTATTTGATTGATTTATTTATCAATTCTAAGGACCAAGTCTTTAAAAGTCAACTTCTGCAATTTCAGCAAGACTCTCCTGCTAAGCAAGGTGAATCTGGTGACGGTTCTACAGCATCAATGCCGAGAAAGTTAACTAGATCACTGTCAGCTAGAGTTTCAAGGCTAGCCACTATATCTAGACCGGCACAGAGTGACACTGACTCTGAGCCAGAAGAGAAAAGTAGCGACAATAGTAATAAAACGTAAGTTATATAAAATCCTTTCTTAATATTAAATCAGTTGATTAGAGGACATTCAACATATAGAATTTTGATTTCTTCATATTCAAATAAAATTTGACGTCTGGTGACCTGGGAACTACACTCTTAACAACTCTTACGTCCATTGACAATGCAAGGCATTACAGCAAAATTATGAAACAATAATAATCTAATTGTGCTTGAAATAATAATATAAGTAATAATATAAGAAACAATAAAGCTGAAAAATACTTGACAGTTTCTTTATTCAGTAATTAGTAAATTAGTATGTGCATCTTTTTCATAGTTAATAAAACTCAACCATATCGTTATTTTGATTGCACTAATAGCTTGATCACTTTCTTGGCTGACTGTACACACCCACCCTATTAAACTGCAATATAATTACTATTTGCTATCATAAATTTAAAATAGTTAAATACTTTTCAAACAGAACTATTTGTATGGAACAAATGGCTAGGTTAATAAGAAAGAATGTACAGGAAATTTAAAAATTAATATTAAAATTTTTAATAACACATTTATTAAGCACCCTATGACATGGTAAACATTTTATAAAGAATGAGCTTTGGTTTTATTCCAAACACATTGTATTATACATTCAAAAAAACTACTAATCAGTAAATATAATAAAATGTTTAATATATTCCTAACAAAATTACGAGACTGTTAGTGACTCAAGACTACTGTTAGACTTCCCACTTGTTAATATTTCAGTCCCTGAACATCTTTAAAACAAAAATTTCGTGGTAACCAGTACAATAGTTATTTGCTATCTTATATCCTTAAATCAAATAGTTTCACTTTGTTAAAAAATACGTTAAGCTGTCAAAAATTAATTAAATATTGACATGGCACAAATTATAATGTCAAAATTCTAGTATATTGTCATAGTAAGTAATTTGTACAATTTTGTATGTTACAGCAACAAAGATATGAAGAAGAACATAAAAACACGCCCTCCACCTGTGGTAGTTTCTCCAATTACTAAACCTCCTCCGGAACCGTCAGAACGAAGTTGCCCAGTCCGCGGTTGTGATTCCAGTGGACATCTAGGTAACGCTAGTTCTTATAGTTTAAGTCTTATTACAATTTTGTAAAGTAGCAAAACCATATTTTCACTGATTCTATGTTAGGATATGTTTTCATAACTTGGCTGGAAACGAATGATATCGCTTTGATACTGTCGACTGCACCTCAAAAGTAATGCTTATGATTTTTAGTTTACACGGTAATCAATGTTTTGTCATATAAATTATTTTTATAAAAAGTTTTATGGAGAGGGCCACCCTTGTCACCTGGGAGTAAAAAATAGCCGACCTATTCTCACGCATACCAAATATACACAAAAAAGTTCTTAAAAGCCGTCAAGCCGTCTCGCAGGAGATCGATAAAAATACTGTGGCACAAGTTTTTTTTATATATTAGATTTTAAGTAAGCATATTAATTTCAATAAGTTCAATTATTTTGAACGGAATGGCTGCATCAAGGTCAATTTGACCTTGATGCACGGTCGATATTATCAATGTTGCTATTTACACGTTAGGTGGTAAATCGGACCGCCACTTCACTTGGGACGCTTGCCCCGTGTACCACAACGTGACGGGCGCCTGGTGCGTGGCGGCGGGCGAGGAGCGCTCTGCCGCTACCGGCACCCGGCGCCGGGCGCTGCAGGCGCTGCAGCAGCGGCCGCGGGCCATGCCCACCATCGAGCAGCGCGCCTACCAGCTCAAAGTCAAGGTAACATACGACCAATCATACATGCAACACATGACACACATTCAATATAAAATTAAGCTTATCTGGAAGCGTCTACCAGTTGAAGATCAGATAAACTATGTTGGTCACTGTAAACCAAAAACTTTTTGAATCTGAGTTTATACGAATCTGAATGCTCTTACCAGCCAGGTAAAGATAATATATGACGACCACTGTAAACTAAACAGACACTATCAATATGAGTTTAAACGAAACTGAACGCGCTTAACAGCTCAAGGTCAACATAAAAAACCACGACAGCTGCAAAATGAACAGACGCATATTCAATATATGATTAAGAGAATCTCAACGCGTTTAGCAGCTCAAGGTCAACGTAACACGACGACCACTTCAAACTTAACAGACACTTTTTCAATGATAGATTAAGCGCATCTGAAAGCGTCTACCAGCTTATGGTCAAGGTAATACTACTACGACTGCAAACTAAACGGATAATTTTTCTAGGAGGAATCTCTTTACAGACCTACCCCCTTTTGGCCACTGGTTAAGTGACTTGCGCGTGTGGGGCTTGCCCAGTGCCAGATCAAAGTTGCACAGTGCAACTGAAACCACCAACACTGAAACTGTCCGGTAACTCCATCGCCCTTCGCGAGGGTTATCTGGAAGCAATTTACTTGACAAGCAAAACAGACACTTATTCAATGTAAGATTGTAACAGTGGACCTTTCGTCCATAAACGAAGCCTTCATCTAGGGAGACATATGATCAACCCAAATGAAATAAGAACCCTTGAGGCTCGGAAGTTCCTAAAGTTTATGGAGTTATTTCTTTAAGTGTCTTAAATACACTGCAATTAGTACAAATCAAATGATGGCGCTAGTGGGCAAAATGTACCGTCCGAGGTTTTGACGTGTGGCTTATTGACGAATTCATTATAACCTACACTTCTTAGGAAAACCCATATTATCAAGAGAGATCCAAAGAGAGAGATTAAATCTACACCTTGTACCTTGTTTTTAGGACATGCGTTCAAAATGGAAGGGCAGTCAGGAGCTTAGAGAGAAGCTATCGGCGTCAGGTGGCGAAGAGACCACAGAGGAGAGGGAGCCAATTCTTGACGGTTTCGCGCCTGATTACGACCTGCGACTCTTCAGGGAAGCACAGGCCTTAGCTGCAATTAAGATAGAAGAGGAGTTGGGTGATATACATACCGACAAAGGGACCAGGTTAGTGACGTAATCATTCTGCCATACACTCCCTAAAACTAAGTACAGTACATGAATTTAACTCTATTCCATATGGTTAGCATTTTTTATTACTATATCCGACTTCAAAGCACTGAAAAGGTAATTTCAAGGTTTTTTGAAGTTGTTACACTTGATACTGTTTTCGGAAGTTAACCAACCAATCAATCAAGTAAGATGTCAAATATATAAGATACTTTTTTCTACTTTACTTGCCAGCCCGCCGGCGCTCATACCTATTACTTTTTTTAATCAATTAATTTTTTTAGTGTTTTCAAATCGGGTTTTGAAACAATATTTTTTCCATTGTTCAAATACACAGCACAAAGGTACGTGTCATATCAGTGTGCTATTCCAGATACGTAGTGATGGGCAAATACATGATGGAAGTTTGGTATCAGTCGCCTTACCCCGGCGAGGCTACTCGAGTGCCTCGCCTGTTCGTGTGCGAATTCTGCCTCAATCACCACACGTCAGGCACAGGCGCCGCCAGGCATAAAGCAAAGTGCGTGTGGCGACATCCGCCAGGGGATGAGGTAATTTTATTTTTATTTATCTTACTAGTTCACACGGTGAACTTTGTTTCTCCGACAAAGTACCACTAACGCCATCTATTAAAATAAACCTGAAGTAGCTTTAATGTTAAACATCTAAGAGACGATTATCCATGCTAAAATACCAATTTTCAGTTGTATATTTTTCAGCGTTTCTTCAGATTTTTCACAGTTCTTATTTTAAACCACCTCTGAATTAAACCAAATAAAAAACAATAAAAATTATTGCAATAGGTCAACCCATTTTTCTGTTTTAGCGAAACTAACGAACATCAATTCATTTTTATACATAAGAACGTTATAAAATGAAGAAATTAAATCTTGTCGTAGTTCCGTCTCGTATTTCAGTCCGCGATCTCTTTTATGTAGATATTAAAAAATATATTTTCTGAAGGTATACAGAAAAGAAAACTTAAGCGTGTGGCAAGTGGACGGCCGGAAGCATAAACAGTACTGCCAGCAGCTTTGCCTTCTGGCCAAGTTCTTTCTCGACCACAAGACCTTGTACTACGATGTGGAGCCGTTCCTCTTCTACGTGATGACCAGCGCCGATTCCGAGGGATGCCACATCGTCGGCTATTTTAGCAAGGTACGTTATAATTTCGCTTTTGAGTCCTTTTTATAATTAACAAGGCCTACACAGCCATGTATTAAAGTAACATATCCCTTTGACTGGTGAAGTTTTAGCCGACAAACGGTTGGCTTTATTTTGTCAATGACTTCCCAGAAAAAATATGAAAATGCAAATTATAATATTGAAATTGAAAATCTTACTGCGAGGCACTAAAATGTTGCTGGATTATGCATTTCATATATTGCACGATGCAGCGATCCTTTTGACGAAACGACACCAATTTGAAATCAAATAATACTCTCCATTACAATATACGATATAAAATATACATCATATAATTGAAAACTACATAATCCTGCCAAATATTCTTACAACTGTCTAATTTTTGAAGTGGGCGTGCGTGGCCAAATTCAACACTACAAGGAATAGTTGGGATAGAATGAAAGGGAAGCACTCAAAGGAGTCTCGGAAAACTAAAATTAATTCATTGGATTATTGAATCAAATCTTTAAAGAATTTTATTCTTAGCTTAAGCTAAGAATCGAACCAGTTGATGTAGAAGCTACACTATAAGTATTATTTTTCATTCGATAATGTCGTTAATAAGGAAGGAATTAAAACAAAGTAATTGACATACGGCTAACTAAAGAAAAATTTTGGAATTTTTAAATGTATATTTTTTTCCAATTGCTGAAACTCACAATGCTATTAACATTATTGTTCTGGCGGCAGACTTATGTAAGATGATGGAAGCAAGGTGGATTTAAACTGAGCAGAATATGGCTTAGAATATGCCTCAAGGGAAATTCAATCCCACACATCAGAGTTCTGAAGTTGGTAATTTCCCCTTTAGCTATGTTTAAAGAACCTACATCGAAAACGATAAACTGAAGCATTTTAAAAGTTCAAGGAGTGCGGTATATATTTTCCATCAAAATATGATTATGATATGACTACATATTTATAGATGAGAGTTCTCGACAATATTTATTTATATGAAGAATTTATATATTAGACAAATTGTGTAGTCATCCGGGCGTTTGTAGAAATCGAATAGTTTAAAAGTTTTCGTGTGAAATCGACGTAGTTTTGTGTCAAAAATGTCTACGTCAGTGAACGTAATGTCAGTCATGCTCCGTATAATCTGACAATTCATTTAAACAATGACTGGACCGTTTTATTCATTTACAAAAGGCCCAAACTGGCTTCGAACGGGTTCGAATTTTTTTAACACATCCACGCAAACGATCTATAAAACACACACATACAGACTTCTTTTTGTGTCTGGAGTTACTACAAAAGAGTAAGAGTATTAGAAATATTTAAAAAATATTGCTCATATTCAATCATTTCCGTAGCGTAGGCGATGATAAACATATTCCATATGAAAAAAAATCCAACATATTAAATATGTACTGTACAAGCGGTAGTTTTGAATCGGTTCTGTTAATACATTATAACGTTCGTTGATTTCACGTTTACGTTTTACAACCCACCCCGTACTACCATTGAGCGGGGCGTCAGCTGTGAGGTGAACGACCGCGATGCCCGCCCCCGTACCCGTCCAGTTACTAATATACTTGGGGAATACTCAAACACGTTGCATATTTATGTTTTCATTATTTTTTTAACGATAGTGACATATCATTCGAGCTGTCGCATGTATAGCCAAAACCGAATCAGGTAGGCGTACCGAACTTGTGTTTAAACGTTACGTCATGCACACAAAGATAAAAGTAATGTTGTTATTTAAATGATATTTTTAATTATTGTAGGTTTTGAGTGCACGAAAGTTGGATATGTCGAAAAAAAGAATCCAAAAATCTTTTTTTTTTACTTTATATTAGACGCGTGTACGCTTCTTCCAGGTACATCGTGTAAATTTAGTCTAACCCCAATAATAGCCTCGGTAGGTGCTGTAGTACTAAATGTTTAACAAACCTTACCTTGAAAAATTTCGAGTGTAGCTTTTACGTGCAAGTACATTACGCATGCCGAGTAGTCAGCGCTTCCGGCTGTTGTGAGGGTGGCGAAGAAATCAATAATGTTCTTTTGGTTGGCGTAGGTCAGCTCCGTTAAGTCCAGCGAAAGTTTAAAGTACTGCTTTTGAAAGCACTAATCTGATTGATTTGAATCTATAATAGTTGAAAACTGTAAACTTAAATAATAGACTATTATAGAACTATAAACTTTAATAATGCAGGTGGTAATAATACAGAGGTGTACAAATAGAAAGCTTTTATTATAAACAAATAACCTTGCGTTTTCATAACGACGAACCTAAAAGCTCACGGTAAATTTGCACCGATGATTTTGGATAATTTAATACTACGCCATAGAGTGTTTGATTTGATTTGAGGATTCTTTTTGTTTGTCTTTTTGCTAACGTGATTTTGTCAGAACGCTATAGTTTATAGTTCACCCATTTGTCAAAAAGGCATATGCACCTGTCAGTCCTATGTTAGATACATAGCCAAATACTTTATTTTCTATTCTTCATTATGAAGCTGAACACGATATATTTTTTATACTCGCCACTATAGTTGCAATCAAGCATACGACTCACCTAAAGGTGCTAGCAACCCTAAATTACGGTAATCTCCGTAATTTAGGGTTGCTAGCAACACCAAGGTCTCACTTGTGCGTTGGCAATCCTGTGAAAGTTTTGTTTGGTAGTCAAACACGATTTAAATCCTTAACCTAATACATACTTAAGTAAAATCATGTAGCCTACGTAAGACAAGTAGTTTTCCAACATTCACGCGATCGAATTCGCAGGTATAGCTTGATCATAATAAAGGGGCGAAAAATTTAAAATGCGTAAAAGAGAGGGGATACATGCATGCCACTATTTTATTGTGTATTACTTGACATTGTTAACTTAGTATCGCCCATATATAACCTGCAAACGATATTTATCAAAAGTATTCCGAGGTGACAGTGAAGAAACTACAGTATACACAATTGATAATTTTTTAATTATATTTTCTAAGTTTTGCTTTGAAATTTTCCCATTTAATTTTATTTATTTATTTAACAATAATGTACATACATACAATTTAATAAAATTTTATTTTTTAACCATTCTTGGATTAAAGGAAAGTTTTTTAGTTTTAGCGAGACTAAAGACTATTATAACGCCAATTATTTTTTGTATGCAAGAATATATGTCATAAAATTATCAATAAGATTAATTTTGGACACTCAAAAATTAATCTTATGTCTATAGTGTTACAGGCCCTTCATTACCGAACTTTAAAAGCCTGTTACAATGCATATATTTGCGATAATTTCGAACACAATAATCCATTATCCATCGTGATTCCATAAAAATAGCTAAAATTAAACAATATAATCTAATTCGATTGTGATTTACTTCATTTAATATAACTAAATATACGTCACCAACTTCCCTCGTGTACTTAATTTTTAATCTTGTCCACCTTAAGGTTACCTGGAAGAGATAGATCGCTTTCAGCGATAAGGTCGTCCTTTGTAAACATAGTTAAAAGTTCCCTTTGTATTTTTTTAATTGTCTGATATACAATAAAGATATATTCTATTTTATTCTAAATGTACATATTAAATAGGTTTTTGGTATATTATCGCATTGGATTTTAACAGCTATCAACGATTTTATACCTATATCATATCACACATACATGATAGAGTGGGCTATTTCAGTGATTTGTTGATCCCGTTTTAATTAAACATACTGAGATTGTTTATCCGTTAATCGGGTTCTGGGCACAATGTGCTTTGTGCCTCTTTATTTTTAATTAATCCTGTTTATTTCTAGTTAAAATCTTAATATTCATCAAAAAAGGTATAGATCTTTTGTTACGATTTCGTACCTTACTTCAGTAAAGCTATGAAATATTAATATACTGAAAGCGACAGAAAAGAATGGGTGAGAAACTGCATATAAGTTTTTGATCGGCCTCAGGTTCGTGTCATAGTACGCAAATGCTACGAGTACTATTCCGCCTCGTAGCGTAACCGTAGCATCGTAGCCACTTGACGCGGCCTATGTGACGTGCTACGTCGTAGTAAAGTCGAGTGCAACTTTCAGCTAAGTAAACTATTGTGCTATCTCGCTCTTTTTAAAACTAGCTAAGTATATTCATTTGAGGTGTTTTTTATTGAGAGTTTTTACCTGAATTTGTTCTTTTATGCTTTTTAATAACTGTAATAAAACTAGTCATTTTCAAACACATTATAGTTAAGACAAAAATAGTATCGAATGGTTGTTGTGTTTCAATATTGCGGCTGTCGTCTCACGTAAGCCTCTAAATAGATAACCAACCGAATCGTCTAGTCTGTGCATTTAATCTAAAGTCTAGCAGTCACCCCATACTTGATAATCGCGGAATCTTCCCAAATCTAATCGATTGCTAAATCGCAGACGTTAAAAAGCATCGTATAGTTTGATTTAGATTTGCGACTTAGACTAACGTGCGTCGAGACGTCTGCGGGGTTAACGACCTTCATCCGGGTATGGTTGGGGAGTGCACTACGATGGTGTAACTGGCGGGTAGGTATGGTTTTTAATTTAAACACCTAAAACAGACTATAGACTAGACTACACCTATTTGACGAAAAAATATCAATAAATTCACTAAAACGTAAGTACTGTTTATCATTGTCTGTATAAATATCTAGTTTTGTAAAGGTTTTTATACCATAATTAATCATCATAAACAGAATACTATTATGTGAGTTGAAGAATTTGAAATAAATGCTTACCTATCTATTATTAAATATATTTATAAATTAAATATATTTGTGATTTATAAATAACCTGGATTGCCATAGATTATGGCTTTCACTGTACAAAACGACCAACTAACGGTTATTGTTAGATTTTTTATTCTCAACGGGGTAGATCTTGTTCTTCATCTTACCTGATCATAAATGAAAATAAGGTCGAAGATGGAAATGTACTACAGCCAAATTCCTCAACCATAGTGGAGCTGGTTGTCTCACCACAAGTTGAGGGTTGACAAGGTTGTCTCACAACTGCTTACAACACAGCAATGCTGTTAACATTATTGTAATGACGACAGACTTAAGGTCAGATGATGGTAGCTACCAGGCAGACTTAGAAGAAGCCACCACAAACCAAACCAAGCAGAAAAATCTGCCCCTACTGGAAATTAAACCCCTTAAAACCTCCAGATCTGAAGTAGGTGGTCACAGCCACTAGACCACACAGGCAGTTAAAATATTATTATTGTGAATATAAATGTACGTATGTATACAAAGGCTAGACAGCGCGGAAACGTCTCGTCTGTCTGGGGTCAACGATCCCTTCGTCCGGGTACCACGTCCGGGACTACCCAGTTCGCTTGTATCCGGGTGAATTTGCATTCTAAATTAATTCTTAAACAAGCGTTGGATTCTGAAGGTGTTGTTGTTATTTAAAATCTATCTCTATACCAAAGCTAGCAACTTTGGTATGGAGATCTCTATTAAAATATTTATTGCTTATATAATTTATTCTGTGCAATAACGAGAGGAGTCACACAGAACAAACGAGATGAGATAAAATACGATTTATTGTTAGTTTGTGTACAATCTATGTTGCAGAGTAGTAAATAGTGTCAACAATTTGTTTTTTATTTTATTTCTCGCACTTACACATTGTTTTGCCCAAATTAAGCATCATTGAGAGCTTTTGTCATGGATGCTAGCATCGGATAAATATAATAGATATATAAGATATACAAACATCCGTGACTTGTGAATAAACGGTATTGTTATTATTATTAAAAATATCTGGCATATAATACAATTTTCGGGCGTACAATATACATTTTAAAATACCTTCAAACATAACATATACTTTGAATTATAGAAAGTTTAGTTAAATTAAACATTAACTAGGAATTACATAATTCTTTATTTAACAAGTTTTTTTTAATATGTTCCTTGTAATATCGTTAAATATTACTTAGACTCGTACATAAAAATTACAATACTTATACCCTTTTTAATGTTACTCTTAATAAAATTTAGTTTTAAAATTATTTAGATTTCTTTAAAAGTTCTCACACTCACGCCTTTAAGCCTCATTTACACGGAGAGAGTTTCTCGCCTCGAAGATACGATTATCGAAAGAAAGAAAAAGAATATCATCATGTAAACTATATGTACGATATCGTACGTCGAAGGGCGATAATCGCATCATCTTCGAATATTGAATGTCTCCGTGTAAACAAAATTTGAAAGCACGAATCGTATTTCGAGTTTAGTCAGTCGCTCTCATGCGTGTGCAGTGCGTGAGGGTGTTTTAATTATTTCTGCTCATCTAAGACAAGAATTAAATAAAAGAAAGCGTAAAAAAAGATGTTGGGTTAAAAAATGGATAGAAAGAAGAAACATTTTAGGAGCATCTAATACTTTGAGCCTTGAATTACAACTACAAGATGAAGAGATATTTAAAGTTATGTTTCGTATCACATAATCACAGTTTTCATATTTACTTGAAAAAGTTGGAACTTCTATACAAAAAAAGACACATATGCGTCAAGCTATAGCTGCTCGTACAAAATTGGAAATAACATTTTAAAGTCATCAGAAATATTGTCGGCAGATCCAAATTTAAATGTTTTTGGTGTCCAAATTACCGCGCTAATCACTGAACTCGAATGGCAATTGTCGCCTTCAAATCAGTTCAACCCGATTTGTACGATACTCGCATGGACTTGAAAAAATGTCATACGAGATCATGTTTAGACATGTCGAGAAATCGTAGGCGAATATCTCATTGCAATTTCTGCCGTAGTGTAAACAGAACGCTTGGCGATAATTGCCTTACGAATATCGTATGACATACTCGTATGCGAGTTTTTGTTTTTTTGGGTAAATGTAAACTATTTGAATGCGATAATCGCCTGGAGATTATCGCTTACGATAATAACATACGATTCTCGCCTTAAAACGTGCGATAAACTCTCTCCGTGTAAATGGCGCTTTATTCTAACCTAAATGAAGCATCATTTACGAGTTTTAGTTACAACGGAGAAAATAGATAAAAGCCCTAAATTCAATTTAACTCAGTACTACTTCTTCCAAAACAATACTACAGGTGACGTCATTTGACGCTTCTAAAATGGCAACTCTTATGCATTCGTACGTAACATAAAACGTGCTGATTAAAATAAAGTCAAAAGTGTATGGATCATCTAAGTGACAACTAACTTGACGATCTTAAAAGTCATTTTATCCTTTATTAATGAATTTAATTTAATTTAGTCGGTATACAACGGTATTGGGGCTAATCCATTCATGGATCTTGTCCCATATGTCCCATTACCGGGATTCAGCTCCTTAAGGACCTTTGGCTAAGCAGACAAGGTCCTTTGTCTGCTTAGCCAAAGGTAAATTAACTATTATTATTTTAGATATTAACTTAATGCTTTAAACATCATGTTTTATAGTTCTCTATAAATAATTCTCTATAAAGATAAATTCAAGTACAGTTTTAAGATAATTCAATCCTTATGCTTCTGTCTCTTAGTTTCATAGTACAAAGTTTATATCGTATGAGAAATATAAAATTTCTATCGTAATATGTCTGCTTTCTTCTGTTTGTAAGTTTTCTTCGTAAGACTGTAAACATTAAACAAGCAACAAAGACGAGACCAGACGGCTAGACTGTCCTGTAAGTAACACGCATTTTAACGAAACTTAACAAGTTTGGTACGCTTTAAAACCAGACAAAGTGCAGACTATCGGCAGCATCGGGTCATTGAACCCGGGGGCACTTTCCGAATTGCATAAAATTTACGTATGTGGCCAAATTACGTATAGGAAATAATTCCGGATAAATGTAGAGTGACCATGGGATTAGCAATTTGAAATCCTGAAATGTAAGATCTTGCTCTTTTCAAAAAAAATTCTCCGGTCTGTATAGTGTGGTGGTGTTTTGGGCTAAAGTTCTGAAGTCCTCGTGTGTTTCTCCCATTTTTGGAAGATCTTTATCTAGCAGAGGAATATATATAGATTTTTGATAGTGCTGGTGATTGTATTAAGACCCAATAAAAAGCACAATTTTATGTTTTCAGTTTAAAAAAATCACTATCATGTTTTTTGTTTTATTTTCCATCAATTTGTTTTTTCTCTACCTTTAAATATTTTTTTATATAAAGATCAAACAAATGAACGAGCTTTGTAATGCAATATCGCAAAAAAAACAAATTAATTAATTTCAAATCACACTTATTTCAAAACGAGATTGCTAATAACAACCGGTATTAAGCGTAAAGTCTCCAACGTACCACCACACCAATCCTATATAAACACAACACAGTAGGTGCACAATTTGGGCGGGCGGGATGGTAAATTTGAGATTTATTCCGTTCTATGTGTGCCGAGTCTAGACAGGCGGCTGTGTTTACAAGGGGAAATTGTCACTCCGCCCGACGCTTGCACTTTGATTGTGATGAGCATTGGTACTTTAGCAGTGGGATATCAATTTATACGTGATCACATTTTATTATATACACTAGAAAGTTTCTTAAACGAAAACAGCGTTTAAGCTCACATCAATGACACATGACTCTAATTTACTTAATTCTTTTTTTAATACTTAATTCTTTTTAAGGCCACATAACACTCACACGTAAAATACAATAAAAAGAAGATAGTTCTCTCGTTGAAAAAAACTTGATGTCAATATAATATAGTGTTCCCTGAAAAAGTAAAAGCGTCTTGTCAGAGTACTGGTCGAAACCAGTAATAAAGACACGTCGTTTATTATTATTTTTTATATCATCCACGATTGCCTCTCACTTTCTCCCGATTTTAACCTCAGAGAAGTAAGCTTACCTAAGTTTTGTTGATTAGCTTCAGAAAAAACTTTAACTAAACTGTGGCCTTTATTTGTCTGTAAATAGATTTAAAAATTATGGCCGCCCGGCATATTTTAAAGGTTGTTCTAAATCTTCTAATGGAAACGTAAATCTAAAAAAAAACATGTTTAAAGTCACAAATAAGTATGAACATTTAAATGTCTGGAAATGATCGAAAATTTAAATTCCAGTGAATGCATTATTTGCATACAAAAGCTCCCGTCCAATAATGGTGTAATAGCAGTAACTACTGTGCAGGACTAGCTACCCCTTCCTAATGCGTGCTTTCGCCTTATGGAATTATAGACCCTGTTTTATTTAAATCTTTTTCACCCATATTCTTAGTACACACATGTTGCTAGATTAGGGCCGTTGCTAGTGACAAAATTCACATCAGTGTTACACAGCCCTATGTATATTTTTTCATAAATTTCACGGTTGATCGATTAAATGATGAAATCAGCGGGTAAGCTGACAGGAAAATCTAGAGATGGAAACAAATTGTTTAGTATAGATAATACTACCTTAAAGCCCATATTCGTTCTTGCCCAGTCCATAAAGCTTTCTAATGTTATTTTTACTGTGTTTTAACAAAATACCTCTTTCTGTTATTGTTACCAGGAGAAGAACTCTTTCCTGAACTACAACGTATCATGTATACTGACGCTGCCGCCGTACCAGCGGCAGGGGTATGGAAGGTTGCTCATAGACTTCAGTGAGTACTGTTTCAAATATATTCTCATTTCTTTCGGTTCTTTAGATGTTTATAACTAAAAAAGACTTGAAGCTGTTGAAGTATGAAAGCGGATATAGTGCCGCCCAACAGTGAGGCATATATAGGCTGAAGATGATAACACATTTGCTTCTTGTGAGAGTACTTTGATGAGCCACGTCTTTTTTATTCACATTGTTCGTAAAAACAGAGAAAAAGTCACAAACTTTACTGTCAACATGTTTGAAATAATTATAATAAAAATTTTAATGCTCTCAATAACTCCCTGATCATAACTCCGTTAACGCCTTCAACCTGTCCAGTCGTGTACAACCCAGACAACTATCATCCATTACAGAAAATAAGCTAATTGTCTGAATGTTTTGATATTAGAGGTCACATGTGAAGTGCCAATCACCCGGGGTTGACGCCCCTGTGAGAAGCGGCATAGACAAAGAGCTTACATAGGAACCCCAAAAACGGGCACATCGAAGTTTAATACTGTAGTTTTTAGTTGTAGATATGATATGTATTTTAAAAGGAAATTACAAATTGGTCTGAGTATGACTTAACAATAGGTCGATGACTATTTTGTATATCGTAGGTGATAAGGGTTCAGATCTGGTTTGCAAGTTATTTTTTATTAGAAACAATTTCTATGACAAACCAATTTGTGCCGGGTCAGCTAGTAATAAAATATAGTAATATTTCTCACACTCACACCTATTATATAGCCCAAAAACTAGAAATATAGATAATAATATGTATATTAATATCAGAAATATACTAAATAAACATACAAACATCCATGACGCGTGCATAATAATGTTTTTCTACTGAAAAAAATCAGATAAAAACTTTAAAGTTAGTCGAATTTTCTAAAGAGTAAATTTTAAAATCTTAATTTAAAGAAGTCTAAAAACATGCAGGAGTTTCATTATGTGGTAGACTGATAGTCGTCTCGGTTGCTATGGTACCACCGCCTTACCTATTTTGAACGTGACGCATTTCCACGTTGATTGAAAGGTAGCTAGTGTAATTATAGGGGGTAGGATATTGTCACATCTTCATGTATTCATAATGTCAATGCTTTGATATCATTTGATGTATTTGATATTATTGGCGTCTTTAGGCGATTCAATTCTTTATTTTGCGTTCCATAGTTACATAATATGAATCTTAAGACTATAAATGACACTATGGACCCTGTCGGGCACAACAAAATTTTAGGTTATACAGGAGAAAGGTAGATTTCAAGATAGGTTTAAGTTAAGTGTTTAAATTTGTATAATGGTCCAATTCAAATATATGCATTCAAAATGCTAATTATCTGGCTATAACCAATCATCAATTACATCAATTGGACCATTTTCTGTCATTCTTTGGCATCCGCTAAGTTTCAATCTGTCAACTAATTTGACTTTTCCAAAAGCCATTCTTAATCCAAGTAGTAAAGTTGCTCAATTCAAGAAACGTTTGACTATTGGACTATAATTGAAGTAATTCAATAAGTAAAGTTCATTAAGTCAGAAGTGAAGAAGCGACCGACTTTTAGTTATATGTTAACTTAGCTGATTAGAAATTTATTGTTTTGTCAAAATAATCCACGGCTCCCAAACAAACTTTTCTACTTATGTCCAACAAACAACCGCTGCCCTTATCTAAACAGAAGCACTGCGACTAAACAATGTTAATTTTTCTTCAATATGTTTACTTATCAATGTCTGTCCACCTCCTTCTGTTATAGAAATGTTAGTGAATTTCAAATAATTGAAGTTTAAAATAAGGAATAATCAAGCCTTGAAATATATTTCTATTGTCTTTATATAGAAAAAGGCAGAATATTTTCTATGACCAAGACAACTTGATGCGAAATTAGCAAAATTTATACAGGCTGAAAGGTGCATGCACATTAATTAGTTCATCATATGTGGAAATTACAAAAAAATCCACAGAAGCTCCTTACATCGATTACCACTAGATGAAGCTTAATATGCTTGTTAGATAGGTCTGTAAAATTAATTAATTATTATTTTTATGCACGTTTTTTATTAAAATTGTATTATGTAGGTGTGACAAATCTGGGAAAGATTTCAATCCTGTTATGAGCAAAGGAGCTCCATATTTATGCTATTGCATGTAAAATAACCTGTTTATTGTATTTTCTATGGTTCGTGCGAGTCTGTCGGAAGAAATTTTGTTGCGTAACTCCCTATTGATTGTATGTTTTTTTGACATAATAAATAAATAATGACATTAATATTGCCATTATCCACCATTACAATTGCCAATAGCTATAACGAAATAATAATTAACAAACCGCTCCACTAATTTTTCGTCCGCGGTAAGTAGCCCAATTTTTTCGTTCACCTGCCGTGCGTGGGGTTTGTTTTGTCGACGCGAGGGGCGTCGCGACGACGCGGCCATCGACCCGACCCCGATCGATGAACTGCAGTATAGATCGGTCTACCGTCTAGACTCCCCCCAGAACAGGGGCGCAGGGGCGTGAGACGTAACCGACGAATTGTAGACGCGAGAAATTTTGATGGCTCCCTTAATTATTGTTTTAGTGTAACTGGTTGACAACCCTAATTGGGTGCTATGCTGTTTGTTTGTTGTTTTCCTTTTGATACTTTTGTCGACTGTTTTATAAGCTCTGGCAAATGGTGCAAATTCGACAGCTGTGAAGTGCTTAAGGTCTGTTGTTTTCTCTCAGGTTTGTAAAAAAATACATCCACTATAACTTATGTCATTTATTATGTTTACGTATGAACTTTTTATATTACGCTTGCGAAGTCGTTTCATTTCATTAACTTTCGATCTTGGCCTTCTATCAAGGCAAAATTAATAAAAATATGCAATCTGAAATTTTAAAAAAGCTGTCATTAAGTTCAATGCACTAAGACAATTTATGAACAAAAAATAACTATAATTTAAGAACACCTCGCATATGCGCAAGCGCTTTGTGGGTAAGGTGCAGCTGTCGAATATCTATATCGTTCAGTTTTTGAAAGAATCCATCCAATATACTAACTCTTAGTACGAAAATACATGTAACGTTGATTGTAAATGCAGAAATCATTCATCCGTTAATAGTAGACATGCGGTTGATAGTGGCAAGTGTATTGCGAGAAACTAGATAAGTTTCATTAAAATTGCAACAGTCGCTACCTACATTTCTTTGCCTCATAAAACACAGAAAAGATCACATCCAATATACGATATGCCGTTAACCCCCTTGCATTTTATAAGAAAGATTGCAGATTTACACCGGCGCTGGCGCGGCTCGTTCCGCATTGTGACCATATTGTGCACATCAGTTATGTGCTGCTAATCAGTGGAGTTTCACAACCCTAGAAATAAAGTTATAATAATCATTACTAACACTTATTATCTAGGTTTAATTAAGCTTAATAAAATATTTTTTCATGTCACGTAATGCCAATCAAGCCGATGGCCCACCCGATGGTAATGGTTATAACCATCGCATATATACTTATGCATTTATATCAAGATATCACTTGATACTACGGTGATTCGATATTCTGGATACAAGAGATGTAAATTACCTATTAAACTAATGTACCTTTCCATTCACAATGAAACACAGGGAACTGCTTGAAAACGTGAAGGCGAAAAGGCGTGAAGTGGTAAATACCACTAAAATTCCAATTCGTCGCACCAACCTATTCAAGATTGTTTTATGCATACATTTTCATTTAGAGATGACAACGTAACAATGTTACAACAGTGATCCTAAAGCTGAAAGACATACTCAAAATCTAAATTGTGAATTTAAAATTAGCTTAACAGCTCTCTCAGCCAGAATGTCCACGTTAAATAATGTCCAAAATTTTTATTCTATTATGCAGTTGTCTAGAGATGATAGTTATTCCTTATCATCTTTCTATTTTACCGTCTCTTCATCCATAAGGTAGAATATTGTTGATACATCAACCACAAGACCACATTTACCACAATGTTACTGTATCCGATATTAAACAAATAAATATTCTTATTCTCATTTCTTAACATTTTTAAAATGGATCTTCAAAAAATATTTGTTTGTCTTTGTGGTGGTAAAACTATCTAATTAATTAAAATAATAATTGATTCGCAAAGAAATTGGTCTCATAATATAAATGTGTAGAACTTATAACGATATAGTTAGTTACTTTATTTATATCTTCCCTCAGAGTTTTCATTCATATACCAAAGCTATAAAACGTCGTGATTATTTTAACTTCATACGTGCCTCATTGTTAAGTATAGATTTCTGCCAAATTTATTTGAATTACTCTGTAGAATAAATACCGTGCGCAGTAAGCCCGTAATAAGCTTTCAATTTAATGTGATACTTAAAATTTATTTAAGATTAGTTTATAAGTTTTTCAATGTTTTAAAATGTTTGCTTTTTTAAATAATTAAAATAAAAAATCAGAGTTTATCGTAGAATATACGCCGCTCTACAACAGTTTTGGTTCGCAGAACAAAATAAATAATTCTGTGTGATTTACCACATATTTTGTAAATACACATTGTTACAAAAATGTATATGAGCATGGGTATGAGCGGTGCATTCGCAACCCAAGTATTTGTTACTTTAGATAGAGAATAGTTTATTGATATAGAATCTTGGGACGCCTCTACAAAACTTTCGTATTATTTTGGAACTAAACGTATTTTTATTTTTGTATTTTTATAATAATAATAATGATAATAAGGTAGGTAAGACATCGCTTTTCTCTTAAGGAAGCCGGAGAAAGATTGAGTATTATACTTATATTAGCCGCTCAAGAATTTAAGAGTAGATCTTTTAACAGACTTGTTTTTTGTCGTTAAAGTCGCTAAAAAACTGTTGTGAACCTGATAAGAGAGTTTTATTTATTTTCATGTCTACTCTTAGTTTTAATAAAAATGAATTTTAAAGTACAAGGTTTGAATCGTAACGAACGACATTATCCTGATTTCGAGTGGGTGATATTATTTATATTTTCCACTAACAAAATTAAATAATCTGTCTCCAAATAACTATGAATATGAGAAATTCTTTTTTTATTTCCTTTAAATGTTTGGTGACAATGGTAGTGTTGGAACTTCTTTTTAAAGAAGATTATACTTGTGTCAGGAAGTCCCTAAGGAAACTAAATTATATTTCAATCTTTGTTTCTATTTTACATATTTTTATATTATATTATATTTCCCTCTTAACTTGTAAGTTTTTCATAGTTATTAATGATGAAAATTGAAGGTAAAAAATAACACTACAAAAAGCATAGCATTGTAAACTGAGGCTTGTGCTTATTTCGTTGTAATAAAGTTCAATTTTCCTACACGCTTGTTTTGTGGCTACTAATTACCATTGTGCGTTATGGAAGAAAAAGTATGAATTTAAATCGGAACGGTCTCGTTCCGGCTGGCCACGGCTCGCTATTGATTTATTGATGCCGTGTCGGCGCTTTCCTGTGAGTGATTGCACATGCAATGGGTTCCATGATTATAAAATACCAAACGACGGTTTTCTTTGCAACATGACTTGAAAATAAATAATTATAATTAACAGTAGTAATCTAGTTTCTGATAAAACCTGATCGGATTTAAATTTTTCACTATATGTTTAAAAAAACAATGATGTCTTCTTTCCAACAGGACTCTTGCGTACTTTAATCTGAAAACATTTATTATCTTATAATATATAACAACAACATATCGTGATAAATCGAACTCTATCGGGAATCGAGCAAATCAATATTAAAGAAGTATTTTTTCACAGGTTACCTCCTAACAAAAGTGGAAGGTAAAGTGGGTTCCCCTGAGACACCCCTGTCGGACTTGGGGCTGATATCCTACAGGTCGTACTGGAAGGAAGCATTGCTCCGGCGACTGTGCTCTGCTCCCGGGCCCACACTATGTATCCGGGACTTAAGCAAAGACCTGGCGATTGCTTCGTCGGATATAGTATCCACGCTGCAGGAACGAGGACTGATGAAGTATTGGAAGGGAAAACATATAGTTCTGAAGAAACAGGTTTGTACTAGAAAAGATTTTTTAAAGTTTAATTTGCTTTTAGAGTTGCTGAATTAGTTAATTTCCCAATCTCTCTTAGCCTTACTAATTGCGCCATCGCCTGGTACAAATATCATTAGGAAACTGGAAAAGTGGAAGAGTATAAAGTAACCCCCGGCAAGGTGTTAGAAGTGCCTACAAAAGAATATTAAATCGATAGTAAAGTCTGAAGCCCAGCTTTTCAGCTTAGTTGTCCAACTAGGGACATCACAGAACATTCAAGATTCAAAGTGGAGTCGAGTTTCAAAATTATCGAGTGACAAACCAGCACTATCAACTGATTGCTCCATCATCGTCCAGGAGGTGCTGGAGGAGGTGTCACGGCGAGCATCCCGCGCTCGCTGCGTGGAGCCGACGTGCCTGCGCTGGTCTCCGCCAGCGACAGGTGCTCCACCCCGCTGACGCCGCGCCCCGCGCGCGCGGCCCCGGCCTCGGCGCCCGCCGCGCCTGCGCCCTTCCAGCAGCGCCGCGCGCGCGCTGCTCTAGGCCCGCGCCCGCTGCACAGGTATAGCCCGCTGCAAAAATACGACCCACTGCACAAGTACGGCCAGCTGCAAAAATACGACACACTGCATAGGTACGTGCTCACTACATAGGTACGGCCCGCTACACAGATAATTGCTCGATGCACAGGTACAGCCCGTTGCATAGGTTAGTACTTGTTGCAGTGGTACAGCCCGATGCACAGTAAATAGTCCCTGCATATGTACGACTGGCTTCTTATGTGAGTGACATTAGTACCATTTTGATATCTTTATCTCATGTATGTAGAATCTACTGAGTCAGCATGTAGTGATCTTGTTAAAAAGTTTTTTGTTGCTTTTACATACTTTAATATTCCAAAAAAAAATCTAAATGAGTGTAATGACGTTGATTTTGCTAACACTATTTCTATATTAATCTCAGTAATCATATATTATATTTCCGAACCGTTTTTTAAATTTGACAAATTAATCTTTTTACTTTTTAATAAACCTTATTTATTCTATTTTAGGTACAGCTGTTGAAACAGCGACCTTTTGGCGGTTGAAGAATATCAGCAATCCGTATAATACTCTGAACTCTGATGATAAGAACTCTGATTATACGCCGACCAAGAACGAGACCGAGAAAATATCATTAGCGGCAATAAAAATAGGTTCTTCATCAAAACGTTTACTGTCGCGTATTGCCAAAAAATGGAAATCAAGATTCTCAGCCCGAACATCGCCAAATAAATATCATCATCTACGGATACATCTACAGCGTTGGCTATTGAATCGCGATCTTCAACACTCAAATCGAAATCATCTACAGATAAATCACAAGCATCAACTATTGAATCTCGAGCATCCAGAGTTATATCAAAAAAGCCATCATTCAATTCTCAAACATCACAAAAACCTACAATAATCATATCAAAAGGGTCTTTGGTTCACTTTAGAAACGCGTCGATCAAATTTCATACTTTGACATTCAAGTCAAAAGCATCTATGAATACATCAAGGGTGATGATGACAGAATCTCTGACTTCAACAATAAAGTCAAGACAGTCTTCTAGTAACTTAAAAATAGCATTGAACAAATCGCGGGTTTCAACATTTAAGTCAAAAGTGTCTTCAGGTCAACAAAATCATCAAACACAAGCGAGTCTTATTGTTCAAATACCAAACTAAGATCTTCAAGGGCCTCGTTAGCAGCGTGTATATCATCCAACAGTTCTCACGCTTTATCTAAATCATCCTCAAGGACATCTCGACCAAGGACCATCATCCATCATCGGAGCGGCGATTACATTCTTTAACGTCTCAGTCAAATTTGTATACATCATCACCAGAACGTTGAGCAAAATCAAAATCTTCGATTAGTTCTCAGTTGATGAAGAGTGAATGTCCTTCAACGTCAGTGTTACCAAAATCATCAAAGTCTAAACGTATTTATTCACAAGTATCGCAACCAGCACGTTCATTTTCGCCGCACACTACATTGATAACGCCGCCTTCGATGGCTGAATCAATGTCGCCAGACTCCTCATTGTTTTTGGCCATACAACCATTATCAGCTTTACCATCATTGCTGGCCCTACCGCCATTGCCGGCTCTACTGCCATCGCTTGACGAATATCCAGCACAGGTTCTACCGCTTTCGCCAGATGTGCAACCATTGTTGCGTCGATATCGCCGCCCGGGTATTCATTAATAACCGTACCTCCATTGCCAGCTATACCGCAGCTATTCCTTCCGCCGTTGCCGATCCCTCCTCCGTCGTTGCCGATCCCTCCTCCGCCATTGACGACACTTCCTCCGGCGTTTCCACTTTCGCAACTGATTGCACCTCTGCCGTCCGTACCGCCTACGCTGCCGGTGCCACGTTCTCCTCCGGTGCGTACTCCGCCGCCAGCCCAACGCCGATGCTGGCTGAATCAATGTTTGTGGCCGCACCACCAAGCTGGTCGAGATTACCTCTAGACCCGCATTCATCCAGACCCTCCCAAACATTGTTACCGTTGATACCATCGCCGCCGCCGTCAACGACGTTGCATCTCTGCCGTCTGCCATCGAAGTCAATAGAGTAGTTTTACAAGGATTACGGAAATAAAGTGACTTGTGATATGTTTTATACTCTAACTGTCAGAACTGACAATAGACAGTGCTTTTATTATTACGAGTGATAAGTGCAGCGCATTTTGTAAATAATGTTGAATAGAGACCTACGTGATATAATTTAAATAAGTTCTATAATAAAGTAACCTTTCATATTGCAATAATACTTAAGATATTAATATGTAAGGAAATTTTTAGCGCGAATGAAACATCACAGTATAAAGAACTAACCAGTGGGCCAAATCGTAGATATGCATATTATTATATTTGTAAAAAATATTTATTACTGTTCATTGCGCTATTTGATTCAAACAAAATGGCGGATATGAGAAGCCTTAAAATTTAATAAAACGATAATATAATAAGTGCTTGTGAATTAATTTTTTTTTTTAAATGTACGTTATCTCTTATCGACATCACACCTCGGTCCTTGTATAGATCGACAGATAAATCTCTATTGATGTTCCTAGATGTGTGCGTCGGCCGAATCTACGGAAGTTTTTTATACTGTGATAATTTAATATAAGTATAGTGGATAGAATTAGAAAATTAGCACGGAAGTAGAATAAACGGGCTTGAATGGGAATCAATTTGTTAACATTAAGCCACATTCATACGTCCTATCACATCCTTTACCATGTGTACTCGAACAGCAGAATGTTTTTTTTAGAATTAAATCGATCGTATTAATTTGATTTAAAGTAGATTTAGATCTGATTGAGTGCTTCCACTGATATTTTGTACTAAAATCTGTTAATACGGCTTTTGTACATCACTAAAAATAGTAATTACTAATATGTAGGACCTATACCTCTGTATATCGAACACATGTAATGGGGCTAGCTTGTAGACATTAATATTGTAGTTTTTAAATCGTAGAAGTTTAAAATAGAGTGTATTTTCATGATAAGAATGAACGTTTCAAATGCAACATAAGTACAGTAAAGAGAGAATATACAATTAATATTAATTAAGCAATAAAGTCATGAAGAAGTAACGTTAAGGTTCCTAGATATTATTATTGATTTTATGATCGATAATTATTATTTAATATGAAAATGACAATTTGTTTAAAAGACTGAAACTTTGTGAATTGACATGGCCGGTTTATAAAATAATCATAAGTACTTAATCGAGAGATTTATAATTATTAATTTTCAAAGTTAAAGTCTTTTAGTTGTATTTTAATAGTATTTGTTTTTTTTTTTCATAATAATAATTGTATTTATCATTGATGTTTGTAAGTATGTTCATCGTTACTAATAGTTAAGCGAGTAAATGTCAGAATATATATGAAGAGTGTTATGTAGTCTGGACAAAAGATTATCAGAAATAGTACATGAATTTTCCGAATGAAATTCACTTGTATTAGCATAAGTAGTTAAATTGTGATTTAGATAGTTAAATTATTAAAAAACCCACGCAATGTTTTGTATGTTTTTGATATTTTGTAATATTTTTATATGACGACTCCAAGGTCAGAGATAATGGATGACTAAATATTTCTAGAATGCGTTATAAGACCTAATTATAAATGAAACTTTTTTTATTCATATAAACAATAAATTACAAATGTTCTAATTAAGCTGTTTTAAAAACGTGCCGCGTCTATTATGCCATAACTCTGGACAGTTACTATATGAAGTGTCTACTATGGCTTAAACGTCTTAGTAACCAGGCCAAATAATTGGAAAAAAAATCAAGTGTACTATGAGGCGTCATGAATATAATTTTTTTTCTATAACTGATTTATATAAATATTTAACAGAATCAGCTTGTTTCAGAATTATAAATGTATATTGAATATGTGGTCTATATTCCCTTTTATAACAGTTTCTGAATATTGGAAACTTAGATTTAAATGACTGAACTTTTTATATAATTATCTTTTCACTATACTTGTCTTTTTTCTCTTATATTATACTTGTGTTACTACACTTTTATTATTTATACACAGAAAGAGTCCGTTAACACTCGCTGCGTTAGCAGAGTTAGCATTTCCAGGTGTACGTTCAGAGTTGAGATGACACACCCTACCGAGCGCTGCAACATTTTTACAATCAATTTTGATACTAGGAAAACACTGTCGTTTTTGATATTTGCAATTGACAAGTTGATCCGAATGATATAGTAACTGACATCTACTTATGTAGATTGGTAATATCAATAGAACTGCACGGTCGACTAACGTCACGTCAAGACAAATTCACTATCGGAAAGTATAACATTATTTGGCGATAACTTAGGTACGTTATGAGAGTACTACTAACCGCCCGTCGGAGGGAATATAATAGATTGGGAAATCAGGTTTGGTAACGACTGGCTGAAATGATATTTGAAATATAATCATCTATCTACATATTATAGTAAGCTTTCAAAATTTGTTGCAGTGGTCGAATCAAAAGTAAGTTGATTTTTTAAAATAATTGCAAAGATAACTTAATAATCACACTCGCGCCTATTATGTAGCCGAAATTAAATGATGCTTAATTTGCTTGATAATAGCCGTGAGTGATAAGAGCTTGTATTACGGATACTAGATAACCGAGAAATATAGATAGTAATATGTATATATTATCAGAAATATACTAAATTAATAAACATACAAACACATGTGCCTCATGAACAAATATTCGTGCTTGTCATACAAATACTCGGACCCGGATCAGGATTCGAACCCTTAGTCTCTGGCTAAGTAGACAGGAGTACTGACAATCAGACTGCCGTCAAATTTCTAATGACCGGAAATGAGTAATAAAAGCAATCATTAAACAATGGCATAGCACAGGGAGGTCATGTTTTACAAAATAAATAGCTACGTTGACTTAAATTTTATTTTTACTATCCTAAATGACTTAGGTACTTAAATAATAATAATACACTTGCTTTATGACAGTAAAACTATTATTTAATTGTTAAATGAAAAGCTCAAAATCTGATTAATGAATTGGATTGTATGCCTATATCTACGTAATGAAATTTTAACGTAAAATTGAAATAAAAATAAGGATTTTACCCGTTTTAATAATAATAATATTTGACTCATAAAAATGTAGTTTTATTTTCCGATTGCCGTTTTATATTCCTGGGCCTTTACAATGTACTTTTATGTTATTGTAAAATATAATGCATCGAACATACCAATTTCTTAATTTAGTTCAACGGAATGTCTACCTAATTATTGAGTATCTTAGACATGGTAGGTATCTTGAAACAAACTGAAGTAATATTTTTATCCCGTCCATCCTATCTTTACCAAACGGTTCCAAAAGTCCGCGCTTTCTACAAAATTGTTAAATTATTCCCTATGTATTTCTGTTTGAATTTTTAATGTACTAAAAGATATATTCTATTCTATTCCTAAAGTAAAAAAAATCTTAGCTTTCCGAAGTATTCTACAGCTTCAGAGGGCACTGTATTTGAAATATGTATTTTCTAACGGAATGACATTAAGTTTTAGCAGAATTCATAGTCCACTGTAAGTTGTTGGTAAAGGAAAAATTATTTAGTATCTATAAATTAAAATAGGGTCGAGAGAATTGATAAGCATTTCAAAAATCTGCTGCTGTCACACTGTACAGTTAACCGATGTATCGAACGCTACAAAGCAAGTTGATATGACTGCAGCTGGGATCGAATATGCCTATAAAATAAACGACTTATCTTTATTTTTTTATCTTTTAGTCTTCTGGTGTTGTTACTCAAAATAAATTTATTTAAATTTCATTTTTTAAATAATAAATTCGTAAAATTTACTGGATGTCTGAACACGGCAAAAAATTAGGCAATATTTTAGTTCACTTAGATTCACATCTCTTTTAAGAAAATATTGGTAGATCAAAACGGAGGAAACTTCGCTTGTATGGAAAGACGCTAGTGTTTCTTCTTAACCTTTCTACAATAAACAAAAATGTAAACTCGGCGCTGTAAGGAAACAGGTCAGTAGAACCGTTCAGTACAATCTGTTTGTGTGTAAGCGAATTGATAAAAAATCAATAATGTCATTGAGTCTAAATAGAACTTAAATAGTACCACATGTGTCAGTGGTATGTATACTTATCAACCCAGGAGTTTTGAGACAATGCACCCCTCTTTAAGGTCGTCTCATCTCTATTTCGTCTGACGGCACTAAAACACACATTTCTAAAGTCTAGTCAAGGCATGGCCAAATTATTTTGGCAAGAAACCTCGTTCCCAAAATCAACCGAAATTTTAGATTCCCATAGTCAATCCTATCCTATCTCCAGTTTTTCTCATTGCTACAAAATACGAATTTAAAAACATACCAGTTTTGGTTAATATCGACCCCTAAGAAATCAATTTCGACTCATGGGGGAATAATATAGTGTGTAATGATTACTATCCAATTTAAAATAGTAATAAAGATCAAAGCCTCAGTTTAATATCTATACTAAATTGCTTATAACCTACTAAGCAGTGCAAAGGTAGAAGTAGCAATTAAATCTTGTCAAATTCAAAGCATATAAAAACTTTACATATACTAGTCGTTGTTAATCAAGACACTGCTCGTGATTTCATCAGTTCAGCAGTTGGACTTTCTGCCCCGGTTTCTTACACGCAATGCAACTATTCAAATAGAGCATCTGCCCTTCTCTCGTCAGTTCTTATTACCCTAGTGTAAGTTTAAATCGAATCAGACCGTCTCCACTATGGTGTATGCCTTATGTTGGAAAAATCGTATAAAACGACAACACCTCTGTTAAGTCTGCATCATTTATCTGGATGGTTTAACTCTTTTGTAACTGAGGTACACTAGGAGTATCTTCTTTCTTTTCTATGGTTTCTCTTTCGAAAACAGCCACTTCCGCCATGGTCAGTCCTGAATGGTTCAAGCAAAAATCTGACAACATTGCAAATTCGGAAGAAGTCATTCCCAGATATGCATCTTTAAGGTGTTGAACCCTCATTGGACAAGCGTGGTGGTAAATAGCCGAAACTTCTAGTGGTTCTCCTAGAAGAACGTTTTCCCAGCGTGACGTATGTTCTTTTGGACTTATGATAAAAGTAGGTATCTTGTAGTTAAGTAGGTATATCATTTTATCAGTCTATTGGTGTTCCCGTGTATTATCATCCTAATTGCCTCATGACGCCACCCAGTAATCTTGGTGTCAATGACCGGTTCTGCATCAAGGTCTTGAACCAACTATTCGACTTTTATATGGCGGTAGACTTTTTATTTGTTTTAGTTTTTATAATTTTTTTGCCGTTTAAATACATGTAAAGTATATAATGAAAAAGTACCTATATATATATATATATATATATCAGATACATTTCTGCGAAAAAGTTAAGTAGCATATACGTTCCGTGGGTCTCATAAGAACAGTCACTCTCAAAGACTTGAGTATCATGTCACACCAACTATTAAGCAATAGAGCTTACCATAAACACACTTCTTGCTGTATGTAACTGTAACTTTAATGTTACATGCTAATAATTTTGTTGATCTTCTTCTGGGACTATTGTGCTAATATATATATATGTCTCACACTCGCCAATTATATATCCCGAAATAAGCACCATTAAGAGCTTGTTTTGATTTTAAAAATCGAAAAATATAGATAGTAAATTATATGTAAATATCATAAATATACTTAATAAACTTACAAACATCCAAGACTTGTGAACAAATATATGCCCGTACCGGGATTCGAATCTGGGACCTGTGGGTAAGTTTACAGGGGTACTGAACACTCGGCCAGACGACCGATATGATGTATTTTATATTACGTACATTACTGTCTTCATTTACACAGATAGTAAAATATTAGGTAGGTATATATATACATGATACTAAGATAACTCCAGTGACTGCGTAAACTTGCAAAAAACGTGACATTAAATTAAACTTAATTTTTATTTTGGCCTTCCTTTTTGGAGTGAAGTTAGTCAGGCTTATATATTCTTATTTTAATCGCATATATATTACGTAAATGTTACAGGTTGATAGGGAAATTATTGTAAAAACTTCTATAAACGCAACAAAACCCCTATCCACCCTGGAGGTCTAAGTTGAGCGGCTAAGAAATTCCGATATTTTGATTACTTCATTTTTAACATATCTTGCCAATTATAAAACGGTCTATTATTATATTATAATTTTTTTAATTGTGTCCGCTTTAAACGGCCTTTTACATTTTAATTTTTTCCCTATTTTCCACACATTTTTCCATTGCCCTTTCCTATACTGTTTTTTTTTATAAAAATAATCAAAGATCCTTAAGGCACAAGGCTAATACCGACTGCATTGGCCTTGATATAGCTTTGCAATCCATCCTAAAGTACAGTCTTGCAATCCATCGTTAAACTATGACCCTACTACTAGCTACTGCCTCCTTACGGCCCAATAGGTGCCTTTCACGTCTCGATTGATGGATCCCATACTAGATTTAAAGGAATAAGTGTAACCCAACTATAAGTCGATTTCATGCGGTTTGACCAAACATCGAGATGGTTCTATTTGATTGAAAGTCGCCTTGGGGTAGAGTACAGGTTCAATAGTACCGAGTCGTTTCGATCATAGTTCCGTTCCGCTAATAATCGAATATATACAAAAGCGTTTAAAATATTTCACGACATAGGCTCTGCTGTTGATTTCATACGATTTGACAGCTGAATGCAAACATGATCGAGACGGTTCGGATCGATTGAATGTCACCTAGGGTGCTAGTAAAGAATTACATGCTCTGAATGTGAGATAAGGTAAGTCGTACTTACTTTCCTAGCTACATTTTTCCTTTTAATTTAATAAGATTATATACTAATAACCTAAATAAGACCTATACTTAGCAATACTGACTTAGATAACGTTACTTATTTTAAGTTATTAGCTTAAATTTAAAAGTATGAATACTTACACAAAGCCGAGAAATTCCTGGTTTAGCAGTAGAGTTCTTTAGAGAACGTTACTTCACAAAGAAACAGACTTATAAGAAACAGTCATATCATTTATAAAAGTACATTAATACGGATTTCATTTGAATAATAAATTATTTCTATAATCTTGTTACTTTTGAATATCTATTTTTACAAAAAACTCTTCTGGTCAACCGAGAAGTTGTACATATAACTAATATCTAGGTTATGAAAACCGGTACAGAATTTCAATGATGTTGTTTTACTTTTTGCATTGCCTATACCTAAAATTAGTATCATGCAATATATATTTTTGTAAAACAAATCTTTACAAACAATAGTAACAGCAACATTAGCTCAACAAATTATGCAGTAGAATAGGTCTCAAAATTTAGATAAGTAGTCTTAGTTTTAATTTATTCTCTTAACGTCATAAATAGTGGAAAAAAATGTTAATTTGAATTTGTTTTTGATCATTTTTATCTTAGTTATTACGCAAGAAACTAGTTTTTTATTATAATATAATTTAGATTGTATTTTTATAAATAAAAGATGCTGTAATGTACCTAGCTCGTCTACATCACAAATTCAAAAATAGTTTAGCTGACAACTCGAAACAATTTTTAATCAATCCAATTAAGTATTAATTTAAATTTGATTTAATATTAAAATCCGTTTTTCCATGCATTTTCATTTTCTCATAATGGTGTGTTGGTCAATTTATAGGCTTCCAACTCATATCATCAAAAATACTTTACCTTTTCACAGAGCTATGGCAAGCTGAACGTTGATTTACGTACGTTATTTACGTACTAAACTGCATATCTAAGAATATAAATATCTACTTAAAGTACCTATCTATACAACTATATTATAAGCAGGTAAAGTTTCTGAGTTTGTGAGGTTATTGGGGGTAATCGCTGGATCTACTGCACCTATTTTGAAGATTATTTTTGTGTAAGATATAGGCTTTACAAAAACGCAGGTGCAGCCGTGGGTGGTAGCTAGTATTTGTTTTTTTATTAAAAGCTCAGGAAGTTACTCGTCACCATCAAATGATAAGCTGTAGAGGAGTCCATGTGTATAGCTTACTGCCACCTCTACCTTGCTGGTCCAAAAACTGCTATCTAACGCCTCTTTTGACGGAACCCATTTTGTATAAAGGACATGAATACGTGTGCCGATAAAAAATTCCAGGCTTTAGCTCTGCAACAAAGACAGGGGCCACGAAATCTAAATCTAAGTAATTTATATTTACTGAAATTTTTCTGTGACAATACCTTTTAACCGGCGCATACAAATATCATAATAAACATAGATATAAAAAAGGTTTATTAATATCAATAGCTGTGAAGCATATTAGAATTATATTTATTTTCAAACATAAATGACATTCAAGCTGGTAGAACTAGATAATATCCATAAACAATGCGGCCTTTGAACTACTAGTCATTCGACAATATAAAATTCACATTTAAAAGCGAACGAGACAATGTCCTCTCGCCGGTCAAAGTTTCAAGGTGTATTTGAGCCCTAAGGTCATAGGACAGGGACCGTCCTTTTCATCCATACGACCCCTCATACCTCTCTCTCACTCCCCACAGAATAAATAGGGACAAACGGAGCAAATTACAAAAGAAAATACCATTATTAATCTTGTGACTTTGAAACGATTTGACTGTTAACGAAGATAATCTATTGTCTTTTGATTTAAGTGTTAATTAAGTGATATAATTTAATAGTTTCTGAGACATATTTGTTTACTGTCGTCGACCATGCCTGATGATAATGGAAGTGGAGGTAGAAGATTATATAGGTTACACACATGAAACATGCCAGTTGTAATTACGTTAACAGATTGTAAATCACGATTGAAGGAATCCGCGTTGCTTCGATAAGATATCCAGTTAAAATTACAACTGTAAATGATCCATGACTATTCCTATTCTGTTAGTAGTCACAAAACGACGTCGTGTTTCCGTGATAAGCTTCAACAAAGTCTGATATGTAAACAGTAACTATAAACGCAAGAGGTGGTTTACGTTTTCTCACTGACTGGCAGTGGGACTTTTTCTCGACAAGTATAAAATCATTGAACGTCCAAAGTTGGTGAATGTCACAGTGCGATGACTGACGTCGGCGGGGCGGGGAGGCGGCGGGCATCAGATTCGCGAGGAGGCTTCCGCGGGCGGGGTCAGCGACCTCGCCCCCCGCGCCGGCGGGCGCGCCAATGTCAGGGCCGGTGCAGCCGCGGTCAGCTGACGTCTGGCGACGCGCGGGGGACGCGGCGCCGGCTCCGAGGTGCAGTCGAGTCCCGAACCTCGCCGGAGACACACGCCTCTCCGCACCGCGGCACGCGCTATTAATAGGAACAGGCGGTGGTGCCGCGCGCTACTCCGGCGCCAGGGCTGTCTTCATCGAGTCAGGTACCTGAAGTAGCGCGCGGGGCCACCGGCTAGCCCAGCACGCAGCTCTCGCCAGCGCCACTCACAACCGCCGCACGCCCATTGTACTTCATCAGGTGCTCTGGTGATAATGGTTCCAGGCGCTTGTTGGAGTACACTTACCGTGTCGGCGGTGATCTACCGCGGTGCCAACGTTAGTGCCTCAACACGTGGTGTAGTGCGAGCACGTGGCGGCAGACGCTGCAGGACCCTCGCCCTCGCAGGAAGGTACGTAGACGCCTGATACGACGTGGGCGCGGAGACAAAGAGTCGCGGTGAGTCACGCATTAATCACACCGGTTGATGACCGCTGCAACCTGCACCTCACCCCTCCCTTGCTACACCCTCGCACCTAAATTCGCACACGTACGACTGCCCACATCCCATTTGCATTGGTCATCGAACTCTCCACCGAAACATCTGAACAAAAGCAGCTAAAACAGGTTTTAGCATATTTTTCGACAGCAGTCGGCTGCCGACGCCGTTTTCCTGTACGATTCATATAAGACAATATTTTGGTCTGGCTATACACAATGTCTATGTTCATAATTTTGCTAATTTGATATGAAAATCGGTCATAAATGAAGGATATATCTGTATTTACTAGACACGAAACTTCAAGAAATAAACAGTTTGTGTTTCTTAGGAAATATCTCCCATTTGTAATGCAAAATGAAATACAATGGTTGCTATGTGGCTCAGATAAATTTTTATGTGACGCCAGAGGCGCCACCGATTTAATATTTCCATCGACCTCGTCACTACCAAGGTGATTTCCAAACGAAGTTGCTTCATTTTGCCTCAAAACCTTGCACTGATAACTTTGCAAATTAATATATCTTGAGAATTCGACTCTATCATTAAGTGATAAGGACAAGCTTAACCCGACTGTGCGAAATTTGTATTTTGGGTAAGATAAATGTAATGCAAACAACCAAAAAAACCTCAATCTCGGATGAATGACTCACTGGAATGCGAATAATTATTATTGTTTTCTAAGTAAACACAATAAATTTTCGTGTTTAGTTTCAAATAAAACTGAAGCAAAATCGACTTTCTCAATTTGCTTGGATTGGCTCAAGCATGAATGTTTCGCTTGTCAAAATTAATTATTGTCGACGGCAAATCAAGCTTGTGTCGACGCTCGCTCCTGTCTGGGCCGCGTGTCAAGTGGGCTTATTACAGGAGCCGGTCAAAATGATCGGATGATTATATTTAATAGTTGTACTTCGCAGAATCCTGCGACTCGAATTCACAATTGTTAGCAGGAATTCAAAATTTAAACTTATACCTGTTTAGTGTGTTTAATATTCAGTTCAGTGTGCAGAGAAGAATTGTTATTTAAAGAATATATATTTATTGATATTAATGTTAGACATATTGCAAGAAAAGGTTTTGTAAAACTATTTATTCAAATTAATATCAACATCTTTTTTACCTCATCTACAATGTATATTCTATTTCTCTGCTATTTTTTCTAATGTAAAATAACATTTTTCTAATTGATTGAACATTTGTATGTAATTTTTAATCATAATGATAAATGAAAGAGTGTCGGGCGATTATATCCGTTGATCAGATCTAGATAGAAGCATAGAATCTAATCGGGTAACATCAAGGACGTGCACAGCATGGCTACTTACTTTTTCTGGGTCACAACAAAGGCTGGATGAGTCATTGGTTTCATGTAGACCATTTACGTCCGTAAGAATACCGGATCTTTTTAAATTCGTATACGTGACGAGTTTCTGGACACAAAATATTGCTAGAAGCGAATGTTAACAGGATTTTAAAGATACTGTACCTGCACGATTGTTAATGCTGCAAGAAAATTGTAGTTGGCATCAAAAAGTCGTAAAATAATTAAAAAGTAAAACGCCTTTTTGACAATAAAATAAAGCTTAAATGCAGCATTAATATATAACATTTATATATATTATAATAACATTATTCATATATACATATAAAAACATATTATAATAACATTTTATATCATTAAAAGAAAGTTCATTAGCTGTTGAAATAATTGTGTATATTCATCAAATTTATGTTCCACCCTTAGGTTTTCTGTGTCATCGCTGCGATTGTGATTTAAATATAATCCTTCTAAATACTAAAGTGTTTTAAGGCGTTGAACAATAAAAATAGTCTTTAAACGTCAGATAATTTTTCAATGTCCAGTAACATAATATTTCTTTTTCCAAATATTTGTAAAACCTGTAATTTAGATGAACAACGAACAAATGATCATATTAACAGACCCTAAGACTTAATAGACAAGAGAAATGTTTGAGTAGAAACGATGTTCCTTCGTCAAATAGTCTTGGTAATTTATTTTACGTTTGATATATGTGGCATTGTCCAAACTTTATCTTCTTATCCTATCCAGTATCTACGTTTATAAAATTTTCATGCAAAACGGACAAAGAAAACCTTTCTAGTGATTAGAAAATCTAATAAGAACTTGTTGTAGAGTTTTAAGGTCCGTATAATTTTTATATCCTTTCGTCTTCTTACATGAAATAAAAATATGACGATGCTGAATTTGCAATTTCTAATATGAACTAATAAATTTAATGGACTTTATTAATAAATAAGCTTTTTGAGAGAACTTACGTGTTTAATTTTTCAAAGACAATTTTAAAAGTCAAACCATATGATAATGAATAACATAAGTTTTTATATTTAACTTGTTTCAAACTACAGATATTTAATCATAAACGGTGTAAACCGACCTCATAAATCGACCTTTATAACAGTGGAAGGACGTGTAATATCAGACCCTCAAATTATACATCTTCATGAAAAGTATTTTGATTGGATTCGAGATGATAACAAGCCTCTTATTTTCGAGTGTTGTGAACAAGATTCTAAGTTTAGTTTCTATTGAAGAAGTTTTCTGATTTCATCCAATTTAATAATTCCTTTGTCTATGAAATTAAACAATACTAAAGATTTCAGTTAACGCAATCTATATTCACTCCATTTACAATAGCAATAAAGTTTGTCCATATTTATTCAATTATTTTGAAATGGCATGATTCATTGAACATAATCTCTTTAATTGTTTAACTAAGTGTTAATTATAAAGTTAAATTTATAATTTATTAATAAAAAAACAGCTGCATTAAAGAATTAAAATGTTAAAACTTGCCTTTAAAAACGATGCAATATTAATTTTTTATATTCTATATTTTTGATGAATTTGATTGAAAATGCGTTTTTCCAGATTACCAGTTTCCAATTTTACATGTTTGAAAGATTTAATAAATATAATAAAACTTTCCAAATAGCATCATACACGTAAAATCGAAGCGTCCAGTAGTTTTTCATGATCTCACGATCTTTTATTTGTTGTCTTGTTTGCTCTCCAAGGCGATAAATAGGTGACCATATTTCTTTTTTGTTTTTCTCCGTGATTCAACAGACGTCGTCGTAACAAAGAGGACAGTCATTGGTTATTAAGGAACTCTTTCGTACCTTGTTTCCTTTCGAGAACATAAATATTGAGGGATATTTATTGCTTCGGTTCAACCTCGGCCAATATGTATTTTTTTTGTTTTTAATTCGGTCTGTTCATTTTGTGTTTACATATAAGTAATTTTAAAATTTTTGGAATAAAACGTCTCCACGTTATAATATATCTTACTTAATTAAAATTTATTATTTCAAATGCGTGAAAGATTTTGGAGGAAAATCAATATAAAATACGGTATGTGAATTTCATAGTAACGATTTTCTTTAGAGTCATGTAGTTTCAATCGTATATCACACTCCGCATTACCACATAAGATATTATATATTAGTAAAAATAAAATCTAATTTTACTGTGTAAAAATATGTTACAAATATTTCATGACTTGCAATTTAAATAATTATTTATTATTTTTTACCGTTTTTTTTGTAAATTAATACCTATATATTAATGCTTTAATAATTATATGACTAATAACTGATAATATATATTATTATAAATACTAATATACGTTCACAAGAAGTATTATCTTAGAAGTTTTATTTTAATGTAATATGTGACTCTGTAGTGGTGTATTGTGGTGTATTGTTAATAAACATTTTCCAGTTTCGTGTAAATAAAAATTAAATAATAACTTAGATGACCTGTACTTCATCTAAACAAACTTGAAACTAATGATTTATAAAAATTATTTATGTCTTAAATAATAATTTACTAGATTTAGATTTAAATCGTTATACCTTTTCTTCTAATTTTCAACAAAAATTAAAGTCGTGTTATTTGCCCTTGCCACGGTTCCGTATGTATCAAATATATACACTGAAACGTGCCGTAGCTAGAGCATATCGAAAACAGTAGTGACCTAACATAGCGCCAGTCACTTCCTGTAACAGAAAAATAAATAAAAAAATAGTCAAAATTCCATTGTACTCATTTGAAAAGGATACTAATAAATTTAAGGACAGTACTATGAATATGATAAGAAAAAAAAATCAAAGAGACTTCTCTCTCGGTGTACGCATCCTATGCCTAATCATGGGCCACATATCGGAGCGAAAATATGCTAGCTGTATATTTAGCTAATTATAGAAGTTATTTAAAGATTTTTTCCTGTTAATAAAATATTTCATAAAAATGGCTCGCGTGTGTACAAAAAGATCGGTGTAAAAAAGTATAATTAAGATATGACAGAAAGAGACAACTCGACATCTCTCTCTGTACTCGTCTTGTGTCACGTCTATTGGAAACCTCTTGGAGCTGTCAGTAATGCCTTGGTAATAAAATAATGACTCATTTTTCAGGTATGACGGCATATCTATCTTTATAATGTCACGAAACTCACAAAATATTGGCCTGGAACTTTGGAAAACTGCTGGGGTAGTGCTACAGGTCATCTGAATGTTGCACGAAAAATCCCGACAGTCGGCGCTCACCAAGAAGACACAGATTGCACATTATGATAAGATAGGCGCGAACGGCTATATGATATTTGTTAGCTTAGTTTATTTGTTTTTTTGAACATTTCAAGGAACCCTGCGCATACGCATATGAAGAAATTTTTAGGTTGTGTTTGCAGTTAACCAACTTGGCCAGCGTGGTGGAGTAAGGCCTAATCGCCTTAATTTAGGGTAGGATCGAGGCCCTCGGTGCGGACGTGTATGAGCTGTCGAAGATGATGATGTTTCGTTGAAGACCATCTGATGGCTGGTCAGGAAAACTTCCAGGACCGAAGCCAGTATGTGATGAAGAACGTTCACAAGTAAGTTGTTTCTTTTTATTATTTATAGTGACTTTTCAGTGTAACTTTTTAACTTACTCGTCATTTAGACACATATCTCTACTTTAAGCAAAACATTATTCACATATAAAGGTGTAAAAGTACTACAGCTTATTGGCCAAATATTAGCAATTAATAGTGGAGAAAAAGGTTTCGTGTGTCGTGAAAATAGAACTAAATCAATTAAGCATAATATATTAATAGGTTTTTGCTCATAATTATTTATTGGACTAAGTTTCATTATTATCATTAATGGTGGATTGTTGAATTACGTGTATCGGACAATTTATAACAATTTTCCTCAAACACCTCGAACAGAAAAGAGATACGTCAGTCGTCACGGTTCAAAGGCAAAAAGTTAGTGTTCAATCAATTTAGTGTTCATTCAATTTTTTTTACGTATGTACTGGTCTGCTCTAGAAGAAATTGGAAAATTGAACTCATAAAAAGCCTATATAAAAGAGACAGAGCATAGTAGGTACGTCCATTTGTTCGAATTTGAAATTTAATTTAACAACGCGGGCAGTTCTGTTTGCATCCACTAAAGCTATAATTAAGTTATCTCCTTCTCTTTCCTATATCTTAAATAAGAAAAGGACATACTGACTCTTCGAATCCGTTAACCTTTGATTTAATATTTGATTTTTAGATGCGCGAATAAGAGAAATTTGCTTGAAAGTCGCCATTTTGGAATCGTCAAATGACTTGTCTCTTTCTGATCGGCTTGTAACGAAAGAGTAGCACAAGCTTGACTTTAACTTTATTCCGTGAACAACAGTGGGCCAATGTACGGAATGTTTAAGATTGTATGAATACTTAAAATGTGAATCCTTTTTTTACAAGTAAATACTTTCTTTTATATATTTCTTTCTTTATTCCACATAATCAGAATTAGCTGACTTAATGCCTAAGGCATTCTATACCAGTCAACTAGTTGAAATAGTAAAAACTAGATGTAATGCGCACCTAGACTCGTAATTATTTCAAAAAGTGATTAAATAATCTGTATAGAACGATTAAGATTTTTCAAAAAAATTTTTGAACATGACGTAAATAAGACGCAATAGATAATAAATTTAATTCATACTTTATTTTGATTGCCTTTGTACATCACTTGTGTAACTAATTACAATAATAAAATAATATAAGTAATTAATTACATTTTAGGAATGCAATTCCTAATTCACCTATCTACCGAGATAAAAGCTTTAGATAGCCCTAATTTTAAATTTAAATTAAAAACATGACTCATAAACCATGTTTTTTATACTCTTCAAGAATATTTTGCTTATAAGACATGTTAATATATAAGCTAATAAATAAGTTACAAAGATAGTGTTCTTTGTACAAAATTTTTAATTTTATATGTTGCATGCCCGGTCTGGTTACACTTACTTTCTGAAATGTATTAGGTATATCATTTTTATACAGTTTTGGTAATAAACATGCTCTATGCTAATTACTAATTATAATTTAATATTTTGAATATTATTGTACATATTCAATTATCATATCGCATAATATTTATTGTACTAAGCGTAGATATCTTTTACGATGATAAAAATGTTCATAAATTATGTTTTGATTATTTAGATGTAAAAAGAACAGAAGCCCAATTGAACTATAAGTATTTTCAGGCACTAAAAAGTACTTTGTTGAAACTACACCATACTTAACGAAATAATAGTTAAGTTAACTAAATTACAACAATCGTCATTCACTATTAATCGCCTTTACCTTTTACCTTAAGTAAGGGTTGCGAATTGTAAGTATTAGCTACAAAATAATAATGTAGGTTATAGTGAAGGAAGTCCATTGTGACTTATTTATTTATTCGAGGTTATTTGTATATTTTTTCTGTTTCACTTGATGCCTGTAACAAATAATGAGTTAGGGAAATAATACCCCACGCTGGCCCAATGTGGGCTAGTGGGATTATTTGAGGCTTGGTTGATTGCGGTAGTTTTCTACCGTAAGCACAAACAAGCTCGAGATAGAATATTGACCCATCCGGTACCAACCATACTCTAATAACTAAAAGAATAGTCACTCTACTATAATACTATATTTACTATTTATATTTTACGCTATATTAGTAACAATATTTATAAATTACATTTATTTTCTTTTCTCATACTATATCGTTATCAGAATTTCACATCGGTAAGTATTGCAATGTTTTTATTTTTGATTAATTTGAGTTCAGTATCGAGTACCGTAATATATTACTACTATATTTATGTTAAAACTAGTTCCACTATTGTAGTCTCTGCTAGGTCTAATGATAGCAGAAAACAATATTTACTCGTAAGGTAAATACTGTTTTCTCGCGCCATAGGTACTTTGCATATTAACATTTATATCAATAAATATTTTACCTTTCGCATATTTTAATAATGTCATAATTCACAAAGAACGATGACTACCTTAAAGTAAATATAAAAGATATGACTAATATCGTTAATTAAACCGAAAGCAGTCACTACATACATATTTCTAGATTTTGTGTCATCACATAACTATATCGTTTTGATGATATGCAAATTAGTTTGCGTAACTTAAACATGACGATATTATTAACAAGTACACAATATATTGTAAATAAAGCTACAATTATAGGTAAAACATAATTAATCGTACCGACTCCAAAGTGATCAGCGTGTGCGTAAAACAGGAGAGGATTTTCAAGATACACTCCTACTAAAAAACTTCTCCCAAAAGACCTCAAGCGACCTTACTCATCAAAGGTACATAAAATATTACTAACTTTTGATCCTGTAATCTTTATATTTTTCCTTTTTTTATGCCGTATTATCAAGACACAGCTGTTTTACATTTGCCTTAAGACGCCCGGGACTATTATAAGGCCGACCAAGTAATTATAAATTAACCTCTAAGATAATCTTGAATATTTGTTTTGCTTTTAACATTATTTATTTTATATTATTTTTTAATAAAATTTGTCGAGTCTATTTTTATGACACTCAGAAAAAACATATCCCTCTTTTGTGAGATGCACTTTTTGTAGTTGCAAAAAAAAAATTCGTTATTAATCTCGCTTATTATATTAATAATCAGTTCAATTAAAACATCAATTTCACAATAATGCTCTTAATTCAGCGAGGAAAACGTGAACTTTAGAATAAATAAGTGTGATTTGAAACTTTCTTTTTGAAGTCTTTTCGACTGCTGTCAGCATCACAATAGGTACTATCTCAACCCATAAACAGACATAGAATACAGCTGGGCGGGTCAAATAAAATATGTCTGATGTTTATATACCGACAAAAAAGAAGGAAAAAGATTTAATATGATAATAGATTTGATTTATCATTTTGATATATTAGTATTGTCATATAGTGTAGTGTAAACATGTAATAAAATATCTTTGGCTGTACTATATGTATCTGGCTGGTTTTCATGACATTAAAAAGGTGACATTTCAGAAAAAGGATCAAAATATTGTTTCCCACTATGCTTCATTTGTTTTTCTTTCTGTCAAAATCAGCGAATCAAATGAATAAATTCGATACATTTTAAAATTTTATTACAAAAAATGTAAGAATGCAACGCAAGCCGCGAAAAAAGTTTGTGACGTTTATGGACTTAATGCAGTGTCAATAAGAGTAGAACAAAGTTGGTTTAAGCGTTTTCAATCCAGGAATTTTGATGTCGAAGATGCACCTCGCTCTGGTCAACCTGTTACGGATAAAATGGACGCTAGTTTTGAAAAAGTGGAGCAAAATCGGCGTATCGACATAGCTAGGAATTGACCACCATTAATGAACCGTGTACTTATTTGAGATTCTTTATTGAGACGTAATGAAACCAAACTGTTTTTGAAGAGATTAATAACTGGTGATGATAAGTGGATCACGTATGACAAGAACGTGCGCAAAAGGTCGTGGTCAAAGGTCGGTCAGGCTTTACAGATTATGGCAAAACCTGGGTTAACTCGCAATAAGTTTATGCCGCATCTATGGTGGGATTGAAAGGGCATTACTCATTATGAGCGTTTACCGCCGGGCAGAACCATCGTTTTGGATCTCTACTACCAACAACTGATGAGATTAATGCAAGAAGTTGAGAGCTAGCGGCCGGAATTGATTAAAAGTAAGCTCTTTCATCACGATAACGTTAGAACACATAAATCTTAAGCCACTCAGCAAAAATTAAAAGAGTTTTGCTAAGAGACCTTCCGATTTCCTACTGTTCCTGTAACCTTCAGATTTCCTTCTGTTACGGCTCTTCAGAATTCTTTAAGCAGTGTCAGGTTAAAATCAAGAGAGAACTGTCAAAACTACTTGTTGCGTTTTTTTGATCAGAAGTCCTAAAATTTCTACAACAACGGGATCATGTCTCTACCATACAAGACGGCAGAAAGTCTACGAACACAATGGCACATATATACTGTCATTAAATGTCTATTAACTTGGAAAAAAAATGTTTTGAATTTTTATATAAAACGCAAAGAATTTTTTTCCCAAACTATTATGTCTGCCTTAAAATACATAATATAATTTATTTATATTATATAAATAATTATATAGCTAAATAATGTATGAGACCCGATTTCTACTTGCTATGCTACAATGCCATATACTATTTGTTCAAAATAAGACTAGAAAGGGGTAGTCAGTAAATTGACGTTATAGACTTTAAACTAACTTGGTAGGAACCCAAGTTATACATAGGCCTTCAAAATGATAATCGGTGACCAGCGGGTTCTATATTTTTTACGCTTGTGATAAAAGAACACATTTGAAAAGGGAATAAGTGATATCCCCTCAATACAAATGTATACGATTTAAGTTTACAACCAGCTGAAATTAGTGATCATTCAAGTGAGGAGTTATTTCATTTGGATACTATCCACGGGGACAAAAACGAAGTAAGTCTTGCAATAAATGGATTGAGACAGTGAATTGTGACGGTAGGCAATTAGTGATAAAAATAGATACTGGTCCTATAGTGAATGTCATATCGCAAAATAACTACATAAGGTTAGGATTGCCTAAAAACTTAAGCCTTTCACTAAACGCGTTCATTCATTCACTGGAAACCGGTTGTCTGTTATTGGTACTGATAACGTTGTGTTCAATTTCAAGGATAAAAAATATTTTTCATATCCACTACTTTATTAAATATGAATTGTCAAAATGTACTTGGGTTGCAAGTTTGTATTTCTTTGGGATCGATTGACTACGTTAATGTATTAAGAAATAATATTCTAGTTTTATTAATGGCCTTGGTAAATTACCTGGAAAATATAGTATTGCAATAGATAAGAATGTACAGCCCCTTATTTGCGCGACTAGAAATAGTTTTGTGATTAAAAAATAATATATATTCTTAGACATAATAGGGATATAAAGTTTAGGAGTACCAACTGTGTAAATGCAATTGTTTTGGTGGCCAAAAAAGACGACAGCATTAAAGTTTATTTGGATCCTCGACCTTTGAACTGAGCAGTACACGGTCTCCACGGTCACGGAACTGGCAGTTAAGCCGAAGGGCAGTTAACCAGTTATTTCAGCGTGCTAGAAGATGCTAGTTGTGAATCTTGGATGGTGGAATTGGATGCTGTTTATTTCATGGTAAGCTTAGATAATTCTTAGAAGAATTAGAAGGTGTTGGGTCATGTTGCGATGACGTCATCGTGTGTGTTGCGATAAGAGTCAACACGATACCAGGCTAAGATGCTTATTGCAACGTTCCAAAGGAGGCAGGTATTAAATTTAACCGGGACAAATGTAAATTTGTGTTATTACAATTAATAAGCTAGGTCGTACATTTGAAACATGGAATGAAAGCAGACGATACAAAAGTAAAAGCTTTCTTGCTAATGCCTTATCCAAATGATACAAATTAGGTATAGTGAATTATTTGTCAAAATTTGTATAAAATTACTCAGAATGTGTTAATTTATTGCGAACTTTAGTAAAAATGATTTAGAATGGGTATGGGAACAACATCGCACAGATGCAGTAGTTAAGCTAAGCTGCTTGGCGCAGTTTTAGTGCTAGCTTTGTACTCCATAGAGGCACCAGTGGTGGTCTCGGTGGACGCCAGCAGTCATGTGGGCGTGGTGCTGCTACAGGAGAGGCGTCCTGTCGAGATGCTGTCTATTCTTTTGCGGTGGAAAGGTGTCGGCAATATATTTATGATAGGTGGTTCGTGCAAGCTGATCATAAACCACTAGAGGCGCTATTTTTCAAACCGCTAGTATCGGTACCAACGCGCCTACAGCGCACAATGTGATGAAAAGAAAGACAGATTCTATTCACAATGAAACAGAGATCGATACTGGCAGCAAATTACTAATAAAATACATTAAAAGCGGATGGCCCAACAATCGGCGTGACGTTCATGAAAAATTAATGTTATCTGATCATATCGTGAAACTTAAAGATGATTGAGTATTTATTTCACGCTGGACCGCTTGTTCCACATTCTCGGACATGGCCGGCCAGAACATGATCACCCGGGCACGCAGATTACACCGTTCCAATACCTGTTCCAGTCACTCTAATTCTGAAAGCAATAATAACATTGATTTTTCGAGTCATTTATTTTCAAGAAAACGTAATAATAGGCATCGTGAAATTACGCTACAAAGATCTGATCTACAGCGCAGTGAAAATGAGTGGGGACTCATTTTCACTGCGCTGTAGATCAGATCTCACTGCCACAGTCCTGAGCGCGTCCGCAAGTTGAGGGCCCTAACACACGATCAAAAGGTCAAATGTTGAAGTCTTTTATGCACAATTTATTATTTGGGGTCAAAGACCCAAAAAATAAAGCAACGAGATGACATCATCTTTAACTACTGAAACAGATACCTACTATAACAAAATAAAAAATGTTATACTTCCTAGAAAGATTTGGTATGGTAGCTATAGTCGATAATTTAAATTTTCTTTAAAGTTATATGATATATCCACAAACTTGTAGCAATATCATAGTTTGGTGTCATATCCACACTATAGTAGTTATGCAAGTCAACTTTAAATTGTTTGGTTGTTTTAAGTTATATATGCCAATCGGTTATTTTGTAAACTTATTTGCTTATATATTTTTTTATTGTTTTTTTGTAAAGGAAACTGTAATCCTAATGTGGGTAGCTGTAAAAGTAAATCGGTGCATATCTGATATACACGTGCTTCACCACATGACCACGACCATGCCGACCATTGTGTGTGTATCCAGTGTATGTGTTGAATAATATGAGTGTACTAGTGTGGTTTTGTATCAGAGAAAAATAATTTTCAATTTATTTGGTATTTTTCTTTTGTCAGTACCTTTGTACATATTATCCTCAAAGGTCTTTTTCCCCGAAAGTTTATTGTGTGTACATTAATTTTAAAAATAACTATCTTTATTGAATACCTTGGAAATGTTACATTACTCATAATACGAATAAGGTAAGTATTAATTCAATGTTTGTTGACCTTGCTTTGTGGTGTGAAGTTTGTCAGTGGTGCTGTCCTTTTCTGTTTTGTCCGCAACCGTATCTACACGTTAAGCTTATGGAGTTCCAGCCTGTAATTCTGTCTCTGTTTTTACTTTTTTACTTCTTCGAAACATGTTCCAGTTATATATAATTCTCAAAACAGAATTATAGAAAAAATAAGATTTTTCTTTTTTTAAAAAAGAAAGATCTCATTATTTCTACTTTTCTTATGATGAAGGTCAGATATTTTAAAATAAAGATTTGGCTCAAATATCTGAAATACCAAGCCGAAACCCTTATAAAAAAATCTGTGACTCTTATTTCATCTGAACATGCAGTAACAGCAGGAAAAAGTACACAGCATGATACTTCTTAAAAAGAAACTGATTTTAGAATCCAGGCAGAATTATGTTTTTATAACTACCCTATCGAAAAGCATTCATAATCATAAGAATATCAAAATTTAAATACATCCATTTCGATTAATTATAATAGAATTAAACCGTTCAGCACAGTACCACTAGTGTGAATTTCAATTTTGCTCATAGTCGGGTTTAACTGGAAAATGTATTTATGAAAATATTCTCAATGCTTCAAAACAAAGGCACTGCTGTCACTTTCATACGATTTGGGAACAATCCTTCATTGTCTTTCATTGCCGCCATTTTGAAGACGGAAACCTAAATATATTTGTTTATCATAAGTTATTCCAAACGTAAAAAGTCTAATTATAATTACGCAATAGGAGGTCCTATCATGTCCTATCTAAATTATTTGTACACAGTAAGAACATTATGAATTGTTTTCTTTAATTACCAAAGATACATTTGAAAGAGGTTTTTGTAAGAAGTCTTTAGATCAGAAGTTTGGAGGCGGTGACAATTCTTTGGCAGTGGTTAATTAAATACCCCGTGTCGTGTTCATTCCAATTCAATAAGAAAGGGATAACATGTCATTTAAAACGTCGAGACGATTAAGGATATCCTTTTGACGTACACACCTATTTTAATTGACGTCATCGGCGTTCCTTTTCAATTCAAATTTAAATGAAAGAGAAGCCATTTTAGGTGTGGACATTTCCAAAATCATAGCTTGATTACTTGATAAGACCGTAATTTCTATCTTTAAACTAATAATTTGTATTTTTAATTAGATTATACAAAAAGATTTTCAGAAGACTCATTTCAAATGCAATCTTTTTTTCATAAAATCTGTTATTAAGCGTTCACGTCGATATTATTATATTTTATATCATAAAGAAATAAAAAATATATTAATATTACTTTCTAATTAATTATTTATACGGCATCTCGTGATCCAGAAGCTATGAGTAGTTAGATATCATTTATAGTGTTATAAGTATGATGTTAAGGCGAAAATATAAATGAACAGTTGTCTAAAGATATATAGCACTATATCATTACCAGCCGTTGCTCCAAAGAAAAATACAGAAAATATAGCGAGAACAGGAAACTGCATAATCAATACACTGCCGTCTTCAGGGTTGTCGACGCATGTAGTTTTTTGATACGGTAAGTTATTATATACGTTAAGTTAATATAAAAGTAGAGACTAATTAATATGACTGTTATATCATATTTCGGCTTGTCCTATGCGAAGAATTGGCTTTGGTATGTAAAATTTAACTTATGATGTATTTATTGACGTCGTCTCATAAGCGTATTCATACTATTTTACATAATTCGTGTTACTTTGTTCGATATAACTTTTTAATTAGAAAAAGCCGGTTAGATACTAACCTAAATAATGCTTATAAACACCCCAATCAAACTACAACGCCGATACGGAAAAAAATATTAATCAATAGAATACCGAACGATAAAACACAATATTAATAAAATCTTGATGAAATTGTTTAACAAAAGAAAATTTCAATTTCTTTGTTATTTTTAAGCTTTCAACGCTTAATATTTAATCCGCAATGTTTTTTATGTAATGCCACTAGAGCGACAAGCTTCTACGTACTGCTGGATATGTCAGTCGTCTCACCGTTGCCGGAGCTCTCTGCGCATCACCAAGCCGTTGTCAGCGGCCCTGCGCAGGTCATCCCTCTAGAGGTGAGTTCCACATAGTCCACAATATAAAACTTACGACTAATACAACATTATTAATTATGTTAACTAATTTATGAGCTGTTATGATATTTTTATGATTAAGGTAGTCGACTTTTCACTTGAAATGTCTCTAATGTAGCTCGATATTTTCTTTAGCTTGTATTATTACCAGTTTCAACATGTCACTTATCAACCACACTTCAAACAATAATAACATTAATATTGTTATTACAAAACACGATTCAAAAAATGCTTCTTGATGTAAATGGGTAAAACTTTAAAGAATCCTTTGTTTTGCAGTTTTTATTGATAAAAACAAAATTTTAGTGTTAAAAATAGATAAATAGATTAACTACAAAATGAATACCAACTTGAAAAAAAAAATGACTACTACTTCGAACTCTTTCTACTGTACAACGAGAACAATGTTGGATAATTTCTATAATTTCACTTGTAATATTACTCAATCTCTAATAAATTACCGCTCCTACATATTTTTATAGATCGTAGCGTGGTCATCTAAAAAGATTTCTAAATATATTTTTCTTTGTGTTTCTTTTACGATCAGACGGCAGACAGGACAGATTTCGTGTAGGTGGGAGGACAAATTTTTCAATGGAGATAACTCCTAGATATCCATTGAAATACTTTATCCTAAGTAAATGAAACTATTAAAAATACATAAAAAGAATATATTCTTTTCGATTGTCCAGTTGTAAGTAAGCTCTCCACTAAACCATAGTTCCTGGGATCAATACCCTGCGATGATAAGGAGGAACATTTATTTACAAGACTACTGATGCTTATATGTTAATTTAACATATTTTTTGAATTATATATATATATTACTATATCTATTTCTCCTTTGTTTACTAATATAGGATAGATAATAGTTGCACATGTAAAATATTTTGTAAAATTTTAAATCTTACTTAACACTACCTTTTTCTTGTGACTTTACGCGTGGTATTTACAATGAAGTATTTATGTAGTGATTTCAATACATTTTAAGTTATACCTCTAGCAAAACACCATTGTAAGCTGCATACAATTCTATGCAGCAATTTTTGCATGATGCGTGTATAAACAATTCTGACAGACACAAAAGTTTATAACAATATTTTTCTCTTTTTGCTTTAAGAAAATCTAACAAGACCTTTTTAGATTTTCTTTCATTATTAGTATGTAACAATTTCATTATATATACATAGCGATTTTCAAATGACAACGATGTCAAAATAAGAAGCAACAGGCCTTCGTAATAATCGTGTCTCAAGCGGCGTCTCAAGTTTTACCACTTATAAAATGATAATATTCGCGAAAACAAGTTTAGATTTGAATAGCGGCTACTGTTAACATAATTGCCTTGTCTATCCAGAATGTGTATTGGGTCAATAATGTCCTTGTTATGTTTGTTTACGCTGAGTTTAGAATTCTATTCATACTCTTTAACTTTAAAACTAAGCACCCATTCTTTTTTCTAATTAAATAAGAAAGGAATAAAATGGCTTTTCGAAACGTTAGTTTTTGACTTATTTTTAATTAATTACTCAATAAGAATATAAATCAACAAAAATAAAAAAATAAAAATTATATTATCTACATACTTAAAAGTAAGTGTAAATTATTCATAAAGTATCTACACATTTTGACATAAGTTTCAAATATAATAAATCAAATTTGAACTAAAAAGGATGTTACGTAGTGCTATATATTTAATACATAATTAAATTCTAAAACTGGGACAATTTGTAAATACCCGGTTAATGCCCACTTAAAGTTATCGCTATTACCTTTAATTCCATTATATTCCCTGTTATGACTTTTTGAAAGAACTTAATAAATGAGTCTATTTAAATAAAGATATTTTGACTTTGACATTGACTATAATATAACCTTTGTGTTAAAGCAACTCTTTCCACTTATTTTATTAATAATCGCAACATTTAAAACCATCAATCATTAAAATTCAATATCTTGACACAGTTTTCATTGTTTCAGTTTAATCTCTCAAACTATTCATTATACTGTTGGCGGTCGACGGAGACGTTTCTCCGCTTCCCCTTGTTACCAGTTATCTGACGCCATTGTATCATATTATTCCTATTGTATTCAAGGCACTTTTGTAAGTATTTTATAAGCCTTTCAAAATTTCTACCCAGTGTTCAGTTTTATATTTGTTACAGTATGCCTCCTTTATTTATTTATTTTCATATGACACACCAACAGCACACACATCAATCTGTACAAAAACACAAATATGATAAAAATGTCCTGATGAGTACACCTATTACAGGCGTGTACAGCATTCTTTACATAGTAAGCATCGCCAAAAATTTATGAAAAAAAAAACAATATATATTAATACATGACCTTAGGTAATTATAGGTAATAATAAAGTTAATCTAAGATCCTAATGTGCTTCTTCCATGTAGTAAAATCTGTGCCTGTGGGATGTTTATAATTTACTAACAAATAAATATATAGAGACGTCAAACGGTGCCCTCTTACTCCACCCTTTCCTCACACCGTAACGTTACAAGCAACCACGAAACCTATCGAAAAACTCCGTAAGAATAACATAGAAACATTTGATTTAATTACTTATTCCGATAGATAAGGAAATCTTGATTTCTTTGCCATTTTTTCAATTGGATTTACATATTATACGTTGGTAAAGCGATATAGTTAATATGTATAGACGTTATAACTTCGTCATGACTTTCTACAAATGACGGCAGCATGGTCGACCCTCGCTTATCACTTTAGAAATATGTTAGACCAACAAATAAGTGTACAGTAATAGTAGCCACTTTTTATCTGTTAGATGAATAGAATATTTACTTGGTTTTATATTGTATTGTGTCTTCTTCTTAGGCCGACGTTACCTATTCATTCCTTGAAAGACGGACCACCGTGAAAACATCGTTATTGTTGACGTATGAATAACTGTTATATCTGAAAATGAAATTGGAAACTATAAAAGATATTATGTCACAAATAACCAAAATATCTTCCTATAACACCGTTATTGAGTCTAGCCGACGTAATGGTGACTACTCTATGGATTCGCTAGACTTGTTTTAAGGGCGTCTCGAGGTTAGAAATAATAGAAAAATCCCCTTCGGGCGTCACCCTCCAGCCACGTGGGAGGGTCGGGAGGGCGACCTTCCCCAACGTCCTTGCTGGAGGAAGGTCACGGCTCGAGACAAATAACAAGCAGTACAGATTGAAATTTATATGTTAACTTCTCTCGGTTGCTAGGCTGATTTTTGGGGTACTATCTCTTATATTTACGACTAGAATGGACTGTAAAATATTTCTTTGTGAAGGGAAAGATGATGAAATGAATAATTGTGAGTAATACTCAAATAATTATAACAGAGTGACTATATTGGAGGAGCTCGCTGGTAAAGGGGTTCAAGCGATCTAGTTTCGATTACAAAACAAAGCAACTTTCGCACATGGTTGGTCTTGGAAGTGACAACAAAAATTGTTATCGCAATCTCGTTTTTGCTACGGAAGTCATGTTAAGCCCTTTGTCCTAGTTGTAACGGTAACCGATTTCACACAACAAAATGCCGTGGGCAAGCGTGTTGATGTAAAAGTCTAAGATCCTAATGTGTTTCTTCAATGTAGTAAAACCTGTGCCTGTAGGATGTTTATAATAAAATAATAATTCTCAAACTTACACCTTTCGTCAGTAATATGTAAAAAAATATACTAAGTAAAGTCATGCAAACATCCATGACTGGTGAACGAATATTCGTACTTATCACACAATGTCCCTACTGAGATTCGAACCTGGCACCTCTGACTAAGTTGACAGGACTGACCACTCGATCAGACGATTCCTCTTTCTCTCTTTTCATAAATAGAATTATTTTTCAAAGAGTCTTTCAGTTGTCAAGTATTTGAGAAAGGTTGTTGCTCTAAAATAATACTTTGTTAGATTAGAATATATTAGAAATGAATATTGCTTTATTGCATCAACCAATATTTAATTTTCAGAAGATACAAACAACTAAAGAAAAGATTTATACCAAGGGCGACCTTATCGCTAGGAGCAATTTCTTCCAGTTAACCTTACTATAGATAGAATTTTATAAAATTAAAGTCAAATGAAGTAGGCGATGTATCATAATAAATTATAATAAAACATACGCATTCCTGTTACCTACTGCAAACTACCAAGATCTACTTAATTGTATGCAATTAATAAATAAATAACAGCTGTGATATCAGTAATACTAGAGAATTCGATACCCATTAATTTTTATTGGTTTTTCCTATTTATCTGTTCTATTCTGTATCTACTTACACTTTTGTATGCGAGTTAACTAATTCAAATATCTTAATAGTTATTTTTTAATAACTCAACATATACATATATACAAACAAACCCAAACACTTTTTATCTAAAGAGAAAAGAAGAAAGATAAACATAAAATAATTATGAAATAAAAATTCTTCTTAGCGAGTCAACCCAACACAAATATTATATTACTCATTAAGATGTTTCAATGCTTTTAAATACCGATATTCAGTAATGAATAATTATTCTCATATATGTAAAAAAATATAATTGCGAATCCTTATTTTTAATAATAAAATGTGCCAATAACAAATTAATCCTGATTACATTTGACCTTTACACGTTTTTGTTATCTAAAAGTTTTATCTTAGTATTTGGTATTAATATAATTACTTTGTGTAATTACGGTAATGAGATTAGTATTTCTAACCTTTTTAGAGTTATTATAAATATAATAATTTTGTGCACATTTTGCTTTGTATCTAAATTAAGTTGTTTAAGTTAATAAAGGAAGTACTTGTAAATTTTGAATTTGCTTTTGTATGTCACCTTCTTATTTAGTTAACTATTGAGTTTTATTTGTACAATATCGAATATATAAAAATATTAGTAATAATGAGAAGCCTGAGAAAAAATTCCATTGGTACTACAATATCTTTGATCTCAGATAAACAATATTTTTTCTAATCCCTTGTTAATTCCTTATCGTTTAATTAACTAACAAAACCCGGTCTCGCAAAGATGCTATGTAGATATATATCTAAAGAGTATATTTTATATAATTATTAGATATTTAGTTCGTTATCTTGTAATGTGTAAGTTTTTAAATTTATTATGTTTTTTATCAGTACACACGATGCCTATTTTCCCCAAGCACTTATCGCAGGTGCGTTGGAAGAAATTTCTGTAAGAAAGCCGCCATACCTTTTTAAATCTTTTTCTTGTTTTCATTTCGAATGTTATGTTTATATGAACCCATGCGCTTCGTATATAATTTAAGCGTAAAAGCGAATAGACAGCGACAACCCAGACTGTTTTTTACTATGGAGAGCTTTTATATAATATTTATCATTAAATATATATTAAGCGTTAGGTATATGTATAAGTGTATTATTACCATTTGCGAATGTATTTTGTCTCATACCATAAACAAAAATTTTTTAAAATATTAATTTTTATTATTTGTATATGGTTTGGAAATTTAATATTTTAAATCTCGTGTCACAGCGTTTGTTATCGAACTTCTCCGAAACAGCTTTACACATATTCAAGAATTTTTTTATGTATATATATATAAGTTTTAATGATAGATAAGCTATTAGATATTAAAGGTATTAGGGTGGCTCTCTCGAGAATTTTTCTAGTAATTATTTATATGGTAAAACAATGTTTGCCGAGTCAACTAATAATTATATACAAATATTGAATAAAGTTATAGTTTCGGCCTAGCAATTGCCTAATTATATCGTCTCTTCTCACTAATGTGTACTCAAGACTTCCTAATAACTACAGTGTAAAAGCAAGGACATGACACTTAAGAAAAGTTATTTGGTTTCGATCCTCTGTGAGCTGATACTTCTTCAGTCATTAACATTGAGTGTATTTTTTGTTAAATTTTGCTCAAATATATTATGTAATAATAAAAATAACAGTACGCAGCTTCAACAAAATAAAAGAGAATTAATATGGTTATATCTATAATCAAAAAACTATATAATTACAGTACCAGTAAAGTTCCCAGTAATTAAAACAGATCTACTTTTTTAATTACTGGGAACTTATTAACTTTACTGGTTGAAAGAACTACCTAGGTCCGAAGAAAAATATATTGAAGAGGTCCATCCAAGTACAAGGCTTATAAAGTATTGGCTGCATTCAGTCAATACTGAATATGTCAAAATAATTATGTTGACATATTTATTCATTCATCTTGTGTTTTGTTTTCAGGATTGTTGTACGTTTTTTATTAATTGAACAAAATATATTATTTTCTTAACATGCTCACCATTTTATTATTGTAACAAAATAATCATATAAGAGTAAAAGAAAACCAAACATTAAAATTAATAAATTAAATAATTTTACATGAATGTCAATAATGTTTACAAATTCAAATATCAAAACCGTGTTCTTAATGTTGAATTTGAAATTGAAATAAAAATTTAAGTCTGTTTTATTATTCTTAGATATTATATTTTATTTTTTTATAATTAGTATTATAATGGCCAAACATTAGGCAATAATGAAAAGCTCAGCAAATGACTCGACACAACCTGATGATAAGCAGTAGAGAAGCCCATTTGTGAATACATCTAGTGCAGGATGCGACAAATTGCCCTAGCTATCTCCACCTTGTCGGCCCAAAATGTGCTTATTCAGGCCTCTTTTAAAGGAACCCATGTTGTATGGAGGAGGTATTACGTGTGCTGGTAAAGATTTCCAACCTCCTGCTGCGGCTGTGCGCCTGAGGAAAGACTCAAGAAATATCTTTGTGCGTAAAGTAGACGTGGCGACAGTGAGAGTAATAAATAATATAATATCAAACATAATTTGAAATGGATTTATAATTTATTATCAATTCTCATAATTATAATATATAGAAAATGACTACAAATACAATATACAATACAAATTTGCGTCAAAAAAAGCACAAATGGTTTTTTCTTCTTTTGACGTCTCGACATCTTTATATAATATATAAAGTTATAAAAGAAAGTTAACGTTTTTTTTTTGCCTTTTGAGACTGTAATGTATTATTTTCGAATAAATACTTATAAAAAAAATATACAAAGAAGTTTTTAGTTAGAAGGCATTAATATTCTAAGGTTACTTATAAATTCATTTTTGTATTCGTAATGGTGGCCTTAAACTGTGGTTAGTTCATGGTAATCGTACGTCGTACGCAGGCGACCTTTACAAATTTCGCGCTACGTGTCATAGCAAGCTATTTAAGTCTGTTTCTGTAGGATACCTCTTTCTTTCCATGAGTTGACGAAGTTAATAAATTTTTCACCAAATTAGTGTTCTGAAAACTTTTTTACAAGATTTAGAATTTGTGATTCACTTTCATTTTTTATTTTACGTCAAAATGAATAATAATAAAAAATATTTCTTGCATTAACATTTATTATCTCTAGAGTTCGTTACATAACGAACTCCTCAGGCCCACATCAATGTTTTATGAGATTCCGTCGTGCTTAGAGGCCCGCAACTTTTGTATTATTGTATTAGTATGCAATTCCATATCTGCCGTGTAATTTGAAAACTAAACGGTTTTTTTACAAACACCTATTATGTAGCCCAAAGTAAGCATCATTATCTAATAATTTGTGTTATATGTATATATATACATCAAACATTGCGTTCGCCGTTGTATAACGAATATATCAAGAAATTAGTACATTTACCACTAAAGTTCTTCAAAATCTATAGCAGTGCTTCAAAACAGTTTACGACATAAATAAGAATCGGGGCCCCGCTGACGTCACGTCGAAGAAAAAACCATCGGTGAGTGCTCCCATACACTTTCATAAAAATCTGTGAATTTTCATATGTTCAGGAGACCATTTTAAAGAAATTCTCCTACATAGCTTTTATATATATATGTGTATGATTATTGCAGAAAATTGCAGACAAAACTAAGTTCCATAAAATAATAATCTCTTCCGGCAGCAATCTAAATAAAAAATAGACTTTAATTTTCTTAAAAACATTTGATAATATTCACCGTTGATAATATTGTAACCTTATTTGTAGTTATTTTCAAAATTACTGTATTATTTTGCTATCTGTGAAAATAGTATATTTTTAAATTTTGTTTAATTATTTTTTATAATTTCCACCTAATACTCTCTAGTCGTAACCTCAAATATTAATTAGAAATGCTGTATTATAATTTTATTCCATTTATTTCTTTTTATTGACTAAATTTTTGTTTGGACATCAAATCAACAATATTTTATCATGAAGTCATGGCTTAGATGAAAAGATTCACAGGTTCATCTCACCTCTAACCGGCAGAAAACAACAACGCTGTCAACATTACTGTTATGGTGGCAGACTTAGCTAAGATGGTGGTAGCCAAGCGGACTTAGATACAGCCCTACCGCCAACCAAACCGAGCAGAAAATTACTGCTCCTACCGGGAATTGAAGCTCGGACGTCGAAATCTGAAGTAACTGGTCTCAGTAACTATATCACAGAGGCAGTTAATCGATAGTTTATTCGAACTTCATCGAAATCCAAAAGTCGGTTCTTAAATGAAAGTATTTTAGAAATACAGTGAATTTTATAAAGCCTCTCATTAGACGATGTTTAAGTTGGTACTCGACTCGGCTTAAGACGTGTAAGTAGTCAATAACATCTATATATATTGAGAATTTCATATTAATATCTTCTGGTTCTCAGAAAGTAAATTCAAGCAGAAAGTATATGAGATAAGTACTGTTTGTTTAACATGAATTCGAAACAGAACCTCTACGGGCCATCATAACCGTTGTGAAAAATCAAGATAATTTTTAGGTTCAATTTGGAAGCTTTAAAGACAATAAAAATGGATAAGTATGTATATCTATTACTATGTTCCATAGCGAAATGTAAAAACAGCGATTATACAAATAATAATATAGTATATTTTATCGAATAACTAAAATGGATACTAAAAGTTTTCTAAAAAGAATATATATACAAAGCATCACTTATTTGTGTATATAAAATCGTGCACCTGTTTTGATATCAGTGCAAATAATAAAAGCCCTTATCTCTTGTTACATTAGCTATCAAATCTGTCTGGGGCATAGATTATACAGGTCTTGGGTCTCGAGAATGTCCTTAGCAACAAGGACAGACGATGTTACCTGAACACGGCCATCGTTGCCAGGTGCGTTCACCCCGACCTCGCTCGACCCGAAGGACCAATGCCGTGTGCCAAATTGAAATAAAGAAACATTTATTGACGCCATAAGATTGGAGTCGTCCTTCTGAAGCAGGTCTGTCTAACAGAAAACGATAAATAAACGTGGTAATAACTACGATATAAGATAATTTATAGTGGCAATTCTACTGGCATCTACTAAAACTAAAACTAAGTAATCTGTCTCTCTTTCGTTCAACTTAAATAAGAGAGGGATAGATTTACTTTTAGTAATGTTAAGTAAGTTGACAGACGGTGCATATTTCTTTTAGTATTTTTAATAGCATGTTTAGGGATGGGCATTAATTACTTTATTCGCCATTTTAGAAACATCACCGCTGATCTGTCTTTTTCTGGTCAGTTGGTAATGAAAGTGAAACACAAACTTTAGTTAATTTTTTTTAGTGTTAACATACCCAAATTAGTGACCAATGTTAGTAAATTTAGATTTATCCGACGCAGAGGCGCCTCAGAGTTATTCAAGGTATTGTAATTGTAGTACAGGGAGGCATATTCATCTCACGTTTTCAGAATGTTTAGGCACCTGCAATATGATGAGAATTCCTCGGCATTGCGACTTGTTGAAATATTGGAGCCTTATTTTGGATTTCAATAATCTATCTTCCGATAGTTTTGCTTACGAGGTGTTAAATTTTAACAATATAGAACATATTTCCAACGTAAGCAAAATGTATATGTAGCTTATGGAAACCCATGCATTTTCAAAACTTTTCATTCGAACTTTAAAGTCTTTTGTCGTTATTTTAGCACCTTTCAAGATCATTCTTAACTGTAAACCTGTGTGTAAGTTATAATACTATCAAGAGTCTGATCGAGTTATCAAAACTGATCATATAAACACTTGGTTATTAGTACCCTGTCTATTTAGGTAGAGGCTCGGGTTCGAATCCTGGTAGTATGATGAGTACGTATATTTGTTCACGAGTCATGGGTATTTGTATGTTTCTACAATATATTTTTGTTTTTATATACATATTTTTCCATTATCTAGTATTCATAACAGAAGCTCTTAATTATGCTTATTGTCAACACGATATATTGTATACCTATCAATAATGATATGTTTGGACGAGCGAATCGTCGGGTTGAGTGATCAGTGCTCCTGTCTATTTAACTAAAGATCTTAGGTTAGTGTAGGGAAATTATTTTGTTTGATATGAAATATATACTTTTTATTTCTGTCTCTATTTCCTTATAGCTTGCATTTAAGCTTATTATATATCATAAAATAAGCTTAAAGGCAAGCTATGAGGATTAGCTAGCCTAATCTATAAATATTGGAAATGGTCGAGCAGTTTCTTAGTTTTAGCGAGACAAACGAACATCAATTAATTTTTATATAAAACAGAAGAAAAAAAGAATTACTTTACAATGATTCGAAATTTAAAAATATTCGTTATTGTTGACCTCTTAACATTTAAATCAAGTACTATTAACTGTTAGTAACAAAGCAATGTGGTTTATGTAGCAAATGGATATTATACTACAATTATTTCGCAATGACACCAGACAACTTCATCATACTAATGGATTTTATTAAAGCCAGCAACCATGTTATTTATCGGTGTTCTGCGTACTTAGAGTTTCCAGTGGCTAGACATTCGGCAACAGGTTGTTTCTCCTTGACCTCGACCTGACCCTTATTGTAGGTTACGGAATAGGGGTGACGTTGTATTAAATGTACGTAGGCCCAGTAATAATATGTTTCATTATTTTGTTAGTTAACAAATACAGATTACTATACATAATTTTCATTTGATGTCTTTTCGCAGGTTCGTAGCAAGTATGGCCAGTGTCCGGTAGTGCATTTAACAGCCCTTAACCTACCAAAATCAACTATTTCGAAAAATTATAGTGATGGGAAAGGACGAAGGCGAATGACGAGATCGAAACCCAAAGTGATGATTTTACGAGATCTCTTAACAGTTAGGTACGATCGGCTTCAAAAATAGCTAACACTTTAGTATTATGTCACACCAAGAAGTGCATGTGCGTGTGTAGGGTGGCGACTATTACTGATACTTAATAGTTGGTATGACATGGTATTACAATATTAAGCTACTTCTGAGGCACAAATAAAGACAATTTTACTAATGCTACATTGATATACACCTAAGTCTGTTTTTACACGGTAGATTGGTTCCAGAAGAAGCCGTGTAAAAAAAGACATTGATCTTATACAAAAATGGGTGATTTGTTCCTAATCTCTAAAACTTATTAAAATTAGAGAAAAACAAGAATTTTTAAGAACAAGAATTCATGTTTATTTTATTAAATCAAATATATAATGCTTATTTTCACAAGCATAGTAATTAATGATAAAAAGATATGCACTCTAATCTTAAAAGTAATATAAATTAAATGTATGGCAAGTTCAGGAACTAAAAAACTATGTTGTGAACGAAAAGAATAGGTTATTCAATTTTTAAGGTTAAAAAATAAAATAAAATAGAATAAGTGATAATCATAAATACAACAACATAAATTTAATTGCTGTCGTCATCAGTTACATATTCAATTTTCAAACCGTGTTATATCAAAACCGTGTACAAAAAGACCGTGTAAAAACAGACTTAGGTGTATAACATCTGTAGCAACATATACAAACGACTGTCACAAACAGACACTACCTCGGTATTTTATATGAAGAATAGCTTCCCTATTCTTCATATAAAATTGTATATAAAACATACATAAGTACCGTATCCTATATTGCAAAAAAATATTATTATTCGTATTAGTCTCGCTAAAACTCAAAAACGGCTTGACTCTTATTAGATTGAATAATTTTACTGTGTTTTGCTGTATTTAATAGTGCAGTTGTTTAAAAATAATAATACTTAAAATACTAAAAGTAGTATGCAAAATGGTGTATTTCACATGCCGACATCAGTATTGTCATTTCTTCCACATATATTTTGGAATACTATTAATAGATGGCGTTAGTTGCAGGTTGTGGGTAATACATAGATTACCGGGTCGACTAGTACAAAGAAATGAGTAAGTTCACTTAGATAATAGATAGAAATAAATTGTGTTTAATATTTTGTACACCTCGTTGCTAGAACAGGCGAAGGTTAGATAAAGAGGCCAGTTGAATAGTTCTTTACAATTATAACGAGAACGTTTACCCCCGACCTCCCTGCCTCCTATCTAAGTGATAATTACATACAATGAACGATACATATATACTTTACACTTTCTTGCCTTTCTTCATACTATTACAATAAATTTTAAATTGAAAACAATAACATTTTACGTGTACTAACAATAGTTATTTCCATAAATACATGGTCTAATAAAGGTTTAATCTAAAAATAGAGTTCTGGTTTTTTTATTGAGACGCCATATACAATTATGTCTATTAAGTTCATCCTAAGGTTGCCTTGACATGATCGCTCTTAGCGATACGGCTGCCAATTGTACAAATATTGTTTATATTAAATAAAAAACTCCTCTCCTTTTGGTGTGTGATATTGCTATGCATATAGTACAATAAGGTGTTAAATAAATAAATAGCGTATAAATGAAAACATTAATATTAGACTTAAATGATTAATATTAAAAATATCGTAACCTGAGTGAAAAATCTTTATTAGGTAACAATTTGTTACATTTTCAAGTTTTAGTCACTTGCTAATTAAAATCAATTCGTATATATATATTTCACTCGCAAATTGAAATACTCCACAGTCTAAACAATAAATTTGCTTTGTCTTTAAAGTATCCATAGTCCCAAATAGACAATTAAGCATGTCAATTGACACAATTATTATGCTGGTTAAAAATGTTTTAATTTGACGATCCATATTTTAAGCTAAATGTTTGATGTCATTCACGCTCAACTATAATATAATTTGGGTTCCCATTTACTTGGTTTAGCAATTTTTATTATAAAATAGAAATAAAAATAATATAAAATAATAGATACATAGATAATGACTTTATTTTTGATTCTTCATCACAAACAAAAATAGATTTAAGCAGTGCATTATTTGAAGAAAACATTTTAACAATAAATAATATCGAAAACTACATTATGTGCGCTGCAGAAGTGCAAAAGGGTCGCAACACAGTAACTGATTTTGTTCACATCGGAATGTGAACAAAGCACTGGTATTCTGCTACAACCCTATGGATTTTAAATAATATAATAATGATAGAAAAAAAAGCAATGCAATATATTAAATGTGTTTTAAAAAGCAATAATAATTAATTACATCATCAAAAATCTATTCTCAAAATTTAAAATCGTAATTATTTTTAAAATTGGCCTCCATGTATATAATTTTCTTGCCTTTTAAAAAACCTGTGGGTTTAATGAGGCATTTTTTAAATTTGCACTTAAACAATAGGATACTTACTTTATGGTTGATTTGAAAATTGCACTAACATGAGACGGTTAGTATTGTTTGTTTATTACAGTGATACATAACAGTATATTTCGATAAAATTATTTATTGTTCATATTTTCATTTAAAAAGATTAGACCTCCGATTCAATTACCACCGTTTTTATTAAACTGAAAATTCGAATAATCTATCTAACAACTCAGCTATCAATCTCATATCTCAGTATAATAAAACTTTACATACAAGAGCCGCGTATATTAGGGCACATAAATGTTTATGTATCACATTTTTGCATGTCTATGTGTATTTATAGAAGTGGGCGTCGATCGAAGCGACCTTGTGTTCGAGACGATACGAGTGTGCCGATCTGCGATCCAGCTGCGAACTTCTCAAGGAACGTGAAGTGTAAAACACATTTCTGCTCCCACACATCTGTACATCGGGTTTGTTTTTGGCGAAGGGTTAATGTATAAGTGACGCAGCGTGTCTGTTGGGTTTTTAGCGAATTTGCTGCGCAGGCGACGGACACCGCTCGCCGCGAATCCGCTCGCCAATTTCGCGTTGATAAGTTCATCGACTTGTGGCACGGATCCGTGAATTCTGGATGCGCCAAGACACATCTGAAAGTGTAGTAGAAATGTGAATCTCATGAAATCTTTTATAATATTTGATAATATAATAATTAAATTAAACGTTATCAAATATTTTAAGCTGTAGTACGTAGTATGGGTAGTAGGCACGGGTGTACTATATATATGTACACTTTATACAAATTTTGCTTCATCTATGTTTGTAAAAGTATTCCTTACATATTTTATAGTTATGTTTCATATAAAATTCTTAATTTAGTTTTAATTGTAAAACAGCAGCAGGTTATCTTAGTACCCTTTATTTAATTTTTGAAGTTTGTTATATTTAGGCTAGGAATGCAGAAGATGCAGTTATTTAATAAACCACCCAATACATTTGGTGTTGCCAAAACGTCTTCCTGAGTTTTCATGATAATTTAAATGACATATGTGTGTATATATATGTATTGGTAAATATTAGGTCGGGGAAAAAGTCTTTTCACATGTAGCATGTATAAGCTTGTCATCAAATACCATACAATACAATTTTGGTACTATTTGTATCTGGCTGGTTTTCATGACATTAAAAAGGTAACATTTCAAAAAAAGAATCAAATAAAGAAAAATTTGTTTCTTAATATTTTTCATTTGTTTTTCTTTATGTCGAAATGAGCGAATCGAATAAAGAAATTAGATACATTTTAAAACTTTATTACAAAAAAGGAAAATATGTAACGCAAGCCGATGAAAAAATTTATGACGTTTATGAACCAAATGCAGTGTCAGTAAGGTAGCATAAAGTTGATTTAAGCGTTTTGATCCGGGAATTTTAATCTCAAAGATTCACCTCACTCTGGTCGCCCTTTTACGGATAAAATGGACGCTAGTTTTGAAACAGAAGAGCAAAATCGGCGTATCAGCAGTTATGACATAGCTGAAGAACTGGGAATTGACCACAAAACTGTTTAGACTCATTTGAAAAAAAGCTGGGTACACAAAAAAGCTCAATATTTGGATGCCTCACGAGCTCATTGAAAGAAACCTAATAAACCGTGTACTCATTTGCGATTCTTTATTGAGACGTAATGAGACCAAACCGTTTTTGAAGAGATTGATAACTGGTGATGATAAGTGGGTCACGTATGACAAGAACGTGCGCAAAATATCGTGGCCAAAGGTCGGTCAGGCTTCACAGATTGTGGCAAAACCTGGGTTAAGTCGCAATAAAGTGATGCCGTGTGTAAATTTTACCACCAGGCAGAATCTACTGTCAACAACTGGTGTTTTACATATATTTCAGCTTACTAACAATTCTACTATGACATATATACTTATAAATTCTGGTTTTGCTTAGTCCTTCGAGAGCATATTGAAATGTACTATATAAATCTGTAGAGAAAAATTGGGACAGAAACACCCACACACTGCCAATTTACCTATTTATTAAATATTTCACAACAAAAGCTTTATGAATGTGAAAACTAAAAATATTTTAAAAAATAACAGAAATATTGTATTGACATGAAATATTGGTTGCATTGTGCCTTATCCATTAATACATTAGTTAATTAAATGCCTTTCGTCGTCCGCGCCAGTTGTGACACCCACATGTAAAGTCAATTGTTGCGCACACGCCTGCCGCGCCGCTACTATCGAGACTAGTATACTTACCAGGAATACAGGATATTAACTACATATGGACTGGGAATCAATGCAAACTGAGAAATTAAGATATAGATTTTTATATATACCTATCTATGTTTGTGCTTAACTAGTAGTATTTTTATGTGTGTAGCTCTCCTACCAGCCTGCCAATGGCGCAGACGCTCACACCTTGAAAACGCTCACAGTTTGCCTTAATGGAGTGGAATGATTTCACTTTTAATATTGATAACGGTGAGTCAAAAACCACAAAGTAAAATTATTTGCGTGTACGAGAATGTAGCTGTGGTATAATTATTTATTTAAGATCTGTTCCTTTTGTAAGATGTGTGTATGTATACTTTTAAGGCCGATCGGATTATCCAAAATCAAAAAATTCAAAATGAAATCAAATGTTAATGTTTATATAAAACACCAAATCTTCTGAAATATCGTCTAGCTTTTTTCTCCTCTACAGTTTAATAGTAGCTATACTATTGGCAATCCCATCTTTACCGTAGAAATCAATTTAATTAGAAAATAATTTTGCTTTTATAGTTGTAACCAGAATATATATGTCTTAAATCAAAGTCGTGATTGGGGCAAAATTATTTAGAGCATAGGTATTACGTCTTAAATTGGAACTAATATTTAAAAGTTCGATACAATTATTCATCTCTATAGGAGGCTTATCTAATGACAATAAATAAAATATACTAGTGTTGGCATCCTATTGGTTAGTTCTGTGACTTCTCTTTGTTGAGATTAGTAAAGGAATATATTTATTTGCGTTGTGCACGAACAATGGTCGTAATAATATTTCTTACAACTTAACAATTTTTCTTTTTCTTTTTATCTATTAAACATTTGTCTTCCATTTTACTAGCATCTTTTTTATTTTATAAAATTATGAAGTTGTTTTCGTATTATTGTTTTTATCTCTAACAAAAGCAAAAAAAAAAGCGAAACCCGTAAATGAGTAATATTTAAGATGAAGGCAATTATTTAAAACCTCTATATCTAAAAATTTCGCTACTCAAACAAAAGATACTGTTCATACCTGAAATAGTAATACCATAGTTAATACCATATATAGTACAAAAACCATACTTTCCTGGTCAGATGACAAATCCACAGAACGAGATGAATTCAGTCATTACACTGATACATTTATTGCTTGAACTTTTCCTTAATTACTCTAACTCAGTAAATGTCAGATCGAATAATTTATTACCTACAACAATTTAATACTATATCTCTATTACTATGAAAAGAACTTATCTAAGGGGAATACGGTTGAATATAGAATCGTCATATAAATTGGCAACAATATAAAGAAAATATGTGTTTATAGTTTTAATGAGGATTAGTAGTGAAGTGATGTCAATTAAAGCTTATGATAGACCAAATATACGTAGACACAATCACGTGCAGAGGGCCTAGACAAGATGCATTTCTATAATCGCCAACGAATCACTAAATGAAAAATATATGGGATTTGACGTCACCTCTGGCTTCGCTGTCGAGCCTAATTGTCAAATTCTATATATTTTTAACAAAGCGATTTCATTGCGATTCTCGATATCATATTGTCTAAGCCCTTTGGTTATTATAAAATACATGTATAGGGACGAAGGCTTAAAGCAAAATATGTAAATTTTACAAAACACAATTGTAAAACAAAAAGCTTTTAAAATATCATACTGCGTAGAATTTTTCTAAATGTGGAGTTATTAATATTATGGAATTCATTAAAATATTTACATTAAATTTTGGCAATTTAATTTAGTAGCAAACTAATACTAGGCATATTAATTTATCGTTCCAACTATTCATGCTAAAACTTACGTTTCAAAGATATCACGACTCTTCCAGATATTCTAAAATATTTTATTCAACATTGTTTCAACAGCATTTTTTATATATACAGAATATAATGGAATTACCCAGACATAAGCCAATTAAAGAAACACATTATACTTTTTAAAAAGGAGTCAAGAAGGTAGATAGAAAATATATCAGTACATACATATTTAAACAAATGATAATTAAGAATGAAATAATTGCCAATCAAGAACTAACTAAAAAACTATATTTCTTTACTATTGAATAGCTATAAAAATTATGATGCAAAAAAGTTGTTTTCTTTCCTTGTGAACAATTCTGTCGGTAACCATCTTATCCTAGCCCGAATGTTCTCAACAAGATACATTTAACAAAACCCCGTGTGACCGCCTGATTTGAACAAATAGTCCAAACGAGATAGAATAATATAAACAATTTATCATAGTCAGCATAAACAGAAAATATAAAATATTATTACACATAAAGACACACTACACACAGTCACGCAAATTTTTATCAAAGCAATGTATATTAAAAAATAAAATACATCACCGAAATCTAACTTTTTTATGAATCAGACTTTCAGGGATAGTGCAGATCTGTGATCTATGTGTAACAATATGGCTGGCATAAATCTAGAACACCTATTTGATTACATATATATATATTGAAAATATTGATATATATATTGATTATTTATGTGAATTATGTTCTATATAAAATTTTTGTGTCAAAGCGTTCGTTATCGTACTGCTCCGCAAAAGCTTTACCAATTTTTATGAAATTTTTAATGTATTTCTATATTAAGTAGGTTTGAGAGTAGGTTGGAGGCTATTTTTATACCCCTACATGATAAAAGTGGGCCTCTTTCTCATATTTCATTCTTAGAAATAATTTTTATAACAAAAGAGTTTGCCGGCTGTGCTAGATAATCTATATAAATATAAATAAATCACCAATATGTATATACGCTCCTTTGTGTAGTATTTTTTATTGTCAGGACAAGGTTTTTGTAAGATTTTTCTTACTGAATCCATGTGCGATGCTAGGGCGTGTCTGGCCAAGGATCACATACGGGTTGAGTAACTAGAATAATATATACAGGCTAGTATTTCAATAAAAAATAACATTTTATGAAATTGATTGTTTTGATATCAGTAGCCTGCTTCCCGTAATTCGTTAGGCAAAATTTTTTGGCTAACAATAATTTGGTTATAGTGATCCAGGTGGTTACAGTCACAGAAACTTTTGCGGCTACTGACAGTCAAACATATTCATCTTGGAAATATCGCTTATTTTCTCAGACAATTTATTTTTCAATTTATTTACTCAGACAGTCGATCTCTAGTATTTATTTTATAAAACAAACCAGAATTATTGTTGTATGTAACATTAAACGTATCCAAAATTAGTAACATAAACTTTCATTTCTTTCATTCAGCCACATAAAATGTTTAATTCGCAAATCGCGAAACGCGACGACCGTTCCACGGCTATATTTAGACCGGGACAGTCTAGTCTGACTGTGTGTCGATTGTCAGTGGGACTAAATCGGCGATATTATCGATATCGATGTTATTAGAAAGTTCTGTTTTCTATGATTTTAAGCTTTATTATTAATATAGATTAGGATATACCTACCTACCCTAGGTTGTTAGGAACAAAACTTTTTGGAATTTTCACGCTATCTAAAACTCTTTGGTCGAAATTATTCTCTTTGATGTTTTTTTTATCTCTTATCAATAAAATATATAACATTGATGACGATCTTTATATTAGAAATGCAGTATAAAAATTTGTAACATTACCCACGAACCACTCTTTTAATTTATGTAAAATTTTAAATAATTGTAGAAATAGGATTAAAATCGAAACTGAGTTCTGGAAGTAGAATCTGGCACTAAAACTAAAACTAAAATGCCACACAGTGAGGCAAATGACAGTTGTATTTAGGGCAAAGCAGGTAAATACCAGCAGAAACGGTTAGACGGTTCCATAAACTTTTTCATGATTAAATAAGATTAGTAGGCACTCCTTAGCAACACGTAAAAATCGACAACCTAGTGCTATCGACCAAAACAGTTCTATCATTATTCAAAATGTGAGTCAGGTTTTCTTCAGGTTCTAAATATCAGTAGCAAATTTGACTACCTCTCCTGAAATATCCCAGTCTCGTATTTTCCAACAACCTGGTGCCATTATACTCGAAGAAGCTCACATTTAGCTCACATTAGTTGAATTAATTATTTAACAGGAATAATTTCCATTGACGTTATGAGATGCTCATAAAAAACAATAAAACATTTTTGTAATTAAAATTCATGCATACGTAAACAGTATTCATTGATGATTGAATAAAGGCACTTAATCTAGTAAAAAATAAAAAGCTTTGCGCTACTGTCGACCGCGACACAATATATCTATTCTAATATGGTTGAAACCTTTGTGAATATTGGCTGACTTAATTCATAAACATTTTTTTCCTTAATCACGTATATTTAGAACCTTTATTTCACATAATTTTTACTGCTCTATATCGACTTCTTTTACCACAATTATCTTCTTTCAACATTCGGTCTGAATCTTATCTTCAGGACTCTTTTAAAACTTCCACGGAAAAATCGTATCGGATAGGCGAAAATTATGAGCTAGACCACAGCGAATATGCCTTAGATTCTGGCAAGGAGTGAGATCAGTAACCGCTCTGATGATTAACTGGAGATGGCAGTAGGATTTCATTCCGGAAAATAACGATTTGGATCGAATTCTAATAAATCAATTCACAACATAATCCCCGTGAAGGTCAGAGGCTGCTACGCTCTTATATGTTATACATCATAACACGCGGTTAATACAAATATTTCAATCAGATCGCGTACATTGTGCTCTTGTTTGTTTTATGTGGTTATATATCACGAAGACAGGAAGCGTAAAGAAAACAATAAATGCTCCTATTCATCCAAGGATGAAGTACATCCTATTTATAGAGCTCCCAGTGAAGATATCAAGCAAACTTCGGTTTTCAGCATACTAAGAAGTCTAGTTCATTGCCCCAAATTGCTAAATTTGAATTAGTTGCCTCAGTTACAAGTTTTAAAAAACTGTGAGAGAGTGCACAGACACAATCGCCCTGTCCAGCGCTGATGGCGGAGTGACTGGGAATTCTGGCTTGTATTTCTTTTTGTTTATTTTGTTTTTCTTTATTTCTTTGACATAGGAAAAGAGCGATTCGGTCCGCCACGACGAGCACGCTCAGGTTGATTAGACTGTAATGTGTACCCTCTTGTGGGATTCTTGGGACAAATCTTTTTTTTTAAATTTATTATTATTTTATGTCTCATGGTATTACGATCAATTACGACTGGCAGGGACTTTCGACTCATGTTAGAGGTATCTATATTAGGTTGACATTCTGGAAAGAACCAGAGGGGTCAATTATTCTAAAGCAGATATTCTGGCTATTAATAATAATAGTTAATGATTAAAATTTAAACGATAATAAAGAATGCTGCTTACTTTTCAATCCTTATATCACAATTGTTATACCAGCTTACTGCTTACTATGTTATTATGCAAATATTTAAACATTATAAGTAAAGTATGTTCACCCTATACAACGGACGCCTTCGTGACGTCATGTCCGCGCGTGTAACACCGCGATGGCCTACTTATTTTGGTCGGTAGCAACAGTGACAAAGAGATAGGTAAAAGAAATAGTCAATGTCTAAACTTGGCCTAGTTGGAGTTTATTTTCACAATATTTATTATAATGCGAAGTGCGAATTTAATTCTAAAGAAAATATAAAACATCAGAGTCCCTTTTGAGATATCTTACAGTAGAACTTGGACCCCGTTGTGACGTCATGTGTACGTTAATGGCCCACTAAACCATCTGAGAACTGACATCATTCATACTAAGATAGTTAAGTATGAACGGAAGGTTAAGGTTTAGCAATTTCATGCTAACTTGGACACATCGCGGTCAACCTCCCAGCGAGACAATATAAATGTAGTTGGGGAAGATAATGTAGAAATAGTATAAAATATACTGCATTTTGTAAAATAGATTAATTATACTAAATCGTGGGAATAAATTGCTTATTCATGATTCACCAAGAATATTAAATGTAATAATAATATTGACATGTAATTGCCGAAATAAATTGTAAATGTCATCACAGACATTTAAAAACTTAGGAGTTTCTTGTGGCTGCAAAGGTAAGCTTAATATTGGCCGGTGTACTTTATTACCTATTCGTCGAGGGTAGGTAGTTGGGTTAAATTATGAATTATGTAATTCATTCAATTAAAATTAAAATCTTATTTTATTACTTGCTCGGCCTGGGGTACTGGCTATTTCATACTAAAAGTTTTTCCAATTGTAATATAACCAGTTCCACGCCGTATGTAGGTATATGTTTGCTGATATTGAATCAAACACATAACTGTGTACAAATGCCTAAAGCAAGATTTTCCCACAAAATACTTCACCGTTATGTTCTACTGATGTGGCACGTTCCAAATTATTTGCAAGTCCTAGTTAATTTGTAATAGCTAGCCAATTTACTTTTTCTTAATTCTTCGAGAATTGGAATTGGAGTGGAAATTGCTGAAAAATCGATTAAGCTGGCATGGCTGGAAATGAGTGGCACGAAGTAAAACTTTATTCGCTTAGTACTTTTATTGATTTATTTATATGCAATGTATAGTTGCAGTTTCTTAATTTACACTTATGATGAATAAATATTTATTTCTTGTACGAGGGTAAAATGCGAAATGGAGTTAGTTATAAGTGGTTTCCAGAAACAAAAGAAAGTGAAGCTCCGAATCCAATAAATCGTTCCAAGTTAACTTAAATTGTATTATTTTTGCTTTTTAGTGTTTTTATATAGGTTTTTAGTTTAGGTATTAAGTTTAGGTAAATATCATGGGCGCTCACAGCGGTGTGAACACATTAAAAGACGTCCCGTCTGGTACTTTTGTTGAGTGCCCATGAACATGACTTGGAAAGATAAAAACGATTTTAAATTAAAAAGAAGTATCGACCTAGAATGTGCTTTATTTTCGTACAAAATCTTTCTTATTACGATATTAATGTAATGGGCAACATTTGCTTAATTAATTTATGTACTTATTATTTCTATAATAAAGATGTTTTACAACTGACTGGGCGTTATCATACTTATTACGCCTCTTGATCTATTTTTGTGGAGGAAACTGTGTAATTTATAGGGAAATATGGATTTTAACATATAGATATATGTTATAGTTGTATATATTATTATACGTTGAATTGTAATAGTATAGACTATATTTCTAAAATATGATAGAGGTTTTGTTTGTGAGTTTTTAAGGTGTAATCTATGGAAATACTAGTGGAATTAAAAATTATTGCTTTATTGGATATTAAATTTCTCGGGCAAGGTTATAAGCTATTATTAGCATTTGTGAGATGCCGAACACCACGCGTGCGCAGCCGCGGTCGAAGCTAGTTATACATATATTATGATTTATAAATAGACAAGTTTGATTTTAAGGATACTAATGTTATTTACTAATAATCTAGGCACAATACATAATATATAGGAATATATAGATATATATGTTAGGTACAAAAGCGTAAATAGAATGAGAACCAGTATGAGTTTTAATTGAATTTACACGTTTCAATCATATTCATATATGATGAAATATTGGAAATGACTTTTTATATATGGACTTTTCAATTGAACCCAACTACGATTTAAACGTCTCGATTCGATTGAAACATAAGTTGGTTACTCCTAGTATTAACTATGAGTACAATATACCAAAGCCCTGAGTAGTTCAGAACAGGCACCAATATTATAAGAATTTCGAGGAGTGACCAGATCGCGATTCAACCGACCTGTCGTTGACGACGAAATGTCTTCGGGTCAGCCCATGATGTCGGCAGGAAGCCGTCAGATTTTTCTGGAAATATACATAAAATCTGGATTAGGTATTGAGAGTACATATTTGTCAAGTTTCGTAATTTCAATATATATTAATCACTTGTACTAGCCCGTAACCTGTAGCTGAAGCCTGAACCATTTGCACCGTAAATCCTTTCAACTTTATAAAATAGGAATATTAAAAGTTCAGTGTTTTGTTTGATATTCCATCCATTGTACATTTTCCATTATGAGTTAATTTATGCTTTACGGATCAGGAAAACTGTTACCTATTATTCCTGATTCGCTTGATCGAGCGATGACAGTACAATCTGTTGGAGATTGAGGGCATCGTTACGTCGTATGTTTACGTGGAGCCGATACAACGGCACCATCGGGCATATCAACTTCAACACCCACGTGGCACCAGGGGGTCAATTCCACTAAAAATGTGATTAAAATCTATACAAAATCGCGAAATATCTACAGTTTTGGTTGTTTTTATCTCCTGAATGTGAATCCACAGAGCGTCAACTGATTTTAAATATCTGGTAACTTTAGGCAAAGGTTACAACCTACTATCTGCAAGGCTTAAGTTTTCTCTTTAAGATTTCAGCCAGTAATATGTCATTTTCCTTTATGTTCATTTTTCTATAAACTCCTTGTTATTGCAACATATTGTGTGCCTTCATAGGTTCATTGTGATTGGGTTATTTTCCGATTTTTTATTTAATCAAAAGCTTAAGGTGACAGTTCTACTTATCACGTCGTGATAAATATGCTTTAATCGAAACAAAACAGAATTAAAAAAAACATATTCGTCAAAATTTAAATTATACGTTCTTCATCACATGTACTTTACATGTGAACTTTATTTCAATGGTCAAGAATGAGATTTAATAACTTATTTTACTTGTAATTTTATTTTGATTGAAGCATATTATTAGCAGAATCGTCCCTGGATTCATACGACCGAGTCATAGAGTCATTGCTCCCGGTCCACGTTAATGTACCGCGGGATACGCACATACCGATCTTCTTTATTATCGTAGGTACTGTTTCGTAGTTATTGTTTCATGTTTTTTATTTGCCTGCAAAATAATGTCAAAAAATTGAATGATCCACCATCAGCCGGCCTTGACCTATACCTGTCAGCGATCCCATGTTTGTATCCCGGTAAAGACAGATGAGTACGAATATTTGTTCATGAATTTTGGATAACTGTATATTTTTTAGGGTTTTCTGATATTTATATAAGTATTACTGTCTATATTTCTCTTATCTAGTATAGATAACACGAGCTATTAATAATTTTTAAAGTAGGCTAGATAAATCAGCGTGAGTTTGAGAAATAGTATTATTATTATCAGCGGAGGCATCTCATTTATTAATATCAAGATATCACCTGATACACAAATTAATAATCAGTAAAATATTCTCGGCTTTTAATTTTCATATCTCTTGATTAATTATATTAATTAAATCATCACCGTATCAAATAATCGATTGAAGTTTTATGTAAAATCTATTTTTTTTTTGACTACCGATATAATGGTTCATGGAATTCATATTTCATGTTTCCATTATTTTTTCTTTATCGGTATATGTTTGGATAATACATCGACTCGCAGTTACGTTAATTGAATAGGGTTTGAAGAAAAACATTATACCGAAATTGCTGAAATTTTAAATTATGCTGTTAATAAAAGCTAATCGGTTCTATTTTTAAAGAATAAAAATAATTTAAATCGATACATACAGTAAGTGCAAATGATGTTTCTTTTTTGCCGATATATGGTCATTATTTTAACCTAACCTATAGATGAGCACTAGATTTCAATTTAATTAAAACAAAACTTTAAAAATGTTAATTATTATTTTCTATGTTATTAATTTATATTAATAACATAGAAAGAAGAGAAGTAAAATAAAATGAAAGAAAGTAAAATTTGTGAAGTGAAGTAAAATTTGCTGCGACGATTATTTAGCAACCTGACAATTACGTCGAATCAAAATTATTGGGAACAAAACAATGACCTTACATTATTTTGATAAAATACACATAATATTAAAAGAAACTATTTGAGAAAATCAAAATATGACGTAATGAGATATTTTCTTTTTTTAATATACTTTTTAAATAAAGTATTAAAATTCTTCTTAGACAGATAAAAATGAATATCTTTATTATCTATTCAAAGTATTTTTCTGTATATAGATTGAGAAAGTAAAGGGAAATACGTAATATTCTAATAAAACGCATTAAAAAGTAAGTAACATAAAAACAATAAATCAAATACTAATTTAAGAAATAATCCAATTACTTTAAAATGAGAACATTCAGTAAAAAAAAAACATTAAATCAGAAGAAATACATTCGGTATTTAAATAAATTACTTTCTTCATACTATTGTAGGACATAAAATACAAAAATTACAAGGTTGAAAGACTAAAAGACATTCAAAGAAACTAATTAATGTTAGTTTTATGGAGTTTACCGGTTAGTTGAAGGTACGTGTTACCGCTTTAATTTATAATTATTGTGTGTTAATAGAAAGTCACCTTTACTTTTTATATTGGTACGACTTTAATAGCTCTATCGTAAATACTCAAAACCAGACTTAAACTGTTTAGACGTAAGTAATAATAGCAATTTACCGGCGCGGGCGCAATGGCAGTGAAGCCTGCTGGACGTGAGTCAGTCAGAGCTCCGTGACTCATTTCCGAGTCGAATTCCTGGTGACGTCACGGGGTGGCGCGTCTGCGCACCCAGCGACACATCGCTATTTTAAACTACATTCTTAAGGTCTTTAGCACACCCAGTTTTTTCATCAATAACTATCGGCCAACCGGCTAATAATGTACATAATAGGTTGTGGAAATAGTTTCTCCGCATTTTATATGAAAATTCAAGACATTTTTATTTTTCAAAGTGCATTTACATTTAACTATATTTATGTATATATGTGGCATTTTGTTCTTAGACTTTCTGCCATCTTGTCTACTTGATCCCGTTGCTGTAGAAATTTTGGGACTTCTGGTCAAAGAAAAGCAACAAGTAGTTTTGACAGGCCTAAAGAATTATGAAGAGACCAAAATAGGCGTAAATCTGAAGGTGCAAGGTCAGGGCTTTATGGCAGATGCATTAAACAAATGAAAAATAGTGGGAAACAAAATTATCCTAATTTAATTCTTTTTTTGAAATGTCCCTTTTTTAATGTCATTAAAACCAGCCGGATACAAATAGCACAGCCAAAGATATTGTATTGCAAATTTAAACATACTATATGCGAAAAGACTTTTTCCCCGACCTAATATTTAATATCTGTATTTATTTCATAAAACTTAGAAATTTACGACATCTCATATGCTATTTTTTTCAATAAACAAGTCAGAAACTTAAACCCTTCATATTTTTTTCTTTTCTCAAAATATTGCCTATTTGCTATTACTTATATACACATTTAATATCGATTACGTAGTTCAACATCAAAAAAACATCATATATCGTCAACATTCCCTCGATCGAATCGAACCCTTCCACAGCTTCGAATACTTTAGCTTAAAAAAAGCGGCACAAAACAGCTTTTAAATGTTTTGTAATGATATTTACAAACGTGTAAAGTTTTTATTATGAATGCAATTATTATTTTGATGAAATTTCTTCGAAATAACTTCGAAGTGCCATGACAATAATAAGCGAAAAATAACTTAAAAAGCTACCTAGTGTGCCAAACACCTTATCAGATCACTCTGCAATTGGCCAATAAGTCATGCAAGAAAAGGATGGAATGCTTGTTAAGCTAGGAATTCAGTTTCTGTGATCTGCGCAAACTATGCTGTTAGATCGCCATGGTAATGGCGACGATTTATAGCGTATTTCGTGCTACTCATGCGCGTTCTCGATACGATTGAACTGTGCGCTGCGCACGCGCAATTGCAATTGCAGTTAGCCCTTTTTATATCGAACTCAAAGCATGTCTATAATTAGTGTTGATAAAGTGTCCGTGTTTCTTGAGTTTTCATAATTAATGAAGTTAATTAAAGATCGATTAAGGTTCCAGAAAAGGTTTTTGTTTCAAAAGCAACGTAATATATTAGCTATTATTAAAGAAAAAACGAACTAGCACATAGCTTATAAAACAGTTGTTTTAATCTTGTACGATAAAGTAGTTATAACAATATAGTTAACATGCAATATTATGGCCTGTGAGGTCAAATGATCATATATTAATGGTTATGTTAACCGATGGTATTCACAATCTGATATAGCACAGGAAGTGTATTGAGATGTGTTTATTCGTTAATTTTTTTCTATTTCACTTGGTGAACTACTTTATCAACAACTTATAAACTTCACATACAAGCACAAGCCTTCCCATAGAGTAGAAATACACGAGGTAATTTTTTAATCCATAATACCACCAGGCTGACCCAATGACACCTTTTTTTTACGAAGAGGAATCCATTTACCGACCTACCCGCCACTGGCTAAGCGACGGGCGTGTGTAGGGCTCACTCAGTACCTCAATAGAGCGGCACTGAGAATACCCACTAAAACTCCCCGGTAACTCCATTGCCCTTCACGGGGGTAACCTGGGTTCTGCACGAGCAATTCACCTGGTCACCTCCAGGCAGCCCAGCCTTACAATTGGGCTTCGCGCCAATGGAGATTGCCCAGTGTTACTTGGGCAATCCCAGAGACCCAATGAGACCTGTTAAGCGAAAGGAATTGTAATAATAACTGTGATCGAAAGTGTCACTTTCCTTCGTGTGGAGCTAGACAAATAATAACCGTTGCAACAAAATTACCAAACGTAGCCTTAACCACCGGGGATCAGCTATAAGTGTTTTGTTTCTGAAATATGGCATATTATGGCATGTTTTCTACAAATGAAACTTTTGGGAAGTTACGAGAGGAGCTGATAATACACGAATGAGCCTGAAGCTTCCCACCCTGGCTGAGACTTCAAACAAAAATGTGACAGAAGTCATTCTCAGACCAAAGAAATGGAATAATTCACAAGTAACCGAACACGAGAATAAATTAATGACACGGAACGTACCAGAATAAAAATGTACAATAAAACATATAAACTAGTCAAGTAACTGGTGCATGAACACCGCTACTTTTTAATTAAAACTTTAATAAGTAAAAATAAAATTAATTACATCGTATAATAATCATTCCGATTAGAATTAATTTAACAGATCTACACGTAATGTTCAGCTTTAAAAAGCGAATCTTATGATTAGAATATCTAATAAATTAAAGGCCCTTAATAATAAGGGGTAGAAGTAGAAAAATTCAAACAATATCTTCTAACGATTCTTACCTTGATTGTCTATACATTTCTGTCATCTCATTTGAAGGTCATTTATGCCTTTACGATAGAACACTGGGTACCATTTTTTCGATTTGAACAATTGTCGAAAAAAAAAAAGCCTATTTTCGAATAGCTTCTTAGGAAGCAGTACAAAACGCCTTCAAACAGTTTGTTGAGTCCATCAACAATGGTGGGAAATGACAAATGGTTTCTAAATGCAGATTCTGTATATTAAAAATGGTTTCTCGAGCAGTGTGAGGTCGTGCGTTATGATGGAGCAATAATGGTGAAGGTGGCCATCAATTGATTGATTCGGGGCTGTTTCGCTGAGAGTTTTGTCATCATATGTCAAATTTCTGCACAGTAGATATTAGCTGACGGAGTGACCACCAAAAAAAATTATTATCACTTGTAGATAAGCTTCGTTTTAGAGCAACGTCGCGGCGTTTAAAGTAAGAGTAAGCCATTGCGTCGTTATTTTCACAATCCGGTTCAAAATCTGTTCATATCTGTACCGGTACATAAGAGTAAATATCAAAACACGCGTCTCTTTGCGGTTCACTCAAATCATGAGGCACCCACTTAGATTTTTACCTATTTGGTACAAATGTGTAAACTAATTACAAACCGTGCCACCAATTCTTTGGCAGTTTGATCGGATATCTTAGTAGTAGGTCTTCCTCGTGGTTCATTCTTGAAGTCAACGTTTCCAATACGAAAGCGGTTAAACAAAAACGTGCGGTGCATCCATTAGTCGTATCTCTCCAAACACAGCGACGAAATTGCGAGCTATTTCTGCCACGTTTATTCCATGTCAAAACACTTATTCAAAAATCACTATAATTTTCGATGTATCCATTTTTAAGTTTAAAGTCGATTGCTAAAATAACTCAAAATCAAACAATCGATTGTGATATTTTTTTTAAAATTAGAATGTTGTTCTTAGCGTCTGAAAAAAGTTTTATTTTGAAATATAATACCATGCTAATTTAATTTTAAATCAAAATGGCCAGTACGTTAAAACGGCAATTTCATATTTCAAACCCTATTACAAGCAACTGCAACGACAGATTAAAATAGATAAAAATTTGTTCGCCGACGTACTTGGAAATATTCCTAAACGTTATTTTGGCAATTTTCTTCGAGATAAATCGTACTAGCGGTCAAATAACATGCAAATATATATAAGATGGCAATCATTATCATCAATAGCCTATATATATCCCACTTCCCCGCATAGGCTTTCATAGATGGGGGAAATAAGGTTTGTGCCATAGCTCCACTCTGAACCAATACGGCTTGATGGTTGAAGTGGTTGCCGTAACCACCGGCCCCAACATGCCTTCCAAAGGACGGAGGATAAGCTTTAGATAATTTATTTCGCTGTTGTTTGCTTTGATTTGTATTGTTTTAAAATATAGTTTTGTTTTTAAATGCCGTCTAAAGCCATTAATACCTGGTTGCATCGAATTTAAAGAAAAGTTAATAAAGCCTTAGTGATTGTATTAATAGATAATATTAATGCTGTTGCGCCTAATAGGGTTCATAATGATCAATTGTTTAACTTTAAGACCTATATGTAACATTAATATTTATACAGCCATACTCAGCTGTGATTATTTATCTATATTATTTGTTGCTACTCTTTGAGATAAATTAGTTGATAATTATAAAAGTTTTAAGTTTGACAAAAATACTTCTTTGGTGTTATCATTGTATGCTAATATGCTTATAAGATATGATTATACGGTTAATGGATGATCTTCTTTATCTCATTTAAGAGGTGATTTGGGTGTTAAAATTATGGCTCAATAATTCGATTTGATTTGAACTAAATCTGTACAAGTTTGTTATAATTTAATGAAAACATAAAAAATTCTATAGGATTTTTTTGAAACATCGTTTGATTATTTAAAAACCATACGAAATTCATACGTAATTTGTTTACATTATTTGATTTTGATTTTTATGTTCCATTTTAAAAGACACTTAGAATGGACTAAATCATAGAACTATGTTTTAGTTAAAAATGTTGTACTTACAAGTTTAGTGCCTTAAAACATAATATGAGCAGTTACAGTCCGATAACGTCTTTTTCAGAGATCGCGTTGATTGAATTTCACTTAATTTATAATTTAAGAAGGTTATATATAATTGTGACTTGCAATAAAATAGGTTCCGCCAGTCGTTTGTTAGAATCGTTGACATATTTTAATTTTTAATTTTTTTGTTTGTTTTTAAAACATGGTTTGGAAACCATGTTGTTTTAAATACAAAAAAAATATTAAATTAACTTATTATGCCACATACACTGTAAGCTTTATAGTTGACAAGTACTTTTAACTAATAAAAATATTTAAAAACATTTACAAATTCTTGGGAAGTCGTAATATTGTCGTAGCTCAAAATTAAGTTTTTATCACTTAGCGGTCTTTTACTAATTGGACGGCAGAGTACCCCTAGTGTAGATTTCAATCGAAATTAACTGACTTAGTCGTGTCTATCATAATGTATGCAAACGCCACCAGCGCCTCTCTTATGAATTATTGAAAACTGCGTTTAGCGACAAATGCATATATAAAAATGAATTTGTCGCTAAACGCAAACTACTATCGAAATGTCCCGATACGATTGAAACTTACACTAGATTCCTTGTTTGTGTTAGACGCTTTCGCGTCGTCAAAAAATGATGTTTGCAAAAATATTGAAACTTATGCCTACGTTAATAAGAATCATCTCCATTTCCTTTTTTCTTGGATAAGTGCGAACTACCTACAATTACAGTCGCGTGCTAGCTAGCTAATTAATTAGAAAAACTCTTCACGGCGGGCGAGCGGCGCGCGCGCATACTTTTTCACGCGCATACTCCACCGGAAACTCATGCACGCGCGCATTTTTTGCGACTGCTGCATTCATTTATAATGGCAAGAGCAATGGCCGGTGGCAAATGAATCTAGGCTAGTTGATAATAATAATAACAATAAATAAATGTTTAATCAATTATTATATCTATATAATCCACCTAAAATTTTATCAAACATACAATTTATCGGTTGAGATAGCCGTATGATGTGGAGTAACCTATATGAGAGTTAATTATCCGGTTACAACAGTAATATTTAATATAAGCTAAAACATGATTAAATAAGTTAAATAATTAACAAACCGTTAACTATTAGTACTAGATTAATTATTAGTACTAGAGATAGTACTAATACAGTAACCGTAGACGCTGTGCCGTTGAAGTTTTAAATAATTTAATGGAATTTCTAACAATTATCATTTTATAATTTACGCTATTCTATATTTGAATTGTTTTTATATTTTTGTTTTAATGATTTATCTTTTAGTCATGCGTCTCGTATTGTAGTAGAGTCGTAGTCCTGAGCCTACGATACTACGGTCTGCTACGAAAGCTTTTCTGTATTTTGTAAAAGAAATACTAACTATTAAATTGAACACAAGATATGGATTATTACGTTACCGCCATTTAAGAAAGTTTTCATAGTAAATTTATAATTCTGTATACATTATCAATTTAAATGTTTTGTGTTGATGATCTTATTGTTAAATTGAAACATTTTAGCTTACTTCAATTTGGAAATATTAAATACAACACAAGTGAAACACGTGGAAAATAGCTAATATACAAAATCAATAAAGGCATTGAGATCTTAATGAAATATAATCGCCTTACTTGTGATTATATTTATTTATTATTTTTGCACAAATAAAGAATAAATAAATATATACAAATTGTTAATACAGTTTTTTGTAACTAGATTAGAAGGGCTATTTAAAAATATTATCACGATGCAGCATAATTGATGAAGATAAAGAGAGTAATACTTTTAATCAGATACCAATCTTACCAATATAATACCAGACAGCCCTTTTTTTGAAAAAACGTTTCTAGTTATTAGGCCCTGATTTCAATCGAACGGAAATTTATATTATTAACAGAGACGATATTTTATTTAAACAAGGTCTAATTTTAAATTATGTTGTGTTATAGAAGAGGTTTTTCGTCTGGCTGATTTTTATAAGTATAGATAGATGTAACTACGTTACTCTGACAACAAGTATACGAATTGAAAAAATATCTTTAAATATTTTTGTTTCTAAATCCATACCTATAAACTGAACCCCAATCGTTAGAAACCATTACATCCAACAATCTTCTCACAGCCCTCAGCAAAAACAGTATTACTTAAATATCTGGCCTATACGAAGGTCAAGTGAAACTGCGAAGTCAAAGGGACGTAATGTCAATGAACGTTCGACATTGACAAAGGTGCCTCGCCTCAGCTAGTATCTGAGGGAAAAATTTAGAAGCCTTCGGGTACTACGCCAACTTAATATTTAATCTCGTAACCTTTGGGCAGCAATTACATTTTTATAATGCAACAAATATTAAATTAAATGTTAATATCTTTATCTAAGCTGGTTAAAATTTTAAGCTTATTTAAGTTAGCATTATAAAGATATTATGGTTGAGTAACTTTTTTACGGGTTTGTAAACAAAACATAAATAGTGTTAGGGGATTTATTGCCGGAAAACGTTATGTATCTAGATTAGGGGAACCGTAGCCGTCATAATAAATATATTGGTTAAATATGTAATTAAACATTAAATTTCATTTTGAAATAATCCATTGTGCTGACTTTCCATTATATTAATAGTTAAGAAATATAAATCAATCAAATTAATAGCATACTAAAAACCATTTCCTTTAAATAATTTAGTGTCTTTCTATCGAAGAAAATATATCTACTTAATAAATATACAAATACAAATTGCGACAATCTTTGTCGTGCCATTTCAATGTAGGATGTGTCATTCTCAAGTTCTTCACATTACTGTAAATCTTGTTCTGTACGCACATCCTCAAAATTTAAAATAAATTAATTAATTTAAATATTAATTTTTTAATTTTTTTTATTAATTTTATTATTTAATTTATATTTAAGTAAAGAATAGAAATTCTTTACTTAAATATAACTTGGAAATGATAACAGCAATTGCAAACCTTAAGAGTTTAAGCGAACCTGCAATAAGCACCATTAAAAAAGTTATTAACTTTTTATCTAAATATGGACACTTCGTTAAACTATTTCTACGCTTAGGGCATGCTCCCTAGAAGATGATAATTGCACACAAGACCCATATTGCATCTATAATTGTAGGGATACATGCCCATCGTGTCGTGACGCACGCGAACGATTTTTTCATAAGCGCACTGGACCGAGTGACGGCGTAGAAAAACGCGGAATGAGGTTATCCGAAGAATATATTGTTGGGAAAAAGTGGAGGTCAGTGTACTCCTGTGTGAGGTCCTATCTTGCATCTTTATTAATGTCAGCGACTATCTTATGAGATAATGATCATCTACAGATTAGCAATATGAAGGAATCGCTTAATATTGCAGGCGCATTGAAATTCTAAAGACAAGACAAGAGTAATTACATTAGCTACCTGCCTTTTCACTCCAAAACGGGATATTTCAGGGTCTAAGTAGAAAAGGCGATGGTATCTTCTCAGGCAACTCCATATGCGGATCATTGTGGTGATAACCACGCCTTTTGAAACTCTTACCATTTATGTATGAAATATTTGGGAATGATAATAGTTATTTAAATTATTTAATCCTTGCAACTTTTTAGTAACAACCCTGAGCTCTGAGCCATTTTTTATATATAAAATAAAGCAAATGATTCATTCGGTCTTCTAACGCTTTTAAAATAATAGTAGCTACTACAATATTTGGTTCCTAATTAATATTTAATTTATTATTTTAAGATACATGGCAACGACAAGTAAACTTACAGCCGTAGGTATTGTATTTGCTAACACTAAATCTTATTAAGAGAGGTCTGCCGCAATATTACGCTTAACTATTGTAGCACGTTCAAAGCTTACAGTCCCGTACAGAACCAGACACTTAATATCATTAAATAATACCAGATAATCCTTGAAGCCCTCGACTGAAGTTTATTAATTTCGTAGATTAGAGAACAATCTGATTTGGTATTGGTAATTAAAATAATAATAAATAATTTTTTTATTAATATAACCTTATCTTTTTTTTACGAGGAGGAATCCATTTACGGACCTACCCGCCACTGGCTAAGCGACGGGCATGTGTGGGGCTCACTCAGTACCTCATAGAGCGGCACTGAGAATACCCACTAAAACTCCCCGGTAACTCCATTGCCCTTCACGGGTGTAACCTGGGTTCTGCGGAGCATTTGACCAGGTCAATTATAACCTTATCTACGTTAGCTAAAAATTATATAATTCTTCTTGTGCCTGTGTCCTTTTGAACCAAGTGATGAGCATCACGTTAGGTGGCCGAACCTGGAAAGAAAGGTATTGCAGGTTTATGAAGCCTAAGAATAAATGATTTCTTTTTACTGCACTAGTCTTACGATTATATCTTTAGTTAAGTATTGTGTTAATGTACTTACCCCAATCGAGCAATTTATTCACATAATCGTTCAGTAAAAACTAGGAACATGTTATTTGCAATGCGGCAAACGTGAGTGAAACCAATTAGTCTAAATGTTACAAATTTAGATAATCTTAAAGCCATAAAAATATTTGAATTTAAATGCTCTAAATATAGAGGATCTCATCCTTCAATCTTCCATTAAAATTGTGATTGTCACACGCTAGTGGCCAAGAGGAATAATTATATGCACCGCATGAAATTAACAACGAAAAAGTGATTGATTATGAAAGCCACACCAAATGTTTAATGCAATTTCAATGCACGCTTAATAATAGAAAAATATTATATCATTCTCATTTTCGTATCATATTATCGTACTCATTAACATATAGTGCCATTTAAATATCTTTTCATCGTCATCATTGACGATCGAAAATGGAATGCAATATTCCATTTTCAAATTATGTATATAGGTCATTAAAAAAATGCCGGTTCCTGCAATTAGGCGTCAAAAAATCCAAGCGGCAAAGGAATAAGTTACACCGTTATCCCGGAGCAAGAAATAACTACATTAGACTTAGCTGTATGGGTTTCAGTTTATTTCATCTGTTGTATAAAAAAGCGAATTTAACAAAAAAAAATTAGTTATTGGCGGGTAATGTGGGAGTTGGTTGGGACCTGTATATTATATTTCATATAATGTTTTTTGTAATTTCATGCTAAAAAAAACGATATATCGTGTAAAATATGTATGTAATATATAAATAAATATTTATATATGTACGTAAGTTTTTTCAGTTTCATTTCCATGCATTCATTTGTAGTATAAATTCATTTTATAACATCATCATATCATAACATTCTCATTTGCGTATCATTTCATCGTATTCATTTACAAAATATTCCATTTCCGTATCATTTTTTCATGATCGCTTACATTGCATTACATTTTTCTTTAATTTTTGCATTAGTCGCCAAAAACTCCATGGTGCAAAAGGATACGTTGCATAAATGTAGCTATAAATAAAGAATAGATTACATATGACATAGATGTTTGGGCTTCAGTTCCCTTTGCCTTTCCTTTAATAGGTAGAAATTTAACAAAATTATTATGACATTAACAAGCGACAGCGACACTAAATGTACGTGACATGTACTTAAGACATACTGTATTTAGTTTGTGCATACTGTTTTGTAAATAATTTACGTGCATTTTATACAAAAAATTTACATTATTGAAATATCCTCGGCCTTATACAATTTAATGTAGTTAGAATTAATTATAAACAATGATTAAATTCACGCTTGCCCTCTTATTCCTTTTTTGGAGGTATGACATATTATGTTTTGTATTGTTTTAACTTTTTAATGTGCGTGAAAGTACGAAATTAATAACACTAATTCTATTTCAGCGTAAACAAAGCACGGCCTATAGAACAGAGAAATCAGTGGGATTTGTTGATATTTACACAACAGTGGCCAGAAACTTTTTGTAAAGATTGGGTTCATGAGAACCCTTCTCATACCTGTGTTATGCCTAAAAAACAAGATTCGTGGTCAATTCATGGCATTTGGCCAACTAAACTGGGAACTATGGGGCCAGCATTTTGCAACAGAACCTGGTTGCTGGATCCAGAGGAGATTCGACCGATAGAAACTGATCTTATTAATGTTTGGACTAACATCGAAGGTGGTATGTATTACGTAATATAAAAACATATCTTTACAATGTATTTTTTGATTATATTATGACCTCTATTCTTTTAACTAATATGAAATAAATTTTATTCATTAGGAACTGCTGTTTACTCCCTTTGGTCGCATGAGTGGAGCAAGCACGGGACTTGTGCAGCTGTGTTAGAGCCATTCAATTCCCCGTTAAAGTATTTCTCAATGGGTCTTCAATTTTCTAAAAAATATGAAATGTCTTCAATTTTAGCAAAATATGGAATTGTTCCTGATGATAACAAAATATATAAACTCATTGATATACATAATGCTATTGAAAATAGTTTAAAAATCAATCCTTCAATCCGATGCAGAGTTGAAGATGGGAAGTCATATTTAGCAGAACTAAGGATTTGTTTTGACAAAAATTTAAATTTGTGTAGTTGTGATGGCACCACCTCCAAAGTAAAAGTTATAGATGGAAAAAGTGTTACCTCAAACTGTGATCATGCCAATGGCATTTTGTATCCACATAACTGGAATCCACCAAAAACAATGTTTGTACAATTATATAAATTAATTTCTTGGGTCCAATGGCTAACATTATGAGTAAAATCATCTGCATAATTTTGAATATTATATTTCAGTGACCTTCAGAATGGTCAGATATAGTATAATTTCATTGCACTGAATATAAAATTTTGATTATTATTATTGTTGCATAGTAACTATTTTATACACCGTTAAATATAATAAAGGCATTATTGAGATTGAGTGTGATCAAAAATCAGGTATAAAATTATAACAATTAAGTTGTAAATAAAATCAACTTCCTTTTTGTATAAATTTTTTGTAGTTTATTATTCCCTTTTCAATTTACATTTATTTTAAAATCACTTGACCAAATTGTATATTTGCTATTTAATTAAATAATGAGAACCATCAATTTGTATGGCATAGACATGTTTTGGTGATCTGTGGTTAATATAAGACTAAATAATAATTTAGACTTTTTCAATTACTATTTGTTATAAGTATTTAAGCAATCAGTTTTAATTTTTTTTATCACATGCAATCTATGTATTAGTAAATATTGTAAAATTGATTAATGATGAGTTATTTCCATAACTTGCAACAAAATAATTTTCCACTTAACACTTTTTAGCATAATCTTATTGCAATCAAATATTTTGTATTGGTTTTTTTTTATAGTATAGGTTGTTTATTTTGAATGGGATTTATTCTGAAAGTACTCTCAATCTAACATTTAGTGCAGTTTATCCCATTCTTGCATAAATTAAAGAAACAATAGCAAAACTGAAATTAAGAAAGCTACAAAGAAAGCATAAAAAATTTTAGGCACTATAAAAGGGGATCAATAACAGCACCTTAATGTTCTTTTTGGATGAGATCCACTGCACTTAAATTTAGAGTGTGTTCTTTAGAATTAACCGCCCCAATTATGTAACTCCAATATTAATATTATAACTTCATCTAAAGTTGCTTTATTAAAACTATATTGTGATAGCTAACATTATCACACTGCAATCAATAGGCATTGAAGAGCTGATAAAGCTCAGCAACAGCAACATGCGTGCATTAATTAGAACTTTGACAGGTCACTGCAAACTAAACAGACTTATTCAATATGAAACTAAGAGATTCTATTTGTAGGTTCTGTCCTATATATCTCAATACATCTATGTAACTGCACCTCTCATACACCAACGAATTCTTCATCTGGGAAGAAATATAATCGACCCAACTGAAAATGGTTTAGGTTAGGAAGGTTCAAGAATTTAAAGAAAATGCCCAAATCAACCTTTTGGTGCAAAGTCACAATAGATCTTTCAGGTCGTAGTGACTAAACAGTCCAAAGAGGGCTAAGCCCCAAAATACAAATATATAAAATGAAATGAATTGACAATGAACTTTAGATGAAACTACCACAAGTCACGTAATTAAGTTGGTTGCTCAATGTGATGTGTAGAGAAAATTTAATTTTTATATAACAAATGTGACCTTTAATTAACCGTAAATTTACATATGAAACTTCAATTTAGTGACTTTTATCATAACTGGCTTAGCACCTTTTGTTAATGATTTTGAGGCATTCAATGACAAGCGTCCAACTTCCAATACAAACTCCAACTTACCTTATTTTAATATTGTAAAAGCGATTTTGCATTGTATAGCTATAGTACTAAGTTAATGATAAGGAATAAAGTGCCTATTGAGTCTAGTTATATACATATATAGATAGAATTGCTATAAAATTAACGTGTGAGTAATATCTGTGAAAATATTCTACATAATCATTTGAGCAGAATGACTAACAGAAATATTGTGTATGATCAAATCTATATTTGGTTCCGTTTTTATTCTCTAATAATAAACAAAAATAAATAAAATAAAGATGAAGGCAGTATTTTGAACAATATTTTGAGCTAGTCTCAGACTTGGGGCCTTCAATAATAATAAATACATTTTTTACTTGTGATTTATAATGTACTTAATTCGTAATAGAAACAAAATAAAAATTGTCCTGAAAATTTCTTTTATTTCACAATTCTTCTAATTTGAAATACCTATTGTATTATTGTATAAATATAAATATTATCGTAATGCCGAATTTTTAATTGTCAGTTATTCACAAAGACAAACTACTTTTATTTAATTATTCATACAATAAAAGATTTCGTCTAAGTCTGGATAAATCAGTATTGAAACTTATGATATAAAGCGTACTATGCTATATTACGGTAGTTTGTCTGTGGTTCCAAATAGTATATGTCCTGGGGCAATTTTATGTATTGGCACGACTAGTTCTAGCTTGACGAGCCATTTTTGTACTAGCTGGCATATGATTATGTAAGAATGCCAGCATGTCTACATTCACTCATTTTGACAACATAAAATAAAACTTTAAAAAAGTTTTGACTTTTACGATAACAAAAAATATTAATTTAAAATATTAAAACTACTGGGTAATTACATATACAGACTTTATTTCCATTAGTCTTCAGATTGTTAAATTAAAAATATTAATTGTGCCTTATCCCATCAATACGGATTAAGAAATCTTCCTTGGGACTCCCAATTATTGACCCTTAGACACTATAATGACTGCTGACGGTACCAAACCTGAAAATTAATAAATGTACTAGTATGAAAAATTAAAATTTATTTATTAATGAAGACAGGCCAAGGCAATGGAAGCTCGGCGTATACACGACGGATAAAAGGACATTTTATATGTCATCCATCATCTACGTGACAAGTTTAATATTTCACTAGTACAATAAAGGAGCAGTGGATAAACTTCAGATGAAGACTCATCATGCCCATCACCCTTGGAATAAAGTGTTTCATACTCTGGCTATGCAAAAAGATATAAATCACGAATTCTTTTTGAGCGTGAAATTAAGACGAAGAGGACAAAAACTTCAGAGTACTGTCTATGGTAAACAGATAGAAGGCACTAAGCGACGCTATGTCACAACGCAATTGCAGGAGCTCAAGCGTGTTCATGAACTTTAGCATCGCCTATTATACACACAGCACAACGCTATAATCTGTCCAGAGCATCTAGGAGGTACTGAGTAAAAGATCCGCGAAGTACCAATCAGCCAGGACTTTTTTTAACGAAAGGGGGCCTTTTGAAGAATGTTCAACTTTGTAAGTTTCTTTTTCACTGGCAATAAATGGGTTAGTTATTCTCTGATGTGTGATACTAATAAAGACCTTTACTAATGAATGTCTTTTTATTATGATAGTAAATTACAAATTATTTAGAACTAAATGAATAAAAGAATGTATGTATGAATGTGATTAGTTTTATGTTAGTTTAAACTCTTCTAATTATTTCAAATTTGGTCCCCTCCATGTTTCTCTATCTATGTGTATGGAACTTAATCAAAGTGAGAACGTGAGTAGCTACTATAAAATGGTTTTATATTCAGTTATCACTTACCCAATAGCTCTAGAGGCTTCTCGTAATCCTCTGACGTAAATATTTTTTTTGGAAATGTAGTCATCAATTTAAAATTATCTTGAGAGAATTCTTGAGCATTCATTTGTAAATATAATCTGAAAAACAATAGAATAAATTTTTAAAATAGTTCTAGAACTGAGTGATTGTCTTTGCTATGATTAAGTACATTAAGTTACCAGAGTTAAAAGTTACTTACAAAAGAATTATTAATTTTTTTTCACTGTTTGTCAAAGTGATAAGTATTGAGTTAAATACACTGCTGCTGAAATATAAAATCCTAACCTTGTACTTAATGCTGCAATTGATTGACCATTGGTCTTTTACCAGGCCACCAATTCTTACCAACAATAGAAATACTGTTTCATACTCAAAGCGGCAATAAAGCAATGTGTTCAATTGTGTTCTGTTGTAGTACACAAGTTAAGATATTGATTTATAGATCCTGACTAATCTATTAAAATTAAATTTCAATAAGTACAGAGTATTTATGTTAAATACAGTTTATGTACTCAAATAAAAGTCCGAGTAAATATAGCCTTATTAAATTTTTGTAATGTTTTGATATTTTAAGATTTTTAAAAAATGTAAATTGATACATCTATACAAAAACAAAACATAATATTTAGTTTATTGATGTAATCGATTTTCACTTTATACTATCAAAAATAAAAAACGAATGTCACTGTAAAAGATAATTTCAGATAAATTTCCAATTAGAAAAGGAAGACACCTTTTTAGTTTCACTTACCTTACAGCAGCAAGTTGTTCTTTAGCTCCAAATGTGTGTGCCAAAGCTTTGCCATCAGGCAGCCTAAGCTGAATTCTGGCTTGATCGTATGCAACCTTTGGTGCGGGTGCAGCAGCGGGTATTACAGCAGGCTCAGGAGGAGCTGGAACTGGTGCGGCCGCAGTCTGCCCGGATGCTGCTAATCTGAAAACATTGGACATTTACATCACATTAATATTAATTTACTATCACATCTTTAAAGAGACTTCTTAGAACCAAACTTGTATTCACTATGGAACATTATATTTATTACTTGTTGACCCTGAGACTTTTCACATAAATTTAAATCACACTAGCTCACACTCAAATCATTGTAGTCGCCTTGCTAACTACTCTTTTTATTTGTTGGGCTATTTTGTATTCTTTAATTTTGGAGTAAACCTTATCCACTTTTCATTAATAGTTAGTATGCAAGTTATAGTTATTAGGGCTATCATCCTCAACAGTCCATATATAAATTAAAACCATCCCAAAGATTTCAAAAAATTTTGTCTAATTTATAATGTCAGACAGTATATTTCAATATGTATAAATTTCACTCATTTTAAGTAAATGAATTACCCAATTTACTTGCAGTTTACATACTTACTGTTTACAGATGTCTTCTTTGAAATGCCTGCTAAGTTTGGTAACCAAAATCAAATTACAAAATTCTGATATATTTATTATCCATATACTTACTTTCGTGCTTGTTTATCAGATTCAATTTGTGCCCGTACCCTCTCTCTAGCTTTTTGGTCTTCAATTTTCTCCCTCCTTCTTTGTTCTACCAGTTTCATCATTTCTTGTTCCTGTAGCCTTTGACGAGCATCTTGCATATCTTTTCCAGATTTAATGCGAAGTCGTTCACGTTCTAATGCCTCTGCCTGAAATTTATATAGGTTTAATAAATTTCAGGCATCTTATTTTTTACTTTATGAACATAACTATAAAAATAACATAGATCTGATTTTTCAATTCTGAGATATTTTTACTTAGCAGTAAATCAAAATATTATATTATTTAACTGTGCCAGGAAACCTTAACTCATATGTAATAATAACTTACAAATAGCATCATTTTCACATAACATGAAATATTCATCACAAACATAATTGAAATAAATTTAAAATTGGAAAACTTTAATTTATATTACTATTAACCTTATCTTTTTCTTCCCTCTCTTTTCTCTTCTGTTTCATCCTCTCTTCTAAGAGAGCTAACTGAGCTTTTTTCTCTTCTTCAGATAAGGGCTTCTTTTCTTCTGTAGACTCTGAAAAACTACTATGATTTGTTTTTGCAGCATGAAACTCTATTTCATCCTGATTTTTGAACAGTTTGCCACACTCTTCACATTTAAAAGATTTCGCTTCAGCTGCCGGCTCTACATCTTGTACAGAAGCGGCTGGAGCTGGCTCGGCTTCCGGCGCCGACGAATTTGAGCCTACAGTTTGTCCCGTCTCCATTTGTGGGTCATCTGCATGAGCTAGTAACCACTCCATAGCTGGTTCAACACCTTTATAGTTTGTAACAGCCAGTGCCTTCTCACTAGAATTAAAATTAAAATCATTATCAATTACTTAACCACACTACTATTAATGAAATAACTTTCATAGTAATACTTACGCTCGCTCTTTAGAGAAGCCCATTTCGATGAGAGTTTGTATTTCGGCCATGATATTTCTTTTATTTCTGTCGTTATAGGTGCAAATAAAACATTAATATTTTAGAAATTAAATTCACCAATGATCCAAAAATCACAAATCAGCTGTTTTGACAAGCGTCCATAGGCTAAATAAATATAAACAACTTCACTCTTTTATTGTTATTTTTATATTAAATTCTCTCTCTCTATTACAAAGAAAGCAAAGGAAACTGAAACCCACACAGTCATATCTTATGTGTTTATTTCTTTATTTTGGGCTCCGGGATCCCAGTGTAACTTATCCTTTAGCCCCATGGAGTTTTTGACGACTAATGGCAGATACACTAATTTTGTAAATGATTTATAAGAAATTTAAAAATAAATGAGAAACGAGTTAACCATTACGAAGAAAAGACACGATAATGATAAAAAAAAATTACTTACCCTACAAATGAATGTATGGAAAAGGAACACTGAAAAATCTTACGAAAGTCGCCAAAAAATTCACTTAACCACGTTTTACGAAATAAAATATACAACACACAACCGATCCCGTCATTACCACAATCTGCTTAGAATGGCCATTACGCGCCTAAATTTTCCACTTAACTGGTGGCGATTCCGTTTTAATAATATTTATTGTGTTTTGATCGGTTTAATTAAGGAGTGGTTTAAAAATATATAATAAATAGGAAAATTTTAAACAAAAGCTAAAAAATTAAAATTTTATAGTAGTTATTTGGTATGGAAAAGCTTTTAACTGTAATTTTTTACGTGTTACAGATAATTTTGATAGATGGCGGTAGTGGGAGAGCTTTGGTCAAAGAATATTATATTCCTCTGAAGAGGTTTGGGTGATACAAAGTTCACCAGCACAAGTTGTCAGTAATATCCAGTAGCGTAAGCGATATATGGTTCTTTTAGATTTTTATCCCTGGTTGGGTTATATTATTGAAAAATCCCTAACTTTTCGAAAATTTTCTATTATGTTCATCAAAGTTAATATAGAAATCTATATATATGAATTTTTCAGTGATTTGCTCGTGGGTGACCCTAGCAAATAGATCACTGTACATTCGAAAAACACTGTTTTAACATACCTCTTCGTTTATACGTGAAACATAAATTATGGTGCTGCACCACTGTTGCACAGAGTATATTTAATGTAATTTTAAACATTTTGAAGTTGTCGTTAACTTGACGGGAAACATTTGAAAATTGGTTGGTTGCTGTTTTGATTGATACAATTTATTATCAATTTATATATCTTTACTCTCTCTTTAAAGAGTAATAGTTTCTGTGACTTAAGATAATATTTGGTGCTCTGTGTGCTCTGCTATACATATATCCATAAAATTTACATATAGATTTTTTTATTACAAAATATGACATCTCACAAAATACACGGAAAACGTAAAACTATACAAATCAGTGACCCGGGAAAAATTTTAGAATTGGTAACCAGTCTTAACGACGAAAGTTGTGCACAATTGCAGACGAAGATAAATACTTATGTAAGTAATGAAAGTGTAGTAAGCAATCTAATAAGTAATGTAAATGAAACACCGGAAATAGTGTGGTGAGGGAGGCAAACTGGAAAGAAATAGACATTTAGTCGTAACCCTTATAGCACTTCAAGTGTGTGGTTATATTGCATATCCATTGGCACTTTCACGTATACTAGTAAGGGATAGTGACCAATACAATAATAAAACGAGTGGCACTATCCTTTTACTAACTAGTAAAAGGATAGTGCCACCGGGAAAGGCCCGGTAATTAAGGCCAATTATAAGACATTATAAAAGTTATATTATAGTTTACAAACCTATTACAGTTAGTTGAAGAATGCGAGGCGGAAATGGTATTGCTAATAGTAGTCAACGAGGATCGCATGGAGGCATTCATTGAAGCTATAGGAATCTCAACACTAAATCGAAAAAACATTATAAGTGTACGTATGTTCAATTTGAAGTATTAAAAAAGTTAAACCACGTGTCCGTTTAAGGTGACCACGTAAATCACATTCGCATTTCGGGTCACTTTTTTATACTCTAAATTTTTATTTTTTGATTTATCTTTCGAACATTTTTATACTAATATTAAGCTGTACGTTAAGGATGAAGCGAGAAGCAAATCAGGAAAGGATTATCTTTATGCCAATATTGCGAAGAGTTAATCAAATTATCTTTAATATTTACGTAAGGTTCATGAGTGCTTATATTTCGAGTGTCTGTTAAGAGTCGGCTAATATCAACATCTAAATTAATCATGCCGTGAATGGTAAACATAAATTTTAATATAAGATACTTTACATAATAGTTCCGAGATAATTAAATAGAAATTGCGCAGAAAACAGGTAAGTTTCATTGGAAATTTGAAGCGATTTTCATTACTGCATTCGTTCACAGTTATCACCAACATTTAATGAAACTCTAAAATCTTTAAAGGAAAGCATAGAATTGCTAAGCAATTTTGCTCCGGATTTTCAAGCTCTTGTTTCTCCGGTAAGTATTTAAAGACTAAAGAAGATATTCCACGACTGAAAATAATAATATACATTATTGTTGTAAAGTGGTAACGGAGCTTTATAGATTGTCTTTTTTCAGTATTTACCAAGGGAATGCCAAAAGAAACGTGTAACAATGTTTCCGATTCCTGACAAGCCTTTCTCTGTGATTGCGTGTGTAATCAATCCAAAGGTGCAGGAGGAACACGTGGCCATATATATTCAAGAGTGTTTTTTGTGCGTATGCAAAGTTTAAAATATTAGTCATCAACAAACATCTCTAAATCATTTCCCTTACCTAAGTACTATTTGGGAATGAATCAAGTTTTGTAGAGCGCTGCGGCCTCGTGGGTACTATTTTGTTTCGTGTTTAGTGATTTCGTATTTCACGACATGGTGTTGTTCCAGATTCGTGTGGCCTACACTTAAAAAGTCAATTCTCTGTGAGTACGAGAGCATACTCAAAACAAAGTGTCAACATCTACTGAGAGTAGCGAAAAAATTGTTTTCTCAGGTTTAGTTACTTACTTCTATAGTTAAATTGCGCGAAAATTTACAGCACTTACTATTATTTTGTCCAAGAATGTCATTACCTTATTTCATGAAAACAGGTAGCGTAAACATTCATAAATCGTATCAATTTCGTAATGGATCTACCAATATAAGTAGTTTATTGGTGTTAAAAACTACTCTGATACATAGTTTATGACGTAAATAGGTGGCGTCTTTGGATATGCTAATGAAAATTGCATCGAACCTAGCAAAGCAGCTTATGAGAGCCGAACACTGCTCCATTATGCTTGTGGACGTTGACAAAATGGAACTAGTTGACACCATCTACAGTTCAAAGGTTTATTTGAATTAAATATTGTCATATTTCCTATAAGTAGCTTAAGCACTAAAAGCTTCTCTAATTGCAACGTGAAAAGCAGCTGAAGGTAAATGATTCAGCTTTTGTTATTTTGAAGAAGGAAGTAGAATGGATTCGATATTAATAATCATGAACCAATCATGAATCAAAATAAGTAGACTTAAATAATTAATAATGGGTATAGCTTAGATATTTATATTTTATTCAAGGACGACAGTGAAACTGAGTGTAGATACCCTATACATAAAGGAATTGTTGGTCATGTAATCAATACCGGTCAACTGGTCAATACGAGAAGTCCTAAGGAACATCCTGCTTTTGATTCAGAAATAGACTGTCGAGCAGATGTCGACTGCAAGTAAGCTTCTTTTTAAAACACAATTTCAACACTGAAATTGTGTATTATAATAATCTCTGTAAATAAATATATATATAGGAAGAAAAAATTTATATGAGTAGACAATTTACACTTGTTAAATAAATATTTCAGAGACAAGTTTTATTTTTTCTTAGGACTGTCCATTTATCGATATGGTTCAACATTAATTATTTTCAGAAATATGTTATGCTTTCCAATTCGAGAACAAACAGGCATTATAGCCGTTGGACAGTTCATAAATAAACTAGGTGATCCATATTTTACTGGAATGGATGAAGAGTTGGCCTTAGCTTTTAGTATCTACTGCGGCGTGTGCATCATACACTCCGTTGTCTACAAGAAGCTTCACGAAGCGTATATAAGGAATACCCTGGCAAACGAACTTGTACTTTACCATATGAAGGTAAACAATCCACTTTAGATTAAGTAAATGATAAATTTTTTGTTAAAGCATTCGCAGACGTTTTGGCTACCAAGTGAACTTAGAGTGAATTGCTAAAGCCATCTGATAACCTGATTCTTTTCCTTATTCTTATTCTTTCTTTTCTTTTCATGCTGACAGGTTAGTGATTCAGAAGTGACCCGGTTATTGGAGTGTACAGGTTTTCATGATCACCTTGATTCATCGAGTCTACACTTTAACTCACGAGCGTTACCACTACGCGAGCTACCTTGCTATGCCTTCAAAATGTTTGTAGACCTAGGCTTTGTTAAAAGGTACTAATAGCTTTTCAATTTAATCCATAAAATTTAATAGGTCGATTATATTAAGTCATCTTTTCGATGTACAAACTTGTATAACATCGAAGCTGCAACAAATTTACGCATTCTCGTTCAAAGAGCTACTAAATTTATTACCCCTATTTTATTTTGAGTATTGTCCTGCCTTTTGCAATGTAAATGTTTAGATAACAATTGTTAAATGCCTTAATACTTAATTTCATAACCAGTAGAGGACGCTTAATATTTCTTCAGATTCGACATAAAACTCCAAAAGCTTGCTCGCTTCATTCTTCACGTGAAGAAGGGATACAGAGATGTGCCATACCACAGCTGGTCACATGCGTTCAACGTGGCGCAGTGGGCTTTTGCAGCCATTATTCATTACAAGCTAATTTCGCAGGGATTTCTTACGTGAGAAACATTATTATAATCAACCTATATGTACAATCTATATATTGAGAAGAGGGCGGAACAATGAGGCGCCGTTTGATATCTATATATTGACCACTGTAACAAAACACAACACAATATAAAACTGAATAACACTTACTATAAAATAACTTATTCGATATCTAGTATTCATAACACAAGTTCTTAATTTTGCTTACTTTGGGCTCGATAATCGTGAATATAAATGTAAGTTTTATTAATTGAGCGGCTATATAATCACGGGTTCCTCGCGACGTTTAAAAAACTTGTATCTGGGTTGTACGGTTTTATATTTAAATATTCAAGGGTCAATCCACTTCATATTTGTTAACTTAAATTAATTGGGAATATGCATACTAGTCTAAAATATTATTTTAAAATTAAAACTAACAATTTATTTAGTACATATTTAAATACTATAACTGGGACAATTAGTAAATGCCCGGTTGATACCCAGTTAAAGTTATGACTATTGCCTTTATAATTATATTTATTTGTTTTCTCATACATATTCCCTGTTGTGACGATTTAAAAGAGCTTAGTAAATAAGTCTATTTAAATAAAGTTATTTTTGACTTTTGACTTTTAAATGTATTCATAGTGTGTCTTGTCAGTCGCCTCGTCATTGGCATGTTTGTGTCACTGTGCTATAAAACGCTTAATTGACTTGAAGCATATAATATGATATTTTTTCAGTGAATTGCAAGGTTTAATGTACCTAATCGCAGGACTTGTTCACGACTTGGACCACCGCGGTACGACTGACAGCTTCAACATCCAAGGACGTAAGGTCCTATCAGATCTTTGCTATATTTTTGTGATTATTAAATCGTTATTGAAACCAAATTTAATGATTTTTTATGCTGTTTCATTTTAAATATCTAATGTTAAGAGCCTTATAAATACTAGCTTGATATGTGATTCTAGTTTATTTTTAATAGCTTTATGCTTTTGCAACATCAAGATAGTTCAAAATACTGAAAGTTATAACCAATTTACAATACCTACAGAAACGACGATAGCTGCCCTCTACTCGAGCGAGGGTAGCGTGATGGAGCGCCACCATCTCGCACAAGCCATGTGTATACTGAACACGGAGGGTTGTGATATATTATCCTCATTGTCGCGGAAGGACTACGACAGAGCCATCTTGATGCTGAGGGACTACATACTGGCAACCGATCTGACTAACTATTTGAAGTTGGTATTGTTGGTATTACACAACGATGATGCGCTTGGTAACAAAACCTGAAGGGTCATTTTTAAGGCTTTACATTAGACGAAATACGTGATGTGAAGGTTAAGGGTTCTACTCACTAGTGTCATACCGTCATTACGTATTTAATAATGGGTATAGAAATAATATGATCTAGGCTTTAAATGAATTTACAAAACAACCATTCCATTATCATGAAATTATCAGACAGACAGCAAATTTAAATACTTATCTTTAGTACAGTTTTTAGTCGAAAAGCAACAAATTCTTAGACCGAATTTTTCTGGCTTATTTTTGATTTCCAACTTTGAAAGTTATAGAAAACGATAATCGTCCGAATATATTTAAAAATTTTGTTACTTGTGTACACAATGACATGGCATAGAAAATTGTAGTGGACTTGCTGAAAGCGACTGGAAGAATTACAAAAGTAGTTTTAGTATCTGCATTCTTCTGAGGTAAATGCCTAACACCAGTGAAGAGAAACATTAAAATAGGGACAGCGCGCCTTTTTTAAAGTCTTATTTATACGTGTAAATCCTAAGGAACCTGAACGAGTACAAGGTAATCTCACTGGACTACATTCAAGGCAACCGCGTGCATACGGCGACTTTGCAAGCGCTGCTCATGAATGCCGCGGATCACTGCGACCAGGTCAAGGAATGGGACAATGTTAAGAAGACTGCTGTATGTACTAATCTAGCAACGGTAGACAGTTCTGTCGAGAGTTGACGTTACAAACTATGTCCATACGCTTGCAGGTCTTTGGAATCGCATCTATGAATAAACCACACCTATATAGACATTGTAAACCATTCAGGCTATGCCGCACCCGGGGCAAAATATTTTATTTCATAGTCAATGGGAAATTTTACTGAAATAAGACCATAGCTTACTAAAACGAGATCGCTTCGATATAAAAACACGACATTTAATCAAATATAAGCTTAAAGATATATATACCGTGGATACATTTCTATTTGTGTAATTTAAAAGTGTAAAAAATCAAGGCGATATTTGAATATTCGTTCGGCTTATATTGATTTCATTACGATATTAACTGCATAAAAATACTAATGAAAAAAACGCTCAATTAAATAGAAAGCCGAAATCACTAAATGTTAAAACTAAGGCTTTATCGTCCTAAATTAGAAAATATTATGAAACTTTCAATTTTTTTACAAAATTTCAATCGTAATCGACGTTTCGATGACTATTTTATACGAAAAGTATAGGAGCTGTGGACTCTAACGAAGCCTAAATGCGTTAAAGATTGACGCAAAATGTAAGCATTGCAATAATAAAGCTGCTCGTATTCGTTAGTTTCGTTCATTTGTGTCGTTTTAAAACACCTAACTCTCCCAGCTGTGTCATTTTCAATGCTTATACCCTATGATGTCTCTTTAAAATACAATCTGACAACAGGCCGCAGTGCTGACTGAATTCTTCAAGCAAGGCGACGTGGATTCGAACACCAGAGATATGCTTATGATCATGGACCGCGACAAATACGTCATCCCAGACCTTGAGATACAGTTCCTGGACACGATCTGCGTGCCGCTCTTTGAGTTAGAAAATCAAATTCTTAAATTTTCTTAGTGATGTAGCGATTAAGATTTGGTTCAAAAACCAAACCAATTTGCCGGTCTAATACGGGCATTGCATAGACAACCGTGACGAACGGTTTAACTTTTCTTCCAAATAAGAGGAGCTTGAGGTTCAAAATTTAAGCCAAGAATAATTTAACATTGATACACATATTGAACGCTCATGCCATCTGTTTGTAAATCGGACGGTCTTGATCTGACCAGAACAGACAAGAAATTCGGAGAAAATGATCGAATCTAAAGCTTGAACCCTTTAACTATCTAACTATGTGGATTAATGTCGAGTTCACGATGGCTGACTTATGCTGTGTTACAATAATCCGTCTATAGGTTTTTCTAACAAGGAACACCTCCCAACCGCTCGTCGCCGATCTATATGTATATTGTATCATTTTAAAGGTCTTGGTGAACTGAATACAAATATATAAAAATCTCGTGCCAGTTTTGGGTTTTTCGACCAGAGTTTTAAATTAAATAACTATTTTATAAGCTTTCATTTGATACCCATATCATATGTGTTGGCTGGGTTTTAATTTTTCAACCAGTCGGTAAAATGGCCTGATAAACCAACCACGCGCGCAAATCATGAATTATAGCGATATGTTGTATAGTGGCTGTTCGATCCAGTTTTTTTCATCAAAAAAATTTATTTTTCTTATTTTGGGTTTCTTTATATTTTTAAAAAACAAAAAATCACACTGAAATAGTTTTCAACTTTGAAAAAAAATTCTGGTTGATAAACCCAAAACTGGCACGATATGTTTATATATTCGTGATCAGTTCATCAAGACCTTTAAAATGATACCATATACATATAGATCGGCGACGGGCGGTTGGGAGGTGTTCCTTGTAAGGAGGCGTTGAATTTAGACACCCGTGAAAATGTTAGATTTGAGAAACCCAGTATAACAAGTTAAGGGAGCTCTATTATTTTACAGTGTTCTTGGAAGAATAATACCTAAGGCGTCAATGTGTATAGAAATATTAGAAAGCCACATGGAAAAATGGGATGCGGCTAAATCTATTTTTGCAGAGGTATGTACAATGAGAGTTAATTTTGCTCGCAGAAAACGAACCTTCTGTACCTCACTTCTTTCAATTATAAGGGATATAATAACTTTTAAGAACGTCACGTTAAATGACACTTACATAATCCATATATTTTCGACTTTATTTTAATCAACATATTATTTATGCGTGTTTTTACAAGTCAAAAATGTATTATATAGAAAAAGAGCTTCAAACAGCGATTTGATGTTAAACGAACGGTAAGACCGTTTGCATTATATCACATACTTACATTCTTCGCCTTCTAGGTGCCGACTAAGGATGGTCTTTCAGTACTCCTGAGCCCAGAGCTGGACAATCTCATAGAGCTGAATCTTATAGAGAAAGAGCGTTTGCGCTTGGAAGCCGAGGCGGCTGCAGCGGCGGAACAAGAGGAAGGAGATGAAAATTAAAGAGATTACTCTATTTAAATTAATTGAATATGAAGTTCGTGACTGAATACTAGAAAAATATAAATAATTTTAATTACTTGAAAATTTTATTTTCATTTAAATGTTACATATTTTATAGACATAATGTGCACATAAGAATAAGCACTTTAGTATGTCTATTTATTCGCAATAAATACTTTGATATTGACAATTAAAATAGAATTATTAAATGGTTTCTTATTTTATTTAAAATACACAGTTAAGTTATTTAATTATTTATTAGTTAAGTAGTGCACTTACATTTGAGTGTAGTTAAATATATTATATAAAGATTCAATTTTAAAAGCGTAATAAATGATTCCATAATTTCTACTGTCAGTTTTTAAAACAGAGTAAAAATTAAAATAGCATTCTGACGCATGTTGACAAGTTTTTTTATAATACTTTGTCTGTCTATGGTTCTTCATAGATCCAATATCTTCTATTCTTATGATTACTTTCAATATTGAATGGCAATCATATAGCAAACCGTTAGTCAATATGCGTCAAAAGTATGACACAGTTTTTAAATTAATCTATTATCCTATAGTTCACTTTCTATCACAGAAAAATATTTAGTTCTTAGAATCTTTGGTGCGGACACACTTTAAGCATTAGAAATGATGTGTCGAACAATATTTCTTAGGAATGATATTAATTAATCTTAATACTATATTTGTCTCTATATTTTGTATATTTGTCCACAATTCGGTTTCTTAGTGTATGCAAGTCCACCTATTCACCTTTTTCATCCTAATACAAAGCCTTTTATTAAGGGTTACTTCTAATTTGGCTTTACAATAAACCCATTGGGCATGCATGACCTTAAGTGGAATGTTTAATTTAAATTAGAGTTATAATACCAATACTATACTATGAAAATATTAAAACCGGTATCTCTTAAAGTTTCGTGTATCCTTTTAGTAGTATCAGAATACAATAAGAATATAAAAATAATACAGCGGAGATAAGTATACAAAGTATACAAAAAATGTACTTGCTTACACCAAAGGAGACTGGGGACAAAAGGATGTACCTCTAAAATCTACTATAATTTAAACATTTATTCAAATTGCTAAACATTCATATTTAATCGAATTGATAAAACTTACCGCTGCCGAATATGGCGCGTGTAATAGATACGTGCATTTAGTGCATGTAATAACACATATATAAAACTATGTTTTATATATCACCACTGTAGTGGAACGTGAATAGTATTAAAAATAGTTTTTTACTTATTTAAAAGGAATAAGTTAGGAATGTGCTTTTCTGCTTACATTATGATCAACCTATGAGGCCGTTCTTCTTTGGTTCAATTAGTTCGTCGATAAATTCATGAACAAGCACCTTTAGCATATTCTTAGATTGTTCAAGTTGGCTGAAATAATAACAAATTAAAATTAGTCTGTCAAATCACGTAACAATCTGTCAAATCTGACATTTATAACTGACTGGGTAAAATCTGATATTTTAGTAACATTTATAGGGAAAGGAATGTGTTGCATTATGATTGTGTATGTCCTACTAAAGACAATTGTAAGACATTTATAATTGAGGATATTTTTTTACTTGCCTATAAAGATTGTTGTTAATGTGTCATAATAATCAAATCAATGTACGCAAACACTCTCAAACTTGTCAGTCAGTACATTGAGTTACATACAGTAGTATATTGGAAGCAAAGGACCTGATTATGAAGTATACACTCTCTCAATTTACTTTTATACGTAGGACATTTTGTTCTCCCAATATACTGTCATACCACGTGTGATGTGAGAACGGTGTGTTTAAATAAAATCTAACTAATGTCTTAAAATGTAGAATTCATTCTTATGAAGCAACCCCCCTCAAACTGTCTCTTTAAATTCTTTAATCTGTCATGTGGGCGAGACACAATTGGTTTTTGACTTAGTTGGGGTTATTAGAATTACGCGGAGCAGTAAATATCTTATAGCATATAATATATAATATTATATTATTTAATAGGTTGAATTATTGCTAAGTTGTCGAAGATGATTTGACAGTTCTAATTGTTACTATCCTTTACCTATACATAATGAGATAATGGGATAAACGGAATTATAATTTACATTAGGAGTGTGCCGGGTGAAGTTCAATATATATCAAATTGAGTTCTATTGACTATTGAGCACAAAAGACCCACTAATCAGTTTTGATACTTTATGTGACTATTGTAAAACTGACCTTGAATTTTTCATTTCGCAGACAAGCTCCGAGTAATACTTAAGCTTGGGCTCAGTGCCGCTGGTGCGCACCGTGACACTCAGCCCGTTGCTGCAGCGAAACATCACCATCTCACCGCCTTTGTAGTCCTGGTCTAGACCCGTGCCTAGCACGTCTGTAAAATATATTATTCTTCAATCTCAAAATACAGAGGCTTGTTTATATTACATCGTATTCAACGCTTCTTTTATTAGCCTTATTTAGATGATAGTTCATAATGGACCACAATTACTGGTTTCTCAGTGAACAGTCTCACTTTTATTTGTTGATACGGATTACATTAGCCATAAGGGATGGATCAGCTAATTGAGCAAAGCGTTTTCGTATAGCGACGGAAGACAACTTATCTATAAGAAATCTCTCATCCTTACGATGGATCCTGCTACTTACAATTCGCGTCTTGTGCTATCAAAGTAAGTGATACTACAACAACTACTATCAAAAGAAATCGAGAGCTGATAATAATGTTAAACAATATAATGTAACCTTTTCACTGCGACAGAGAGGGCGAATTGTATTATATTCGAAGCAGTTAATGGATTCGTGTAAACATTACATTTTCAAATACTTACGGAGATGTGCTTCCCCGTTAACATCTTCTGGTAATTTGATGCCCGCTCCCAGGTCATGCATGTAAACTATGTCACAGGAAGCGACTTTCTTTGGATACTGTGAAATTTCATTTGTTCATTCATTTCCAATTCAAATGGACACAAAAATACACTTATGCGCAATGATGTTAAACCGGCAGAAATAAATCTCATTTTCTTTTGCATTTAAGAGCTGTGAGAGCTATATACCAACTTAGCCGTAGGTACTCTGAGAAAATTTCGAAGCGGCGCCTACCATTAGTCGCTAAACTCCACGATGAAAATGTATACGTTAGACATACGTTACCATACTCTTGAGACGTAAATATAGATCATATAATTACTTCTGTTTGGGCTAATTTTCTTTGCCTTTCCCCTTTCAGGAAAAATTTACCAGACTAAAAACAAAATTAAGAAACAATAGGCAATTACCTGACTTGGTCCATGGAAATTCCTGATGCGCCTGAATATGTTCTGTATAATGGCAGGGTCGTGGCATATGTAGTACGAGTTGAGGGTCTGGTGGTAGCCGTACTCTAAATACAGTTTATCTAGTTGTTTTACCAACGATGATCCTTGGGTATACAGATTGGACGCTAGTGATGCGACCTAAAAAATAATATTTAATTCTCTCTAATTTCTATATTTAGTACCTAGTTGAGTGGTAAAGAATGCCATACGGCGTTTTAACGCTATTTTGCACAGTAAAATATAAATGAAATTGAATGAAACTTATGGCTTAGTATTCTTGTATTTTTTTTCAGTAGAGGATTTTATTTGAAAGATGGTTTAACGTTACATCCAATGTCATATTCAAATCAGTTTTATATTGATTAAAAATAAAATATATTATTAAACAGAACTACGTGACCGGGTTTTATTTATCAATTACTAATAGTTTTTTTATTATTAAATCACTCAATAAAATTAATAATAACAAGGTCAAAAACTGTTATGATCCGTTGATGCACAATGACACTACCACCAAAACCTTTAGAATTAACACATCAATAAAGTCTCACCTGAACAGCGGCGGACACCCCATCTTTGTCGGGCACTCTGGAATTGCACATATACCCGATTGCTTCCTCGAAGGCAAATAGAGGCAATTTGCCTTGCTGTTCCAGAAGGAGAGTGGTGTTGCCTGAATAATGTTTTTGTTTTAATTTGATGTTTATATAATAGATACGGAATAAATAACTTCATGTTCACCTATTTTTAGGTGAAATTGCGGTAACCACCGCTTTTTAGGTGTATAGACAAAATAATTGCTTTTTAAAATTGGTCCTTCCAGCCGGATACCAAATTTTTGGTTACGGATTGGTAGGAGAAAACGGTTGTAACAACCGGTGTCAACTAGTATTAATTGTTGCACATTAATGCTATTCGAAGCACTGACGAGTAGATCAAAAATATTGCTTGACCCATCTCGGACTAACTATAGTGAATCTTTGTTTATACTATCCAAATAGTGCACTGGAGACCTATCAGTTATTCAGAGCCAGTGTCCTTGTCATATATAATAATGCACTTACCCATCCATTTGAAACCAGTGAGCGTCTCCACAAATTCTCCTTTCCCTTTGACAATAGCGCGTAACATCTTGGAGCTAACAACGCTAGCAATTATATATACCTCTCTTGCATCACTTATAGCTTTATTCTGCTGGAGCAACCACCACCCTAATAGGGCCCCCATTTCATTGCCCGTAAAAACTTTCCATGACTCCGTGCTGAAAAGAAAAAAAAGCAAATAAATTTGTATTCCTATATCCTGACATAATTTTTTTATTTACTGTTAAGAATTAATACAACAGTCAACTATCATTTTGAGATTTGTTATCGTAATCCAAACGAAAACGCACCAACTACTACGCCAGCGATATCCTCCTTTATACAGACTATGTTGTGCTAAGATGAGACATTTATATTCCAAACGGATTTTATCAACTTCTATGAAAATATATGAACATTTTATAAAAACACCTACCTTTGATCGTATTCGGCTACGGCAAGCCTATCAGCATCAGGGTCATTCACCAGTACCAATTTCACTCCTTGCTGTACAGCCAGTTTCTTGCTGAGTTCCAGGCATTCTGGTTCTTCAGGGTTAGGGAACTTAACTGTTGGGAAGTCAGGGTTGGGATCTTGCTGCTGTGTGACACTTATTGGCTTCTGTGAATAGGGTTCAATTTTACAGAAACATACTTCTATTTAAAAATGAGTAATCAAATATTGCATAATTTGGTAAGAAAATCAAATTTAATTAAAAATCAAATCCAAGTCTATTGGTATTATGCATATAAAAGAATGGAAATAATTTATTAAGGCACTTAATAAGCTGCATGTTACACAAATTATGAAACAAAACGTCTCACTAAAGGTTAACTCATACTAGAGCAGAGTCGAAGCGAATTGAAGCATCAAATTCTTATACAATCACTAAACGGTCATAATAAGAATAGAATTAAGTTGTCAAAAGATCGTGATGTCACAAACATTTAACTAACTTCAATACATAACTTAATGGCTTAGCATATATCATCATATCATCAACAAATATATTTTCAGAAGTTAAAATACAAAATATTTGTATAAAGGGAGACTATCGCTAGGAGCTATTTCACAATATAAAAGTACTTAGAATAAAGCTACATGAGAGAAATATTATTTTATTTTAATATACTACTTATATAGACATATACAAATATATACATGCATGAATAAACAAACATAACGACAAGTAGTATTCTATCACCTGTTTGCATTTACAAAAATTACTTAATTAATTTGTTCTTTACTTTGGACTAACTAAAAATGATAAATCACATGAATATGTTACATTCGGAATAGATTTATTTAGAATTAATAATTATTCTATAAACATTTTAAATTTTATAGATGTTAATATATTGTAATTTCTAACTTAACGTCAGCGTTGCAACGCCCAAATAAACTAGCATTCCTTGGCTTATTTTTTGTCTCGGATCACAAATAACCCTTACATTGTTGAGATATGGTCTTGCCATAATGAGTATTAGATTAACTTTTCGATGAAATTCGACTCTGTTCTACCACGAGGGATGATTAACAGATTTACACACTACTTCCCTCTCAGCATCTAATGTATGGCCCGATATCCGTTATCGCTACAATTAAGGTAATGTTTCATAAAGTTATTGAAATTCTATAAAAACTATACGAAAATTTTCAATGTTACCCTCAAATTGGCAGCCTGAAACGCCTTCACAATAGAATCATAGCCGACTCCATGCATTGCGCTGTACACTGTATCAATAGCCGCTGTTTTATTCTTTTCTAGAATATCAGAGTGTAGGGTTTCTCGAATGTACTCCATGTATTTGGTAGTCACTTCGCTTTGGCAGTCTATAACGAGCTCATTCGATCTGATATCGTTGACATTCCAGTGTTCATTTGGTATCCTAAAAATTTGGTGTTGATTTCGTTATTCGGATACAATAAAATAGTATTTCTCATTTAATGAATCAAAATAATCTCACTGATGTTATATGCCATGCGTGGCATTATGGGCGACTTAATCAATCAATCGACATAATAGATCATTAACCTGTAGTAATTTCGTCTGTATTAGACGCTTGGCATGGGAGGTATTAACATCTCGTCGTCTCCAGAATGTCAAAGCACCATGATTATCAAGTGATTCCCTTGAGACCTATTATATTATTATTTGGCATTCTTGACATACAAAAATATAAAATTATTTTAAAAGATATAGGTAAAGGACTCACTCCAAACACTGCAGTATCTCATCCAAAACATTATCGTCGTGCGGCCTTATGATCTGAGAACCGTTCCCCCAGTATACTTTGTATCCATTGTCTTCCTTTGGGTTGTGTGATGCGGTCACCATGACCCCGGCTGCGGCTTGGTACAATATCGTAGCGAACGACACGAATGGAGTTGGGCAAACCTCTGAGAACAAGTGAACTGGTATCGAGGATGATACGAACACTTTTGTGGTCAGCTCAGCGAATCTGAAAAATAATAATTTATCGCAGTGAGTGCTTAAATCGAGTTCTACCACGAGGACAATAGAAAGTGAAAATCTAGGCTCAATTCTATTTCCTTCCAAGTAACTGTTATATTTTAAATAGGTCAATATAATTATTTTGTAATATAAATATATTAACAATATAAGAATTTCGCCATGTCTAGTTCACCAACTAGTTGACAAATATCCCGCATATACCAAGGTGAGAAACGTGCAACAGAACATTATTGGAAAACTCTTTATTAGGCATTAATCTATGTTTACGACAAATAATCATCTGTCTGTTGTCTTTTTAATATTTTATATATCTTTTTAAATAATTTGTTCAGTTAACATCGACCCATCTGTACTCTGTGTCTGTTAAAAATAAAATAATAAAAGTCCAAAGTATCTAGAAAATATATATAAATATTATTACTAGTCATTAAAATTGATTCAAACTATCTACGTGCCTAGCGCCTGACATATAAGTATGAAATACATCCAATAAATGTTAGCGGCTGCCAGTCACTAAGATGAATATAAATTGATCTACAATCCATTAAGAGATCAGGCCAATTGATATCGTTTCACTTTTAGAATCAACTAAATTGTTGTTCAATTTTATGAGCAATGTTCATAGGAATACATTTAGTAGATGTTCAAATTTTACTACGGAAATAAAAAAATATATGATTTATATACTTCCTAAATAAAATGTCTGTTTTATTAAGGACCTAGGTGAGCTAGTGGCTATATTCTAATGAAATGAGAAAGCGGATAAATGGATAAAATTAATATTTATATGAAAGTCAAAACAAAGTAACAACAACCGTAACTAAGGAAAACAACAACGGATTAAATCAATTGAAAAACAAAGTCAAAAAGAAATAATATTCTGCAAAGAGGTACACAACATGTTTGTTTGGTAAATTATTTATTGACTAACAAGTGATTTCTACATGAAAGCTATGGGATTACCCAAGATACTCCAAATTAATCAATTTGATCTTTTACTTACAAACAAAAATAATAGAAGTTTTTCTAAGGTTTTTTACCTTAGAAAAACTCCTATTAACCAATACCTATTTACTATATTAAGAAGTTATTAATATTAAAAATATATTCTTAATGTGATAGACTTATATGTAGAAGGTAATCCTGCAACTTTAAGTAAAATTCTTTACTATTTGAAAATGTATGTGTAATTGAAGAAAATTACCAAAATTGTCTATTGAATAATGTGGAAATTTCAACTCGGACAGAGCCGGGCCGGGCAAATTTATAACATAATCACAACATGAATAATTATAATGCATGTTTACATAAACTGATCAACTGTTTCAGATATGTTATCACATGTGGCAATTGCTTAGTTGAATCGTCATTCAACTGATTAAAAATTACGATTTCTAACTATAACGCTATTATAACTATAAAGGTTTTATCGTCATCGTGTTCTTACTAAGAAACAAAGCTGAATTTTAGGTAGCGAAAATAGACACAAACATTCGTATTAAGACCATGACCATGATTTTAAAACTAATTAGATTATAAATAACTGGCACAGTATTATCTTAACAACATAAAGATAAAGACGTCAAAGCGTATCGTAACATATAAAGATCATTGCGTAAAAATTCTTTGTTAAGTCATAATAGCCCTAATTCCGTTGTACACGGACTAAATAAAAATTTAAGTTATTCGCATCTCTTTCAAACCAATTCATTAAGAAGGGATAGAATGACTTTAAGGAATGTCAAGTTTGTTGATACTTAGATGATTCATACACTTTTCACAGTCACAGTCGCCATTTTAGAAATGTCAAATGACGTCACCGGTCACCTGTCCTTTTTTGGTTGTGTTGTACTGAGAGTGGTGCTGAACTTCAATTTAATTAGGTTCGTGCACTACGGAATCAGGGCCAATGTCTCACAAGCCTCCAAGTTGGCTTTTATAAAAAAAGAAATAGGTAGCTAGCTTTAAGTTTTAGCTATGAAACTGTATATTTTAGCACTCTAGTCATTTGTCAAGTTATTATTACTGCAGTCCTGCAATGTCACAAATTGATATTTAAACTGTGACCATCTCTTCTATCATATAAACTTGTAAACATAAGTAATGCAGCAAGCTATAGTTTAAAAATATAGGAATTCCATTCTTATTTCTCAAGTAAGAACAAAGTATAACTGAAGTGATTTGGATGAAATTCAGCGAAGGAAGGACAAAGGCTAAGTTTGCATGCGTTAAGCAACTGGTATCTATATATATGTATATATATATAGATATACAGAAATTATTACGATGACCCCGAAGGTGTCAACGCAACAATATTAATAATAGAATGCAGATTTTCTATCAACTTTACACTTGTATATACCGACATCACGATATCCGATCTCTGCAGACGTGCAAACTATTTAAACTTTTTTTTGAGATTACAAAACACTTGTAATATCATTTTATAAAAATAGAGATTTTATTAGATTTACATTTTCCGCGTTCAATATAATATATATCCAGTAACTAGTCAGGCAGTAAAAACATTACGGAACCCCAAGAAATTAACATAAGCAGCCAATGTGTTGTATAGATTAGACAAAAACGACAAAAGACAAAAATTCTTGACGTCATACGAAGGCCGAATACAAGTTTTGTAGTAAATCAGTCACAGATTACAGAGTTTATCAACATTTAACGTACAGTTATTGTATTATGATGAGTTTGTGCGATTAACTGACCTTTTGCTGTTGTATCGGCCGTCAAACCCGATCACCACGCCGCTAGCCAGTTGCGCCTGACTGGAAACCTTACGGAGATACGAACATAGACCCTGTGGAAGGTTATCATAAGAAATATATTAGCATAATCTTTGCCCTGGTACAATGCGCTTACTGATAATAATCGAGGGTCGCGAATATGATTTCTTGTCTTCTCCACGACCTTACGTTCCAAGCCAATAATGATGCTGTCGAGACAAAGATATAGATGTACTGTTAATTCAAACGATTTGGTCAAATCTAGCGAACACGATTTTAATTAAATATTATATATTTTATTCGATTTTAACTTTATATGATATTTTAATCAACAATAGAATCCTTTAATTTTCTTGTTAGCTTTGAAATGTTAAAACCGACCTGTGCAGTCTGAAGTACGACGACGTCGTTCATGCACATGTACCCGGCGCCCATGCGCCCGCGCAGGCCGGCTGTGCCGAATTTCTGACGGTGAAGCATGGTCGTCTTTAACTTGTCCCATTGTGATTTGGATATATCGTCTAGCACCTCTTGACGAGTGGTCGGATTCTAAAACAATAAATTGTATTCAACTTTGAAACTTTAATATATTTTATAATCGCACTGAAAGGAGCACAGCAAACTTACGGAGACTATTCCAAATACCAAACGGAATCTATTTTACATAAATTAATACTAAATTGTCTTATATGTATAAATAAATAAAAAATACGGTTTGGTTAGACTAATCAACTCAGCAAACATAAAGGCATCAAATATCAGGAATAACCAAAAAAAAAGAAAAAAGTAAGAAAAGGTTTGCAAGGATCAGATTGTATGGTGGTTATATTGCCATGGGCCCATGATAAGAGGAGATTTTGGTACATATAACATGAATGAATATGAATAATTTTAAAATGATTAATTATTAAAGTAATTTGCAAAATTATTCATTATTCTTTCAAGGGTCATAACATAAATTAAAAACACTAAATAAATGATGTAGGATACAAATACTAATTTCATTGTACTTACTGAGCAAAAAAAAGAACAAGACACTAGAATACAATTCTTATTTAAAAACTGTCATTATGCAATTTTTATTTCATATACAACTTAAAAGTTTTAGCAACCATTAGATTTTGATACCTATAGAATAAGCCAGAAGGTAGCTATTGGTTGGTAGGTATTGCAATAATGATTAGTACCATTCACAGTTTTTATTGGAGTAACCTTTCAATGTCAAACTTCATGTTTTGCCTGTGTTAATATATTACCAATATAGAGAAATATGCACAATAGCTGGTGATGTTACTTGATATTTATCTATAGCTATCAACCTAAAAATTAACCCCCACAGCTATCGTAAGGAATGATAAAAATACACATTTTATTGAAATTTTTGGAGTTTTTATTCCACTCAGCTTTAATGATATCTGACATATTTTTACAATTCTAAACATAATTTTATGTACATAATTACTCTTCATTAAGAAGCATTTACCAAAAATCATACTGTCGATGCTGATGTTCATAAAGTTATAATCTATCAAAAATATTATTATCAATACAATGTAGATGTACTTTTTCATATTTACTGAATATAATAATTAATAAATTAAATACATTTATTTTGCTGTTAATGCATAATAATTTATTTATATCAGTCAAAAACTTATAAAAATAAACACATACAATATCACTATCATATTGGCACAAAATTTTTAATCGATAGAAGACTAACATTTATACAAATCAATATAAAAGTAATGGTTCAACTGAAATATCTGTTTGGTGTACGGTAACCACACCCCTTTCAGCCAACTTTTTCTCATTAACCTAATATAATTTATTAATTGTTTATTATTTTGTCTTTGAACTAGCAATGATTATTATAACCAAACAATGTGAATAAACCTCTAGTCAATATTATTTTCTATCATTATTACAAATATATATATATATATATATATATATATATATATATATATATATATATATATTTCAAAGATTTTATTTATATCAAGACAAACAATACTATAATTAGTAATAGTCAGCTCCCCTTGTGCATTAATAAGACATACATACTAACATATGTTTAATAAATATTGAAGTCGATACTAGGCTTTTAAAATTCTGGTTTTTTTTAAATCAGAACATAGTTGCGTACATAAGTTAAACCTAAAAATTAGTGAATTATATATTATTAATTAACAAGTACAGAAAATTGCTTCGACAACATTCTAATTTGTTTATATTTTATGTTAAAGGCATCATAGAAAGAACCTTACCTTATCAAGCTCTAGCCAGCCTTTAACAGCAGCATCGAGTTTTAAGTCACCGCTATTACATTCAATCATGTTTAAATCGCAAAAACTTTGATGAATGAAAATGATGAGTTAAGATAAATACGCCAAGCTTGCGAGTCTATTACAAAACTTAGAAAAAGGAACTGTTTTAATATAGTCAAATATATTAGTGTATCAGAAATACAAACAACTTATGTCTCAATCATTTAAAAATCATAAACCATCTGAAGATGTATCGACTAGTTCAGATTACTTGACAGCTGTCTTCGGTTGAGATTGACAGATGTATCAATCTTTTTAAAATTATTTTGGCTTGGTATCTTACGTTTTAGATCCATGGCTAGCAAGGTAGGCCCCTAGACAACATGTCTTTTGATAATCGTTATATAATCTGGAGGCATGTTGTTCGTGAAATATGTATGGGATATGATATAAAATGTCAATTAGTTATAGATTGTAAATGTCAAATACCAAATATTTTTTCATTTGTTAGTTACAATTCTATTATCAAAAGGTATGTTATACGGGGCCATATTACGAAATAATTGAAAAACCATGTTCTTATTTTTTGTTTATGATAAACTATTTTCACCACATTATATTACTAAAGACAATATATATTAATATAATATCTTTGGGGAGAATGAAAAGGTTGGACATTGTACAAAAAATGTTTACAGATTAAAGTATATATTCATATATATAGAATAAACTGACTTATTATACAGTTAGTTAAAATAAAGTTATTGTCGCTATTTTATAGTGTATGAAGTTTGTAGTGTGACGACATCGACTAGGTAGCGGACAATGAAATTGTGTCGAAGTAAAATCTGTATCGCAAAAATTGTCTAGAATTGCGAACCAATGATTCTGTGTTGAGAAAATATAGAGTCAGTAAGTTTTTATATGTTGTGAAAAACCTTTAAAATTTTCGTAGTGATACACCTCATCGAAAAAATATGTTAACTGTCCTCATATATTTAACAATAAACTCTCAGACTATGCGTTTTAATTAAAACCATTTATTATAAAGAGGCTAAATCCTTTTATAGCGACATTGGTTTAACACAAAGGTAATTAGATGAATAAAAACGTCGTCGTCCTAAAAACGTCATAAAATACAAGTGAAAATTTATGGTTACTTCAAATACTTTTTCATTATTCTCAGAAGGTACATTTAAACAAAAAGTATTTTTATTGGAGTTGGACCAAAGAGACAAAATTGTGCATACTATAGATTTACATTCTTTTTTTCTATTTTGTAAAGAAACCTCATAAAATGAAATAGCAATAGTAAGCTATCTAGCTTACAATTTAAATTTACAACAGGCGTTAAATATTCTCGGGTTTATATTTATTTATGTAAATTTCTTATACTCTTATATTATATGAAAATAGGTGTAATATGAAATATAATTTACCTTTGTGTAGTATCCATAACACAAGCTCTTAATGATGCTTGCTTTGAGCTAGATAATAGGTGTGAGAGTGTATATAATTCCCTAATAACTTCTTATGTTTTGCAAACTTCAACAGAAAGATTTAAAAGTGATTTGTAGTAAAAGTACTTTTTGATTTTTATTTTTATTACAAAATTTCCATACCAGTACTGTAGGCAATTCAATATCTTCACGAAAGGTATTCAGTGATTTGGCCCCGATTCCAAGAAGAGTGTCCTGCGATAGCCGTTATTTTTAACTGTGTTTTTTTGATCCGACATACCACTATGCTTAAATGCGTACTGCACACACAGAATTGGAATCACTAAACATTACAAGTAATTTTAATCGAGATGATTCAGAAGGAAGAAAAGGTATCAGCAACAAAAAGCCTTGCCGACACTATTGCGAATGGATACCGCCAGAGTCAGATATATGTTATATGAGGAACCAGTTTGTAGAGTGAGAAGAATGAATCTGATACTAGGAGAATCGATTGTAGCAAGCATCAACGAAAGTGGGCAGTTTTAGATCATCTCATGGTGCATGCAACTGCGCCGAAATATCGGGAACCTATTAAAACAAATTAAATAGTAAATATCACGTTTTAAATTCTTTTTTTTGTGTAGTGGATTTAATCTAGATAGCCAATTAACCTGCCGAAATCCAATCAAAATTTAAACAAATTATCAGTAGTTTCATAACGGCCTTCACCCACATTTTCCTGATGTCACTATGTTGATTAGGAAGCAGTTTGTTCAATCAGTGGCCAACCATATAATTGTAATTGTTCAGCGGAACCATCCACTCCATACGAGGGGAGCCCTTCCTTCTGGAACATCCGTCCACGGTGCTTTCGTCCATGTAAAGCATATTAATTTCAAGGTGCCTTATGAATTAAGTTTTTATGTACATTTTACCCAAGTGTTTTTTTAATATATTACCTTTTATATTTGAATTTGAAATAATCGGGAAAGAGTGTTTTCGTTGACACGTTGGTTTGGATTACGAAAATACAATGACCATTCGTGACAAAAATGCTTACAAAATTGTTATGGTGGCAGACTTAGATAAGATTAATAACCAGGCAGTCTTAAAAGCTCTACCATCAACCAAAACGAGCAGAAAGGTTTCAATTTTCACCATGCCAGAGATGATTCTGTGATGATGTTCAAATGGCTTCCAAAGGACTCCAAACCAAACTTACCACCAGCATGCCATACTACTTTGGGTGTTGGAGCAATGGTCTTCAATCACAAGGAACAACTTTTAGCTATATCAGAGAAGCACTATGAGTACCCTCACTGGAAACTTCCTGGTGGATATGTAGAAAAAGGTAAATTTCTAGTTATTATATACCTATTGGGTATGAGTTGGAAATAGGCAGGTACTGAATATAAATCTACATTTGATAATATGATTAGCCTCAGCAGTAGATAAACACTAGTATTGTGTTTACTCTCCTGCTTGGTTTGAGCACCCTGGAGACTAAGAGTCAGCAGAACCTCTTCGTCGATGTAAAAAAGGAAATTTCTAAGGCCTTTCTGTCCTATTTGTCTCTTCCTATTTGGGCAGAGGAGTTTGAATGGCGGCTTTTAATCGTGCTGTCGTTGTTGGTCACGGTAATAACTGCATCGGATTTCAGTTATAATTAATTTTTATTATGATTAGGTAGATATATTGCAGTCGGTAAGTGGTATACTTTGGTCGGGAAGAAAGCAGGAGGTAATCTTTAAATTCCGCGTATACATTTCTTAGCGAACTTAGCGGTTGAGACAAATTTAAATAATATACAATGATGAAATAAAATGGCCTAAGGTACCTACCTTAGAGAATGATAGAAATGTAAAAAGTATCGGTAGTTTTAGTAGTATAGTAGGAATTTAAGTGTTACAGCAGTAACATTTTACTTTAACCGCCTTGTTGGAGTTTCATATTTTATTATTATTCCAAAAAATATGATAATCTGACCTGTCAAGCCTGTATAATCAAGACACAATTAAATTTTAATTGTTCTGAGGTTCGCGGGAATTAATCACGACTCAAGAGATTAAACCAAGTCCGGGCGAGTACCTAATATAGTTCTGTAATAGAAATCAAACTTGACATGACAGCTAGACCCAACTAACTCATCTATCCATAGATAGTATGTTCTGAAACAATAGCTTCTCATGTCAAGAAACTGCAGCATTGTTTATCATTATATCACCTGTAACGTTATTTGGTCGTCTACTAAGGGTAGACCATATGAGAACTAACTATATGAGATGGTCGTCTAGTCGAGTAATCATTACACCAGCCTACTAAACAAGATGTCCCAGGTTCTTATCCCGGTAGAGGCAGACCTTTGTATGATGAGTACGAGTATTTGGTAATGTATACAAATTGAAAATAAAACGTCTTGAGGTGAGAATGTTTTTTCTTTGATCTTAAAAATATTTTTAGTTTAAAATAAAAATTAACGAAATACGAAGAATTTTGTTCACTTGTCTTTCGTGTTAGTTGATTAATTTGGTATATTTTCTAATAGTGTATTTATTTATATAACAAATTTCTCTGTTATTTAATAAAGATTTGAGCTAGAGATTTTGATAATTGTACATTAAATTGTAAAAATTAAAAATGATTTTCCACTTCACATAACTACCCACAAAACACCATTTTTGAAAGCAGACTAGCGTAGCATAGCGTAGTCCAAAATGAAAATTTAGAAAATATAGACATTATTTTTTTACCTATGGCCATAGCATAAGACGTACTTATTTCGTAATTTATTTACTATTTATTCCATTTAATTCTAAATTTTTATTTTTTTAACTTTTTTGCTGATAGACGGCTTTCTAATTAAGGTCACATTCTTTACGTTTGGGAGTGTTACCACTTTGAGATTTACGGACATCATACTGTAAATAAAAATAAACTGTAGCCCTCCACCGTAGCATTGACGTTTGGGCGGGCGGCGTAAGCGAATAGTGCAGTGAAACGTTCACATTTTGTTTTTGTTAGTGAAATATTTTGTATCGATTAGTAATTTATTTGTTATACAGTTAGTATAGTTAATTGGAGCGGAGTTAATTAGTAATGGAAGCGGAGGACCCTAATGTGCTTGCATCGGTAGAGTTTGAAGTGTACGGACAGGTCCAAGGTTTGTTATTTTTTGACGATTCTTACAGATTTATAAAAAATATCACTCTCAATTTAAATATTAGCTTAATTGTATTACCTAAAATAAATTTATTGGATTTAATTCAAGAGTACACAATCCGGTTCAAATTGCCTTCTGAAATTTTATCAAGGTTTAAAGAATGTAATACGTAAAATCCAAATTAAAATTTAATAAGCATTAGTTATATTATTATTATTTTATAATATTGTTTCAAAGTTGCGTAAACGTAAATAAATTAGGTGTATATTTATTTGTTAATTTGATTTGGGTAATTAGTAATTTATGTATACATGTAGTGTATGATAGTAGTTAAGCAACGTATCGGCAGCTGATCGCTTTATATTTAGAAGAGCGAATACATCTAGGTCGATGGCAATGAGCTTGGAGGTGAGACAACAAACATGCGCGAAACTGTTTTAAATAGATAATTAATTAGTGTTGACAGATGATGATGTTGATTATCAACTAAAAAAGTCAAGGATAATATTTAATAGGAAATACGCAAATATTCCATTATAATTGTTAGTAATTACTTTATAAATATTGTTTTTTTTTATTTTATTACGTGTCTTTATATGTGCTTTATATGTTACCAAATAACATATTCAAATGTTTGTTGTACGTAATTATTGCTTGGGTAATGCATATAAGATAATTTAAATTTAAATGGTATATAGTTTGTATGAAAATAAAAATAAAACAAATAATTTTATTAATGTATAAAAATTGTCCTCAATGAAACATTACCGACCGCGAATTCACAAAGGTACCCACTTTGTGGCATGGACACAGTAAAAATTACTAAATAATTACCATTACCAGTCCTCTAAGAGGTAACTATGAAATGTCCACATCTATTTATGTTTTAAGTCATATTCTTGAAGTTATAAAATACAGTGACAATGGGGTCTGGGGTCAGTGACATTCTTGTCTGGCTCATCATAAAAGACTGGAAAACTAATGAGGAGTATGAGCCATACCACCACTACGCTGGCCCAATTCAGATAGGTCAGATAGATCCGCTTTCACCCGGATGATAACAAATTTGATTGACCCATCCAGTGACCAACCATGGCGAAAGTTGCTTTATTCATTTTTTTTATATAAAATTCAGCAAACGACACCACCTGATGATAAGCAGTAGAGGATGACAAGCATATGAGATGATAGCTAGTGAAGCATGCGACATACTGCCTAACCACCCTCACCTTGCCGGCCCAAAATGCTTATTCACGCCTCTTTAAAGGAACCCATGTTGTAAGAAGGAGGGAATACGTCATGTTATTGAAACCGGACCGTTAGAATTAATACGATCCCCTCAGCGGTCTGTGTAAAAAAAAATTACTGTTTATCCACTAGGTTGCTACTTCACGAAGTACTGCAAGGAGTTGGCGGAACAGATCGGTGTTGCTGGATGGGTGAAGAACTCCAAGAAAGGCACCATTGTGGGCAAGATTCAGGCGAAAAAATCTGTGTTGGATCACATGTAAGAGTTCATAGCTACTATTTTTTTAGTTACTGGCTCCGATTCTATTATTGCACGGAATAAAATTTAAGTTCAGTACTACTCTTAATTTAATACAACCAAAAAAAAAGATATATGACCGGTGACGTCATTTGCCATTTTTAAAATTTGGACTTAGCCTTTGCCTATTTTAACGCGCTTCATAAAACAGGCCTATTAACATAAGTGAAATGTGTGTAGATCGTTTAAGAGTCAACTCACGTGACGTGCCTACAAGTCATTTAATTTGTACTTATTGAATTGAAATGAAAGAGATGTGAATAACATAAATTTAATTTAGTCCGTGCACAACGGAATCGGTGTCATAATTAACCCATAACTTGTCTTATGTATTGTTGGGCCTTAAAACGTGGATTTTTATTTTATTTCTTTTACAAAGTTCCTGTCTGTATTTTCGTATATAGTACCAATTTTTAAGTTTTACAATACTTTTAATTAATATGAAGGCAGCAAAATGGCTAACGTAACCATTACTGACTAAAAAATAATTTCTTACGATGGGACTTTATAGATTTGATCATTTTGAAAAGATATTTATTTATATATATTATTTTTATTATATATTTTTTATTATTGTAACACTCCTGTTAATAATACTTGATTGTATGGGTTACTTATTAATTTTAGTAACGGCATTCATCGTCATGTTACACTTGATAGTTGTGACTCCTGACTATTTTAGGCCATTCCACTTTGTGTGAGCAAAATTGTCAAACTGAGGAAAGATTATATTAAGAAACTGATATGAATGAAATCATGAAATTTTTCTTTGTTTTCTAATAAAAAATGGAATCTGTATTATTTTTCAACGAACATTAAATTATTAAAGGCTTATTATCAATAATTTCATTATCCCCTGTAATTTTCCTTCATAAGTACGCTTAACTTCATAATATTTTTTTTTGCATTACGTATCGTTGACGAGTTTTTGATTCAAATTTGCGTTAATGAACGCAAATTTTGATAACTAGAAGTAATAAAGCAAATTTTTTAATTCTAGGATCGACTGGCTCAAAACGACGGGTTCGCCGGGATGTAAGATAGAGAAATGCGAGCTCACCAATTGGGAATACACGACCAGACTGGATTATACTGATTTCAGTATAAGGTTTTGAATAAATAATTACGCTCTGTTATATGTATGATAATATGTTGTTGCTATGTAAAATAGCAATGTACAGTACAGCTTTTTATATAAAATCTACTCGTTTCCCACGACTTGTCATGAATTGTATATAGTAACGAATATTTTAATATACATATTTTGAATTAAATATTAATTTTCTATTCATAAATCTCGTCCGGGGTGTTGGAAATCTTTTTATAACTATTAGGAACTACGTTATTCAGGGGAACTCTGTTGTCAACAGGTTAGCTTTTTAAGTAACTAACATGTAGACTACATAATTCACTGATTTCGGGGTCGGTTCTTTTTTATGGAAAGCTCAGACTCGGAACCGCCTGATGGTATGCAGTAGAGGGAGTACATATGTGAAGATAGCTAGTACAGCATGCGTCAAACTGCCCTAGCCACCTCCAACACGCCGGCCCAAAAATACCTTCTTACACATTTTTTAAGGTAGCCGATGCTATATGATTCATTTTGGTTGATTTTGATGAAAATGTTCTAAAATATTAGACATGGAATTTTAGGAAAGGACCGTATTATTTTATAAATAAACCATATTATTGCTGTATTTGATAGTATTAATAATAATAATAAAACTCCTAATGAAAATTGCTAAATATTTTTTTTATTCAAATGGTGTCGACCCCGACACTAATATAATTCATAATCATGTTATTAATTTTTAGGTATTTGCAATATATAATATGGAATTAAGTATCTTATATTCCTGAATGCGATGCAATTTTTAAAATGCAGGTGGAATCTAGCTATACATACATTCAAACCTTTAACTTCTTAGTGTTCAAGGCTGAGTATGAAGTATCTTCCTAATAATAATCTTTAAGTTAGCCATAGCCATAGAAATTAGTAATTGATCATTATAAACTAAACTACAGGTAAATAAGGTATGTTTTTTTTACAAAAACCAAAAACTTCAATTCCAGGCAAAACAACTGTTGAAAAATTCTATAAATTTAAACTGTGATTTCATTTACACTTATTAATTTAGCAGTCTTTGTTTCTATCAAAATCGGTTTTGAGACTCGCTTTAAATATTTTTCGAAAAAAGAACGTATTCGAAAATGTAACGACATACATTTTTCGATAAATCATTTATGATCAAAGTTATCAAGATAGATCATTTTTAATTTGTGATTTATATACCAGGTAAAATTAAATCACTTTAATAGTAAACAAAGATGTGCACTGTAGTGTTCAGGATTCACTTTTATGATAAAAATAGTGTAATTCACGATCTTTCATACGTCCAAATAAAATAATAAAAATAATAATATAATAAATAATATAATTTTATTAGATCTATAGAGATCGTTGCACTTTAGACCATATATTAATAATAAACAATCAATATATTTATAGAAGAATTTATTTCGTACTGACAACTGTCACGATAAGGGTGACTATAAATTTATCTTACAACCATTTATTTATTCAAGACAAGGGCCCTTGATTTATTCCAACATCTCTTTAATTAACTTACATCTATTATTGGAGCCGTAGGAAGTGTTTTTATTGTTTATTTTAAACAATAAATATCATTGTTACACAAGTGTCACTAAACAATTATTGAAATATGAAAACGTTAATCCATTAAATAATTTTATTGAATGAATTATGTTAATTGGTTGTTCGTTCGTCATTTTGTATTACTTAAAGTTTGGTAATCTGAATATTTGAAAGTTTATTTAAAAAGTTGGGCATACATGGACTCGATTACAATGACAATAATTAATCATAAATTATAATAAGGTAATTGTGCTACAAAATATTAATCTAAACAAACTCTAGCTTTAGAATTTAAGTCGCGGGATAATTGGTAATGAAGCAAATTAAACAACCCCGATATGAAACAAATTAATAACCTGATTACTGTCTAAGATGAAATACTGAAAATCTATAAAACAGGGATATATAATTTATGTAAACCTAAACACTTCATGTATTAATGAGAAAGGGAACTATGAAGCACTTATAAATTTTAAAGTCCCTTCAAACAAAGCACAATGCGTATTCTATTGTTGAGGAAACGCCAGAGGAATACCTTCTGTTTCGGTTTTCCCATTTAAATACTATCTGATGTTGTAATTATATTAACAAATTCTAGAAGTAATTTATAGAATTTCTTTAGGGAAAAAATAAACATTTCATTTCATTTCCACGAATAATGTCATGTTTTATGACTTAATCAAAGAATTCGATTATAACACACAAAGAAACATTTCGAGATTTAAACGGTTATTTAACTAGGGAAATGACTATCACTACATATTATGAAAGAAAGTCCCCCAGTTCGGATTTTCATGCGGTTTTCACCAATAGATAGAGTAATGTATGAGGAAGGATTAGGTATATATTTATACCCCGGCTGCAGCCGGAAAGGGACGATATTAATAATAAACAATCAATATATCTATAGAAGAATTTATTTCGTACTTACAACTGTCACGATAAAGGTGACTATAAATTTATCTTACAACAATTTATTATATTTAAATTAAAACTACAAGTTCAACTCAAAATATCATGTATAACTAGTATAAACAATGACTTAGAACAAACGAGACGTTCCACTTATCTATTTGTATTTTATCTTCGTTATATCTTTAAAAAAAATATCTAAATATTTCTTTGTACAATGTACATATGAAGATAAATATTTTTCCTATACACAGTATTGTTAAAAATGTTTTATTTTAATACATAAATAAATTATTTTAAATAGGCCGGTTTAGCTAAAGAACACAAACAACATATAAATAAAGATGAGATATATATTCTACATAGAACTTGTTTTTTTGATTATATATATATTTACACCGAATTGCAAGTTCTTAGACGAAAATATTAATTTTTTAGTCTTAAATGTTAATATTTTCAATAATATTAGCACAATTTTCGCTCTTAATTATATATAAAGGCATACAAAACTGATTTCAAAATTTGTTATCAAAATCTATAAATATTTTTCTTTATACAATACTTCTTGTATAAAGAAAAATATTTGATAAAAATTTACTTTACAATATAAAGGTAGGATATTAAATAAAAAAGTAAACAGTCCGTACAATGTATGACTAAGTAATACCATATTATTAATTTAAAATTCAATTTCGGCTATGTAACTTATCAATTTTGTACCCTGGCTTAAGATTTACCTTCGAATAAACCTCTTTTATTCAACTACGCTTTTCATAAAGTCAGAGAAATTTAAGACAGGAATAATTATTTGTAAATCCTACAAATGCAATCACTGGGGCACTCGCTACAACTAAACAACAATAATCTAATATACCTAATAACAAAGTGTTAAATCTTATAGTCATTTGGCTCAGTAGGCAACAATGACAATTAACTAAACTTTTTCCAGTGGGCTTTGTAAAGGAAGGCTTGATTCTTCTGGTTTTTTTGTAGCTGCTGCGGCTAAAGCGCGCTTATGTCGTTTCTTCGTCCTCTCTTTGTGGAAGTACAGCCTTAGGTAGTGGCAGGGAAAGACCACACACTCACCCGCCGGCTCTTCGGCGTCGATATAAACTCCACGAACGAGTACTGAGTTTGAGCAGTTCAGCAGCATCAACAGTACCATGCTGGCTATGTGCAGGGACCAGTTGCTGAGTTTTGGTCTCTCTGTTAAAAATGTAATAATTTTATTAATAAGTTTATTAATAATAAACATTCGTTGCTACACAATTTAATGAACTTATAAATTCAAGAAACGGGCGGTGACAAATGGCAGCAAAAAATTAATTGTAGCCATTTATTAAAGAAGAGGAAATGTAAATTTATGCAGCACCCCATTTTATATATTCGTGCTACGACGTTAATGGAGTTTATTGAAAAAAATGGAAAAACTAATGTTTTGGTAAAACACCATAGTGAAAACACTGACCAGGAAAGAAATAAATATCCAGCATGCCCCAGAAACCACGCCAGATGTTGACAGTAGCGAAGAACGAGACGAAGTGGTACACATCGACGACCAGCAGTCGTGGGGCTCCGTGCAGGCGCGCAGTCAGCCAGCGCACAGGTGCTTGCAGACCGAATGTTACTATCACCACTGAGTAACCAATAATCTGCAAAGAAAATAGAATGTCTATCACTGACTCTTCATATCATGTTCAGCATTCTTTTGATGAATTCACCAGTGTCTACAAGGAAGTCAGTCGTGTGAATATGATTTTTTTCTATTTCATACTAGATACGGCTTTCTTGATCAAACAGGTGAACACATGGTGTTCACAACAGGTTCACCAGTATGTATTCATTGGCAGGCTTGTGATAAGTCCTAACTAAATTGCGATCAGTACCCCTAGTGTGATTGTCAATCGAATTGAACAGTTTCGATAGTGTTTGTCGGGCAAACGCGACCGAGACGGTCTAATTCGATTGAAACACACTAGGCGTACAATGTATAAGGAGATTAGAATTAAAGAAGGATATTTCTAAATTCTAATTGCTCTTTGTCAGCTTTGATACACTTGAGTATCGACTTTATTGTGTACTTGATTTGTATTGTTTGTCATGAGCAATCAAGTTATTTATAGTTTATTATAGCACTGAATCAGAAAACAAAAATAATATGTCTACGCCGCAAACTGATTACGAAGTACACATATCAAGTTCATAAATCATACTTAATGCTTTATGCACTTTGTTATTATTTGTTTAAATATAATTATAAACATAGTAGGAAAGGTGCAGGTTTAAAAACATGGTTTATATTTAGTTAACGAATACTGAATATTAATTAAAAATTTGATTAAACAAATACTTTGTATTACTCAATTTATTAAAGATATTTAGCGTTATTATTTTTGCCTTTTTCACTTTATATGAGTGATAGAAACATAAATATTCTTACCATCGAACCTTAGTTATAAACATTTAATTGTTAAAACTATGATTTAACTTGGTTTTAGAGTAATTTAAACAAATATTGTTCTATGAGAGAAAGGTTTTATTTAAATTTACAGCGCTTTTATTTGGTAATTATTAACGTAAAGTCTTTCTAATCTTATTATTTAAATGTGCACTTAACGGTGGCACGACAAATCTTTTACAAATATAGTAACCTCCAACTCTATTAACTAAACAATAAAAAAGATTTCAGAGATCATAAGATATTTACGATGCAAACTATATGTGATAGTTGAAATGTATACAGTAATTAATATATACATGTCCCTATTTCACGAAACCAATCTAGATTTTCGTTCGCATCGTAGAAAGGAAAGATAACCGGTGATTTTTGTCTGCAATTTCAGCTATAGATGAAATTAATCAGTACACATGCCTAAGGGTCAACATATTGTTAAGTTAAAAACCACTTATAAGTTCCATTGGCGTCTCAGATTCGTAATACATCTTAAGAAGCGAGTGTTTATAGCAGACTACACTATTACAAAAGCGATTGATAAAATAAATAAAAATCATAATTTCACACTCATGATTTTGTTCCATATTATTGTAAATACATCTAATAATGCTACATTTTGGAAATCTTTTTAAACTAACTGAGAATTGCGTCAAACGTGAATTGGAGTTATAACGAATAGAATTGGATCAACCGAAAATTGCACCTGACGTACTAGAGTTTATAACGTTACTGGCCTCCATTGTCAATAAACGCTGAGTAACCATAATCTATTCATTTATTTATTAGGTTTGTCAACAGTTGATATAATAAAACATCAAAAATGATCCAAAACTTAGCTTAAACTAATGGCACAACCTATTATAGACAAACTCAGCATGCAATTGTGTTTCACAGCGCTAAGGAAATAATATTATTCAAATAATTAATAAGATTTTTATTGTACTATGTGTAGGATAGTTATATATGATTAGTTAACAAAAAAATAAAATAAAAAATGTATACCAGTAGAAAAATTAAACAGTTAAAAGACAACATTAACACCTTATAATGAGATGACACGAATAATTTTGGGCCATAATAATTGAGGAGCTGATAATTTTGTATTTTGACTGACAAATCAGAGTTAAACCATGGCGAAAGTTGCTATTTTCGTAATCAAAGCCAGAGCTAATTCACTACACCATTTAGTATTAGCTGAGCTTTGTATTTTTTTTAAATCAGTAAGTCTTACTTTTGTATAAATGACGAAAAATCTTATTATGTGTTAAGATATACCAGATCTACAAGCTAATTGTATTCATTCAAGGCATTTCGTTTACAAACCATTTGTTTTGTTAGGAAACAACAAATACTTGTTTGTCCTATACAACGGATAAATGAATAATGAGCGTGTTATTTAACATTATACTATCGTCTATTGTTTAGGTGCAACTAATATTTATTCTATGTGCATAACAAGTAATACCTAATAAGGAACACGAGGTTATAATATGATAACGGAACATTAAAGGAAGTTTGTAGAAAATTCTTGAGATGTGAGTCTCCTTCTTCCGTTATTAAAATAACTTGTCTGATATCATATTTATTTTAAGATATTTAGTAAAGTAAAATTACTGTTGAACCTTTGTACTTTTTAAATATTGCCATCAATCTAATGATGATAACGTAAATTTTTTAAAGCTGAAGAGCTTGTTTCTGGGGTTTAACGCGCTAATATCTCGTATGAAAACGGTATAATATTTTAATTATTGAAACCACTTTTTTACTTTACGCCACCGCGTAATGGTAAGGCAGATGGATAGTGCACCATGCGACATACTGCTCTAGCTACCTCCACCTTGCCGGCTCAAAGGGAGCCTTTTCACAACTCTTTTAAAAAAAATCCTGATTTTTTTGACTGACTAATGCTGTTGGCCGCAGATGGCCTTTACAGCCTTACCGGGGTTTTAAAGAAACGAGAACCTTGGAGAGTCCTCAAGTCTTAAAGGGCGATTCGTCTCTGGAAGATTTCTAATCGCCAGGAATCACCTACAGGGGAGGGGTGAAAATGAGATGTCAAATACCTTTCCAACTCCGTTTTTTCTAATTATTTCGGCTTCATCATAGTATTAGTACCGAGAAAAATCGTAAGAAATTTCTCAGTTTTTCTTACGATAGCAAAGATCTATATTTAGCGCAGGCGTCGAAAATTATCCAATTCCATCAAGTGGTCTTGGGTTTCAGGAACTGAATAAACAAGGTAAATGCACACGTCGCCAAACAGGTAATATATAAATGACCTTGTTTAATATAATTTGTTAACGATTTTGTAACAACGTTTACAGTAACGAAAAATAACCAAGAGAGATCTTTACATAATTTTAATATTTCGTTAATAAAAATAATCGACAATTAAATGATCAAATTCTAACTAAAAACAGTACTATCCACCTTTACATCCACGGGTTCCTAAAATTCAAGAATTGAGAACGATCCTCAAAATACAATTTTGAAAGAGATTTTGCTATTGCTTCCTTCTTGACCTTTTGTTAAATGTCAAGAATTATCTCGTATAACGTTTATCTTAAAAATAATATGCTTAAGAGCCTTTTTACGAAGTTAGTACAGAGTGCTCTAATAATACACCAATATAATTTTGAGAGAAAATAAACTTGACATTTTCACAAATATAATTTATACCAAAATTATACAAAACTTTAACAGTCACTCAATATGTCTTAACATTTAAATATAAGCTAAAAGACAAGGTCAGACACTAAATAGTTTAAAACAAATATACGAACTACATGTCAGTTTGATACTTACATTGTTCATTGTCATATTTGTTTTAGAAGAGATTTATTTATAGAATTATGTATCGAATGTATTCTTAGTTGGTACAATATATATATATGTACCTCTCTAAACCGATCCGATACATATATAATGGATAACCGATATATGTATACTAAATATTTATATATTTGTAATGTATGTATTCATTATACGTCGCCATGTTTTCTTTACTTTATTTTTTAATCCTGTTCATCCTAAGGTTACTTGGGAGAGATCGGTTTTAGCGATGATCGCCCATTGTACGACTTTGAAAAATTATTCACTTCATTTATTTCATTTTGAAATGGTTGATGTTCAATAAACGTTGTATTAACGTTTCTTCATTTTACAATGTTATTTTCTTAAATAAGACCAACTTTATATGTTTAAAATATTAGATTTTAAGCAAAAACAAAAAAAATCTTTAAAAATATAGACTAAATCTTTGTCCGAGGTAGCTGCCAGCTCTTCGGTCTCGTGTGAAGTCGACTAACCTTATATACTTTATATTACTTTCTACTATTATTTTCTAATCTAATCTTTAACCTTATTTTTAAGACATTGCATAGCGCATAAAATTCACAAGTAAGTTAATTTCAGGGCAAGGAATAGTATTCATTTGCTGTTGTTATAAAAAAAACACCAAATGGACTCAGCTATAGATACAAAGAAGTACGTGAGGTAAAAGTAAAAAAGGCTAGATCACCCAATGAATTCTTTGAAGATAAGACTAATAATGAACTCGGTGTGATTAAAGTATAACAGCTCCAAATTTACGTTTTAATTATTAAAAATGAAAATTTACAAAATATGCTTCTAATTGCGTACCAGATTATGTAATACTAAATACTGCATCGCATACCAAACGAACAAAAAGGAAATTAAAAACCAAAATATTAGTAAACTGTACCTTTAAAATCAAGTACAGACGTATAGAATATGTATATCACATATTAAATAACGTCACCATTCTACGAATTGGTTAACTGCCATCTAATTTGAAGTTTCTAGAAATCAATCTATTCCTTTGCCATTGTGTTGGAAAGAATGGAAGGCAGGAACTGGAAATTGGATCCGGAGAACCAATTATAAAACTTATTTTATTATTCAAATTTGACATTCCTATAGAGTTGGCGATAGGAGATAGAAAATTAATTATTTTTCTATCTCTAAATTATTTTTATTCAAATTTCGAATTTATGGCAGTAATATCTGTCAGAAGCTCGGTCCTTTGTCGAAAGCGTGTATTTGTTGCGCGTGGTTGCCCAGCAACACAGTCCGTTCTAACGTACGGATCAAAATAACGCGGTTAGCCCCGGGATAATGACTCTATGAATGCTTTGTCACGCTCAATTGCCTAAAAAAACCTCCACGGAGAACTCGCAACCAAGAGGATTTTTCTCTGAAGCTGTACAAGACGCGACCACCTTGGTCCATGTAACGAACTCTTCCACCACCTCCGTTGGTAGTTTTGTAGAAGTTTTTGTTTTAATCTCAATTAAGGGTCAAGATGAACTTCGAGAGAATTTTTGTGCTTCCCTTATCCAACTGTCTGCTGTCCTGAAATACTTCTAAGTACTTACTACGTCCGCTTAGAGTTAGCAGCCTTATGTCTTCAGGTGTGAGGTATCCTAGACCAAATAGACCCGTTTGTTTCCTAGCAAGAATTCGATAGCATCTTTCTGTTTATCTATATTCTTAAAATTATCATCATCCGCAACGCAAGCTTTTCAGGATGCCTAATAAAGAATTATGAATGTGGAAGTATCATACTCTGCTCCAAGTTATTAATTGTTTTTTATTGTTAGTTATTGCGGATTAGCTGGTTTTATAGAATTTTATAGAATTAATAATTATTAATAATAATTTTTGAATTTGCATTTATTATATATTCTATTTATTCTATTGTTTTAGATGTTATAGAGAGTTCTATTGTTTTAGATATTTAGATGTTGGAATATAGACGTCTACATTATTTAATGGTTTTATTTATAACCAACACTAGTAAACCTTTTGAGAAGAATAATTAAGTAAAAAATGGCTAAATCCTATGTAACTTTAGTGTTTTAGTTATAGTTCATGTATCTTAATGACGTTATCCTTAAAAGGTTACATTAAAATCATATCGAAATATAATTACATCGTATTATTTCTTAACGAGGTTACGCTTAGTTTTTCACTATAATAACGATTAATACTCTACTCTCAGATATATATATTTACACCAAAGTTTTGTTGTTTATGAGTGTTTATTAAATTAAGTAAAAGAATATTAATTAATTAAGTTACAAATTAAAATCAAGATTTACATTCACCATGAATTGACAGGAGTGACATATCCTTTTCGATCTATAAAAGAGGTAAAGCTAATAAGGTTAAATAAACATAACTATAGGTATTAATTACTATATGATTTCGTAGTGTTCTAGCATGTGTATTTTAAAAAATTTAAGATGGTTCAAACGTCTTCGGGTCATAATATAACCGATTACTGAGTCTAGAACTTTTTCAATGGGATTGATTTTACAAGTGTTACGCATGGTGTGCAGATGATTGTACCTACTTCTACTATCTTTTGCCTGTACAATAAAATAGTTTACATGTGAACTTTTTCCGGAAATCTTCATTTCAACTTTAAATGTGTGATTTATGTTTGTAAAGTTTTAAAAGCATATTTGCCGGGTTAACTTTTAATTGCTTACATAGGTATCATATCGACGGCTCTAGAAGAATGTAAAATTATCTAACCCTGAACACTTAACAGGATTCCTAACATTGACGACAGTTGTAACAGCTGATCTAATATGGCGCTAATAAGCGTAATTCCATATTGTTTTAAATCTTAGTTGATAATAGAAGATTCTTTATCTTTATTAGCAAAGTAATATTGTTTTATTATTATGTAGTAAATACAAAACATTCAAGATAGTAATATCACTTCAGAAGGCTGTACACAAGAATAAAACTTTGTACAGTCAGGTCTAAAAAGATGGAGAAACTCATAAAAATGTGTTGTTTATTTCTAATAAAATACACAGCAAGATGATCCGGCAATGCTGGTAAGCGGTAGGAGGTTATATATATTATAATAATACAGGCTTGTAATCGTGTTACGACGCATGTCATTTTTGATAGTAGAAACGAATTGTATAGTGGTTTGAATCTACCGTCGGCATGACAAAAATAAATGTAATGACTTCTGGTGAAAACATTGTTTTAATGTACTTCGCTTATGATATATTCGGGATGAAGATTTCGAACAAAAGATGGCTAATGCAGCATCCGATATAATAAACTTGCTACTTCCATTAAAATGCTAAATTGTACCTTTTTCGCCTCTTGAATGAATTCAAGATGTATGAAGATATACGTGTGTCTGTAATGAGTTTTATGCTTAAGCTGTGCTATAAAGAAACGAGTCACACTGCAAGAACAAACAGTATATGAAGGTCTCCGTGGACTGGCACGCCTGCTTTTCAGTAGGAGAGTCGAGGCAAAGATAAGGTCAAAAAGCTTTTCAGAGAACTCTCCGTTTTAAAACCAATTAAAGGCGTTTAACGACACTATGTCACCCCATTATTGTATATAATGTCAGTTTATAATCTGACTTGTGATATTACATATTCTTGATCTCAAATAAAATAAAATATAGTGAACAGAAACTAATCCTAATAAATTTTACAAATTATATACAGTGATGTATATCAAATGATTGTTTGAGTATATACAATGAACATTAGAGTGTATTCCACTTTTAGGACTGGTTACAATAAGTTGGGGTTACGCAATATCAGCATTTTTTACACTTTTAGTGAGACTGTTTATTTATTCTTATTAAGTAGTAAAATATGTAGTCATGATTCGAAAAGTAATTAGAGTTGCTCACATCTAAAACGTCGAAAGAATGGAATAGATTATGTTTATTGCCAAAAATGTGTAAAAATGATGTTAAACATGAAAGTAAATAATAACAATTTAGCTAAACGGGGCATGCAACATTAAAAATTTTATACAAAGAACACTATATTTGTAACTTATATAAGAGATTATTTATTAACAACTCCTATGGGAAAAATATTCTTGAAGTGTATAAAAAACATTGCTTCTGAGCCGTGTTTTTAATTATAATCCATGTTCTAGGATGGGATGCAATCCTACTAGCTACTTCTAAAGCGACTGAACTTATAGTTAGACTAATCTTCAAAATGTAATACTTGTGTCAATATAAAAAAACCAAACGAACGTAAGCAATATAACTATTGATTATTTCAACACTGTATGGAGTGAATATTTTACAGACCAAAAAGTTAAAGCCTAAAATAGTTTAAGAGTTCACTCACTGCCTTAACGATTGGCGTTATTCTAAAGAAAAATTCGGGATCGAAATATACACAATAAAGTCTGCAGCTACCATTTTAAGCTTTAATAATATGAAAATAAGGTTGATAAGCAATACGTGGCAGGGCAACGCTTAGGGGGACTAAGACGGGCAAGAGGAAGCTTCAATTGCGTCGAACGCAAATGGTCACTGACTCAATGGCGAGGTACACCCAGGGCTACCAACAAAAAGGTTCCAGTTTTACGGACGTTCGAAGTTAAATAGATTTTAGATTAGTGTAAATGCTATCATGGAGAGATATTTGTAACTCTTAATAAATATTGTAAATCATTTATTCATTTTACTACATCGTAAAACATTTTATTTTTCAAGTCAAATCAGTGATCAGTCAGTGCTCTACGATTTTAATTCATATCCATCGGTATTTCTTGTAATACAAATTGAAAACAATTATTGATATTGCTGGGGACAGTTACGGAAAAGGCAGTATGGGGCGAATCTGACTCGAGGCTCAGAATTATCACGACCTTGCTTTAATTTCTGTACGATAGCAGCCCTGAGTGACCCATATGCGGAAAGATCACACATTACTATAAAACTGTGACTGGTATTCACACCTTATAGATATCTGACATTTTTGTAGAAATCACATTCAAGTTTTCAACTTTCCGGTAAACTGAAGCTATGACAAATCATATAGCAAATCTATGTTTTTAAAAATATTATTTTCGGTAAAATAGATTTAATAGGCGTTATTAGAAAGACTGATTATGTTTAAAATGCTAATTAGTCTGCTCTGTTCAGTGTAAGTACTTTGTAACACGTATTTCTATTGTAATATCAATTGTTTCATTTCACTTTTCAGCCATTCATTTTTATTTTAGTCAAATTAAACTTTTAAATAATATTTTTTATAAAATTATAAATACATAAATTATATATATTATTATATTAATTATATATATTATGTGTGTGTGTGTATAACTCTTTTAAAAGCTTCTAACTTTACTCATACTGTTCCTCGTTATTGAAAATTTCTGCTCACCAGAGATATCCAATTTGATTTGACCGGGTCTTCAGGGAAAAGGAATATGTCAAGAAGCGCCCAGGAGCCTCTCCACACGAACACCACCAGCGATCCCACCACGGCCACAGAAAACACGCAGTCCAGTATGTACAGAGCCGTCTCTCTGCTGCTCTGTAAATAATACATGGTGTTACATAAACTACTCTAAGTTAAAATATATAGAAGAAATTATTATAGAATTCTGCGAATTTGTAGGGTTTTTTGTTGTTATAAGAGTGAATTTGCTTAATTAACTTTGAGATTAACGCTTCGATTACTCTACTCAGAGTAAAAAAGTAAAGTACTCTGTATCCAAGTACTGTAGAGCAAAAGTTGTCCCATATTGTGAAAAAACTTTTGTTGTAAAAAACCAACATAGCATTTAGATTCCCAGACTACGCTTAGTGGTCTAAATTGTAAATACCATGATAGTTTTCCACATGAACATGTTAGTATACAAAGATAGACGTATTGGCAACCACAATCAATTGAATTGGGCTAGCGTGGTGATGTTATGGTCCAATCTCGTAGGTATGGCTTGATGATGAAGAAGAAAGTGTACATAACTAAAAGAAACATAATATGACCAAAAGGATTAACTCGAAACTGCTCGTTTAAAATTTCTTTCTATTTAATTTAAAGTTCATTTGACAGCGATTTTAAAAATTGTAATATTATTCTAAAACACTTATTTAATATTATAATTTTGTTAAAATACTATAAATATAAATACAAAGAACCATGATCAAAGTTCAAATATTCGCGTTTATCACACAAACATCTGCCCCGGTCGGGATTCGAACCTGAAACCCTGGCCAAGTAGGTTGTAACTAGGGATAAAGATCACTGAGCCAGCTTGATACGTCTTTATATGCTACAATAATAAACAGTGGCATTCTCTTGTTATAGAGCATTAGCGCTCGTTATAGCATGATCCTCAAAACAATTTTATGTTATTCTGTGCTCTTTAAATAAACTATCAAATCAAGAAGCTACAAAGTAAAGTTACGTATACTATAAATTACTAATTAAAATAATACAATAATATTCTAGAATTATTTAATAAATTATTTAATGAATAAACCTTTGTCTGAAAACATAAAAACAAATTATATTAATGTACTCAAATCATACAAAAAAAAACCAAAATGAAGTTCTGTAATTGGTTTAGATTTGAATTTTTTTTTATTAACACAACGTTTTGACCAATTTATAACAAATGCCCAATGCTATGTCACATTATATTAAATAGGACGCTTACAATATACAATACCTGTACAATATGTGCCTGTGACCCTCAACTTTGAAACATCACGCAGTATTGGATGTTATAATTATTATAAGTCCTTTGTATATTCGAAGGAATAGGACTATCAATTTAGTACGTAAGTGTAATAAGACAGAAAAATTAACAATCTAATAATAAATAAATAAATATACAAATTTTTAATGTACGCAAAAATGTATTTATGTTTATATTGTTAATAATGATTATATTTTGAATGTGATGTAGGTACTTTTGGTTTAAGTGGCCCGAGAATAAATAATTTATTACTAAGTAAAGGTAAAAAACATTCTAATCACAACGCCACGTGCTACGCCGTAGCAAAACGTAGTGTTAATTATAAAAATATCGTTGCATGTACTACACCAAGTCAAAAAACTTGTTTTACTTTTCCGTTGATTAGTGTTATGTATTAGTATTAGTATGTTTTATTATTATTAGTGTTATATATCTCTTTCTGTCCAATAAGAACACAGATGAACATTAAGCCACGTCTCCATTGTCTTTCAAATTAAACCACAGATTGTAATAAGAAAGGCATATTGACTTTACAGTTAATTATTTCTAATGTTTTTTAATTATTTTTTTTATTATCGCCAGTCTATTCGTTAACTTATTTTGACATTATTTGATATTATTATATTTCTATTCGTTAACTTATTGAGTATGGATAGCCTGCATGGCTACCACTTCAGCCGTCCAAACTAGTCTTTACCGGTTCACAACTGGTTTCAGAAGTGATAAGTCGCTAGCGCCGGCGTTTGATTCAAGAAACATTGATTGATTTGCCATATATTAAAAAAGCTAACTTACTCACGAAAAGCACTCGTATGTGCACACGAAATCTGTAACTTAGCACTCAAGAAGTATATGTGTTTTTTGAGAATAATCTTCAATATAATAATCAAAAACAACCACTAAAAATAAGCTTTAACTATGAACATAATTTATTGGAAACCGTCAATACGTTCACATTGCTTGGTTTAAATATAGATACCAATGTAAACTGGAAAGATCATTTACAAAAACTTAGTTCAAAACTGTCGTCTTTTACGTATGCATTAAAAGAACTACAAAAAAATACAGACAGTAAATCAACTCTGACTGCATATTATGCTTATGCGCACGCTTGGCTCACGTATGGGGTTGTACTTTGGGGCAATAGTACAGATATACAAAGTATTTTTTTAAAACAAAAAAAGTGTATACGTATCATCGCTAATATTGATATTACCTGTAGTTGTAAACCATACTTTATTTATTATAATATTTTGACATTAACATCTATATATATACTCGAACTTATTATGTTAGTAAAAAAGTATTCAGATTTTTTCGTAAAAAAATCCGACGTGCCGAGACGATATCCACAAAGATATCCTAACAACTTGGTGTTACCACAATCAAAATTAAAATTACACTCAACAAGCACCTACGCAATGGCAATCAAAGTTTATAATCGTCTTCCGGAGATATTGAAGAAAGAAAGAAATTTCAAAAAATTCAAGAACAACTTAAAGATGTTATTGGTCAAAAAAGCATATTACAACATTAACGAGTACTTTGAAGACAAGCTATCGGATTTCTTCAACAATATCTAAAATAATAATAATTAACAGACCATTGACATTTAGACATTACACATTACACTTTATAAACACTAGAAATTTTAAACTATTGACATTACCTACTTGACATTTTACCCAATTGACATATTAGAAATAAAAAATAAAAAAACAATACAATATAATGATTTCTAATTATTTAATATTAATATTACTGACATCCAAACAATTGTAATACAAAAATACTATAAAATCTATTTTTTACATTTAAAAACTCACTGACTTACAATTTCAAACAATCCCTAGATAATTATAATAGCATTTTGAATGCATATATTTGAATTGGACCATTATACAAATTTAAACACTTAACTTAAACCTACCTTGAAATCTACCTTTCTCCTGTATAACCTAAAATTTTGTTGTGCCCGACAGGGTCCATAGTGTCATTTATAGTCTTAAGATTTATATTATGTAACTATGGAACGCAAAATAAAGAATTGAATTGAATTGAATTGAATTGAATCATTTGTAAATAGTCATAATCTTATTAGTTGCGAAATTAAGAAGGCAAAAATTTAAAAACTGTGTTTGCGAATAAGTGTTATTTGTCTTTATTAAATTTTAGAAACTTGGAATAAATTATTAATTGAATGTGATTAATGAAAATATTATATTTTGTGTGTTACATTTTTGTGTCTTAAAACATCATCAATAGCTTATTAAAGTCAAACTTTACACTATAGTCTCACTTAACAACCGTGTTTAGTATTGTGAGTGAAACTAAAATAGAGTTAATTTCCTATATTTACTTAACAATTTAGATAAACGATTATTTACTAAGTTATATTAGGTCACACGGTAGCATAGTCGACAGATTCTTAAAGAGTATGTTTACCCGTAAATACAATAATCAGTTATTTGGCGATTAACGAATTACATGACCGAAAAAATATTTAAAAAAAATACTTTTTACATTTTTGTGTCTATTAAGCAATTACTTAAGCTTAACTATTTGTAATATGTTTCTAATAATTAAATGTGTATAATGATGAATTAATTGATTTATGAAGTTCACGAAGACGTAGTAGTAGTCATATTTATATCCGTATGAAAGGAGTGATCGCATTTATGTTTATATCGTTGCATATAGTTTTTAGACACCTATTCATTTCGCACAGTTGGTTGTTCGACACGAAATAGTAACCAACAACATTTTATACTATTTCTCTAAAGGTAAGTTTTACAACCATTGTGCAAATCAAATCTGGCAGGTCTATTAAAAGGAGGGTAGTTTAAGGGAATTTTTGGACAAGTAATATGAAATTGATGCCAGTAGTTTCATGTCACATAGAAACTATAATAACACGGCTAACATGTTAATGATAAAATCCAATAATTTTATCATTAACATCTTAGTCATAGGTAACAAAGAAGTGTCAATATTAATCTATTCAATTAGATGCGCGGGCGCAACCTCTCATCAAGGCAAGTTTTAAAAGAGTATCATTAACATTGATTTAAAGATATACCAACCGTACGAAACATTGTGGGTACGTAGAAGTAGTCCTGAGGAGAGTCGACGGCGACTGCAAACGGACAGGCGCAGATATTCCGAAGTGTACGAAGCGCAGCTAAGGACAGTGTAGCAGCCGCTGTGGTTGAAAGAAGCGTCCGCGCGCTATCTCCAGTGCACTCGTTGAACAAGTTCCAAGCACCACGCCAGCCTCCCACGCAAGCCATCCCCGCTAATAAGGTACATATCCTCGACACTACATAGTACGTGATCCTCCCTTTATCAGGGTTGAGCACCTTGTTAAGGTACGTTTGGAACACGCACATAAAGAAGTCGATGCAGAACCCGAACACGACGCACACTGCCGCACTAGCCACAGGGTTCTCCGGCAGCACATAAATGTCCATGAGTGACCACGTAGACTTCCAGTAGGCGACCACTGCGGGCGCAACTACGATGCTCGCGAACATGATGTCCGCGCATTCCAGCAAGACCGCGTACGCCCGCGAACCACTCGCGAGCGTGTCGGCGAGACCCGCTGTGCTTCCGCGCATGTCTGCAGTACGACTGAGGATCCGCCCGCCCGCCTCTACGCTACTTGTACCGGCAGATTAAAACATGTAATTATATTATCATTGCGACTCGCTGCTGCCGTGACGTAGCCCCGCGTCGCTGTTTGTCAGCATACGATCCCTTACGAGACACGCTGATAAGATCTCGTTCTTGGTATATACATGTATTTGTTGGGATGCAGAATGTGCACCGGCATTGAGATAAGCTGGTCTATAACCAGTGGCCTATTGGAACTGTACGCCAATTAGTCAATAAGTCAGCGAAGGTTGTTACTTGAACGAATAATTTGTGACTATCTGATTAAGAGCTTATCAAACAATGTATTCGATCATGCACTATATTTATTTCCACACATGGAAGAATGCCTACTTACAGTACTTATATAATTGCAAAAATCTGTTTATAATAATAATTACAGTGCTCCTGTAATCCTAAACTAAAGTCAGGCAGTCAGCAGGTTAGTTGCGCGGGGTCGAAGTGCACTTGACCTGCTCTTCGGGTTGCGCGTTTAAACGCTCCAAGTGCGTCTAGGGCTACTAATACTTTTAATATGTAAAGTATTATTATATTATTAATTTCAAAAGCGTACCTCCACTAAAATTCCCAGTGACTCTGACTAAGTTTTTAACTAGCCGCCACGTCGAAATCCACCCTTTTCTTTAGCTTTTACTTTTCAAAACATGGTCGTCAAGACTTATCGCCACATTGGCCATTAATTTTACGTGCTTTGTACTTTACTTTTCTGTCATTTCGACATGTTAATACTGTATTATAAGATTTTGTTTTTAAGTCCATTTGTTTGAAAGGCTTTTAGGGTGCGACTACGTTTCACGACAAATGTCATCACTGGCAACTCACGCTGGTTTTTGAGGCACTGCAGATTTTCAGTCCCGAAAATCTTACTCAATTTCTCTAATGCTGCTTAATAAAGCCAAATTAATTATTAACCTTTTTCTCGAAGTTGGGTCTACTGGTAGGTACTAGCTGGACGGTATATCATAGGTAAACGTAACTCAATACCTTAATTAGTACAGGGTATGACACGAACATTCGATGTTTATTATTAGATCCACACATCAGGAATTCTGTCACGGCTGCAATGTTGACGGCTAATCGAAAGTAAATGACGTACTGGCCGTTCCGTGTTGTCTTGCAGTTTCAAAATATCTTTCATCGCGATGTTAAAAATTTTAGAAAATATTTCACCTGGAATTTAGATTTAAAAAATATGGCTTTTATCATTGGAGTGAAAGAGTCACTCTAATTTCTAAAACTAGTGAGACCCAGCCCTACGCTCGACAGCGGCATGAAGTTTCACATCCTGCACACTCGCTAAACGGTCTTCCAATCACACAGATCCTAAATATGTCTCTTGTGCATCGCACAACGTGCTTGAGTCTATGAAACATCACTCGCATTTTTCGCAAATATTTTGCACTCAAGCCAAAACGTGTGTAATTAAATATTGACGAATAAGTAATTGTATTATTCTAACATATATCACTGTTGTTTTGGAAATAATTAATCGAACTAACCAATGGAATATATTTTTGGAAAATTCCCTCAGGTGAGGCTATTTGCTGACCTTCCGTCTAGTAATTGCGTTTTGTGAAGACGACCCTGAGATCGAATCGGTTAATAGTCTAAATCAAACCAAGGGACGTGGCGTCCTAACGCTGGTCGCATTGACCAAAGTGAATAATGTAGTAGACCGTGATCAGGATGACCTTCGGATTGTAAATCAGTTAATTTTATAACAGTATCTTTACGTAATATGTTAACAACATCGCCATAAGATGAGTGGACTAGATATAGAACTTAGCTTATGAATAGGCTTTTATACAAAGTATGCAATCAAAATTTACAGTAACTGTTAACAAAAGCTCAATGATAAATATATTTCAATTTTTAAATGGTCATTTTCATGTTCATGAAAATTTTAAACTGTTGATACATCCGAATGCAGTTTTGTGTTTGGTGAAGCATTAAAAGAGGGAGATTACTTACAGTGCTGATAAACCTGGTAGTAAAGATATACGTGGCTTCTTTCCCGTCAGTAACGAGGAAGTATGGACTGGCTAGGATATTTTTAGAAGAGCGCAGCGCAACAGAACTTAGATAAAAGAAGATGGTGAACGCTGCGTACAGAACAGGCCTGGAAAATTTCAATTATCGTTAAATGTAATCTTTGATAATGATCATGGGCAATCACTAAAAACTAAAGCCATATTAATAATTTTTACCTATATAAATCTCTAGTTCCTCTGCATAATTCATGCAATGTTAAATTGCAAAAAAAAAATAACAATACATAGTTATAATTTAATTGATCAGTAATACTTGAATTCCAAGTGACAACCAACAGAAGCTTACAGGCTAAATAAAAATTGATTCAAGGGTTGAGAAATTGAGTTGAGTTGAGTTGTGATTGTTTCAATCTAGACTCAATAACCTTAACGCATTGTCAACAATAGCTTTTTTTGTATATAATGTTTAATGACATCAAACTGTCAAAAAGAATACAATGTCCAAACTGGAGTCAATTTACAACCCTGTCTCTCTCTCTTCACTTTCTATTAGCGTAACTGACTGTTGTTCATTGATGATTTGGAAGTTGGGATACAGATCAAAAGAAAATTATAATGTCAGTTCCTAAATTTTATAAACTGGTCTGCCAAGATTCCCAACCATAAGGTTGAATATAATTTGCAGGACATAGTACAAGAGATTGTTTCACTTGTAGATATATCTAATATTTTTAATCAGGCTACACTTATCTGCGATGTGTACCCACAATATTATTAATTATATAGCTTGTCTATCTCTTTGACATTTCATTCTTCATAACGGGTTGCAATGTATCAAGGTAATATGTCCAACTATATGGCACATAATAAATGTCGCGACGACGCGAAAATTGTAAATATGAAAAAATAAAGAAGATAATGAAGAAATTCTGTTTTCTGTGAAATTCTATAAATAAAGAAATTCTATCTATCAATTGTCGAGAGTGACATATATATCTCGATAAAGTTCACGTATGACAGAACTGTTTCTGGCTACAGTCTTGCTGCCGCATATTGCTGTTAACCAAGGACCATTTAAAGGCATCTTCGTCAAAAATTTTGTATTTATGCTATTAGTTTGAATTGATTATGAATCTTCATGATGCAATATATTGTTTCTCAAATATTATTACCTGTGAGGGTCCGTTTCTCTGGGCAGAAGCGCAAGGATAATAGCATCCAACAAGCCCCACCCTCCTCTCCAGTGGTTAAGGTTGGCAAGTATGAATATATACGTGTAGACCTTAGAGATAAACCGCTCACGCAACCACCGTCCAGCTCCTCCTTCAGTGTTACTCCAGGCTCCCCGCGATCGAGCAAGGAGTAATGCCCTGAAATTAAATTGCTTCTTAGAATATTATGTAAAAGTAACTTATAGCACAATAAGGTTTGTATTATTCAGAGACATTTAAGTAAGTTGAAAAAGAACGCCGTCCGCCATGGACGACATGACGTCGTCGTCTTGTGATAACGGCTCAAAAATGTACTTGTCACGCCTTTTTTTAAGAATCTAATGTTTGTTGACAAAACACATGATTGTCTGTCACAAATACCCTTCTCCATGAAGAGAGACGGATAAAACTAAATAAAAGCTTCTATATAATGACAGATCTAATAAGATAGAAAACTAAAAACCAAACAAAACATAATAAAAATTATTTAAATTTCTTCTGTTTTTAAGTTTTATCGAGACTAACAAAAATCAATTCATTTTTATATTTAAGAGGAAGATATGTATATACTGGTGCTACTGGGTATATATATTCCTCTTATATATATAAACGGACTGACTGAGGTACTATAATTGTTTTTACATGTAACACATTACACGTTACGTTGATGTTACATAAATACTGAGGTATTAACAAGTTCTAAACAAAACTTTTTGTATATGATTGTTTGAAATTCAATTGTTTTCACATTTCACTTTGAACGTAATGATGGATAAACATGGATGGATCGAAGATAAGTGATTTTTGAATACACATTTCGATGTGGAACTGATGCACCAGAAACAGCTAGCAATATGAATTCTGTGTTCAGCCAGGATAACTTATAAACGCACCATGCGTTTTTGGTTTAACCGGTTCTGTACTGAAAACTTTGACTTGAAAAATGAACCACAAGGAAGATCTGCTTAAGAAACTAACGGCCATTGACCCACATGTACCAAATCAATAAGATGATAAAATAAAAACTTGAAAAATGGATGCCTCATGATTTGACTTCACCGCAAAGAGAAGGGCGCGTTGTAATTTGCCTTTTCTAGTTAAACTGGTTCAGAAATCAAGTGTTTTTGGACCGGATTGAAGTGTGGAAGGATATATAGGTTCAATTCTATAATTGCAAACAGCCCCAGCTGGTCAATCTATGACTATTACCTTCTTATCTTCACCATTATTGCTCCATTACAACGCTGGACCTCACACTACTTAAGAAACGATTTTAACATTGTTATAACAGGACCTGCACTAAGAAACAACCGCATTATATTATGTATAAAATTATTATATTATTTATGTATAAAATTATATATTATATTCGTATTCCCTTAAAACATGAGTTCCTTTAAAAGAGGCGTGAAAAGGCACTTCACTAGCTATCTTCACATATGGACTCCTCTACTGCTTATCATCAGATGGCTGAGCTTAATATTTAAAAAAACAATATTCAAATGACACTGGATTTTTCTGCCTAGAATAACATTTTCTTCCCGGAAAGCAGAACAAAATGCCTTCACACAGTTTGTTGAGCCGAGGTACACGGAGTTCTATCTCAAAAGCGTAAATGATCTTCTAACGAGATGATAAGGGTAAATACTTTGATTAAAGAAATATATTTAATCGATAAAAATTATTGTTCAAATTTTTCAGTACTAAACGACTTTTTCATACTTTAATTAACCCATTAATTTAATTTTTGATATAAAATAACCTAACCTGACTAATGCGAATGAAACGTGAACAACTATGCCAACGAGGAAGGTCTGCGCGAACGGGAAGTATTGGCTGTGCAGATTCATGAGGTTCCAGGTGCTGCGCCACATTGTCACCACCAGCGGAGCCACAATGAAGATGGAGAACAGCGCGTCAACTGAAATTAGTTATTAATTTTTCTGTTTTAGACCATAGATTAATTAATAATTTTATGTCATGTCTATTACTTTAAACCTAAGCTTCTACCCACTGTTTATAATTTGTAATATTGTAATTTGCAACGCATTCCATTAATAAATATATCATACGTATTATAAATTATTATCAATGACATATTTACAATGTTATTTATGAGTTTCCCATAAACCATTTTGAGACCCATGCAACGGCACGAAAATAATCAGTCAACAATCTTTTAATATCCAGAAAATAAATCTAATTGTTTATACATACTATCAACGTATAAAGTGTTCTTATAATAAATATTCTTAAAAAACTAATTAAACAATATAAAGCTATAAACAGTACAAATGGGCGGTCTAATAGTTTCTGTGTATGAGAAAACGCACGATATATAAGACAGATTTTTTTTATTTAACATAAATATGTGTTGTCAATGTAAATAAAAGAAACTCAATAAAAATTAGATGAATTAGAAAAAATCACGAATATTACTTTTTCTATGTAATTTTTTATATCATACATATTACATTGAAGTTGTTTATGGGAATAAATAAAATAATTCCTGTTAATTACCTGTACTGAAAATAATATCGTTGCAAGTAGACCCACTTGTGTTACAGTGTTCCAAAGATGGAGAATTTTCTAAATGTCTTGATGTATCACTGCTGGGAAGTAAAGTCTCTTTGGCAGCCATCTTTAAAAAAGTTTATATACCAATTTCAACTAAAATACTAACAAGCATGAAACAAAAGATGTAAATTGTGTCTCTGAACAAGGTTAATTATATTTAGTTACTCAAAAATCGTTTTGTTACTTTCATCGTGTTACATATAGTTCGTATGGCAGAGCAAATATAACTTACTTTTACATTTATAAAAGGTGTACATTGGCTATTAAAAAAAGGTTACATATGTCTGTAAACTTTTTTTACCTTAAGATATTTTTTCCGTAGGAGAAATTTAACCTATTCGGTTATATTAAAAATATATATATATTCACGAAAAAGAAATGTTCATGTGTTCACTGTGTGAAAATTCATATGTTCATTATTATAGAAGCTGAGACTATATATTATGAAGCAAGATAAACAATTCTGGGTTTCCACTAGGCTTAAAGTCCACAATTGAGAATGTGCACTTCCCGACATGCCAATTTATGAAAATGTCTACTATTAAAAATACTGGATCTGGAAATTACTATTTTCTCGTACAGCACTATAGATAATGTGGTTTTGGTAATGTCTTCTAGTGTCGGTTTCAAGTTTATCGAGGCGTTTCGATCTTAGTTCATATAAGAAAAGAGGTTTCTAATAATTAATAACAGAGGGACTGCTAAAGTTTTCATAGGAATTGACAGCTGGCAATAGAGGGTACGTAATATGTTTCTTAGAGAATTTATAAAGTTACGAAAAATTCCAGTTCAAACATAACGGAAACGATTTTACTTGGTGATCTATTAAGGATTTAAAAATGTAACAAGTAAACAACACAAATAATATACTGTCCGCCTGATGGGGAGAGATTATTGCAGGCCAATGCAATTGGACCTTCGTAGTCAGTAGACGCTTTGAAGAAGAAGCCCAAGTCCCACTGGAAATGGAATGCTTCCTGAATAAACTCTGATGACCTTTGTTATTTGGTTGCGCGCAAAGTTTTAGTTGCATATCAAGTTAAGCGCTCAAAATGGGAGTGAGAAGCTTTTCACAACTTTAATTAGATCGTCTATTCACCTTGTCAGAGGCCTTCCAAAGTTTCCCGGTACGCGGGCCCTTTCCCGGTCTTTCCGCCCCAACAGCCGACAGTCCTTCTCGAAAAGTGCCCTAACCACGCCATTTCAGGCTCGTAACTCATTGGGCTACGTTGGCCAACTTGATTTTCTTGTGGATCTCATTAATTTTGAATCGATTGCGCATAGCAACTTAGAACATAGCACTTTTCATTGCTCTTTGGGTTATTTTGATCATTCTGAATGATAAGGACTTTCGTCTGAGAAACTGCGTTAGATGGTTTGAGAATATGCTGCGAAGCGGCCCGAGCCCAGCCAGTCGTATTTTTCGATTGACCTCTTCCGTACCATGACAAACCACTCCGTAAATAATGTTTCGTGTCATGCTCTACCACCGAGCCACCATGACATATGCAATATATTCCGTCTATATCTTATATGACATTTGTTGTTCGTATATAATATACGTACGCCGCTAACGGCAGTATATACTTTTACAATCAATGCCAAATACTATTATAATTGGCATGGGGTTCTGCTGGAGAGCGAACTCCGCATCAGAGTTATAAGCAATGCCTATTATTTACTGTAAGCAAGATACATATTTTTATGCTACCTCTTGGCCATTTATGTATCAGCAATAAAGATGTGGTAAGAAAAACAAAGTAAAAACTTAGATATAAAGAATACTTTCGTCTTGTCCGCCTTGGTCTACGCGTGTAGCAGAATGGGAAGTACAGATTTGAATAGTGGATATTATATATTACGTATGAATAGATAGGAAAATAAAGAGTTTAGAAGAACTATAAAGTAAGTTCAACATTGGACATCAATTGGAGGAGATATAATGTTTGTATAAGAAGGGTCTTATATTTGTGGGCCGTTGTAAAAAAATATCTCGTTAAAATATTGATTTGCTTAGCCACAGTATAATTTTGGCGGACACAATTAAAATTTAATTGTGTTTAAACTAACTTGACAGATAAAGTTGTATACTCTAAGATGTCGTAAAATAAACGCCAGATCGCTGGCAAAAACGGATATTTTAAATTAAAAAATATTACTTACAATTGTAAAGACCACACCTTAACACTATCCCACGAAATGTCAAAACTTTTTTACACGCGACCAATTTTACTGCTTTGACTCAGACTCTTTTCTGCTCGTTGTAACAAACCTGACACCTGGGTATGTCGGCTCCACAAAATAAACTGAATAGCCCTATAGATAACTCACCACCACGGAGTGACCTTCGTAGTTAACAGAAAGGTAAACTACTCGCTAAGCCTTCTTGATTATCTTTGTCAGTAAAAAAGTGTATGGTACATTGTCTGCACTGAAGTAAGCGGTTGACTTCTTTATAAAATTTAAATCCTTTTTTTTTCTTTCAATAAGAAATGATTTTTTAAATTATATCGGTGTTCCAATTGCACAGGCTCGATTTACAGTAGCTAAGAGTTTCGTTATTATTATATTATTCACAAAGTAATTATGTCTATTTAAATAATACGCATGTATCTATCAATTATAAAGTAATCATATTTATGATGTCTACATTGTGATGAGTTGAAAATTATCCGTAAAAATTCCTTCAAAAGAAGGTTTATTTATTTCTAGACTTAGTAATGACTTCAACCATTGCAACATAAGCTGCCAGAAAGATAGGAAGCCAGGTATCTATCTGCCCTTACAGCAATTATTTATTTCACACGGTGTGAGAGATCTCAATACAGCAATAAGACATAGTAGGAGTATATGAGGAAAGCGGATCATAAATTTATTATAACAATAATTCACTACTTAAAGATATATAAGTATGTATCTATGAGATCATGAAGGTGATACTTCAACAAACCCCTTTCAACTTGTGGACTCAACAGATGGTGATAAGTATATATATTTTTAAACTCTTTTTTACTTTAACGATTAAAAAGTAGAGTTTTAAACAAAATTTTTAATATGATTAAAATATTGTTTAAAACACTGAAAAGTAAAGTTAATCAAGTGTGAGAATTAAACTATAGGCACTATTTATAGGCAGTTGGTTCACGCATATAACTCGGTGGCAGCCCTAATCACCAGTAAGTAGATACAAGAATAAAAAAGGACCTATTTAAAGTCAGTTACCAAAATATATCCAAGATAGACTCTCTTAATAAATCCGATCATCTATAGAACTGTATTACGGAAGCTTCAAGATTAAATAACGCTGTTAAGGACTCCTTGGACAATGATGCTTGTCGCTTTTGACTTTGACTGAAACTGACGGATTTGACATGAGCAAACTACTTGCTTACCTAATTATTAAGTTTAAAATAAAATACGTTTAGTTTCATAATACAATTCCATATCTAAATTACACTAATTGCCTCAACAAACCTAGCAGTTTAACTTTACAATAAACGTCGTCTATGTTGTAATGTGCCACTGTAACAATGCAGATAGTACAGTCGACAGCACATTAAAGTGAAAAAAACGCTCTCAAGGACTAGTAGGAATGTAAATAAAATAAAAAATTGGATTTTTCAAATTCGTTTCGTTTTATCTTATTAGTTTTAGAAGTAATCGTACGTTCAAGTAGTTGTAAGTTCTTGAAATTATTCAGTATAGAAATTTACAAAAAAATAATTAGAATGAAAATTTAGCAATTCGTAAAAACTGTCGTGGAGTTCCACGAATAGCCATTTCTTGGTGAGTAATTATACATGGTCAGTATTAAAGTTGTAGTTATGAAATGGCAACAATGCAATATTATGTTATTTATTCTGTGGTCTGTTTGACAGAAGGGCAGTTTCGCTCAGTACTCTGTGGAGAGGACAGCTAGCGGACAGCCGGGAATGGCGGGAAGGAAGGCGGTGAGAATAGTTTTGCTCGGCACCTAGGGGTGAGTGTGGACGAGATGTGTATCTCGTGAGTCGAGATGCGTGAGTATAGCACAGTGGTAAGTCCCTGATGGCTTAGTTAAGGAACTATGTGAGTTCGTGTGGTATGGTCTGACTGATATGTAAAACAGCGGCCGGGGAGAGTGCTAAGTGATCTCTCACCGGCCATGGCCGGGGTGTCATAGTGGACGCACTACGCCGATGGCATGGCTTAGTTGAGATGTTGCTACATCTGAGACTGGCGGCTGGGACCGTCTAGTAGTTTGGTGAGAGATCAGGTTGCGAGGCATGGGCAGACTGTAGGGGTGGTTTGTAGGTCTGTGGGGGATTGGCCCCCTAGTGGTATTCGAACGGCAGCTCTCTCTCGGACCCCCGAACGGATAGGGACCGGACCAGCCTGGTAGGGCTGGGTTACTGGTCGTTACTGAGATTTCTCGGCTTCCGTGCAGAGGAGTAAGACGGGCTGTAAAAGCCCGTTCCATCAGATATGGCTCCCAAGGCATGTGGGTCAGGCTATACTCCATTAACATCATATACATTACTTATAGACTCTTTAAGTTATAATCCAGTATATTCTTATGTCGTTGTAAACAGTTATGAGTATTATGATTAATGTAAATCGCCACGACAAAAACCATTTCGACTGTTAGTTTACTTTCATTAAACGTAGCAATTTTTGTAACACACGCTACGCATTTTGACGCAAATTTATTTTTATAAAAAGAACGTTAAATGGCTCGACACCGCCTGATGGTTAGCAGTATGAGGAATCCATATGCTAATATAGCTAGCGTAGAAGGGGTATATAAATAGCACAATGCGGCATTCTACCCTAGCCACATTGCAGGCTTAGAAAGTGCCCCTTTTGAAGGAACTCATGTTGTATGAAGTATGAAATACGTATGTCGGTAAGGAAACCAACGGCCGCGACAAAGAAGAAGTAACCTTATCTCTTAGAGGGTAAAGTAGATATGGAAATAGTGAATGAGTCACTTCGTAGACCATAGCGCGTGCTCCTGAGTGGGAAAGGAGAAGAAGAAATAAGAAAGATATTATATCTTTCTTATTTCTTTATTCTTTTATTCTAATTTTTTACATGCAATATCGGTATACCTCAGAAGATATTGACGAAGCTTGTTTCGGCAATATTTACTTTTTTATTGATATACTATTTATTTATTTCATAAAAACATTGTCAAATAACCTGAGAAAGTTTGTCGAGAATTTCAAGTTGGTATACGTTTAAATTTATCTTAGAATAAGTACCTATACAGTTTATTGGGATTGGATTGGTTAATTGCAAATACTTTATTTCTAAATAATATTTAAGACTATTATGTCGGTGTTATAATCCGCCCCGGATTGCGTACAGCAACTGTTTCACTTGATATCTGCATTCAAGTGTAACTTAAAAATCTCAAGAAGGGTTTTGTCTATAGAAATATAACATTTCTGTTTAAGACTTCTAGAACGGTCATAAGAAGATGAACATATCGTACTACCCATAAAGTACCATGTCACAGCAACTATCTAGTAAACAGAATAGTTCTAAACAAACGCAATAGTTGGTGTGGCATGGTGCACAAAAGTGTTAACCTACTTCTCAAGGTACTCTCAAGGTATCATACGGTCGTGAGAGTACGAAGATTAACTCCCGTACAATTTTGACTTATTAAACGAAGTTTATCAATATTTATTTCTCAATTATTTAATTAATACTTTTTTCTGTTCTTAATCTTATTTAAAGTCAAAGTCAAAGATAACTTTATTTAAATATACTTATTTACTAAGCTCTTTTAAATCGTCACAACAGGGAATATGTATGAGAAAACAAATAAATATAATTATAAAGGCAATAGTCATAATGTTACTGGGTATCAACCGGGCATTTACTAATAATTAATATTAGACAGTAATTCTGTCCAAGGGTTTTATTTTGAAAGGATTATAATATTATAATATTAAAACCCCATTACTTTGGTGTTAAAAGTCAAGTCAAAATCAAAGTCAAAATATCTTTATTTAAATAGACTCATTTACTAAGTTCTTTTAAATCCTCATAACAGGGAATATGTATGAGAAAAAATAAATGAATGTAATTAAAGGTAACAGTGATAACTTTAAGTGGGGATTAACCGGGTGTTTACAAATTGTCCCAGTTATAAAATTTAATTATGTGTTAAATAAATTATTTTAAAATTACATCTAACACTAGTATGCTTATTCCCAATTAACCCAACCGCTTCGACGAATTAGTAGCTGCAGATAAGAAGCGGCGCAAGAAACTCTCATCCTTTAATATTTATAATGACATTTACAAATTACCTATATCATTAAGTATTAGTATTAAAACATAAGTTAATTAAATGTTGAAATTAATGCTCCTTGACTCAATAATTTTTTTTTAGGAAGCTTAATTCTGCTATTTTTTCAAGGTATCGCAAGAAGTAGCAAGAATATTTTATAAATGTTTAATATTAAGGTATCAACCTTCTTGGATAAAAATATAAAGGCATGTATAATTTGCTATTAATGTGTATTTCTCTATAATTATTTAATATTATTTGTAACAACAGTAACATACTATGTAATTATAATTTAGTTAAATAAGCCAAACAATTCTTGTAATGCGTATACATATATGATGGGCGACAACAGATGCCCTGGCGAAAGAATTTAGTCACAGTTTTTCAGTTATTAACTTTAAACGTGGTAAATTATGATAAATTTGGTATAATATCTACATTTATATTGATAACATAATAAATATAACTCACTTGTAGAAGGTAATCTGACAACATCTCCCAATTCAAATAATATAGGCAAATTATATATACATATATAGCTTTATTAAATGTTAACAATAACAATTTTCAACAAGCTTCAAGATAATAATTATTAATCTAAGTTATATTTCAAACTTAATATGAATTACATGTTATAACTATAATATATTATTTTATACCTTTACTCAGAAAATAAAAGCGAAATTACAGAAGCAAATAATAATTTTTATTTGAAACGACTAAACAGTAGAAAGGAAAGGTTTATATATGTACAACTATATTTTATGACCATAAATATCAAACCTACCGTAAAAATTCTTACTAAAGTGTTAGTTAGGACACGACTTAAAAATGAGTTTGTAAGGGTAGCCTCGTTTTTGAGCTGAACTAGTACAGTGTCTCACTTCAAGTGAGGCGAGACGTTCCTACAAAAGGACTGCAAAACGTTTGAAGTTCTAGTAGAAATATGACATTTGATGTGGCGAATAATACGACTAAATGAAGTGCCTGTAGTGCCTCGCTCGATCTGTCTATCACAACTAACGCGACAAGAAAAGTGAATTTGAACATTTTATAATTTTGAGTCGCTCTTACATTTTGCCGACATGTCCGGGACAAATTTATTTCCATATTCATTTCATGTCTACATAAAATTGAGCAGTTGAATAAATATTAGCAATAAGTTGACAAGTCAAAGGTATTTGACCATAAAAGAGGTTTTTATAAATTAAAAGGCTTTACAATCATATATAATAGAATCATATAATTTTTAAAAGATTACCTTCAATGTTTGAATGCGTTACTTGTTATTTTTCTATTCTGATCAACAGTAGGCTAACCTTTACTGTAACCTGCACCCAACCACGTATTATATGGTCCTCTAACTGCTCCTGGGACAAATCGTACAGTGAAATGTGCTTAAATTGAAACTGAATAGCTACCAAATTAGAGCTTGGTAGTATATATGTTATTAGGTTTGCATGTAGTTCATTTTATGTATATATATTATATGTATCACCGCCACTTTATTAGTTTAACGCGTTTCATTGCCTTTATCCTTCATTTTCAATAAAGATTACTCTCCATTCGAGGTTACCTGGATGAAATTGCCATATGTTTGTTTTTTGGCTAAATTTAATATCAATAATGAATTCTGACTGTTATTACTATGTAGTTTTAATTATTGATTCGATTCAAATGCTTAATAATGACTGTTAAACATTTAGTACCTTCGTTACAAGTATTGAAATGAAAGCTGTAGTATAGTTAAAATTTTATTTTTGAATATTTTAATTCTATTTCTGAATATTTTAGTAGAATTGTCGCCAAATATTTGGTGTTAATAATACTAAACCACTTTAGGTAATGCCTGATGCCATTTAGCTTTTTTATGAGCACAATGAACTATTAAATCTATTTCTAGTAAATTGCCTCTGAATGCAAATAAATATTCATAATGTACCCATAGAACGTAACTGGAGCTCTTTTGTCTTACAAATAATATTATATTAATATTGAAAGAATAACTTACTCTTAATGCTAAATTAGGTTTATTATGACAAAGTAAAATATCAAAAGTATTCAATATTAAGTTGCAGTGAAAAGGCACACATTTAGAAAAAAGTAGACATACGAATAAACTAGTGGGTACTTTATTGTAATGGAATATTTAGTAAAGATTAATTTTATAGGACACATTAAGACAATTCAACATAAATAAAATCGATTTCTTTTCTGTTAATTTTGAACTCTAATCTGTTTTAAATATGAAAAATTGAATTTTAACCACGTTTCTTATAAGCTAAAGATCAAAATTATTATTGAAGCGCAGACATTTTTTGTTGATTCCATTACACATTGATGGATGATACTTACAACTAAACCTGTTTTTACATAAAGACTGAAATCACTAAACGAGTTTGAAATACAAAGAAAAAAAAACACGTAACGAATTTTTGAATTAACAACGAGTTAATACAACCATGACTGAGATAGCTACCCTCATTAGATTGAGAGAGTGGTGTAACTTTTTCGTCGTCTTTTACTTAACAAAATCAAATGTCTACTTTAAAAACCTTGAACTTGTCTTCGAAAAACTACGACGGCACAAAAAGGCGTGTTATTGTTACTTATTTCACGTAATAAAAGCGGTCGGACTAAAAAGTTTTCTTGGACAATTTCGTATCAATGTAACGTTTTTTAAAGTCGATTAACTTTTTGTAACTCGTCGCAGATATTTCTAGAAAATATATGTTTTATGTTTTTGCAATTAGATGTTAGTTTTTGTTGGTTTAGTAAATATTTATATTACATAGTAAAGTAAGCAAGTACACAGAATGATGCCGCAAAAACTCATCGCTTATATAACTAGTTATATTTTATATTTGTGCATAAGATATACTATTCTCATGGTAAGTTTAAAAAGTTAAATCACGTTGCTAAGTAAAAAAATTTTAACTCTGAAAGATAACCTAACTAACAATCAAAAAATTCGAAAAAAAAACCTTGTAACATTCTTCGCAGATTACGTAATCTGGCTTAGATTTCAATCAATACTATTGAACATTACTAAATTTCTGTTATTATTAGTGAATAATATGGATGATATTCAATTCAAGAACGCTACTTGTTTCTATTCCTATCAATTTCTAATTTGAAAGATATCCAACTAGGAAGACAGTAGAATAATTCACTTTTGATTGCTTAACTAAGTTTCTAAATATGTAAACGTAACAATTAATTTCAAGTATCGATTAACAATTTTTGATTATCTTTTTAAGTATTATTAAACTATTTTTAGTGATAATACAAAAAAATTTGTGAGAATACAACAAGTAACAATAATAATACAATATCAAAGTGAAAACGATTGGTAATGCTAGATAATTTAAACTGTATAATTAAATTTCACTTTTTAATAATCAAAACTGTGTTTCTCAAAGAATGAATAAAATTAAATCTATTCAATTTTATTCATCACTAGTCTATTAATCAATATAGAAGATAAGTCGTCCGTCGTATTTTTCGTCAAATTGATTATGATTATGCTGTCTTATAATCACATATTATAGTTTTTACGTGAAAAAATATATGATTATCTCAATCGTATTTGTTGAGATCAAATATACAGTACTTGGAGGTGATAATACAAATTTAAGTTAGCACATGGGCATAACTAATTATTTGATAGTTTGAATATGTATGAAACAGGATGACTAATGTCTCTCCACACTAATTTAGTATGATTAATTAATAAAATTATTAAAAAAGAGGATTAAATAAACAAAAATAAAATGTGTTCATTGCTACTTAGAAACAAAATTTTCAAAATAAAAACATACAAATTATGTACAATAATAAATTAAATACAATTATTTATTTACAAAATAATAGGAATACCTTGAGAATGTACGTAATGTTTGTACTTTATCGGCACGAGAGTTGAGGCTACACAGAGCGCACATTACTTGGTCAACTTTGCCTTAAACTAAAATATCAAATAAAGAATGAATAATAATTATTTCTATTGTGTTCCAAAATTAAAGTAGAATAGTTAAAATGCATGCGGGGCCTGGCTATCCCGACACTTCTGTCTACAATCAGCAGGTTCCGTTGAATGATTCTGGAATACAACGTCTACAATAGATCGGGAAGAAAACAGTATTATTTTAATAGATATTACAGCTAGGAAATATACAGTAATGATATTATTATTATTCTATTGAATGAAATTATAACGAAACTTTCTATTTCATCTACAGTTAACTGTATTACAAAATATCATGTGACTAGCCTTCATTAAATTGAATACTTTTAACGAGAATGCTACGCGTGTCACTTATTCGAAGATCTTAGTATTATGTAGAATCTTAGTCATGAAGATCTTAGTTATGTTAATATCTAATAAAAATAAAAATATAAAATATTAATACGGTTCATTTGTGTTTTTTTTAATAGTAATATATTTAGTGATTTCAGCTTAATCTTCTATCACAACTCTGACCGTATAACATTACCAATGTTTTATAGTGTGCAACGTAAAATATATTTAACAGCAACTCCATTTCACATAAATATCTAACATACCTAAACTTTTAAAGAGAAAAAGACTATTACATTAACACCTTTTTAAATAAACCTAACGATTACAACGAGAACATCTCATTAACAATTTATCTCTTCGACTATTCAACATTTTTGTCTAAGGTTTACACACACAAGCTCGTTGAAGTTTTGTTTTGTTGTAATGTTACATAATTACAAAACTATCGATTCATTATTAAAAAGATCAATAAACTGTCCAACCAATGAGAATTTGAGTGGCTTGCTTCCTTCTGAAAGGGAACTGTTGAATATAATTCGGTGAAGGGTAATATAATTTCAACCTTATTTCAAAATATTAAGAATTTTCTTTATTAAAATCTCACTTCATGTGGTATGTAAAATTTACATTATTTGAGCTAATAATTAATTTTTGTTCATAATCAATCACAAAACTTATACTAAACTTATCTTATTTTAAATATTCTATCATTTCTTTGATTAGGTAAGTACTCGCGATATGTGGTTTATGATATACTTACTTAATTTGTAACGCAGTTAAAATTTCAAAGTATTTTGACGCACATCAACGACAATGAATTTCACTATATTTCAGATGTTTAAGATAAGTTGATTTTGTCTAAAGTATTAGAATAAACCAATATTTGTAACAGGTCGGCTCAATCTTCTTTTCCTCTACTAAGACTAAACCTACGATGAAACTTAAACCCTTTTCTCTTCTCTTGCTTTTCTTCTGATTTCCCCTCGACAAGATTATCAGCACTCTTAGCAACTTGTACACTTTTTCTTCTATTCTTCATAGATTTCACTAGCTTATAGAACTTGCCCTTCTTTTTAACTGGATCTAAGGTTAGATCAGACAGATCTTCTTCTACTTCTACGCTGAACTCTGATGATATGTCTCCAAGGTCTTCGACGCTGTGACATTCAATTTCTTTGGGCTGTGGTACTTCAAGTCTTGACTTTGAAGTATCAGCCTTAGGTTCTTCACGTGGGGGTGGCGCGTCTGGATCGACACACTAAAATATGAAAAAGATTATATGAAGGTTTTTTTTCAAGTTTTCAACAGAATGAGTTAATAATTTATAAATCCTTGACATTTATAAAATACCACCACAAAATCGTAAACCTTTTGCTAGTCTTCAGTAAAACTTTTCACAACGAAAACTGTCTATGGCAAATATTATTACGACAAAAGACAAACTTAAGCCAAGTACAACTAAAAACAATTGAGTAGGTTTGTAACTTTGTGGCTTCGACCGGTCGAATATCCCAAATAATTTGTTTCGAAGCGTTTGAAAGTCACGAAGAATTTACCCGGTTATTTGTGTAATTGAATTCCAAAGAAACGACGAACCTTTTAGCTTTTAGACGATATGGACTAAAGAGATTAGAAGTTTGTGCCGATTTGACTTCGTTTCGCATGAAAAAAATTGAACATAAATATACAAAATTTTGCTCGACCTGGATCTGGAGTTTGAATTACTTAATCGAATTAAATTACTAATTAGTAATTTAGTTATTTATGGAGAAAAGGAATCTAATAAATTCTTTATATGCAATGCATGTTTTCATGTAGTCGAATGGCTAAGCTAAATAGCATTTAAATGAAAGCGTACGTAGGTAAATAAATTAAAGCTTCTTAGTATTATTTAATCCATCGCATTTTGTATTGCAAAGATAGTATTAAATATTGTTAATTTGGTTATTAGACAGATTATTTCATTAGCCTTATTAAAAATGTTCCACTAAATTGCTAGCATAACGACTCGAAAATTGATTAGAAGTATAGACCATGATTTTATTATAGAAAAAAATATGATATTCGTCCTCTGACGAACTCATAATAAGAACTCTGGTTTTGCAGATATCTATGCCTACTTAACTAATCCAAGACTTTTAAACTGCATATTTAGTACTTACATCAGCCAACGAGATTCTATATGGTGGCACTTGTTCCGGATGCCGCCACGGTTTGTGGTAGGGCAGGTCAGTCAACGCCTTCCAGCCGGGGTATCTTCGCGAGGCCGAATGCAGCTGATGGACTAAACGGGGTGCCAGTTGTGCCGTTACCCTGACAGATAATACGATAAGCACGTAAAAGTACCTATACTCATCGCTCTATTTCATATATATCAGTCACTGAGTCGCCCCTTTCACACTTCTGCAGCGCACACAATGGTCTTTGATATCATCTATTTATCAGTCTACATCTATTTTAGTGCGTGATGTAGAAATGAAAATAAAGTCTGTATCTATCTATCTATCTATTCGGATTATTCTTGGATCAACCACAATGAGCAGACTATACAACCACAACTAGTTACAACCTTTCACTTATGTACCAGATTAGAGTGAGCATTAGAGTCAGAGAACATTTAACTGATCATCATTTTGTTGATTACAGCATCATAAACAAGATTTTTTGACAATTGTTTTACCTTGAATCGAAAATTTATGGGATTTGATACTTGCGTTAAAAGATAAAAGAACGCTAATATATATCTTATCCATTTTCCGTTTAGTGAAAATGGATAGAAAGGTTCTAGAATTGATTTAGGTCGATTCCCAAACACAAATCCTTTTGCTCCCGAACTTCCTCAATGAGCTATTAACACTGTACTCACAGAAGGAACACAACTACAAAATAATTATTTGGCCGTAACCTTCTAATAGGTGTAGCCGATCCCCAAGTCGTGTAAGAAGGCCTGTTCCTAGCACTGGGGCGTAAACTCGTTGATGTAGATAACAAAAAAATTAATATGTCGATATCATTTTATTTGAGAACTCTATTGGTGAAGAGATGTTTTTAACTCAAAAATGCTGTATTCGAGTTTGGATTGAAACCCATTGAAAATTGCGAACCTGTACTGAAAAGTGTTACTATCGTTTAAATGACTTCCTATGTAATAAAATAGTGTGATATTACATTAATTATGTTTTTCTCCTAATAAAATTTTGAATTTTTTTCATTATACTTATAATGTTTCCAATATAAATGAGTACTAATAAAAATATAATAAATGAATTTATTCGATATCAAAAAATTGATTATGAATGTTAAAATAATAATAATAATAATAAATGGTTATAATAGAAGAGGTTTACCTGTTAACAAGCCAAGCCGGTAGCGCCCCTCTTGGGTCTGACCTTGACACGTAACCCAACCAGCTTCCACCAGTTGACCGCGTACGTACCACAAACCCAGTTAACAGTGACTGCGCTCTGAGGAAGAAAGAAAGACTCCATGTAAGTTGGATCTAATAAAATTAGTCTCGTAAGACATGGTTCTATGGGAGCGACCACATGGTATCCGACACATTGGCGAAAACGAACGTAATAATGAACTACGGCTTCACTAATAATACTATTGATGCTACAATCAACTTAATGGTACTACTGATCCAGGAACGAAAGAACTACTTGTTTCTTCGGTAATGTGTTCAGACAAATTGAGACCTGTGAAATACAGACTTGGCTATTATAAAAAGCTTCTCTTGTAATGCTCTCAAGTAAAATACGATAGCTGCGACAGCCAAAGCTACTCACTATGAAGTTTGCTTCGAATTTCATCTTCCAGAAAAGAATCCTAAATATGAAACGTGTATTGCACACGTTAAATAATATAATATTTCTCACACTCACACCTATTATCTAGCCCGAGGTATCAGCATCATTAAGAGCTTATGTTATGGATATAACGGAGAAATATGTATATAAATATCAGAAATATACTACATCGAATTCATCATACAAATATCTGCCTCTACCGGGATTCGAACCCGGAACCTCTGTCTTAGTAGACAAGGGAACTGACCACACGACCAGATGGCCATCAAACAGCAATATAGAGTAATAACTGTCTAAGTCCCTACTTCTTGTGAGTAATAATGTTTTCATTTGCCGGCAGAAACATATGTATATTAAGCATTATTTAAACACCCTCCAAAGTGATGTAAGTTACCAAAAATTTAGAAGCTATTTTATCAAGTATGAAGTATTTATTTCCCCAAAGTATATTTAAAAAGTAATAACATTTATTTGCATAGCTAGGCGTTCAGATAAAAGCCGTGTCAGTGAAGTTCTCTGTAGACCTTTCTGTATGTATTATCCTACGCCTGGACCTTTCGAACCGCCTAACTTTGGTGTCGAGAAGATTTATGAGGTCAATACTTTTATAACATTGATTCTGTTGGAGATAGTATTCAGATGCTATTTTACACAGACTAAAATTAAATTTAAATTTAGCTTATCTTCCTTTACAAAATGAACAGAGGACAGTTCATCGGTCACGTCATTTGAAGATTCTAAAATAGCTACTTTAGCCAATACGTTTTATTTAAAAGAATGTCGCTCAGTAAACGTCAAAAGTGTATGGATATTGTCAATTACATTGCTTTTTTTAAAAGTCTCTCTGCCCTATTTTATTGTTGTAAAATGAAAATGCCAATCAAATTATTTTTCATTTAAAGAATGCCAACATAATCGACACAATTGTCTATGTAATCTATTCCTTTTATAATTAGTTTTGGTCGTGTCGTTAAACGGCAACTATAGGGAATATTTCCCTTTTTCTCCACCTCTCTTAATCTGCAGTTCATTTCAGTTCATTAATAAAATATAATGAATTGAATTTTATATAATTTTGTTACTTTCGTTTCCGGTGCCTGATGCAGCGTCATGACGGCGGAACGACGCTTCGATCATCTTATTTTAATACCATATCAACGTCGTAGTGGCTCGTCGTTTTTAATTGTATCAGGGCTTTTTATTAAATACTTTTGTAGAGGTAGAGCAAGACTCAATCCAAGAAAAATTAAATAAAAAAAGACTGTGTTCTTTTGTTTTTTAAATGACGAATACGACGCGACAATTTATTAGCGTAGATGTATTTTTATCTTTCTCTGGAGGAGATAAGGTTGCCACCTCTAACAAAATTAAATTTTCTTTTCTTAACAATCGAATTGAACACCAACCAAACAATTCCTATAATATTAAGTCTTGATCATATTCCAGTTATGTTGAAACTATCATCCCTATTTAGTAGTAGTAGTAGGTACCAAAGAGTAATATATTTTATTTTCACCTTCAACTGAATTTATGAAAAAAAAAATTAATCCACTTTTCCCGACGACTTGGATCGCGAATGATTGATTACGACATCACAAGGTTTGCAATTGTAGCCTTAATTACACTGAAATAAAATTGAACCTAATAGTGAGAATTATCTAAGAATTTAATAAAACACATATCTCTCTATTTTGAAAACCCTAGTAAACTTATAGCTATACTATGACGTATAAAGAAAGGTTATAAATGAGATCCTCAGCGTGACCTATGATGGGATTACTAATTAAAGTATTGTGTAAGATGATAGTACTTCTATTATTATGTCAAAAAAGCAGAAAAAATAATTATTTATCTTGATAATATCGTCGCTTATCAGCAATATTAACGATATCGGTTGACATTCAGGTGACACTTCCCATGTCCTGTAATTACAGGCTACAAATACCATACAAATATTGTTTATTGCACACAAATTTTAAAAATACAAACACAAAAAGAATAAAAATATTTTCTTTAAGACTTATTTATTTGATACACACAAAAGCTGGCCTGATTAGGCCTATTATGTGTGTAACGACGGGGACCAGCGGCTTAAAGTGCCTTCTTAAGCACAGGGGAACTCGATGTAACAAATTTTCACTGACCCATTCAGGGAGCAACCATGATAAAAGTTGCTTTGTATTCGTTATCGAGAGACCAGAGCACTCTGACCATTACTACAATGAAATCCTCATATAATGAGAAAAGTAGAATAGAATTTCATTAGCACCGAAAAAATAAAGGCCTTTGTAAGTAATAATGGTATTTTTCGGTATGCATTTAAATGTCGTCTTGTTTTTGATTAAACTACCACGCCAATATTTACCACCTTTGCAGAAATACAAAAAAGATGATATTTAATTTCCTAAATAAAAATAATAGATATTTATTCGGATGAATTCACAAAATGTCGGTTACGGGTTTAAGCACGTTTTTCCAGTAATCGTAGCGTTAGAAGTCAGCAGTATAATGTATGATATGATACAGGCACGTATCATGAATCTTTCATAACAATTTTTGTCGTTGAAAAGTTATCTCGAAAAAAGTTTAGAACTATTACCCGGTATGAAGTCGGTTTTGGGTTTTGGTCCTTTAGGAGTTAAAAGCATTAATAAAAGTAATATGCCACTTCAATTTGACCCTTATGACTAAGATGAATATAATTTATTTATTTGTTATTGACAAGACCATAAGCGATGATATAAAAACAAAATCATAAGCAATCGATGTTCAAAATATATTTTTTTATTAGTAAGCAATACTCTTGCAGATAAAACTTTAATGAAACTTATATAAAAAGATTATCACTAAAACTTGACCTTCAATTAATTGGATATTTAAAATAAAAAAGTAAATAGCATACATGTAAATTAAAATATTAATTTCTATTTCTAAGTGTTCCGAACTTTTATTTAAGGAATTAGATCTTGTGTTAGGAATAACCACTCTTCTAACAATGCAGCTATAGGCTCCTTAGCCAGAGGTCCCCGGTGCAAGACTCAACCGGGACAAATGTTTGTGAGATCGCCACTATTAGTTCCCGGGTCGTGTTTATAAATTTAAGAATGTGTATTTCTCTTATTCTAATAAAAAAAAAATTCAATATGGCTGCGTATTATTTGTATTAGTACTGTGGGTACTCATACAAGCTCATAATATTTGGCTAATAGATAATTGATAGTAGGTGTAAGTATTATATTATTTTTATTTTTATAAAAGCTTGTATAATAATTTCTCCGCCTTACTTAAGAGAAATGAGTTGTCTCACCAGTTACGTGGAAGGACCGCGTATAACGTAATAAAAATAATGAAGGTATTATAACACTTTAATTTCCCATTACGAGAACATCGGGAATGTTCATAATGACACAAAATCCGAAGGTCGTCATGGGTTGACGCGCATGACGGCTATCTAATCACTGGAGTACTCTACAAATTGTGTAAATAACGAGCGACAGGGCTGTCAATCCCTTGGACTTAATAAGTATAAATTGAAATGCGAAAAAAGTAACCTTTAAACAAATAAATATTATTATAAGGAACGCGTAAAGAAAATTAAACTCCAGAATAGGTTTGTAGTTTTTATTTTCAATACCAAACTTCATCGTCAATCATTTTTCCCGCCGAATTTCTAGCCCGCCCCAATTTCTAGAGTCGTTCTACGACATTATTTCTTAATTATTTAAAAATCTATATACACACAGAGATAATTAAAAAGGATACAACAAAATACAGAAAATTGTACAAAGGTACTGCTTATTTCTATTAGAAATCTCTGCTAGCAGTCCCACATATGGGAAAGGGATAACGAATGGTATAGGAGCGTGTACGAATACATACTTAAAAGAGATAAAATGTGTAAGTTATAAAACAACAAAAACTGAAATAAAAATATTATATAAAATGAAGTGGAGAATATAATGTTTTACACGTACATATATATACATATACACATAATATATATTTAGTTTCTCTGTAACGAGAAATAATGCGCTTATACTCGAGTAAACTGCAATAATGTTTGCGAATCACGAATATAGAAGGGTAGTGAGCTCCACAATCTCGCCGCATAAACAGTGAAGGAACAGGAAAATATTTCGATTTTATGGGGGCAAGATAGAAAGAAGAGTGCGAAGATGTGTTCGGAGAAACGTTCACGAAGCTAATTTGGATAAGATGATGCTGCGATCACTAATGGGAAGCCAATTCAGTTTCCTCCGGTAGACCAAATATGAATATTACCCAAACGTTTTGTAAACGCTCAAATGTAGTTTAAGAACAAAAAGGACTAGACGAGCGGTGACTTCCTGATTCGTGTTTTACACATATAGTTACAAAACTTCACCAAAACATTGTTAAATTCTTGGTATTGCTATGAAAAAGATTTTGATTTTATTTTAAAATCCGCAATACAGCACAATCGCTACTATATTAATTCAAACAATAATTATCACTACTATCTAATATATAAATGTATGTAATATTCCCCAATTCCTAAGTGTTTACAATTGATTAATAAATAAAGACATACGTTGGTCGCATCTACAACCTTACGTTTTTAATAAAACATTAGACTGTTTTATTATAAATAAATTATTACTATTACAACACTGTTCCATAGGGGCAACCCTATGTAAGCTCCTGCAGACCTCACAGTCTGATTACGTTACATTGGAAATATGATTTATAGAAAATATAAACTTTGGTATATAAAATATAAAGCAAGGGTTTAATTTTACGCCCGTGATAAATAATACTGATATTTACGTCCTTTACGTAATGAGACTTATCCTTCGCCTAGTACTAATAAAATTAAATTCGTTTGGCAAATAAAGCCTTGGCTGCTTACTCTAATTAGTGTAATGAGCATGTTAAGAAAAAGGGTTTGTTTGTTTTCTAAAGGACTTAATTGGAGAAGTACCTTAAACGAAGCTTGACAAAGAACCTGTCTGGAATAGTAAAATAAATAGCGCTCCAATTATCTCCGTATTAAGAAAGATGAAGATGAGTTTCTCTACTTAAATTCATAGTGACCGTCACTCCTTAAAGCTTAGAAGGACAATTTTCTATTATATTATATAATGATATTGTAACAGGACCAAAATTGTTTCAATTCTCACTGTGATTTATAAAACGTATTTTTTGACATTTTTGTAGTCTGAAAGCGCTTCACTTAATAACTGCTGGACTGATTTTCAAATTTTGCATGCAAGTAACTTATGAACCAAGTAAATAGCATATTACTTCGTACATAATTTGGAAGTACACAAGTCAGATAAGTTGCTTATTACTCACGAGGCTGTGGGTTGCAAACCGAGCCCTAGGTAATTGAGACATTTGCGAAAAAATTATTATAATACTAATACATAATGACATAATTGATTTGTAAATGTCATTATAAATACTAAAGGCTGAGAGTTTCTTGCGCCGCTTCTTCTCTGCAGCTACTAATTCGTCGAAGCGGTAGTAGGGTTAATTGGGAATATGCATACTAGTGTTATTTTTAATTTTAAAATAAATATTATTTTAAAATTAAAACTAACAATTTATTTAGTCCAATTTATTTAGTACAATTAGTAAATGCCCGGTTGATACCCAGTTAAAGTTATGACTATGGCCTTTATAATTATATTTATTTGATTTCTCATACATATTCCCTGTTGTGACGATTTAAAAGAGCTTAGTAAATAAGTCTATTTAAATAAAGTTATTTTTGATTTTGATTTTGATTTAACACAGCGGAAAATACGATGAAAACTAAATATGTATATTATGCACACATTGCAAGATGAAAAAAAAAATTCGTACGAATTTGCCAATTTTCGATGAATTATGTAAGCTACCTGATTATATCTGTACGTGTTATCAGTTTGTGCTAAGCTGGAACATGCACCTATTATATGTTGAATCGTTTTTGGTTGTCTATGGCAACTCCAACACAAGTCATTTTGCATGTTGATGTCCTTTTTTTACTGTCTTTAATTTTTGTTTTAATAACTTGACCTCGAATTGCCTATATGAAACTTTCTGCCTCTGGGAAGTAATATCCTAACTGTAAAAATGTATTAGAGGCGTCTATATTTACGTGTGGTTGAGTCAAATACTGGATATGTCTCCCGTGGAGCTCTTTCTGTCTCCATTTAATCATCTTCTCTGTTTCTCTATCGCTTGTTAATGTTCTTTATTATTATAGATATATACTTAAAAATACTGTACCTACCTTAAAACATTATAACAAAATAACGATACTCCTACAAAGTAAATAAAAGTAAGAAACTGGTAAAAGTATTTTCTTTTGTATTTTCATAAAAGCAATAAAAAAGTGGATTTATCCAATGTGATAGACGACCGATAATGTAAAACAGATTCTTCGCCCGCAGAGTCCCATTGAAACTTATCCGGTGATGGCACCGCCCGGCTTAAATCGACTGAGGAGGGTGGCTGGAGTATAAGCCACTAAGTAAACCTTGGTTGCTCTCGTTATTTGATGTAGGTTGTCCATGATATTAAGCAAACTGCTTTTCTTCAAATAAACTATAGGTATGTCAAATTAATTTCATATTTTGATGATTACATATATATGTATAAATAAATTTTATTTACGTATTTCATTTTTATTCTAACTATGACTAAACACTATGTTTAGTCTAATCATGAGACGTTTTAGCTTTTATCACATACTATTTGGAAAAGTTCTATGAACTGACAAACAAATTATAACTAAAGTTTTTATATAAAAAAAAACCATTCCTGTTATATATTAGGTTGAAAACATAAATATTCCCATAATTAAGATAATTTTTAGATGTTATGGTTACCCTATTAGCTTGTCGACCATGTTTTGATTGCTCGCCTTCTTATATTCAGCATTTGCAAAGGATTTTGTGATTAACTTGATTGAGGTGTCTCAGGTACTGCGGTGTTCGTTTGTACAACGTAATTCATTAGCAACGGTTTAAACGAGTAATTCATTTGGCTTAAACAAGAAATCTTAATTCAAAATTGTATTGGTAAGTCGTAAATCGAGTAGTTTAATTTCGTCGAAACATTTGAAAATTTATATATTTATTATTTAAAATTATTATTAATATTGACAAGTTTGTTTTGGCTGAAATTCGTAGCGAATTTGTGTATCATTACAATGTATCTAGGATAGATATATGTACTTTCTTAAAAAGATATATAAATTTAAGTCTTTCAAAATATGTGAACATCGCCGTTTTGCTACTGAAATAGAGTTAAGCCTTGGGCACACATCTTTTACATATATGCTATCTACATTGATTCCACAGTATAACATATCACCCAATTGCAGTTCACTCCTAAAAATAGAGCAATCAAAGGCTTCGCCACATTATATGTATTACTGACTTTTTGTTATATATAACAGTGATTTATAAATCACAGCAAATGACTCGACACCACCTGATGATAAGCAGTAGATGAGTCCATATTTGAAGATAGCTAGTGAAGCACGTGACATACTGCCCTAGCCACCCTCACCATGCCGGCCCAAAAAGTGCTTTTTCACGCCTCTTTTAATGGAACCCATGTTATAAGAAGGAGGGAATACGTGTGCTGGTAAGGAATTCCATGCTCTAGTTGTGCGACAGAGAAAGGAGTCACTAAATCTCATAGTACGTAAAGTAGACGCGGCTACAGTAAAGGAGTGACTCCGTAGACCAGCACGCGTACTCCTTAGTAGGAAAGGAGAGGGAGGGATAAGTTCGAAGAGCTCTTCAAAGCACTCTCCATGATACAAACGAACGAACGACTGTAAATGAAAAGGGAGCTGGTAACGGAGAAGAAGGATTTATTTTGTAAATAATAAATAACAAGAACTTAGAAACAAATTTAGCTGACAGCCAAGTTGTCCAAAATCAAAAGTTGTTGACCTACACACATAAACAAACAGAAAGTAAAAATGATTTTCTATTTCCTTCATTCAGCCCTGTTTTCTTCATACGACCCTGCACTTTTGCTACCATACTATGTTTCCCGAAACGTTGTCTCCTTTGTAGAACCTTTCTACTGCACCGCTTATCGGTTATGCGATTTGGACTAGCCACTGCCACTTCAGCTTATTAAAATGGTTGATGATGTCAACCACTGTTGTCTTCTATCAAACATCGTTCGACCACTTCTTAGCTCAAGGAGCGACATGAAGTCGAAGGGCTGTTTCAATGTCATGTTCTACGTTTTCGTTTATGTAACATTAGTTTCGATACAAAATAGTCGTATTATAATACTATAGTGGACAAACATAAATATACTATAAACTAACTTGCTTTTGTAACTGAAATATAAATCACTAAATAATGTTCATTAACTAGTAACATTATAAAGTTTCATGGTAACCCTGAACCCTGCTGTGGGAATTTTGCCGCTTTTTATCTGCGGCCAAATTTTTAATTACAAAATTGTGTCTTGTGATGTACCGCCACCTTATAATTATCTCAGCTTAATAATAATATAATATAGGTTAGTAGGTAGCGCCAATACGCTACCAAAGCAATTTGAGTACTCTTGATCTTACAAGGCGTTGTACCGGTAAAACGATTACCTACCATAGAAAATATATTTTTAGTTAACGTTTCTTTTATGAATTCCATTTTCTTTTCAAGCTTTATTGATTATACTGAAGTTCAATTTGGCTGCTGATAGAACATTCACCGTGTATAATGGTCCAATAGGTTTTCCGCGTCGTCTATTATGAAAATAAAAACAGGTTTTAGCAGCGCGTTGAACTGATTAAATATATATGCATATATAAATAAAAATATTATTAAGCTATTGTTTTCAAATTTTAGTAGTAGATACTTTATACAGTTATATAAATTACCTTTAATCATCTTTGGAATCATTGAGAATTGGATAAGAAAAATGAAATCGAAACAATTAATTTTTTATTTAACACAAACTTTCGGATTACGTATTGAAAATCTTACTCACACTCTCAGTGCTATCTCACTTTGATACAATGGAATGGTGCTCCAGAAACTAACCAATAATATAAAATTTATTTTGTTGGATTCTACCTATGTAAGGGATGGGTTGGGGGGAATGCGTGACCTGAATGTAATGTACCTGGTTTTATTATTTACTTCGAAATAAAAGTATGGCAAATTTTTATTTCCTCTTAGGATAAATTAAGTCTTCCATGCGGTGGTTAGTCTTGCTAAAATCCTATGTAAAATAATATGATTCAAATTGAAATTACAACATAAATGCCGCTGATAAGTCCACTAGAATGAATCAAGACTATGAACAATGATTTTTAAAAAAAGAGTACATATCGAGGACTCACTGGCGTAGTGATTAAAGCTGAAAATGGTTTAAAAAACGAAAAACCAAACCAAGTTTTCCCACATGCCATTTGGTCATTGTCCGCTCAATAAATATTGGTTGTTACTTACGCCAATGGTCCCGGTTTCTATGGCAAGCGAATCACCAAGTCGAATCGGGGCAGCGTGCTGGTACTATGGCCAAAATTCCTCGCGTGTTTCTCTTATATAGGTGGCTTGTGCCCATCAGTGGGGGTATGAGTACCCACATATCAGATGCAACAACATAAGCAAATGGAAGAGTTCGTTTTCTCGATTGCATTTCTAAATTCTTACGAATATGTTATGTCTGCTAAGCTTTTTGTTAAATTTGAAGCTAATTACCAGAGAAATAGGCTCCATTGTCTGATTGTGACGTTCCAATACTAGCGGCATTCTATGTGTGGAAATAGAATAGAATTAATTAAATAATTCTAAGCTCTGTTCTATTCTGCCGGGCCTCGTCTTTGTATAGAAAATAGTCGTATTACTGTAGCTCTTTCAATCGACTTCAAAAACGAGAAAGTTCTCTCGGTTTATTTATTGCACGTTTTTTACGCGATTTCTCTCTGTCAATTGTGAACCAAATTTCAAAACACTTTTTTATTAGATAGAGTATACTCCTGAGGTGGTCTTACTGTCACCAAGTCAGGATTTTAAGATGGTATCCTAGGAAAATCATGGGAAACTTTAAAGTTTCAGCAGGCGGTTAGTTTCTACGGTACACAATGTGTTGCGCGAAACTTAATTAATATATGCAATACATGACCTAAACAATACTAGTTTTTATAGTATTTGGTTTTCATGTGTGTATAAACCATATATATCTGACATACCTGACATAGCCTTTTCTGGGAGGGTAGTCCTTGTGGAAGACGGAGTGGTTGAGGATCATCTTCTCGTCACCGGTGTCCAGCCAGGACCTCTGCAGCACGAAGTCACGGTTCTTGAGGGGCGCGGGGCACGACACTAGAATAATAAATCAGACTGTATAAGGAATAACAAAGATAAGTAAGTAAGTACAAGATATGTTTTTAGTGTAAATTATTAAAAAAGAGGTCCTAACTTCAACAAAACTTATGTAAAGAAAAACTTCTCCAAAACACGATAAAAATCAAAAGATACAGATATTTTTGGTGAAAGTGAAACACTCATTCTCTATTTGATTTGGAAACGGTCGAAAACCCATAAAAATATCTCTAAATGAAATGAGTTAGTACTTAAGTTATATGTATTTAACAATTTTTAATAGTTAATTTCTAATGTCGACGTTTTATTAGGGACTGTTTTCATTCGCCACATCCTCAGACACAGAAATATATTTTAAATTTCTTTTTGTAATGATTATTATAATAATCATTTCAATCACCCGTTGACCCGTCCGATACCAGTGGGCAGTGGGTGGAAACTTAAGACCGATTTGAACTTCCAACCCATAAAATTGTCATATCGTTCGTTGGGCTGTAAAACTGTGTGGTATCCTTATAATACACGCCAATAAAGACCAGTCCAGACTCTACTTTCAAAAGCTATTAAGATTAGAATATTCTTTTATCTACAGTCTTCTTATCTACAAACGTCTAGAAAATATTTTTCTATATTAATTGCTTTTTCAAAATTAGGAAATATTTCCTAATTCTGAACATATCCGCACCCTCCCTCTGATATCGTAATGAAAAGGAGATTCAATTGTCTGAGTAACAAAATCGGTATCTCACAAAATACTTTGATAACTATTACTACATGATTTTTAATGGTCACCTGATTTTCAATATTTATTTATTATTATTAATCTACTCACAATAAACTTACTGCAAAAAAGGCTTTTGAGGAGAAACTGTGCGAGGTACTGCCTATTTCTTAATAAAATCTCTTCCATTAGTCCCACCATTGTTGAATTGTTGGTTGTCTGGAAGAGATCTGTTGCTAGAGATAAGCTCACTTTTGTGTGTGTCTTTCTTGTTTAATATACTCTTGTGTTTTATGTGTATAATAAAAGATAACGACTTCGACATAAACTTTATATATCTTAGGTTTTAAATGACATTTGCAAAAGAGTACCTTTCATTATTCTTAGTTTTAATACAGCTATTATTTTGATGAATCCAAACTACTCCCACGCTTTAGTATCAAAAAGATCATTTATTTTATAGTTATCTTTCTTACTCAGACTCGCTTTTATTGTAATATTCACAAGATTCTTACACTAACACCTATTATAATGGTGTTTCTATTTCATCTAATAATTATATCTAATATTTGAATAAAAAATAACTACATAAATATAACATCATTGACCCGAATTAAAAATTCATATTTATCACACAAACATTTTCATCCCACCGGAACTGGATCCAGGGGCCTCTTGGACCTCATCTGATAGCGTAGCACGCAGAATTGACGACCGAGGGCTCGTTAAAATTCTGTCACAGCGAACAATAGAGATATAGATATACACCCCGCAAGATGGGTAGAACAAACTGATAAGCCAATGGATTGAGGCTGCGCAGATCCATTTCATATAAATATCGTAGGTGGAGGCCTTTGTTCACCAGTAGATATGACAGGTCTTTATGATCTGAATGTACACTAATAGATCCGTAATATGTGACTCATACTTAAATATGAATAAGTATCTGTAGTTTAGACAACCACACTAAAATGGCTTAACATAGTTGAATGTAAAGCAAAGACAGTTACTGAACATTCAGTAAATTCAAAACCACAGATGTGGCTCTAGTGCTACCGTGGACCGTGTCTAGAACCAGCCATTCGCTTAACACTATAGCCAAAACACTATACAAGTAAGTTTCTTTGAATGTTATTTCTCTCTCTGATTGCCCAATGGATCTGGATTACGATAACGTAGAAAACGGTGAATTTGATTCCCTAAATATGGATATAAAAATAACTAACAATAACGCAAATACACAAAATTACACACTAACCCAAATCAAAAACACACAAAGACACACACACATACATACTTATACATTCCTTCCATGTTTTGACTACCTTTTCATGGATGCACTTGAATCCTTCGCTACACTCAGTACTCTACTTTTAAATATAGAAGAATAATGACCTTTATGGTTATACACTCCTTCCATGTTTTGACTACCTTTTCATGGATGCACTTGAATCCTTCGCTACACTCAGTACTCTACTTTTAAATATAGAAGAATAATGACCTTTATGGTACTAAGTAGTACAAAGCAAAGGAATTTCCTTTGGTATATAATCTAATATTAACGTTATGAAAAAGCCGTGACAAATATGCATTATAACTTCCAAATACCTAAATTAATATCATTTAACATGTTTAAGTATACAACATAATAAAAAGATACATTACGGAGAAATGAAGTTAAGATATACGTTTATAAATCTTTGAAATATACTAAATAAACATACAATCATCCATAACTTGTAAACAAAATAATTGCAGAAGAACTTTTTGCACGGAACTTGTTATTTAGCACAGTATCCTTAGTACGTTTGTATTTCGAATAAGATATATTGTCTGATTATTATGTTAGTGGAGAGTAACCTATATTGGACTAGTTTTGACATAATAATACTTAGTACATGCTACAAAATTAAAATATAACTCACCGTATAGCTTCATGCAGTGGTTAGTAGTATATTTCATTTTGTCATATTATAGTTTTTATATTACTCCAAATTATAGTTAATACTTGTATAAGATTTATAAATGGTCATTTCTAAATTCCCGTCCATGCATAAAAACCTTTCTCAGTGATAAAATAACGTCATAATGACTGAGCTAACTACGCTTCGCCAAGCCGGTAATGGATCGAGAAAATGTTATTACTTACCATCAAATTGATGTTCCCTATCCTTCCAATTACACTGAACTTGGTTATATCAATCATCTCGGCTTATCTTTATGACCGTTCAGTAAATTAACGCAACGACGACAAGACTGACATAATTGTTTCAGAAAACAATACACCTGATTGGAAGATACAGTCAGTTATAACGAGAAACATTGAATGTTTATACATTAATTATTATAATTTACATCTAAAGAGTCAAGAAAATTGTCCTTTCGCCTACAGGTAAAAACAAAAAAGTGGACATTATAAATAAATTGGTTATATACGACAAGAGACTTTTGGCCCTTATAAATTTTACAGTTTTTAATTCTAAGCGAAATTTATATAAAATTTCACAACAAACACTTTTAAGATTATATTGTATAAATACCTACAGATTGTACTATTCACTAGACACTAAAGTTCTTTAACATTTTAAGCTATCATCACTTGAAAAGTTCAGACGCTGTCACAAAAAAAACAAGATAGTACAAAGATCGTTAAAGCCTTAATTGCCTGTGTCCCTCTCGTTGTCGAGAAGGTCCATGGGATTATTTTATCAGTTTTTAAATTTGATTATAAAGCAAATATACAGCAAATTTTGTCGTAGTTACTCCTGGATGAGTCTGGGAAAAATTAAATATTTGATCGTTTCACACTAAAGTCTTCATCTGTGTGAAAGTGCCTAGTTATGAAGCTACTGCTATCGATACTTTAAGCTTTGTTCTCAGTTATGTATTATTGAGATAAATTATATTATATTTTAAAGGGACCAATGGATATAAAGTTTAAAAATGCCTCGATACAGTCTAACGGGCATCGCAGGTTCAATAGTCTTTAGATACAAGTCCCCACACACTCACACCTAAATTCCTCACGCACACCTAAATGTTGACTGTATCTACATTTAAAATTATTTTGTATATTGTTGGCTTCTAAATAAAAAAGAGATATTGTCGTTATTTTTTTTACAAAAGAATCCGATTATGAAAACTCAGTAAATGACTCGACACAACCTGGTGGTACACTATAGAAGGAGTCTATATGTGAAGATAGCTAGTGCAGCCTGCGTACTAGCCTAGCCATATCCTACCGACCGAAAAAGGGGGTTTTAACGACTCTTTTGTAGAAACTCATGTTATATGAAGTTATTTTCTTTTATAACACACTCAACTCATTGTAGTTACAATTTTACAATTTAAACAATATCTGATGTTAATTTGGCAGATAGAAATTCCAATATCTAAAAAGATTGAACACATAAGTTCAGTGTTGTAAAAAATCTAAAACATTGTAATACGAATCGCAAATTTCATCAAAGTCTTTATGTAGATTAAATTGAGTGCAACTATGTAAATACCTCGACAACACAAAGAACGGAGTCATTATGACGTGACCAATTTCGACCTAAGCTTGCTAATGTACTGGGCGTGTCGTAACTAACGACAGCGAGCTAACGTTATTACCTGTTATAATATTGCTTAAAGGTATATCTTGAGTTATTCGGAATAGTGTATAAATCATGATTTGTTAAAGTGATGGCTTCCTGAAATTAAAATTAAGGCCAACACTTTTTGATGTTAAATTATATCATTAGTCGCTTGAGCTTTCCAAAAACCAAATTTAATCTTTTTTTCAACACTGAATATCAGACAGATGGGTTGATAATGCTATAATCATGCCAGTTTTGTAGAAACTCTACAAAGAAGATACCTTGCTGGAAAATAAATCCTCGTTAAAAATAATATCAAAGGCGCCATTTTATCATCTTAAAATACAATATCAGTTGGGACAATCTATCGTATTTGTTATTGTTTAAAATCATATTTTTTAATATTTGCTAAGTTTATATTATAGCTATTAATAATAGATACATAATTACTAGTTATCCTAAAATATAGCAATTTATTTTGTGATTCCACGGACTCTTTTAGATATAGCTGTTATGAAATTAATTAAGATATTTGATGTTTTTGTGTTGAGCTATATACATTCTTGTTGGCTCCGACTGTTAATGTACCAAATAAAATAAAATGTTACAAAGAAAGAACTCGAAAATTTTGACATGAAAATGGATTAAAATAAATCTCGTATAAGAGTTACGAAAATAGCAAACATATATGTGAACAGTACAAAATTAAAGCAAACGAATTTGTATCGCCAATTTGTAAAAGTCACGGAGTTTCTATCTAATGTGCTCAAACAAAAAACATTCCTGCTTCTTAACTTGAAGAGAGTTTATAAAAGTTGACGACGGACTTCAAAATTGTTCTTTTTAGTGATGTACAAAGAGTACAGACTTCAAAAACAGATACACTGAATTTGAATGTGAAATATTTATATCACGTTTCTCTTCTACTGAAATTAAAATTTATAATATATTATTTTAAGAATTACCAGTCGTAATTACTAAGTACAAATGTAGTTAATAAAAAAATATATTGAATTTGAGAAAAATATTCTAGCTTCCATTCGAGATATTAAATTCTACGTTACAATAATAATTGTAACTCAATTGGATCCCTATCCAATAAGCCCATTACATAACCCTTTTGGCATGATACTTTGATAAAAGGGTTTATTATGTTAAAGAATGAAAATTAACCATGGAAGGCCCACATTATACGTGAAAGGTAACCATTGCCCGCAGAGTACATCATATATACTAATATTATTGAACGCGCTAATCTCTTGAACTACTTATTGGAATTAAAAAAATATGTTCGTGATGTATTTATTTATCAGGGAAGTTTATATCGATAGCATTTGTGATAAAACGAACTTCAAGCGGCCGAAGTCGTGGGCGTAAGGTTAGACAATATAAGAATGCCACCGCCTATAAACATAATATAAATTAATAAGTTGATATTATCTTCCTGCAATATAAAGTGATATTAAATTTATGGGCGATAATTATAATAAACATGTATAATTATTTTATAGATAGAAATTTAATGTTGAATAAAGCAGGGTCTTATGTGCAAGGGTGCAGACTAGAATCACGAGCGTAAAGAAGAATCTTATAGTTTTACTCCAGAGCGCAGCGAGGGTGTTAAATTATTAATCCCTAACTACTTTCGGGGTATAAAATTAGGGTTCTAAGTGCAGCGAGGTATTCAACCGCACCCAAGATATAAGACTGTTTTTTCCCGAGGAATATAGTATGCTTTTCGAACCAATTGTGAGAAAATATGAATAAATATACAAGAATGTGATTATTTATATTAAATATTAAATCGTCACGAAACTTTTCTATTTTGAAAAGATTTGACTTCGCTCAACACCTACATTTATCTGCAAATCATTAACAACTGAATCTGTAGGACTAAATTTATGATTTGTAAATTTAGTGACCACGTATTTTGGAACAAATATTGTTGATTCAAAGTCATACTGCTGTTCTAAATTCAAGCCCTATAAGTACCCTCGCGCTCTCCCGTGATTCGGTCCGTATGCCGCAAGGTAGGCAGGACCATGGGTTGGTGGAGGGAATGTTCTAAATTCAAATTAATTCGATCCGTATGAATAAGATGAATTTCATTACAACATTGTCTCCCTGTCTTTTATAGGCTTAAATTGGCTAATTAAATCAATTTACTTGAGACACCGTATATGTAATTTTTAGCAGGTGGTACGAACAGTGAAGTAAACATTATTCTTTACGATGAAATAAATTCCTTAGTATCTAAGATAGTTTTCCAAACTACCTTTCCCCGAGTTCTCATTCCATCCCACGCGCTTAATACAAACCGACATATACCAACCACTACTACTATTCATAACGTTCACACATCCGCCCCTAGACTAGTTCACTTTGATAAATTCTTGTTTCGTACTTTTGTATGCTTCGTATTCAGGTATTTGGATCGTGAGCTTTATAGAATAGGGAGAACAACTGAAGAACTAACTATTCTCAAGCAATATATCATAGTTTCAAAATTTATATTGTGTTGTGTATTTTTAATTACATCACATACCTTGTATCGGTAGGAGGAGCAAATACCAAATGACTGTTGTACCAATATACGAAAATAATGAAACGAACATGCTACCGTTGGCTTTATCTCTTGCTCTTCCACTTGAACTCAGTGGCCCTAATTAGAAATCATCGAATCCAAATCTTAAAGAGCTGTAAAAATATGATTGCAATAATCAATTCAATTATCTACTCGTCTTGAAACAGAGAAAACAGATTTGACGTAAACTCATATTTGTAAGGAATATTTTCACAAGCGCTGAGAGGCACAATAGTTTAAATATTTACTAGCATTAATGACCAATTGTTGCATGTTGCTTCGGAACATGATCTAGGTTATAGGCTTTCACCGGGTTGGAAAATCAATTAGACTACCGGTGACCTATTTAACAAGTTCTTTTTTTAATTAGTTAAAATTTATTATAACTTCGAAGTGTAGACAAGCTGTATGTTTGATGTGGTTTTAGCAAACAGTACTCCTTGTTTTCAAAAATTTTTACAGCAGATAACAATCCTTTACCTAATAACTTGAAATATACGCTAAGGCTCTTCTATATATCACGTAACAATTCATAAACCTGTGAATTGTTTTTTTCATTATATCAGATTCATGATACATCAGACGCCGAAAGGCCTCTCTGATTGATTTCCAAACAGAACGACTCTGCGTAGCATCTATCAGCTCGCCGCGATGATCAGGTCATCTGTCACCATGTTGGAACCTTAAGCCCCATCGGTCGTGTCCATCCTACGTGCATCACTGTCCATTGTCACTTAACCTTGCGTATCCTACGAGATCATCAGTAACTATAGGAGGATTACTTACTAGCGTAATAGCCCACGTCGTTGTTGACGTTGATGTGCCCCGCGTCCTCGGCGGACAGCATATGCGTGTCCCACACCGACCGGTACTCAGGGTCGTGGAGTACGTCATAGAGAGCTTCTGGTTCCACGTCCTCGAATTCGGCAACCACCTGACGACAATAACATCACATAAATTATTACCAAATAAATAGCAAGATGGTGTAGAAAACAACTCTATTATTTCATATATATAGCCTGTCAACAGTAGACAAATATTGGAAAATCAATAGTATATCCGATTTCATTTTTTACTGATCGAAACTTCTTTTACTGATGTTCTGTCGTGTGAAAACATAAATATTGTTTAGTAAGCAAAAATTTAAATTAAGCGACCTTTGTTCAAGCTCAACGTAACAAGTTCAAGTGGATAAAATCTTTATCTAAGCATTTTCCAATCAAACCTCTTCATTATTTACTAGTTATTCTAATGTGAAACTATATAGTCTTCAATAAACATTTTTAGTTCTATATTATTATTTATATTAATGATAATAAAATTACTTGTGTACCTCTATCTACATTATTCTAGATAAAGTAAATAAGAGATTCCTGCAAACCATCTTGACGGGAATGGTGAATGTAATCCACATATTGGTTGACAATACGCAGAACACTCCGTCTATACAATTCGTTAGATAATATGTTTGGCGATTCCAAAAACGAAGCTAACGTGACTGTTGCTATGTGATTGTTGTTTACTTTAAACGTTCACATTAATTTAGGAATTGTGACTAAGCTAGCTTAATCATATGTTGGCTTAGTGACATGTTGTAATCGCTAAATTAATAATAAATACCTATTATAAGTTCATGCATAAAAATATTTTATCTGTCATATTATTCTTCCTAACACTTTTCCATGAAGGTACCTTAACTATATTTCTTAAATGAGTTTTATTTATGAGGTAAGTAAGAATTTATGTATGTAACATACTCATATTTCATGCATAAATTCTTACTCACCTACCACAAAAAAGCCAGCCACAGTAAATCTATCCTCAAATGAAAAAAAAGCAAGTCTTTTGACAACGTATCATAGAGATGATAGAAGCAATTAGATCTGAAGCACTACAATTTTTGAAATTCAACATGTTTTTCCCTAGAAATTTAATTATGTAGGTACACGCAAACGAAATTGGTTTAAGGTTTTTTTCACGAATTATGTAGAATTTTTGTTAGTATATAATCGAGATGGTGAGGTTAATGATTTAATGCAAGAACTAATTCATTTATTTATCATAGAAAAAAATTATTATATGGGTTCACGAATTATTGAATCTTAAATCTTAAGAAATTATATCACAATTTATTGAACCTATATAACCATAACACAAACAAGAAATATATATATGTAATTCCTTATAATGAATAACATTCGATCTCCTTTTGATGCATAAAACGTTTTAAAAAAATAAAAGAAAATAAAAAAGAAAAAAATTATCGACATATTGTCAATTACGGATTTTCACTGTTTAAATGTTTCAAATAAAGTATAATCAAGCAAACTGGAGATATTTAGGAATTAAAGTGAAATATATTTTAATACAGATAATTCTCAATTACCAATATTTTATATTCCGTGCTGGAATATTTGATAGAATCAACAAATATTTAACAATGAACTACCTCAGATACAAACACTAAAATATACTTACATAGGTTTATTTCCAAGCGCATTGCTTGTTTAGTATATGATAACTTCATATATAAAATATAATGTAACAACTTAAATATATCTGTACGAGTGATAAATAGGAAAATTATTTAATTATTTACATTAGGTTCACAATAAACTAGAACTACACATTGCATGGAATAATCTTCTTCATTATTCTTTCGTAAATTTTGGATTTCTATAAAATACTGGAGTTAATGCCAAAAATATATAGAAACTCATTTTCATTTCACTTCGGGGACAAATGACTCATAATCAAGCTATTGATGTTTGAAAATAACAAAATATATTGGTAACAGAATAAGTAAACAAGTGTGTTTTTAATGTATGATTTCTTACTTAGACGAATAAACAAGTCGCTATGCCACCCAGACTATCCAGCTGCAAGTCAGCCTTGTAGAACGTGGCAATCTCATTCGAAAGACAAAAATTCTCATATATACGTAACATAATGGTGTAGGTGCGTTACGTTAATCAATTCTTGTTCTAATCTTAATTTAAAATTCGAATATAAAAGTCACAATAACAGAATGATATAACAGAAGGTTTCAATCTTAACTAGCAAGCACTACACCGCCGTAGGCACATAAAAGGTTATTGCAGACTTTTTGGTTGATGTGTAGTATCGCTTTTAGTTATCAAATTTTCATAATGAAAGGAAACTACTTGTTTTTTACAAAATATTTTTCGTATTTCATGATAAATTTTTATGACACCTAATCAAAGTGATGGCGTTTTCTTTAATACCTGAATTCGACGTCTCAAGTATTACACTGCATACAAAAATATAAGAGTTTAGATTCCGTGTGGATGATAAATGTACCCTATACAATCTACCTTAAGTTACAACAACACAAAGCACCTATAGAGAGTAACGTTAGGTACAAAAAATGTAAAACGTCCGTTTCTCCAGTTTAAATATAGAACTGTCTCTACAATGCCTCAAGTCTCCGGGCAACAAGTAGCGAACTCGACAATTCAAAACCTCTTCACACAATAGGGATGTCATTCGTTGTCGTTGGGCTTCCAGTATTATAATTAAACTCTTTACTCTACTCTTTTTTTAACTTTGCACGTGTATCAAGATTTCTTCATTTTATTATAAATTTCAATTGAGTTTCAAAAAGGTGGTCAGGAAAAACAAAGCTAATCAAAAATAGGTTGGTATCAAATTTATTTTCCAATGTGCCCAAAATTTCAAATTCATTAATATTTTATTTTACAATACAACATTTATAAAACTAAACTAAATCTAGATACTAACTAAGACTCAAGGAAACCGTTCTGACAAAACTTAACGAAGAATAGATAAATCTCCATCTGTAAAATAACATTTGAACCGCATTTCTAGTTCCTTCACACCATATTTTATTACACACACAGCCAATAGATTAAAATAAATAAAATACGATGCAGAAATACCACAGAATCCTTTGTAATCTTTACAATAAATAACAAACGAAACAAGCTTTAATTTTGTAGGCGTATGATTGAATTATTCATTGTCGGCTTTACAGCAGGCAACCCTGCTGAGTCTTACATTTTTCGCTGTTACCACTAAATTGATCCAAATGCTTCTTCTTTATACTATTAGATTCATCCGTCTGCGCTTTGATGATTCCAGCACAATTCAATTTGACTTTAAAATTGGAATTGTGTATGAAATTTTTGTTATTTGTGGAAATTTATTTTTGAGAAGTATGTTCACTTATAAGATTTTAAACATTCGGGTTCGTTCACTTTATATGACAGCAACGGGACTAAGGCAACCTGTAAGTATCTATGTACTTTATAATAAAATATCGCGTTGCTCTCATACAAATTTGTGGTCACTTACACCCATAATAATAATGATGAAACTGTTAAGTAACAATTGTTTCAACAGACTTGATCGTAATCTGAGCCTTATTACGTTTTTTCGCTTTTAGAGCCATAACACACGCTTGCGTAGTAACAATTGACACAAGTACGTAATAGAATTATTTCTACAAAGTTAGATTTATACCTTACATGGTGCATTGGTGTTTCACGTACCTATTTACATCAGAGTCAGATCAATTTGTCAATCCTGTCAAAGGTAATAGTAAGTAATTTCTTGTATTTGCTATTTCAAGTAACTTTTTAAATTTAGAATATTTAATTAAATAATAGCACCATAGACCTCGCCCTTGACTAACATCCATTTTTCTAATGCATTTGATTAAGTACTTAACTTAATAAATAACACTCTTTGAAGTAATTTCTTTGAACTAATTATTCTGTTTTTAAATTCTATCAATAATTTTCACTAGTGATATAACTCCTACCTTAATTACTAATCTTTTTCCTAGTTATCTTTATTAACTGAATGAAAACAAAAACTTTATTCATTACTGCAGAGTTACAGAGACACCACACAGTACAAAAAGCATACAATAAGTTTTCCTTGCATGTGTGTGAGTGTGTCTGCGTCGGTTGCAGCAGAACGTATAGACAACAGTTGAACATCATATTCACAGAGCACTTTGTAGTCATTTGACTACATGCTGAGTTCACCAACGACCAAATCAGTCAAAATTATACAGTCGCATCATAGGTACGCTACAGGTTGAGTCCTTTCATATTCATGAAAGTTTTTATTAAGGGCTTGCTGGCTTTGCTTAATATACATACAATAATAATTGTAGAAGTCTGAAGACTTTATAATATGGTAATTAATGCTTAATTAACTTAATACCAAACGGCCGACTATACACAGATATTTGAATCCTTAAATTTTATGTTATTGAATGGGTATGTACAATTCTTTGATTTTTAAATATTTAGGGACCTAAAATTAAAGAAGTTTTTAAATAATCATGCATTAGAAACCTAAATACTGGTTTAACTAAACAGTTGTAAATTATTACTGGCACAAAACGAATTATGTTCTAATCTAATATAAAACGGAAAGGATTACTAATAATAAGCATTAAGTCCGCTTTTTGAATAAATGTATTCTTGTTCTGCTGTTTTATTAATATGCGGGCAGTAAAGAATATTTTTATTTATAAATTCAACATACATTTTCAGACTGTTCTTTGCATGTGTTATAAACCTATTTTGCTTAAAGCACTGTTAAACTTTTTTTTTATTGCAAGGGATTTACAAATTTATTTTTAACCTTCTTCGCCGTATGATAAGGTACAAGATATTCGGATGTACGTACACCCGGATATCTCAACCGCCGTGGAACTTGCTATGGAACTCAATACTGTTAACATTGTTACTATAGTGCCAGACTTAAGAATATTCTATACTTCTGGGAACTTCGGTCGATAGCGACTTGTTAGCGTTGTCAAAATAATCAGTGTGAGAACTTGAATATTATCAGGGATTTATTGTCGCTGCCTACGTGGCGATTGAATCGCAGTAAATCTAAAAAGTCTAAGTCGCATGTTAGTCGCTAGCGACATCGTTGCTATATGGACGTGTATTTATGAACGATGTATGATGGTTTCTTCCTAGGGAATTTGAAAATCTTAACCATCATCATAACCTTAACCCAACTAACCATAATTGATGTATTCATATTAATGTCAGAAGAATCAAAGTCAAAATATCTTTATTTAAATAGACTCACTTACTTAGTTATTTTAAGTCGTCATAACAGGGAATATGTATGAGAAAAATAAATAAATGTGATCAAAGGTAATAGCGATAACTTTAAGTGGTTATTAACCGGGTATTTACAAATTGTCCCAATTATGGAATTTAATTATATATTAAATAAATTATTTTAAAATTAAAACTAACACTACTATGCATATTCTCAATTAATACCTACCTACCTCCTACCACCGCTTCGACGAATTAGTAGCTGCAGAAAAGAAGCGGCGCAAGAAACTCTCAGCCTTAAGTATTTTTATTGTCATTTACAAAATACCTATGTCATTATTTATTAAGTATTACAAACATATGTTTTGATTAACAGTGCAATATTCTATACATTGGTACGTATCGTCATTTCTGGTTTGATTTAATTTTATTCATTTTGATTACAGCTTACGTTTATTTAAATTGCATGTTTACATAGTCCGTGCATATTTATCATCTAAATATTCCTGAATTTTGTAGTAGCCTTATTTCATTAAATTTTGTTTGATATAATCTTAAAATTTGTGTATAGGGAGTTCAGTTGTACTTGGCGGGATTTTATTATAAACGTGTATACATTGCCTCATAAATGAGAGACTTGTTTTATGATGTCTCAAGATTGGAACAGCAAGTTTATAACTGTATCTAGTACTTAAGGTTTATAGAGACTTTAAATGAAAACTTCCACTTAATACCTAAACTCTGACGGTACATATCGAAGGAGTAATAAACTTAATGCTTTGAACTATTATACTACACGAGTGAGTACTACTAAACTTATCGACCTCAACTTTTTGCGGGTCTATTTTAGATGACACCCGTTTCTGCACGAAAGGGCAAAGGGATAGGACAAAAGGATCAGGTGAAGGCCTCTTAACAAACAACTGAATGAATTAGCCATCTCCTTATCATGGATATGTAGATTTGAGTGGTTTATGTAATAAGAGAATGGCCAATGGATTACAAAATATTATAAAGGCCATTCGATTACTATATAAAGGTACTTGCTTAGTATATGAACTACACAATTCGATAAGTACCTACTTTAATCGAGAATCGAGAAAAAAAATTCATCGAAGACATTAATACAGAGACCTCTATAAAGTTTTTATTACGGCATCTCAAAGTAAGACGAAATGAAAGTTCTTGACAGCAAAATTTCATTATGGCCGCCCCCAGCCTTCGATCATAGGTCCCGTACTAAGATAAGCATTTTACCTACATTTTAACACACCTTAGTCGCATGTGCTAACATTCTGAAAGATCTACTAACGTAACGTCGTGGTCATGTGTCAACAAACAAAGTTAAAAGCTAAAAAGATTCAGCTCCGTGGATTAATTTAGCCTTGTTCCTTTGACCTTATATTTTTGTGCTCCAGTCAAACTGAGGTATTGAAACACTGGTATGCAATGAGATGAATAATAGTTTACTATACCGATATATAGTGATTAGTACAGAGTAATCTTCCATGTTTCAACCGCGTGTAACTTCGTTACGATTTCAGCGCCTACGATTTTGCTAACCGTAATCGATGCGTTTGCTGTAGTAACCTGTAGCATCTGTCGAAGTAATCTGTTATTACTACAAGAATCAATATATATATATATATAGCTATCTCTAGCTATTTCTTCGCTCCTAGGACCCAATTTGAATTTAGTTTGTACAAATCTATCAGTATTATTCATTAAACTAAATAATCCATTCGCGAAACAACTTGAAAACTGATCATGACAAAAAGAATCGTACTTCTAAAGAAGTGGGTATACTGTACTACAAAATATCTGTCAAACCTCATAAGATATTTGTATCACGTACACAAACGCTCGAAGGGACAGATCCTAACAAACGCGGTGTAAGATCAAAGCTTTCGGGACTACCGGTAATAACACTATCACGCATGAAATTCTTCCACTACTAAGACATTGTGTCATGAATATTGTGAATATTCACTCTTTTATGTTACTTATTTGATATGAAATATTTATAAATTATTGTATATATTTACCTCAAATTCAATGCATATTTTCCTTTTTCTGTATTTACGAACGAACAAAGTTTGTTTGAGTTTTGCCCATTCGATTTTTTTAATGATTGACATTAAACTAAATCTGTTGTGTAGTATGTAAAAAACATTTCTAAATAAACATATGTTACCTCAACGCAACTTGGAAACGTATTCGATACAATTGAAACTACACTACCCACATATTCGGTTAGCCAAATTTCAAAGAGTTTTTGGCGCGTAATGGCGGGGGGCGGTTTGTTGCTGTGTGTTTTATTTCATATATTGTATAGTAGTGTTGTTTTTGTCATGAAATAGGTGTAGTTTTATGGCAAAAAGGATCGTTAAGTCATGCAATATATGGAATACATCTTTCAGCATTGATTGGTGACTTACTCATTAACAAAATAGCGAGGCCTACCATTAGTCGCCAAAAACTCCATGGGGTAAAGGGCTACATTGCACCAGTATCCTGGAGCCATAAATAAAGATGAAAACTACATTAATGATGATATGCCTTAAAGGTTTTAGTTACCAGGCCAAATAATAGGTGGAGCAAATTTCAAAACGTTTACCAAAGTCAAATTTATTTTTAAATGATGTTTTTATTAATCAGATCAGTTTTTTGATCAGCTTCTCTCGAAAACATCATGTACTATGATGTTATCTAAATTTACATTATATGAATAATTAGACATTAAGATATTAAAATTGTTATCTTTTTATTGATCGCAAAAACAGAAAATAAGACATAAAAAGGTGAAGAAATATACAGTTTTACCGGGAATTTTTATTATCTTCTTCCTAAATAAACAAACGATAGACGATAATAATAAAGTATTTATCTACCGCGCTATCTCGCTTACAAATCAGCAAAAAGGTTGTAAAATAAAAATCTTTTCAGGTGTCCCAAATACCGTTCACGTAAACTGATAGCAATTTTTTATTCTTTCTTTAATTCTTAATAATCTACGTTATTTCTCTCTTTGCTTATCTCATCGCCAGCTTACACTTCTGACTTCAGAACCTGCCTATCATGGGGTTATGACTGACCATTTTCTCTTTTTGTTTCTATGAATAGCTGCAAGAAGATATTAGCTGGTATCTTAGGTAGGAACTACAGTCTGCCCAAACATACATGCAGGAAGACTCATAGTCTCTAGCATTAGATAAACCATTTTCATGAAACTCTCTCTGGTTCTTGCCAGGACATCATGATTTATTGTGTTTCATTTATGTTTCCGCCCTTCGCCACATGCTAAACAAAGAGGACAATAAAAATGTTATCGTGGTGAATGATATGGTAACCAATAACAAATGGTTTTCCAGCGTCCCAGTTACGGGGATCGAGAATGTGTTTAATAGCATTGGCATAGTTGTATTTCCTACATGACCCTACCTCCTCCATTAGGAAACACTTGGAGTTTTTAATCCAGATCCTATCTTCATACGTCTAAAAGTCTGACAACGTGTTTTACTGTATCATAGTCAAGACGACACTATGGAACACGTTGACTTGTCTTTCAAATACCGATTAAATACATGGGCACGCGTGATGAACACGGTTATAAACATATTTAGTGGAACTACTAAAGTATTGACAGAATATTTAAAGAATACATATTAAAAGTAAAGGTCTGAAGTATTATTAAGATTTTTTTAATTAGTCAATATTACATTAAAACTCAGTTTACACCAGAAGGTTAAAACTACAAGAGGTTTACTAAAAGCAAATTATTGCGCACCTATACAAACACAGGCACTGAAGTGATAATTTTAAAGCAAATATTTACTATCGTTTCTCTACATCGAGAATCAGTAAAATTTCATTGTTTCTAAGTGTGTATAAGTCCCATATGATCCCAGTTTATAAAAGCAAAGTCAGCCAAATAAGCGTTGCGTTGAGGTTGTGACAAGCCTTTGAAGCCTCCTCTTTCATTTGGAAATGTATACATACACATTTATAACAAAGTCCCGGCAAATGTAACTGTAACTACCTTTACACTTTTATGTATACAAGGTCCAGGAATATTTAGATGATATGAATGCGTGCAACAATTGAATGTTTTATTTATTGATAATTCAATTTTATGTTGAGTGTCATAAGCACTTGTATTATTGTATTCTTTTATGTGTTTGAAAATGTTAAAAACCATAATAATTTTACCTGTTCTTACATACATAGTTTTATTATCGACGGTTTTCAAACAATTCATAATGATTGGGAGGCTCTCTAATTCTAGCTGAGTTTCTTACCTGTACTTCTCAGGACACACCCCCCGGTAGATTAACGAACAGATGGCTTAGATTGACGTTAATATTTTGAGTTTGACGTTAACTGTCAACATAAGGCTTTGTCTTAATATCTACAGTTGTTGACACGTGCATCCATATTGCAAGAGTCTGTAGGCCGATACCGCTAACTATCTAACTATCTTGATAACTAAAAAGAAGAATGAAGAACAAGGTTACAGCACCCAAATACCATCAGGCGGGCTGAATGCATGTCTTTCTCCCACGTTTACAAATCAGAAAGATAAAATATGATACATAAATTATATAAAATAACAAATGATAAAAATTCATATTAAATAAACATAAAGTCATCCCTTGTGTGGACTAGAACTAAGGCTCTTCGGAATAGCTGCTTTTTTATAAATAGTTAAAAATAACTCATAACAAATGAAAATAATATTTTGCAACAAATATCCCAATTACTGAAGTACGTTAAAAGTTTTGCTTTTTATTCCATCACATATGGAAAAGGGCTTTTTCAATCATGTTTTTATTTATTACACAACTTGACTTTCTGGCTCACTTTCTAGCTTCAACTTATTCCCATCAGAGGCTAGTGACTGCATCTAATCTACATTTAATGTGTGGTTCATTCAATACACGACTCGACAACAAAGAAACCGTATATGTTGAGTCAAAAATGAAAACAAACCTTGACAGTTCTAAGCGCGCCGTGTGCAGCGTCCTCAGCCCAGACTTTGACACCATCTTTCTCGTATTCCAAGGTCCAGCCGACTTCTGAAGCTAGGAGATTTTTTAAGGTCTCAAAGTCGGAGTCGTCGGCAACGCGCGCCTCGCCGCGCGCCCAACCCGCGCCGCCCATCCGCACTAGCGGACATCACCACGCTGACTGCATTGTGGCTCCGGCTGCCCGACTGCCAGGAGTCGATGGGACGCGCATGCGTACTGAATGCGCCACCATTTATTTTTTGTAATATTCAAAAGCTTTACTTTTACACTGACGATCGGAGCAATGCGGTCCTTCAGTGATCGTCAACTTACACCAGGCAGCTAGGAACTTCCGCGCCACTTGTTTCGGCCACATGGATATCTCACTGGTGAAGATTATACATAATTTATTCATACCTCTGTACAAGTAAGTAATCAAAAGAAAATTTGCTGAGGTGTTGCATAATAAAATTTATAAACCTTTTTCCTAATCTAAACACATTCCGTCCAGTGCCTCATCAGAGCAGCACTAGGAAAACCCACTAAAACTCCCCGGTAACTCCATTGCCCCTCACAGGGGCGACCTGGGTTCTGCCGAAGCAATTCACCACGTGATTAACAAGGTGAACCCACATGACCACCTGGAAAAAACAATGGAACGTAAACATTGAAAAACAATACCGATCATCATATCCGCAACCTGAATTACACTTACGTGACAAGCCTGAAGAAGCTCAACTTACATCCGCTCACACATAGTCCGCTTCAAAACGCAATTATACCTGTTGACTAGTTCGTATGTTTTCAAACCTAGTTAAGTAAAGTAATATAAGTTCTTTGCTTGGTTCCTACCCGCAAAAAAGTAAAAATCTCAAATATTTGAGAGAGAAAAATTAAAATAAAAACAAAAAACATGTTTCTCATACCTATTATCTACCCCAAATTAAGCATCATTGGAATCTTGTGATATGTATACAAGATATTGGAAAAAAAGATTGTAATGTGTATATAAATAACAGAAGTATATATACTTAATAAAAATACAAACATCCATGACTCGTGAACTGATCATACAAATATCTGCCACTACCGGGATTACCCCGGGACCTGGCTAAATAGACTGGGGTATATACCACTCGACCAGACAGACGTATATACATAAATATAGTTATTTCGAATAAAAAGAATTGATTTGACTGTTTTACGATTATTATGTTTTATGTTGTTATGTTTTATGATTAACATTTAAATTAAGTACATTCAACAGCCATTAATGTTAGGGAGAGGTTTGCCCTTGCACTTGTTGATCCAGCCATACCACGCGTTGAAGTTGTGACGCTGGAAGATCTTCTTGGCGCAGGTGCACGCTCGAGTGATGTCGGGAGTCCTCATCTCTGAAAACAATAATTTAATATTTCATTGGATAGCTGAAAATATTTTATACTATTTGTTCAGTTTATATCGAATTTTGAGAAGTTATTGCCAAGTGACATTGCAGTCCTTTCCCGGCATGTTACTGTTGTTGCACCAATAGCGGTCATTGATCTGGAAGAGGCCGTCATCGCGGGAGCCGTTAGAATTTACAGAGCCAATCACATCGATGCGTCGGCCGCTTTCTGCTTCCACGAGACACACCCCTGGACAGTAAATAACAAACTTATAAAAATTGATTAGTTTTTAAATTAGTAAAACTATTATTGTTAACTAAGGTTTTTGTTACAAGTTCGGCCTCGCACGAAGTTGGCGCGGCGACGTAGGCCAGATCTCAAAGTCAGCGAGTACTCAAGTTGCGCAGCACAGAAGTGTTGTGAGAGATTTGTATTTTGCGTTCAGAGTGGCTATCAATATATGATGAAATTGTTTTCTCCATCTAATTCGCAGGCATTTTGGAATATCTGCGTGGATAAAAACCAAAATACCCAACACAGCGTTAATGAAGACGAACGCAACGCTTCCCTAGAGTAGATCTCTCGTGCGCGGCCGAATCACGCGCCGCGCCGCAGTATCTTCGAGATCATTCCCAAATATATATTCTGATAAATATATTGAACGCGCCTCTCTCGCGATAATGCCGTCTTGCCATGCTCATCGCAGAAAGTGCCGTTCTTGCCGTTAGGTAATATGGCTTCATGATAGATTTTATGTAATGAGTATGATGAGCACGTATGCCTAATTATACCGGAATATTTTATAAATTTATTCCCACTAAAGCGTCTACAATAATTGAAAACTGGAGTTCCTCAATTGATTCTCTGGAAATCGTTGCCTTCTCAGCTCTCGCACTAGCTTGCACCTGCTGAAGGTCTTTCCTTCGCATTGCAAGCACACCGTCAGTAGAACAGCTAATAGCATTACGAACAGCTTCATTATAAATTACAAGAAAACTGTGCTTATATACCATATTCTTATGCTTTCATAACACTTGCACAAATACGACGCGATTGCTCCGATGATGCACGGATTGGGATTATAGAACAATGAATGATAACATATAGTGACTTTTACCTACATCGTTTTCATTTGTATAATACTACATGTTTGGACATATGTATTTACGCTTCTATTTTCCTTAAGTATTTTACTTACAAATATTATAAGCAGCTAATGAGATACTTTGAATACTTAATTGAGTTTCCAAGATACAGGCCTCGCCTAGCTTGAGAACCTCTGGTAATTAAATGTACTAAGATTTTTTATTATCTTATTTACTATTAAGTTCGTCATAGTTGAAAGTAACTATATGTTATCATTCATTGTATAGCTATAAATAGATATAGCTATATATGATTTGTATAATCTCAACATCAGTGCAGAAATAAGAAATAGATGGGCAGAGATAATGTTATGTTTATATCGTTATTTGCAAACGATAAAAGTACAGTGTCCCTAATCGCTTGATGGAATCTTATCTGGAACCGTTCTACTTTTCTATCTTGCGGTAACTTCAAAATAACCAACAGAGTTACACCATTTTCAGTAAAATGTAGGTATATAAGTGACTTAATTCGGCAATCACCTCATACGCTTTGAGATTTTTTGGCTGCTCACAAGTCCTCAAATATTGATTCATCATGAAGCTACTGATGACGATGATGGCTGTCCTTGTGGCGATCTGCTTGCAGTGCGAGGGCAAGACCTTTACTAGATGTGAGCTGGTGATGGCTTTGAGAGAGCAAGAGTTCTTGGAGAGTCAAATGAGAGACTGTAAGTCAAATCTGATGGGCTTCTCTTTGTCACACTACAAAACTATACTGTTTTCCGGTGATCATTATTAACTTCCACTCGGATGCTATGATTGGTGCGTGTTTCCTAATTTATTATTTTCCATCTAGGGGTCTGTCTCATAGAGGCTGAGAGTAGCCGACGCACCGATGTGATAGGCCCTACTAACTCGAACGGTTCCCGCGACCACGGCCTCTTCCAGATTAACGATGGCATCTGGTGCAATGACAGTGACACTCCCGGCAAACTCTGTGACGTCACGTGTGCCCGTAAGTTCTGTTCCATTCTATGCAGTCTATTGGATCTTTTATCTAGGTACATTCTAATACTGGTTTCATTAGATGTCAAAAAGTACATATAACGCTCCAGTTAGCGACACAGCTAAGCTAAAAAAGGGTTCATCAAAAATTGACGTAGAACTTTTAGCTTAGCATGATCTAATAAAAAGAATTTCATCAACAATTTGTATGCTTTTCAGAATACAAAGATCTTTCTAATTTAAAAAGACAAGATTAAATTTTTTTTGAAATATTATTAGTCTTGCTTGAGTACTAAAATATAGTAACAAGAATTTAGTTTAGTGTGTAATTAATTTAGAGTCGGCTCTCTCACAATCATAATTGAGTATACCATCTTTTTTAAGATTTTTATTATTATTTTTAGATCTAGGAATAGCGATTTATGAGATTTTATTTTACTTTTTGTGATTTTTGTTGCCAACATATCTGCGTTGATACAGTAGACATTTTAAGAGTTCAGATATTTTTAATGAGTTAAGTGTATAGAAATTGTTGACAAGCTCAGATATTAATTAAGACTTTGTAGTGTTAATAATTTATTTACATTTTAATTGTTCAGAAATATTTAGTCACCTGCTACAATATATCTGATGGCTACTGTACCTATTTAATTAATTTTTAAATACTATACATATTTTTAGAACTGAGGACTGACGATATTACGCGAGCATCAACCTGCGCAAAATTCATTTTCGGAGTCCAAGGATTTAATGCGTGGTACGGCTGGCTCAACCACTGCAATGGGAAGCCCCTCCCAGACATCAGTGACTGCTGAAGAACTAATCTTAAACTTAACTTATCTACGATTAGTTTTGAAAATCTGGGGCCAATCTTTGTTAATACTATAACGCTAAGGGTTCTTTGAAAGAGGCGTGAAAAGGCACCCACCTAATGCTTACCTACCAATAGGCGGTATTGAGTCATTTGTTTTGCATTTATAAAAAAATAGATAATAGAATAAAAGAAATCAAAAGATAAAAGAAATCTGTAAAAAAGAAGACAGACCCACCTACAGTAGATACAATATTTCAAAACGATGAATCACTGCTGTAAAGAATGGTGAATGTCTTATTTACGCTTTGAAAAGCTTTAAAATAATTAATGGTTTTGATATATTTCGTAAAAATTTCAATAACATCAGTTACATTTCTATATATGTAGTTGTATAGGCTCCTTTTATATCACATGCTTGATAACTGCAGGTCTGACTACGTCAGGGTAACGTGTACTGTGTAGGCACTTGGTACGAGCTCTGAAAATCAGCAACATACTTTTGTAACGTTACAGAAAGAAACCTGTTTACGAATTTCAAATGCGCTCACTAATTTAGTGAACTGTGATTCAATTCAATATTCATAAATAGTTGTTAGAAATACAAGCACTTGTTTTGCACTGACATATATTTTCTTTATCTTCTATTTACAATTGTGGTATAACTAAACATAAAAAACAACATGATATAAAATGTGGTATGAAAGTAGTTGGTCTGAACAGTAACAATTACGAACCTATGTATGTAACTGATATTAAATTCGAAGGTAAATTCAGAACACTATAGGAATTTTATTGGTTAGAGCTTCACCCAAGGATCTTAGAAATTAATGACTTACTTATTAACTTTACTAAAATTCATAAAGTTTTAATTAAGTGAAAACATGCTGTAATTTTGCATATCCTGTAATAAGAACTTGTAAGTAAATCCTTGAGTGTATGCCGGCGGGCTGGTAAGATAGGTACGAAAGGCTAATACAAAGTAATTATTTTAATAAATTATTGAATGTAACTATTATTATAAGTTAAAATATAATAAAAAAAATGTAACTATTACGATAACTGTAAAGTTTCCAATTATAGATTTATTAACATAATTTGTTTATTATTTTAACCAACCCAACAAGTTTTAGCTAAGTAATTTCTATACACTAGGAAACTTACGATGAACCATGTTTTTATGGCTTTAAACTAATAAACGCATCATCATAAATGAATACTTTTATATTTATTTAAATGTATTAATAGTACACACAATCCCTGCTATATCCCATCCCTATATTCCTGCTATGTATTATGTAACTAAAACAAAGTTCAGCTGGAAGATAACTCTTTTAGAGATAAGCTCACCCTTGCCCATGTTTTTTCCAATGGTACTTTGTCTTGCTTTTTTATATACAATAAAGGATATAAAATTATAAACCCACTTCTTTCAAACGTACTGTACAAAGCAATAGTAGGGATGTCAATATTATTATATTTGTGTTTACTTATATAATGCATTTTAATATAAATATTACTAAATAAATGACAAAAGTGCGATTATTTAAATTATACTCAATTATTCTTTTATGTTTTTGAACTTATGACGTGAAAAAATGAAACAATTTTTGGAATATGAATGATTATTTTATTTTAAGTATTTACGCATTCGTTATCCGTTATAATTATCAAACTCTATTTCACTTGACCAATGATAAGAATTGTTTTGTATTTTTTCTATTTTTAATTTTCACTTATCTTTTCCTTTTAAAAAATATTAACATATCCTCTCTAAACTAGATAACTTTGTTCAACACATGCTGATGTCAGGTAGAGCACGGCCCTTGCAGCGGTCGCGCCAACCGTACCATCCTGAGAAGCCATGGACCTGGTAAGATCCATGGCTTCTCAGGATTCTTTCTCACACACATAACAGATCGATAAATGTTGTAGCTCTGAAAATATAATCTAAAATTAGTACCTTGACCATTAGTTTTACTATTACTGACACAAGTCATGACATTACTCCAAGTATTTTGGAAAGAAAATATAATTTGATTAGATGTCCGTTGAATAATACAATTAATTAATTACTTGACACCAAGTAATTTATTATACCATATTATTCAACTTATACCCTATAACCATATTTTTAGAAGTTGACGGGCCGGAAATTTTAAGCTCAAAAGCCTTCGTGCTGTTGAAGGCACTTTAAGCGGACATATGGCACCCACTGTCCACTCCCCACTCCAAGCTCTGTATGTTTTTATCTAAGCCTCATGTAAGAACATGATTTTAGTAAAACCACTTACTCCCACAAGTGACCTGGCACTCCTTTCCGGGAATGCTACCATCGTTGCACCAGTAGTGGTCGTTGATCTGGAAGAGGCCGTGGTCACGAGAGCCATCCTTATTAGGGGGGCCCACCGCGTGCGTCTTACGAGCACTATCATTTTCCACAAGACAAACCCCTGCAAAGACAGTCATATTTATGATACAGCCGAAATAAAACTACTTATGAACATCTGTACTCTTAATTTTCACTATAATGCTGAATACGCATTAAGCTGCCAGTTGTTACTGCAAATGTTTTCACCTAATTTTCTTTTAGATATTTTTTCTAAATTGATTTTTCGAAGAGAAATTGGTTTGTATGGGGTTCCCCAACGCCGATCACGGTGGCACTGGAAATATGTACTTAATCTCCCCGGTTACTCTACTACCCTTAACAGGTATGATACAGGCTCTACCCGGAGGAGACTTCCCGAGCCTAATAGATAAGTAGATGGGAACCACCAACGTAGGCAACCGCGGAACAGCTTTGGACCAAGTATTTTAGAGTTTGGCAGATACCTTCCATTTTTGAAGCAGGTGCAAAACACAGAAATTGTTTCATCTGTTTTATACGCATCCCGCGTTTCATATGAAAACTGCTGAAAAACTGCCCTTGTAATCTTTATTTCTAGCATCATGAATCTAAATTCTAAAGGCAATAAAAACTGTGTAGATGCATTTGGCGTAGCGTAACTTGCTGTATTAATAAAAAGGAATAACAACCGCGCGTTCATGGAGCTAATGGGGCTGCCTAATCTCTTCAGCTTATAGTCTACTGTAAGTACTACAGCTAAAGGCGATTGTCGTTTATCTCTGTAATAACACACTTTTTGTTATAATTAAAACCCTGATTAAGCTCGCAGGATATGCATGTTGAAGTGGCAATAAGTAGAAAGTTGTTACGTAAGGAAAGCCTAGACTTAGCTAGTTAGAAAGAAGACCTTTGGCGGTATCTCACTGCACGGATGTAATTACATTAAAATCTATGTTTACTGGACAGCAAAACAAATCGGTAATACCTACCATGTAACCGGGCCATTCGTATTTTTGTGGTGTATTCTTAGTTATTATAACCTAATATATTAAAAAATGAAAGAATTAGTAGGTATTTGTTAAATTTTAATAAATTTTAAATTAATAATAGTATTTTTTAAATTATTTAATTTCTTTACGATTATAATATAATGTTATAATACATGTCTTTCTAAATTATAAAACACAATTTACAATCGACTTCATTCAACAGCCGCTGATGTTAGGGAGAGGCTTGCCCTTGCACTTGTTGATCCAGCCGTACCACGCGTTGAAGTTGTGACGCTGGAAGATCTTCTTGGCGCAGGTGCACGCTCGGGTTATGTCGGGAGTCCTCAGCTCTGGAAGCAACAATTTAATTTATCTATAATATTTCATAAATCAAATATAATATTTAATTTATTTATATTTGTTCAGTTGAAGATGTTATAATGTTTGGTGGTAATAGTATAGTCAACTCACGTGCACAAGTGACGTTGCAGTCTTTGCCCGGCGTGTTACTGTTGTTGCACCAATAGCGGTCGTTGATCTGGAAGAGGCCGTGGTCGCGGGAGCCGTTGGAGTTGACGGGACCTATCACATCGGTGCGTCTGCTGCTCTCTGCCTCTATGAGACATACCCCTAGGCAGAACACAAGTAATAATTAACGACCTTTTAGGTAAAAGACCAATATCAACCAAGTGCTTAGTAATAGTATATACTTCAAAAAACTAAACTTACAATCCCTCAGCTGATTCTCTGGAAACCGTTGCCTCCTGACCCCCGTACCAGCTCACACCTGGTTAAAGTCTTCGCGTCACAGTGCGCGCAGAGCGCCACCAGGACAGTCATCAGTGTTATCAAAAGTTTCATGATTGTTTAATACTTCAAGGATATGTTTAATCTAAAGAGAGCTGAAGCCGAATGATGAATTTGTAGTAATAATGCACTTATATACTTATTCACGGTTACAGATATGGCTGGAGTAGATACTGTATTGCAATGTATGAATAATGTTTGGGGTAGAAAAACAAACAGATAAGATTATTTTCGCAATTCACTTGTATAGGGAAACTACCTAATCGATTCATTTTCTTAATCAAAGAGTACAACGCCATGTTGACTACCTATGAAAATAAATCAAGGGGTTTTTGTCATAAACAATATATTGACATGTTCACTTCAAATTATAAGTATAACAGCTCGTTCTTTAATAGATTAATTTTATGAAATTTGATTCTTAAAATTATAAATTATACTGGCTACGCCTTTAGTAAAAAAAAAAGATGAGCTATCTAGAAGGAGATCTAAATGGTAGATGGAATTACGGAGATTAATCCCATCAAATATAATTTAAGAATACTAGTGCCAGGTCTGTATATTATGGTGATTGACAGTTACATGTGAATTTAATCTCATGTACATTTATTGTGTTTTATGTAAATATCTAATATACGGTATCAGTTAGGACCAATTAATATTGTACTCAATAAGTAAAAATGAATCGCCAAAATGTATATGCGCGCATAACTACCAAACGTCTCGATTGCATCAATTTATTATTGTAGGAATAATTTTGTATAAAAAGATATTTTGTATGCGGCCAACTAGTTTGTAATGAATCAATAGATATAGAGCTACAGAAATTATTTCATACGAAATCGTATGTACCTATGGTGCAATAATGATACATTATACATTACGTGCCTTATTTTTGAATAAAAATACGTTCCTACTATAATATACCATAAGATTTGGAATTTATATGTGGGCTAAACTTATGCAAGCTTTCTTTAAATAGTAAAACAAATTTGTTTATAGACCACAGCCTAATTTATCAAGATGACATCAAAACAACTGGAGCGAAACCATTTCTTTTAAATGATAATTAATAATTATTTAATAGATAAAATAAAAAGAACCTTATCTTATCAAATTATTTAGAAATCTATCTTCAACCGTATAAAAGCGCACCATGTTCACAACAAATTCATCAGTTTACGGTCTCTTTTTGATTCAGAAGCTCTCCAATTATTTAAAGATCATGAAGCTTTTGGTGACGCTGGTGGCTCTTATGGCGGCGGTCTGCGTACATTGCGAGGGGAAGACTTTCACCAGGTGTGAGCTGGTGCGAGAGCTGAGGAGGCAACGGTTTCCAGAGAATCAATTGAGGGATTGTAAGATCAGTTTTTTACAAGATTATTTATAATTTGTAAGAGCCTTTCAGACACTGTCTATCTGACTTTGTGATTTTTATACTTTGGACTTATACATAATAGGTCGATAATATGTTCTGCCTAGGGGTATGTCTCATAGAGGCAGAGAGCAGCAGACGCACCGATGTGATAGGTCCCGCCAACTCCAACGGCTCCCGCGACCACGGCCTCTTCCAGATCAACGACCGCTATTGGTGCAACAACAGTAACACGCCGGGAAAAGACTGCAACGTCACTTGTGCACGTGAGTTGACTATATATACTATTACCACCAAACATTATAACATCTTCAACTGAACAAATATAAATAAATTAAATATTATATTTAATTTATAAAATATTACAGATAAATTAAATTGTTGCTTCCAGAGCTGAGGACTCCCGACATAACCCGAGCGTGCACCTGCGCCAAGAAGATCTTCCAGCGTCACAACTTCAACGCGTGGTACGGCTGGATCAACAAGTGCAAGGGCAAGCCTCTTCCTAACATTAGCGGCTGTTGAACGAAACATAGTTATAAACATAATATGAATTAAGATCATTAATTGAAGATTAAGATTAATTTAGTACTTATAGTAGTAGTAGTTATTACGTATTAGTAGTTAATACTTATTGCTTATAATTAAGCATAATATTATAGGTATATAATAAAGCGAATCACAAAATTAAATTTGATGTTTCATTTATTACACCGGTTTTCTAATAATAATAATTCCACATTCACACATATTTTGTAGCTGGGAAAGGTCGTGGATTTATATCCGATTCCCAGCCCAGTATATGTTTTTACTAATATATATATATATTCTTAGTATCCATAACACTAGCTGTTAAAGATGCTTACTTTGGGGTAAATAATAAGTCTTAGTGTGCGAAATGTTTTTATTATTATAACTTTAATAAAAGTTAAGGAAATAATAATAATATTTAACATATTAAGAAAAAAACTAAATATTGAAGTAAGTAGGTATATCTGTTGGAAGAAAGAATTAAGGAAAATAGAAGCGTAAATACATATGTCCAAACATGTTACTACATGTCATTATACAAATGAAATCATTGTAGGAAAAAGTAACTATATGTTATCATTCATTGATCTATAATCCCAATCCATGCATCAACGGAGCAATCGCGTCGTATTTGTGCAAGTGTCATGAAAGCATAAGAATATGGTATATAAGCACAGTTTTCTTGTAATTTATAATGAAGCTGTGTCTAACGATATTAGCTGTTGTAGTGCCAGTATGCTCACAATGCGAAGGAAAGACCTTCAACAGGTGCGAGCTGGAGCGAGAGCTGAGAAGTCAAAGATTTCATTCAATTGAGGAACTGTAAGTCGAGTGTTCAATTATTGTAGACGCTTTAATGGGAATATTATTGAAATTTATAAGTTAATTCGGTGTAATTAGGCAAACCTGCTCATCATACTCATTACATAAAATCTATCATGAAGCCATATTACCTAACGGCAAGCACGGCATCTTCGGTGAGCAGAGCAGAGGTGGCATTGATGAGGGAGAGACGCGTTCCAAATATTTATCAGAATGCATATGGGAATGCTTCCGAAGACATGGCGGCGCGGCGCGTGATTCGGCAGCGCACGAGAGATCTACTCTAGGGAAGCGTTGCCCGCTCGTCTTCATTAACGCTGTGTTGGGTATTTTGGTTTTTATCCACGCAGATATTCCAAAATGCTTGCGAATGATATGGAGAAAACAATTTCAGCGTATATTTGTAGCCATTTCCAACGCAAACTACAAATCTATCACAACACTTATGTGCTGCGCAACTTGACTCGCTGACTGAGATGGCCTACGTCGCCGCGCCGCTCGCCGCACACTAAATAGTTATATCTATACTGATATGTATTAATAATGCTACCCCTGCTATATGTCTTAAGTAAATAAAACTCATGTTTTTTTTCCAATGGTACGCTGTCTTGCTTTTTTTGTGTGCAATAAAGGATATAAAATTATAAACCTACTTCTTTAGTAGGTACTGTACAAAGCAATTGTAGGTATGTCAATATTATTATATTTGTGTTTACTTATATACTGTATTTTAATATAAATATTACTAAATAAATGACAAAAGTGCGATTATTTAAATTATACTTAATTATTCTTTTATGCTTTTGAACTTATGACGTGAAAAAATGAAACAATTTTTGGAATATGAATATTTATTTTATTTCAAGTATTTACTTATTCGTTATCCGTTATAATTATCAAACTGTATTTCACTTGACTAATGATAAGAGTTGTTTTGGATTTATTCTATTTTTAATTTTCACTTATCTTTTCCTTTAAAAAATATATGCATATCCTCTCTAAACTAGATAACTTTGTTCAACACATGCTGATGTCAGGAAGAGCACGGCCCTTGCAGCGGTCGCGCCAGCCGTACCATCCCGAGAAGCCATGGACCTGGTAAATCTTTCTCACACACATAACAGCTTGATAAATGTTGTCACTCCTTACCTCTGAAAATATAATCTAAAATTAGTACCTTGTCCTACTATTTCTGTAACATTAGTCCAAGTATTTTGGAAAGAAAATGAAATTAGATTAATTATTTCTTAGGTGTTCGTTGAATAATACAATTAATTACTTACGTGACGCCAAGTAATTAATAATACCGTATTACTCAACTTATACCGTTTAACTAATAAACCTAATTTCATTTCATTTTTCATACAGAATGTATGGAGATGCTTCCTTAAGCCAACCTAAACTTTAATATATTCATACGTGTAGCTACTCAACTTTGTCATAATAAAAGATGAGATTTATTGGATTCTGTATGATACTTTCTTGTCTCAAAATGGTACGTTTTTGTTAGAATATTACTAATTTCTCCTTACTTTATCGAGCTTTATGCATACGAATACTTTCAATAGATATTTAAATAAAATTTTAATATTATATTTAGTGACCAAATTGCACACGACATTTAGCTTTAGGTTTTTAGACAGTTAGCACTTAGTTTTAAGGGACTGGATAAGGGATTTAACACTAGATATACCAGCGATTTGAATATATGTCAACAACAAAAATTATATTTGTTACTAATGTATATAAAATAACATTAAGTTTATAAAACGTACTCTCTAATTATAGCTACTAAAGTCGTAACATCATTTCTGAAAAAAAATATGTGTAATATAGTAGGAATTTTGAATTGAAATTGCACGAGCAGTCTAAATGACTGGTCTGGTAAATCTAGTGTTAAAGAAGGCCTAAATATACTGCCCCTTACGAAATCATATTTAGAGAACGGATGCATGTATTAAATTTAGATTAAATATATATACTTCACAATCAACTTTGTATTATTTTATATATCTTACAACGTTATATAAGTACTGTATAGAACCACTGAATAAATGATTTACAAGTTCGTTGGGCTCCGCACACACGCTATGAATTAAAATCTTATGTATATTCAGTCTAAATCAAAAACACAATATATTATATAACATAGATAATATACCATACATTATCTTTTTCAAAATGGTGCCTTTTTGTTTGAATATTGTTTATTGCTCCTATCTTGATATTTGGATATTTTTAGAAGTTAACAGGTCGGAAATTTTAAGCTCAAAAGCCTTCGTGCTGTTGAAGGCACTTTAAGCCGATATATGGCACCCACTGTCCACTCCCCACGCCAAGCTCTGTATGTCTTTATCTAAGCCTCATGTTAGAACGTGATTTTAGTGAAACCACTTACCCCCGCAAGTGACCTGGCACTCCTTTCCGGGAATGCTACCATCGTTGCACCAGTAGCGGTCGTTGATCTGGAAGAGGCCGTGGTCACGAGAGCCGTCCTTATTAGGGGGGCCCACCGCGTGCGTCTTACGAGCACTCTCATTTTCCACAAGACAAACCCCTGCAAAGACATACATATTTATGATACAGCCGAAATAAAACTACTTATGAACATCTGTAGTCTTAATTTTCACTGTAATCCTGAATACGCATTAAGGTGCCAGTTGTTACTGCAACTGTTTTCACCTATTTTTTCTTTTATATTTTTTTTCTAGATCTATTTTTCGAAGAGGAATTGGTATGTATATGCACTTAATCTCTCCGGTTACTCTACCACCCTTAACAGGAGTGATGTAGGTTCTTTCGGAGGGTGTAAAATACCCTGAAATGACCCATCCCGACAAGCCACCCCACATCGCCAATTGTAGTGCGTCGGAACAACGCAGAGGCTTAGTGGGTAGGACGAGCACCGTTGCCCGGGAGTCCCACATACCCCTCCCCGGTTTCCCCGAATCGGGCAGGAAATGCGTAAATTCCACATTCCCCATTCCCCTGCGACAAAAAAAAACCGCAGTTCTACCCGCAGGAGACATCCCGGGCCTAATAACCGGGCTTCGCGCCCATGGAGATTAAGCAGATTTACTTGGCCAATCTCAGTCGTGGGATGAGAACCACCAACGTACGCAACCGCGGAACAGCTTTGGAAGTATTTTGGTGTTTGGCTCAAATTCCTTCCATTTTGGAAGCAGGTGCAAAGCACAGGGCTAAACTTTATAGCCTAGTGATGATGATCATATTTGCACACTGCAGTTGGTACTCGATAAGGAAGCCTTTTTGTCTGTTGACTCTAAGAAAAACTGGTGCTGGAAATTAAAGCTTACTCACAATCCCTCATTTTGCTCTCAGGAAACCCATGCCTCCTCAGTTCACTGACCAGCTCACATCTGCTGAAGACCTTTGCCTTGCACTGCGTGCACACCACCAGCACAGCCACCAACGCCACCAATAGCTTCATTGTCGACAGTCAATTAGAGAACCTGTTCCTCCCAATCAAGTCTAGAAGAGTATGGTTGAAAACATCCGACGACGCAGAGCTTATATAGTCACCTAAGACGTACAATCGTACGTCGGCATGTGTGTGTAATAGTTACTGAATCCAGATAATTACTCACAAATTATGATTGGGATATTCCCATCTGTAATTAGGGAAGGAAGTCAACCGATCCATACTATCTATTTTAACCATATTAATTATATAATTATAAGAGACTAATATGCGCTATTATATAGGTATTTCTTTATTATATAAAACTTAGGAAATATAAATCACTTACAACAGACATAAACAAGGTCAACAAAATGTTCATGTTCGTTATCACTACCTACTCATTCGAACCTAACTCCTCATAAATGGAAATTAATAGATCCAGTATCCTTAAAGTAAATTTCTCCACTTTTATTAGGTTACTAAAGTAAATTTAATTTTTTAAGGGCATATCTATGGGTCCCCTAACCTATGCATGTATAACCAACGCATGTATAATCAAAACCTGGGGTGTGATATGTTTAATATAAATATTAAATAACTGTTGAAAAAAAATAATTCTTATGAAATGAAAAAAAGATTCTTTTATTTCATATGTTATGACGTGCACATGATATAATATACATACGGTATAATAACCTAATTATATGACATTATTCATGTAATACTTATATGATTTAACAAATATTTTGAATGACGCCTGTTTATTAACAATAACGATGTGTTATTAGTATATTTTTAATGTTATTTATTGTTTTTTTTTAAGCATGTATTATCTACTGCATAGATTCAAGTTTATTAAAAAATATGTTTTATTAAGTAATAATTATGATGAAATGAAATTTAAGATAATTATACAAACAGAGCTTTATAGAAAAAATTGTTATAATTATAACAAAATATAGATATATAGGCGTTTGTTATATTGTTATAAATTTTTTGTTCTATAACAAAATTGATTCTATGACCATTTAAAAGAACTTAGTAAATGAGTTCAAATTAAAGATATTTTGACTTTGATAATGATGATGATTATATAAAAATATACTTAATATTGTTGAAGGGAGTCTATTTAGACTTAGAAAAAAATATATCTCATGAACGTTATATCCGTTGAAATTGGTTCATCTGTTTTATACGCATCCCGCGTCTCATTTAATATGAAAACTGCTTAAAAAGTTCCCTTATAATCTTTATTTCTTATAAATCTAAATGCAATAAAAACTACAATATGCATTTCTTTGATAGAATTACCTAGGATAATTTTTTAGATCTGCATACTTACAACTAACATAATCGTCACATGAAATCTGACGATCAATTTGTACGTAAAATAAAAAAAAATCTTGTTCATTTCAGTGACATTTTAATTTGTACATACATTAATTAAAAAGAGTACCTACTGTACCTATACGAATGCCTACCCAGGAATATTACTTAGGTCTTGTATCACAGCCAATACCACTAAAAATTTGCAATGCCAACTACCGTTTTTATTGTTATTATTATTATCCCAAAGAACAGTTCTTCGCCTTCATCTCACCTGAAAATGATGATAAGGCCGAATATGTAGGCGAGTTACACACAGAGTCCGCAACTACAGATTAATATACATGGCTATCTTACCTCCAATTGCGGAAAACATTGTTATAATGGCGACAGACTTATGTTGCCTGTAGCTAGCCTAGAAGAATTAGAAAAAACCCTACCAACTTACCAAACTGAGAATAAAATTTCTGCCCCCATTGGGAATTGAAGCCCGTATCTGAGGTAAGTAGTCCCGACCATTAGACTATAGAGCCGGCGCATACCTACTTAGGTCAATGGAAATTGACATATCAATAAAAGAATAAGTTTCAAAGGCAAATAGTTATTTTTTGAATTTGAAAAATGTTGGAATCTATTTTAAAACCTAATTTAGAAACTATCATGCGCTGTATTTTAGTTGTGGTATCTAATATCATGATAAGAGAGACTCACATAACATAATTAAGCTTAATGTCATGTAGTATGTAATAGTGTCTAATTTGTAAAATCAGCTTAAGTTAAGCTGATTTTACAAATTTTCTAAATATTTGATTCTATATACCAATTACAAATAAATTTTCCTAACAGTACTCAAGTCAGATCGCTTAGTTATTATAACAAGGAAAAATTGTTCATAAATCAATAACAATATAAACTTAGTTTGGGTTTATCCTACTGATATTCGCAAGCGGGTCAATGGCTGATGATTTAATTTAAGTAACTAAGTAACTATCTCGGCGTTGAAGCTCATATGTATCATGTTTTAAACTGTGGTAGGTATGTAAGTACCTACTATGCGTAACAAACTGAAAAGTACAAATAATGTGATGTAATGGACCAGTAGGGACCTGCCTACAAAGAATTCTTACATTTCAATATACCTAGCATCAATATTTTCATATAAGTCTGATGGAAGGAAGTTCTAAGACTGAACTAATTATACAGGTAGACGTATAGAATTTACTTTATTGTACACCATAAACTAATTAGCGACTAGCTAAGCCGTTTCGATGATACCTACCAACTAGAAACCTTACTGGCTTTTTATATTTGATAAAAATTGAATTATAATTGGTACCGACACAACTTTCTTGTAATCGCTGTTGCCCCTACCTATGCCTAAGGTCTCGCGTATGAAGTCAGCGGAGAGCGGGACGGGTAGCGACGACGACGCGGAGCGGCACATTCCTATGTGGGTTTATATCGTGGCCAGTAACCCAATCTTATCTAGACGTTTCCATCGTATTTGCGTTTACCTGATAATTGCATATATCACTATAAATGACTTCTCATTTCCGATATTTCAAAATGGAGCGTCTGCTCTCGTTGGCATACACATTTAACAGTTACGTAGTTAGTTTTCAAAGTTTCAATTGAATTGAAACTTACAAATTCGAAAAAATCTGACGCTACTATTGCTTCCATACAATTTGACACCTGACGACAAACACTATCGAGAAGTTTCAATCGTCGTATTTCATGAAATGGCCAAATATTACCCAATCAATAGCTACGTCATGAAGTGATCTAGCTTGATCAAAGAATACTCACCGTTTAATGTATTCAAATATTAGTGATATATTGTATATTGTGAAGTAATCAATTATAATATCAGGTCACTACATAGATTTACTTGTATGAGACTGTTCTTAAAGACCCGCGCATTTACGTTGTCTTGAGTATTTTGGTTTTATCTACTCCGAAGTTTCTCGGTTGTTCGCAGACATGGTAGAACAAATAATGTCGGCAATTTTTGATAGGCGTTTTGTTCACACAAAGACAAACCTCTCAACACAACGCCGCCACCGCTCCGGTGTCCATTGTACGAAGTCGGCGTGCACGCTGACTTCGACGTCGCCGCCTAGGCCTAGACTGTATAATCTAAAAGCTCCATCTCATGAGCTTTTTAAAATGATTTAATGGTAAAAAATCAATGTATTATCCTAATGGGAAATTCATACTGTTGACAAATATTTGTAGTTAATATTTTCAATTGGTGGTATTTCCCTGTCTTCCACATACCTCTTCATTTATTTAGTCAATTATTTTAATTTGATGATGTCGTTAAACTTTATATAAATAATTTTGCATAATGAAATTGTTCCATTCCTTTAGAATCTACCAATCTTCGTATTAATGCTGTTGGTGTCAACAAAATAAACATGATTTTTATGCACTAATGTATTCTTCCATAGTAAAAAAAAATTTCATGCCCGTATTAATCCCAAAAGCCCTATGATTAAAGCCCTATAATTAAACTAAATTATTTCTTACACCAACTAGCGTAACTTAAGTATTTTATATATATAATAACAACACATTTTAGATGCGACGCGAACTTTTAAAATTATATATTACTATAATTACATATATTGGAAGTTTCAATAAACATCTTTTCGATCTTAGGCAAACAATATAATTTTTGACCAGAGAACTTAGATAGGGTTAATGTTTGTGTAGCCGTGTTAGTAAAAAATAAGGGTTTTGTTTGTAAGATGTTTTTTTAATAATATCAAAGTCAGTAAAAAGTATAAATATAATATATACACGTGTTGATTCGTTTCAAAAGTTAAAACTTAATTTAATTACTATGAAATTGAATCAAAATGAAACTAGGATGAAGTAATCAACATATTGTGACATCATAGAATAACTTCACTTTAGTGACCTTCATATGTATGATTCGCTAGTCGTTAATTTTGTTAGTAGTAAACACATTACATATTTATTTTAAAATGTTATTATTAATTCATTATGGTAGTACGAGTACATAAATTTGTAGTCGCCAATAAATTATTTGTTGATCTTCATTTGCAGAGCAAAGTTAAGCAATGGTGCATTTCTATTGTTTTGTGGAATAGTAGCGTCTTTTTTGTGTAAATAGGTATTACTTTTATTATAGTGATTTTTTAGTTTTAAAGTTAGATAGTGATCATTCCATTACAAGACTCTGTTGTGTAGTTTCTCTTCTATCCTCCTCTTAGCTTCCATAACTTTTTTTAGTAATGCATCTTCAATTGTTTTCAACTGTGAACAAAATTTTTAATAATAAAATGTATTAATAATTTCATAAGTATACCTTTTGGTGTACTAGACGATATGAGCATGCCCACAACCCTAATAGAGTTATGACGTCATACTTTCATGGCCTATTGAGTAAGATTAATATTCTGACAATATTATTCACGATTTCACTTAAATGACATAGATATAAATCAAGCGTAATTCGCAATGCAGCAAAGTATTGTCTTTTTCCTTTTGTAACATAAATATTGTATTGTTTAAAAGTCACTGTATTGGAAAAATACATTACTTTGCCCACAGAACTATACACTGTAAAAAGATTTGGTCAAGGAGTCAAATAATTTTGTAGGAGAGCAGTATATTGATCATGAAGGAGCTCATACTGCGACTTGCCCTTGTCCGGTTTTCGGGTAGCTGATAACCAATAAATTATTCAATTATTTTCTGTTTATTCCTATTTTTTATATATGCATTCCGGTTTTTGGTAATGTTTCAGTATTCCATTTCAGAAAGGTATTTTTCTGTTTCCGTTAAAATTAAAATTTACATAAAGATACACATAAAAAAAGAATTTACCTCTATGGTGAAGTTATTCTTAATCTGAAGCAACTCCTCCATGCCTGCTGCCTTCTCCTCCTCAGCCTTGAGGGTCCATTCTTTGATCTCTTGCTGTCTTTGTAGTGCCTTCTTGCATTGTTCACGACACTTTTTGTCTTTGTCTTCGGCATCTCTTAATGCACTAAAACATTGTAAGAGTTGTGATTATTTTCAAATTTAACTCATTATTGTATTATACTAATATGATTCCTATTTCTGCTTTAAGCTTCTGATAACTTTAAAAAACGGGTAACTGTAGAAACTGTCTTTTTGTGATGAATTATGATTACTTTAATGATAAATTTAATATACTTGCATTAAATTATTAAAATAAACATGATATTAAAAAAATCAGATTTAACAAACAAAACTGAAATTAATTCTAAAAAAAGATTCAACTTTTTTAGAACTGATTTCAAAGTTTTGTATGCCAGAACCTTAGTACCATCAGTATCTCACCTGTCTGCCATCATTTTCTCTTGCTGTCTCTTGGCCTGGCTTTCTTGCCGCTTGGCTGCAGCCTCTGCCCTCGCTGTCCTCAACTCAGACAACTGTGCCTCTAGTTCAGACATCTCAGTATTGAGCACATCCAACTCTCCTTCCTTACTATCCATGTCTAGATCACCTGACTCATAGTCCCTGTGCAAATAAATAAAAATTATAGAATACTATGAATATGGTGATATATTTTATAAATATATTATAAATAAATTACATTGCTGAGCTATACACAAATGCAATCATTTAATTGATTGAAATATTTATGAATATATTGATGTTTTCAATAATTCATATCATTCTAGTCTTTTTCTGCTTCTCTATATTTGTGTGTTGTATTTACAATAAAGCATTAAATAAATAACCAAACAGTTATACAATCTGAATACACTACTCTGAATTAAAACATATTATCATACTCCACTTACTTTAAACTCTCCAATAATTTCATAATATCATGGAGCAAATTATTTGCTGTATCTAAACTAGGTTTAATTTTCTGCAGATTTTGCAAGCTGTTTTCTTTCTGCATTAAAGTCGCTCTGAGCGAGTTCAATTTTTCTTCAGCCTCTTGAACATTCTGAGCAGCTTGCTCTGCCTGAGCTTTGATATCTTCAGCATCATACACTCTCTGAGCTCGCTTACGCTCCACCTCAGCTAATAAAGCCTCTTTGAGACCTTTCTTTTGTTCAACAACTGATTCAACTTGATGTTTTTCTTTTAATATCTCTTCTAGTTCCTGTTTATCTTCATCATGAGCCTCATTTTCTTGATTAAGTTCTTCTTCAAACTGCTTGATTGCTGTGTCCAGCTAGAATTTATTGATGCAAAAATTAATTTAAATTCAAAAGCTACTACTATTATTTCTGTTCTTGTTCCTTAAAAAAACTTCTGCAAAATTAATTCATTTACGGTCACATCAAAAGAAAATCCTCACATTAAAGCTTAAAAAATGTTTATAACAACTCACAACTACAATGGAGTTCATCTATTTCAATGTATTCAGAACATATAAATCTTTTCAGAAATAGAAACTCAGACTGCCTATTAATGACAATTCTGATCCTTTTGAATATATCACAATACCATTTAAATTACTAAGTTTCGTTATTTTACTTGCCTCTTCTAGCCTCTCGGAGCGCTTTCCCTTTTCCTCTGCCCGTTCATTCAACATCTCCAGAAGCTTATTTTTCCGGTTTTGTAAGTTTAAAAACTGAAAGTTATAGTGGAAATACATAAGTGTTAGATAATTAACATTTTATTTATTTATTACCTATCAGAACTGAATTCCATCAGGTAAAATTTTAATTTAATGACTTACTGTTGCCCTCAATATTTTAATACCTATTATGTGTAGATTGTACTGTTTACTATACAAATGGATATATTTCTTCATATTTTGTTAATTGCGAAATTTTGTTTAAATTTTCAATTTAACCTGTATAAAAGTATCTGATCCATATTTTGCTTTATTTAGAATTTATTATGCATTTTCTGTTGTATGTGAGTACAGACAGGCTTTTATTTAAGCCAAGAACCAAAAGGCAAAATCATCTCATTTTACTCTTAACAAAATCTTACCTCATCTGATTTAGAGAACAACACCTCCTCATGAGGTGCAATATCTCTCAGTCTGTCTTCATTGAAGACCATCAAATTAAACAGCAAAAGTAGTATTGAATGAGTTGTAATAGCTGTTGGCTGGAGGAAGTGTGTGATGGTGACTGTTGGCTGGCATTGAGGTAGGACGGACACCAGGTGATTGATGACACGTGTCATGTTAATTACTGCTAAGAGGTCCCAATAATATATTGTGTGTTCATTGCGGCTTTCCTCAGGTGGAGACTAAAAATGAAGTAAGTATAAATAATTGGTTCTCTCTACCTGGAAGAATCTTGCCTTGAATCTTTGAAGGTGATTATTAATTAAACTATGACAAATGTATGGTAAATGAGTAACTGACAAGCTTATGCGCGAAATGAAATTTATGCTATCCACTGTATTATGAGATCAAAATTAAAGTGCCAAAGCTTTTTAGAAGGAATATTATGAGAAATAAAATATAAGCTAAAAGTTGATCAAAGTTTTTGGTATGTTATTCATTGTAAATATCAGAAAGGCCACACGTATTTAATTGCGTATTTATATAAAAGAGTTAACAAAGTCGCTACTTACTCCCACTATTGCATCCCTATCAATACCAATACGGTCGAACAGTTGAAACAATGCACCCATCACAGCATGAGGCTTTTTAAAGTCCGCCGCAGTCAGTGGACAGTCTGGAAACTCCGTATTCCAATTAACGTTGATAAAATTTTCCACTGCAAGCATTTGAGCTGAAAAAAACTCAAACGTATATTCAACAATTCAAGACAAGGCTCTGCAAAACATTACAATAAAACTCACCTCTTTCCATCGTTTTGTAATTTTAATTTAAAGTGCACATTCAATTTTATTTTAAATATTTTTGTTTAATTGATTGAATAATTCTTTGATTCAATTCACTGCCTCCGGACTATTTCTCACACAAACTATGAAATATTTATTTATCGTCGCCGAATTTTCAAATCAGTTTCTTTGAACAGTCGTTTCCTTCAAATTCGGTTATTTTTTAAATAAATTATAGGGAAAGCAATGGAAACTAAAGCCCTTACAGCCATGTTTTATGTGATTATTTCTTTATTTCTAGTCCCAAGACACTGGTGTAACGTATCCCATTGCCCCCAAGGAATTTTTAGCGACTAATAGTAGTTCCATTATGTTAAAACTTTCGAGAAAAATTTTAAAAGTGGAATGCAATATTAGTGATTAGGTTAAAATAATAAGAAAATACAATATTAAGTTAATGATTACGATAAAATGATACTCAAATGAGAATGGAATGATATGATGATGATAAATAAATGAATATAGGGAACTATAAATGAATAAATGGAAATGAAACACAGAATGATCTCGCGTGTCAATAATAACGCGTATCAACATATTATTAATGACTTACGAGAATTTTTTTTTGAAAAAGGGAATTTAAATTATGTTAACGATTACGATGAAATTATAAGCAAATGAAAGCTTAGTGATAATATTATGTCAAATAAATTAACTTACCCTGTAAATGAATGAATGGAAATAAAGCATTGAAAAATCTCTCGTAAGTCACCAATCAATGTTGATTTAAGTATTCTATATATTCCTTTTTGGCATGAAACTACACCAATTTCACAAAAAAAATTGTTCAACAACATATTATGCGAAGTAACATATACAGCACCGAACCGACTCCGCCATTACGCGCCAATAAATTTTTGTTTTTTTTTTAGTTTTCTCAATATAATGGAAGGCAACTCGAAATTGAGCTATACAGCCATATCTTTATTATTTGGGTTAGTAACTGAATTGATAAGGTTCAGATAAAATTATTAAGTTGTCTCTTAACTTAAATAACAAAAGTCAAACACTGAAACCTTACTGAAGCTGAATTATATATTGTACATATTCCATTATGCAGCGGCTATATGAAACAACACCGATTTTACATTAAAAATACACCAACTCGATATACGTTACGGTTTAGGTCTGTCAGCGTGACGTGAGGCTGACAGTCGTGATGTGTCATTCATATGTCTGTCTTTTTTTGATTTGAATGTTTCGATTTGTCGTGGGGATTTTGATTGTATTCGTCAACAATTTTTTATTTAGACTTTAATTAACTTTATCTAATTCATCAAGAAACCAATTAAAATGAGGATCACAAATATAAGGCGTGGGAGAATATTTCGTATAGGAGGAGCTTGTTCTGTTTTGATACTTTTAATATACGCTCTCCACAAATGGTCTAATGAGAATATTCTGAACAAAAGCGACGATGTTGTTATTCCTGATCCGCAAGCTAACTACTATAAGTTTCATCGTGATGTTTATCCTACTTTGAAAACAGGTACGGTAATTTTTTATTTAGAATCAGTACACTATGAGTTAAAGTACAGTTAGTTGGCCCAGTCAGATCACGGCATACCGGTGAGACTGCGTTCTCTGCTTGGTTTCTTACTTCATTAACTTTCAATGAACATTTAGGTATCACAAATACTAGTCAATATAGCAAGATTTACCTTTTATTGGGTAAAAGAAAAATAAAAGAACTAAATACTTCTCCAATAAATTTATCTTTTACTTAGAACTAAATAAAGTTGTAGATAGATTAGCTAAATGTTCACTTAACTTTTAATAACATATTTCCAACATGTTTTGTATCTAGAAACCTAAGAAACTTAAAGTCTAACTAATGATATCCATAGTCACAACTTAATTGTTAACTCTTTGATTCTTACTCATGGATAACCAAAATAAATACTTTATTTGCCTAAAATGATTTTAAAATTAACACACTCAATTCATCTATAACAGAATTTCTATTATGTATTATCTATCTGTTTTGAGTGTCCTGAGATTGAATGCATGAAAGTTCTGATAGTCTTCTTTTACAATTTTTCTACAATGTTGGTTTATGACATAAAATATTTTAAAAATTAATGTGTCTCAATCAAAACCAAAATAAAACAGAAAGTACACTGTTTGTTCAGTGATATGAAAATAATCTTGATGTTGTTCATGAATAGGATCTAGTAAATACTGTATTATAAATGAGTGCACTGTTTATTCGTTCTTAATTTTAATAATCATTCTTTTACTGTCTATTTTATTAACTAAAGCATTCTAAGGAGTATTCTTTAACTCATTAAATTTTCTACACTATTATGTAGAAAAATTAAAAATAATATTCTGAGATTATAACTGTCTTTAAATTGATAAATATATATTCAAATTATTAGTCTTGAGTACCATGTTAGTTGAGTACTATGTTAATTCTCACTCCCACATCATTTAAAATCATTTAATAATATTTTTTTAGATCTTGGTAACTTTGAGCCAAGGAATAGAAAAACAGTTTCTGGCCCAGGTGAAGAGGGTAAACCATATCATATGGCCCAAGACAGGGCTAATGACATTGCTGAGTCTGAGAGTGAATATGGTATGAACATTGCAGCTTCAGATGACATTGCCATGAACAGGTCATTACTGTTTATTTTATTACTGTGTGACAATTTTATAAAATCTATTTAATTTTATAAAACCATTCTTTAATAAGATAAATAAAATGTGATACTAGTTATTAATATTGGTTATTAATTCTATATAATGAATTATAATGCAACTGAATTTAATTTTTAATTTAAAACTGAGATTTAGATAGTGACATCAAATTACATATTTTCTCTGTAAAACGAAGTTTGGTTGTTTTTGGTTTGAACATTATATCCCACAAATAACCACATAATGTTTATATACAAATACTTAAAAACCGAGGCTTTTGCAATGTTTCCCAAAAACACATTCTCACAAACATATTTATAAGTAAGGTTTTCAATGTGATACTGTTGTACCCTAAAGTATGGCTTTATTATACAGTTAGGTTATGCCACACTTAATGAGAACGACTAGTCCAAAAGTTTATTTCTGTATATATAAATATTAATTGAGATTGCATAGATATCTTTTGACCTAATGATTCGATCTAGTCTCATGAATATATTTTATTCATTAGGTCCATCCCAGACACTCGTCTAGATGAGTGTAAATACTGGCACTATCCAGAAGATCTGCCAAGTACATCGGTTATCATTGTGTTCCACAATGAAGGTTTTTCAGTTCTCATGAGGACAGTTCACACTGTCATTGATAGATCACCACCCAACGTACTACATGAAGTTGTCTTAGTAAGTTGTGTTTGTTTTATTTAGTATCAGCTGGAGGTTTAAATCTGAGACTGCGGGCAGCAGGCATTTTGCGTGGCACCAGTCCAGTCCCATCTTGTTTAGCAAATTTATTTGACATAATATTACACTGTACTACTATAAACAAAAACATATCTGTATATTTAAATCTGCCAACTTTAAATAATACTGCAGGTTAGAACAAAGATACTTAACCCTTTATTGGAGTCAACTTATGCATTAAATAATGTCGGCTACCCTACAAATGACTGGAGCTATTTATTATTGCATATTAGTCTTACAAGGCTTCCCTTGGATTTAAAGTCACGGTTTGAATAAAAATACGGGGGAAATACGATTACCTTGCCCACCTTTAATCAATTGATTGAGTTTTTGCAAAACGAATGTCGATTATTAGACACGGCGACGTCGTAAGAACGTTACATAACAACAACAGTCATTCAGATCTTAATAAATGAAATTTCATTCATTTCATTTATTAAGAATTATAACACTCAACTGCTTTACGAAAGGTGTGTTTATTATTCGCAACTAAAATAAATAGATAAAAACTAGACGAGCTTTAAAGTAGTTGTTAAAATATCTACAAATAGAAAAGTATTTTTAATTTAGTTTTATCTCTTTTACTAACTGAATTGTTTTCAACACATTCACCCGTAACTAGAAGCGCACACCAAAGTTAGGTTAAAACAAAACATAACATTCTCTCTCATGCGAAACAAAACTTTCCCATGCATGCATTGTAGGAAATATCACAAATATTAGGAAATAATAACCATGCTGCGATGTGTTAACGAACTTAAAATATTTTGTAACTTTATGACCCAATGTCTCAATACATCATGTAAAGTTACATTGTTATTGTTTATTTTTATGCAGGTTGACGATTTTTCCGATAAAGATAACTTGAAAAGTAATCTCGATAACTACATAAAACGGTGGAATGGGAAAGTACGGCTTATTAGAAATGCTAAGAGGGAAGGCTTGATTCGAACTAGGTCGAGAGGGGCTCAAGAGGCGACCGGAGAAGTCATTGTGTTCTTAGATGCTCACTGCGAAGTGAATGTGAATTGGCTTCCACCACTCCTCGCCCCCATCTACAGAGACTACAGGATCATGACTGTGCCAGTAATAGATGGCGTAGACCACAGAACGTTTGAATACAGACCAGTTTATCAACACGGAATTAACTATAGAGGAATTTTCGAATGGGGTATGCTTTACAAAGAAAATGAAGTTCCCGACAGAGAAGCGAATCGTCACAAACAGAAATCGGAGCCATACAAAAGTCCCACTCACGCGGGAGGTCTTTTTGCAATAAACAGACAGTATTTCCTTGAGATTGGAGCGTACGATCCCGGACTTTTAGTATGGGGTGGGGAGAACTTTGAGCTTAGTTTTAAAATTTGGCAGTGCGGAGGCAGTATCGAATGGGTTCCTTGTTCGAGAGTAGGGCACGTGTACCGCGCATTCATGCCTTACTCCTTCGGCAACCTGGCGAAAAATCGTAAAGGCTCGCTAATCACTATTAACTATAAGAGAGTTATAGAAACTTGGTTCGACGACGAACACAAAGAGTACTTTTATACACGCGAGCCGATGGCTAGGTTTTTGGACATGGGGGACATTAGTGAGCAAGTGGCTTTAAGGGAAAAATTACAATGCAAGAGCTTTAACTGGTTCATGGAGAATGTTGCGTATGACGTTTATGACAAGTTCCCGAAGTTGCCAAAGAATGTGCACTGGGGAATGGTGAAAAACAAGGCTACAGGAGTGTGTTTAGATACTATGGGGAAAGCGGCGCCGGCTTACGTAGGTAAGTACAAGATGTTTATATCACCGGTTTTAATTTTATATCTGTACGATTACGTAATGAAGTAAAATATTGTTTGTTGACGCGCCTATTTGTAACTATTGTACATTCAATGATTGAATTGTTTTTAAAGCTACGACTATTGACGTTGAACCATTAATGGTGTAGCATTAAACAATAGAAATAATGATGCATGCGATAATGTTAGGCGATGTGAAACTTGTTCTTATTCCAAGAGCCGGATTAAAAATAATGCCTGAGGATTGATCTTCGGTATTTGCAGGAAAGTGTACCCGAATAAGAGTTTAACTTTAGGACTGATTCTGGAATTCATGAACTGAATCTAAATTTAAGTCCACGAAATGCATCTCATTATCTTGTTTTAAATTTGAAAACGATCGCAACGCAATCATATGACACTTTGAAAAGTATGTTTTGACACTGAAAGCCGATTTTTGAAACGTATGAACGTGGTGTATGAACTAAATTAAATTTTAGTTCAGTACAACTCTTTTAGTACAATACAATGAAAAAAGAATAGGTGACCAGTGACGTCATGTGACGTTTCTAAAATGGCTTAATAATATCATTATTGTTATTATTGTTTTATGCGCATCATAAAACATGGCGATTAAAATAAGTCAAAAGCGTAAGGATAGTCTAAAAATCAACTAAGTTGTCATTACTTAAAGTCATTCTATCTCTTATAAATGGAATTTGGGTCATTAATTTATTGTATCGAACTATTTTAACTATTCTTCTATAAAATAACTGTAAACTTTTCAGTTATTCTTCAGATAAAAGTTATCTGAAAATTTAAAAATCCGCTCTTACAAAAACTGGTCTTAAGTTTAGAGTTTTGAATGTATTGCAATAAAACATCTTTTACAAGCATTATTTAATTATCTATGGGTACTTTATAATCTGATTAAAATAACTAAGTTCTAATTTTGACTGTCCTTTTTAACACTTAAGTTAGTGATAAACTGTACTTAAATTAAGAGTTGATATCTTCAGACCCACTGGCCCACAGAGCCGTCTTATTTTCTGATTTGATGTTTTTGTACAAAATCTTCTCCCACATATAGGTACGTCAACATGTCACGGCACAGGGAACAGTCAGTTGTTCCGTCTGAACGAGGCTGGACAACTTGGTGTTGGCGAGCGCTGTGTTGAAGCCGACACTGAGAGTGTGAAACAGGCGATCTGCAGGCTCGGTACTGTCGATGGGCCTTGGAGGTAACAAATACTAAATAGATTATTTTTATCTTGTAATTTAGTTTTTTAATAATTGAAATGGGAAAAAAAGCGTATGTTTGCTTAGGGCGCGCACTTTGAGACTATTCTAGTCTAGAAATATAGTTAAGGGCAGAAAAATTTAAACCCTTGGAACAAACTGAAAAATCATTATGGCCCGAAGGCTTTGAAAGTCTGGAGACCTATGATCTAGTGTAATATCGGCCAGGTTACGTAAGTTAGAGGATAGGTACAAGTTGTTGAGCGATGCATACAAGGCATTATTAAACTCTTTATCGGATGAAAAGCTTATTATTTTATATGGCGTATAATTTAAAAAGACTGAGGAAATTTATTATCAATTGGAAGTGATATCATATGCTTACCCGAACTTAGACGGCACTAATAAACCTTCGGAAAGTGCTCAAAATGCTCGCTTACCGACTATAAACTTGTCCGTGTTTAATGCTTTATTGGAGTCTACTCGTGCATTAAATAATCTCGGCTTCCCTACAAATGACTGGAGCTATTTATTATTGTATATTAGTCTTACAAGGCTTCCCTTGGATTTAAAGTCTCGGTTTGAACAAAAATACGGGGGAAATACGATTACCTTGCCCACCTTTAATCAATTGATTGAGTTTTTGCAAAACGAATGTCGACTATTAGACACGGCGACGTCAGGTGGACGGCGCGCACAACGCACGCTTCTAGACACTCATAATAACGCTGTTGCCGTGAAACATTCTATACTTGAATGCTATAAGTAAACTGACAAATAATGGACGAAGAGATTTTGTTAAGGACTCACGTTTATGTTTTAGATGTTTCGGACAGCATAATGCTGTCTCCTTCAGTAGTAAGGTACCATGTAGCCGATGCGGTCATGATAATTTTTTTCTCATAAAACACTCATTACAATATTGACATAAGACACAATAAAATAAACGCGATGTCAGTGTATTCCAAGATTGGTGGACTTCAGCAGGCAAGACACGCCCGACCTGACTATGTAATAGAGTATCTAATATACCAACAAAAAGAATAAGATCAGTGACCTAGAATTATCAGCACGTTAACTATAGAAGGAGTTCTCGCGAATAGTCCATGTTTAAGAAACGTATAGGTCACATATTTTGGTATTTTCCAGGTACGAAGATGATAACCATCATCTAATTCACAGGCTGCACGGCTACTGCCTAACATTGCAGCCTCACTCTCGGACACTGGGTCTCGCGCCCTGTGACCCCAATAACACCTACCAACAGTGGACTATATCACACAAGAAGCCCAACTGGTGAGAGAAACTTTTAGGACGAGAGCAAAATTAATTTATACTACCAAATCATGTAAACGAAGGATTCAAAAATAATTAACTTAATTCCCTTTGATTTCACCCAGTAAACCTGATAGTTTACGACCTAAAATGAAACACAACCTATCCCATTTTGAGAGTATAGTAAAACAATTCAACAACTGGCTAAGTCTGTTCTTTCATTTTAGTATTTTGTTTTTTGAAGTAAACCTTCTAATTCTGTAGTGTGCCTTCAATGTAAATTTAAGTACGATACGTTAACAGTCCAATTACTAAAATTTGAACAGCTCTTATAGAAACTGGTGGTAATTTTACTGGCTGTCTCTTTGCTGTAAAGTAAGTTATTTGCCTCTCTTTCGTTCACTTCAATATGAAAGGGATAGAATGACTTACAGGAACGTCAATTTAGTTGACAGTTAGACGAGCCATACACTTATAACTTATTTCAATTATGGTTTTTTATGATCCATATTAAAATTTGTCAAGTATTGCCGCCATTTTAGAATTTTCAAATGCCGTCACCTCTGTCCTTCGTCTTTTTCTGGACGGACTATTAAACAATTTTAGAAGGAAATTCCGCATGTATTTTGTACCTACAATACTTTTGAATTCATAAACAACAAGAAATAAAAATAGAAAACAGAGCATACTTCTTAAAGCTAAATTTTTCACATCAATGGCCATTAAGAGAAATAGATGAATTGTGCTTAAATATACATTTAGTATATGAACCTAATCAGGGACCTTTTAGTGTAAATTCATATCTATCGCGATAGAGTTCGTCTTTGAAATCATTCCTGCGCTCTAAAGCGAAACGTCACAATAAACAGTTAGCAATACAAAAAGCAATGGTCGTATGTCACCATGAAAGCGATAGCGATAGATTCAAAGTTAGACAATAAGGGGGCCTACCCCCTTGCCTATCATGCTTTTATTAATACTCAAAACATATAGCACATGACATAAAACTACGCTATTAAGAGGGCACTCTCCACCCATTGTACGTTATTATCATTATAGAAAATAAATATGTTCAAATAAATAAAAAATGTGAAAATAAAATAAACATGATACGAAGATGACATCCTCATGAGGCGATAAAAATATAATATTTCGATATTGAAATAAATATTTACCTTTACATATCTAGTTAGCTGCGTAAAGTAAATGCCTGTTTTTGATAGATACCTCAATACATATTGTCACAAATTCTATATCAAAATTAAATTCAAACTGGGTGCTGTAATGTTCACAAAATTCGAATTTTGAATATATAGTGTTCGTCAATAACATCGTCTTAGCTATATTATTGAATATGGATCGTAATAATTTTGAATCCATAAACAAAGAGAAGTAATCTCCATTTTCAGTCCCCTTATTCATAAACGTTCGTGAAACTATATAGGGTTGTCTAGTGCGAACAGAAACCTATTTCGAACGTTTATGATTACAAGGAGAATTTAGTGCTCGTAATTATATTTACGACACTTTTATAGAGTATTTATGTAGTATTTTGTATGCAATAATTACTTAATTAGGCGTTTTACAAATAATAGCGTTTATGAGTAAAATATAATTTCAACCACTTTGTACTATATATAGAGAATGTGCTCAAAGCATTTAACATCTAAATGAGGAACCTAGTTTTATTTGGTGGGATAATCCTAAAAAATATTGTTTAAGAATTACTTAGTAAAAATGTAATAATGATGTTTTTATTAAGGAACCAATGTGACGTGAATTTGTTAAATATATCTTTGTCTTTAACTTGTAGCATACCTACATTTTATACATGTGCACCTTACTTTATTTCAGCCTAATGACATTACTATATTTATATTCGTAAATTTTGAAAGTAATGAGCTAGAAGGATATAATTTTTTTTAACGATTACGAATTACCATCATTCAGTGTTAAGTAGTTAATTTTATCTATTTAATTAATAAAAAATATATAGTTTTATTTTATCATTGTTATGGCTTAATTTTGGGTTACAATTATTTTTATTTATATATTTTGGAAAGTACACATTTATAATGCCGACTTGCCCAAAACTATTGCCTACTTTTAAATAAAATTATATCAAAATAATTCATAGTAAACTTTATTTTTCGAGATAATAAAATCTAAATTAGACTGATTTACAATTTAGGATAAAATAACATATTCCATTGTGTGAGATGTAATATAGATAAGCTTCATTCCAATAGTCTCTGTAAATAATTTTATTTTATGTATATTTGTTATGTGCTATAAATATGTGGCCAATTTTGGATAACTCATACCAACTAAAGATTTGCAATTTTTTCTATCATAAATTTCGCATTAAGTGCCTGATAAACTATATCTTAGATCATTTGTACATATCTATATGTAATGCAAATTTACGTTGATTTTAATTTATATAATAAATATGTTGAGAAATCGTTTCTATAAATATTACCTGTTTTTTAAAGTTGGTAGTTTCTTTTGTATAAGCTGCGGAATTTGAGAGAATTTATCATTGGATATTTTTTGCTCCATTTAAAACTAATACTACCAACAAAATGTTAAAACTCGAGTCAGAAATACAGTCTTTGAAACATATAATTTTAATAATTATGGGTAACATATGGTGTTGAGTGAATCAACTTTTGCACTGAGCTTCCAAAAAGTTAATTTTTCAGTATGTAGTTTTCAAATATTATTTCCAATAATATAAAAAAATCTAGAAAACAACATTTTTTTTAGATTTAAGTCCTCCTTATACATATTTCCTGTTGTATATGGTATTAATTTTGTTTTTTTAAACAAGAAAAGTATTTCATGAATTTCAATAGTCACAGTATTGCTGCCTTTTGGATTTTTTGAAAATGTTTAATTAAAATTAACTGTGATGTTCTCAAATCTGTATAATGTATCTTACAGTATAAAAATTGATATTTATTTATTAAAATTGGTTTGATTACAATCCCCTTCTTATGCTATTATTATTTTTCAAGGTAATTAAATTTATGAAATGTTAAAACAGGTAGTAATATATAGATATTTTATTTTATAAATTTATACAATGTAATAAATGCTATTACAGGTATTTTGTTTACTAAGCAATCATAATAATTCTATGCACTATGAGTTGCAAAAAGGCTTCATATAGCATCATAGTTTTATTGCAATCTAAATATTTTACATTTTACAACTTAGTAAGAAATATGGGTTCTACCTTGTTTCTTATTATGTTTGAATATGTTAAAATAGTTTAGTAATAATTATATTGAAGTAATTTAGGGATTAATAGTTTTGTTAATAAATTACTGTAATAAAAAAAACATAAAGTGACTTCAAAACAATATAACCATGATAATTGAGTTTACTGTTATTTTATTTCAGATTTATTGTGAAATCTACTTGTATTTAGTACAATATGTAATTTCAATGTAATGGTGTGATTGACCACCACTCATTCCAATTACTTATTCTTTGACTATCTTCTAAAACTGACCAATTAGGAGATGGAATATCAGGAGCCAACCAATTAAAATCATCTAATTGATCCCAGTTGTTAACGTTTCTATCTAATGAGGACATATTAAAATGTTTAGCCAAGTCTCCATAATGCAAATTATATGGAGCCGTCCTAATTTCTGAACAATCTTCAACAATACCTTTGCTTGTAACATGTAAGTAGACATCGCATTTACTGGAAGAATGCATACGAAGTTGTTGGCATGCAGTAACTATTTTTGAATTAGTACACTTTTCAACAAAAACTGATGATGTGACTGGACCACTAAGAACTATGCAGTTGTCTAAATTAGTTATGTGTAAAGTCCCCATGACACCTTTAAGAGCAATTGTACAGTTTTTAAGGTGACGCAATGTAACATCTCTCTGAAACAATTCATCATTCTCTAGTGATAGAATTTTATTTTCTTGAGAATCAAAACCAAACAGTTTCTCATCCCATTTGTTGCTGTCAGTTTTATCAGCACTATCACTGTCATCAAAAGAACTTTGCTTATCTGTATGAGATTTTGGTAGTTTCTTTTTTGTAAAACCAAACTTCTTACGAGGAACATAACGATCTTCCAATTCATAACATTTAGTCTGTAGGTTTTGTACAATACCCAAGTATTTACGCATGTTGAATTCTTTTAGAAAAAATGATGAAGTAACTACATATTTCTGCAGTTCATTAACATCTTTTTTAATACTATCAAAATGTGAGGGAAGTACTTTGGCATCCATTGTTGGTATTTGCGATAGCATGTCTTCTACATATTCTGATTTGATTTTGAAGGCTCCAGAAAAATATTCCTCATTTTCATTACAAGCATCTACTTCCTCCCGAGCCCTGTGTGCTTTTTGCAGTTTCTCAAGCCTTTGTGCATCTCTCTTGCTTAGCCTTTCTAATACACTATTTTTGTCACTCATTTTTTGAGCAATTCTTCTATTTTTTTATTTATTTCAGACTTTGGATCAGCTGCTTCTTTAAGAACTTTGATTGTATCACGAGCAAATTTTCTGGTGTCAGTATTTTTTGTTGTTTGATCAAGCTGTAAAGTTTTAGATAGTAAGTGGTAAATTTCAAAAACATCTAGTAATTATATATAGCTTAGTGATTAGAAATCTAGATGATCAAACCTCAATGAGTGAATAATTGTATTTGATACAATGAAGTTATGATACTAGTGTTGATTTATGGTTACTGAAGTCTCAATAATATTCAATTAATTAAATGAACAAATTAAAAACAAAATAGTAAACTATAGTTATAAAATAATTAAAACAAACAACATAACATGCAAGGTAAAAGGTTACAAACATTTGTTAAGCTCAGTGACCACAATAATTCATTAAATTAAATATAATGACCTCTTTCAGCAGCTCATCAGTAGGTTTGACCACCTTATACAGTGCGTAAGTGACGCCGCCAATGGTCGCGACCCAAAATGCGGATCTAATAGCAATATCCATCTCACCAAGGATTATATCTTCCCTTCGTTTGTCCAAACTTTTAAATCGTGATCTCGTGTCTTAGTGTCAGCAATATTCTCACCTAATTGGTAATAACCTTCCAATACCCAGTTGTAATTTTTGTACATGTACAGCCGAAAATCTGAAATATAAATGATCGAATTAAACAATTACCACTTCTAAAATGAATATTTACATTGTTAGAATCAAAATTTTATATAATGAGGAATTAATTTAAAAAAAAAACAGAATTGATCTCTGTCGAAAATAGTTTGACTCGCATACCTCTCTCAGTGTTGAGTTTATACCAGACACCGTAGGAAACAGCAAACCCCAGAGCTTCAGCAATAAAGATACCTTTAAAAGCTGTCGCAATATATCTCTTATAAGCTGGTTTAGATTCTTTCACTAACATAATAAAAAGAATAGAAAAGAAGAATTTTGGTTTTTTTTGAGGCACGAAATGTCTGATCACTGACGCACAGCTTTTTCGATGACGTAATGTAAAATAATAGTTTTTTTTATTACAGGGAAAGCAAGGAGAATTAAAGTCTACACAGCCATATTATAAGTAATTATTTTTCCATATTACTGGCTCTGAGATACCGTTTACAAAAACAATTACAAAAATGTTAATAAATGATTTCGATAAAATGGTACGAAAATGAGAATAAGGTGATATGATAAAGTTAAAACAAATAATAAAACTTCAAATTTAAGAATAAAAATAGAACACTCAAAAATCTTTTGTGTATTTTTGATGAGAAATACTGAATAAATTATTATTCCCATTCCATATATGATACATTGATCCTTTTTGGCATCAAACTACACCATTTTTACATCAATAAATTAAACACATAATTAAATATACGGCACCTTACCGGCCCGCGCCCAATATGTAGTAAGATATACACTAAAGAGTTAATCATTGATATAAAGCAATAAAGATTAGTGTGAGTTACATGGTTATAATAAAAGGGTCTCGGTTTCTTCATAACATAAACACTTAATCCAAATATTTAATATAGTTTTGCATTCTTCATGGTATACTTTTATATAAGGGTGGAGAGAGAAACGATATTAAAAATTTTTTTAAAAGGGTATGAAGATCGATAATCATTTCTCTCTTTTATTAAGAAGTTCAATAATATGCAAAGTAAGAGATGTAATGGCCTCCTCGTTCGATTTTTCCTATTTAAAGCTGAAATTACAATGTGATGAAATGTGCATTTAATAGAACACTGAATAAACTCTTATATAAACATTTACCGCAATATTTTCCACCAACACCACCAATAATTTTACCATATTATATTTATAAATAGTATTACTCAATTTAAACAATTTTTGTAAATGAATTCTGAGTTGTGCCATTCTATGGGCAATTTTTAAAATTTTAAACAGAGAAATACTTTTAAAATTTCTACTCCATAAGTTCCAATAAGAATTTTCTTATTGGAACTTTCTTTTAAGTTAAGAAATAATTGATTTAGAGAGGAATTTACATAATATTAATAAATTATACTATGTCTCTTATGTGATATAAATAAATATAAAGATTATTTCACGAAACTTTCTTTATTAAAATGTACTAAACGAATTGTATACTGACACTACAAAAAAGTAAATTCAAAATTTAAAAAAACACTTACTACCTTCTATTACTACTAGGTACCTACTGTTCAGCTTTCAGAATTATCTTCAGCGTCATCTGAAAGAACATAAACATTTTTACAGGCTTATATTTAACAGTGCACCAAACTAACCTTCCAACCTATATCGTTAAAATCTCACCTAATTAATGTTTTATATAAGTATTTGGAAAGCATTTTAATTACAATACTGTGCAATCGATAAAAACTCACGCTATATTGAGAAATATTTCAGATATACAGCTATGTTATTTGACTTAGGGAGAAAAGTAGGAACACTACAACAGTGTTCAAAGTCAAACCAATGAAAAGCACTTAAGAACACATTTAGTGTATATCTGTACCGCCGTTACAGCGTTTCACTTTATGCACATCTCTGTCACTCTCTGTTTCAAATGTCGCAAAGATTACATATAATACCATATTTATTTAAAAAATCGGTAAAGCACGTATACGTGTGTTCTAGAAAACAGCACTCTGCCTTAGTAGATAAACACAGTATAGGGGTGTTTATCTCAAAATAATTTAAGTTGTTTTCTTACTATACTAAACATACACAAATATTTTAAGAGGCGCTGTCATAGATAATAGATTTTTTTTATACCTTCCTCTTCTATTTCTGTACTTTCGCATTCTTCCTCGCAATCCTGAGTTTCAAATGTCTCTTCACTTAAACAATATTGGGGTATTTTCTTTTCTTCTGATGATGTCTAAAATAAATACATTTTGCTGTAGCCTTTAACACGTTCAATATTATATGAATACAAGTCGAACTGAGCGCCCTTAAGTTACAAAGAAATATCTAAATCGTCTAGCTAAATGCATTTTGACGACCATCTGATCGAGTGGTCAGTACCCCTGTCTACTTAGCCAGTGGTCCCGGGTTAGAATCCTGTTAGGGGCAGATATCTGAACGATAAATAAGAATATTTGTACACGAGTTATGGATGTTTGTTTGTTTATTTCTGATATTCATATTACGATCCATATTTTACTGTTATCTTGTATCCATAACACAAGCTCTTATCGATGTTTAATTATTATTATTTTATGCATATATAACTATAGTTATGTGTGGAAGATATTACAAGTTATTTGACCATTAGAGTTAGTAAAGAGAACCTATAATGGTCTTACTAAATACATTTTCATCGTATACATCAAATCGAATGTATATATACTGAGTATTATCAAGAATCAAATGGGATTATATAAGAAATCATGACTCCTCAACACTTAGAAGCGGATAAAATTATAACATCAGTATCATCATCACCAACAATTATATACGGCCCACTGCTGGGCACAGGCTATCCTATGGAGTAACAAATCATAGGTAAAAATTTTTACGATACTCACACTATACTTGCCTACCACCACCCCATCAACGATATGGTACCTGTACCTAAGACGCATACCAGTCAGGGTACCATTTTCGCATACACCTTCACAGGGCCAATCTTCCCAAGCTGTCATTGGACACCTGTCTGATGAATCGGGGTCTGGGGTGACGGGCTCATCACTAACAAATATTAAAAGAAGAGAATGACAAATAATAATAAAGTAAAGTACAACATCAAATAAAAAAGTCAATATTATGATTAAAATATTAATTAATAAAATATTAAAGGTAATTACATTTTTATTTACCTTTTAGGTGTAATGTATGTAGGCGGTTCGCTTTTTGGAGGATAAATTTCATAATCATTATTTACTTCTTCTTTTTCATCAATATTGCCTGAAATGTTAAATAATGTTAGATAATACTAAACTAAAATGTATTGAAATGTCATTTATTACAAGCATTAAGCTTAAGTGATTTGATACCTTCGTAGGTTTCTGTAGTATCAGAAACGCAGTTTGGATTAGGATAAGTCCGTATTAAGTCTACTTTAACTCTTGCGAAAGCTTTCACTTTTCCTTCTTTAGTTATATCTGCTGCAGAGATTGGCTGCGGTGGCGATGTCTCGTCATTTGATGACTAAATACAAAATAATATATTAATCTAAATATCATCATGCTTAATAGTATTATAGAAAACTATTGAAACCCACTTCAAATGTTTTGCCACTATCTGTTCCTGCATCTAAAGGATATAAGTTCAGTTTAACACTTTTCGTCCATTGGCCAGATTTGAATTCACACAGCTCTAAATTAGCTACTCCTAAGAACCAATCAGGGGATGGCATGATTCCTGTAACTAGTGACACAAGATGATTGTCCTTGTTTGCTCGAAAACTAGCCATTGTAGTTAAATTGGTTTTCGCAGGAGCTGAAGCTTTTATAACAGTGCGAACACCTCGTCCTAGCTGTAACAATGCCAATCATTAATCCAACCACTTTAACAAACAAAGCGGGCTATACAGGCGATTGCTAAAATTTTAAAGAAGTCATCAGAAAAGTAATAACCGTACCTCAGATTGGATTTCTATTTCCAATTGCGTAGTATTTCCCTGTTCAGCTAACATTTTCATACCAGCACTTGCTTCTGTGTTATACTTGTACACGCTAAAGTATTTGCTGTGGGATGCTCCAACGACTTCGCTAAATCGAGTAAGCTCTTGAGATATAGGGAACATGTTTGGATGGGTGTTATATGACCATGTCCCTTCAAAAGTCAACTGTAAGAAAAGGTCCTATTACGTTCATTTTATTAAAAATTAAGATGGAAAACAAAATGAGTGAAATCTACCTGATATCTTGCCTCTTCGCAAACCTGGCAATTATCATTTTGTGTTGGTAATATGTCATCAGCATTTCGATTATCTTCACAAACACGTTTTGATAATGGCCCTTCGAAATTATACCACACATCGGGCTTAATTGCCACAATAGCGTATATGGTTACACATTGACTACCCTTCTCTGGTGCAATCCATAATGCCTTAAAATATCATCACAATTAGAAAACATATGATCAACATATTCGTTACTACGAATATATTTAACGATAGTAATAAACGATAGTATACTTTATATAACATTTTTAAATATAGTCACCTTAGCAGATGTTTTGGGAGTAATATCGGAATGAATGACAGTATTATTGCAATGTGGCTGTGTTTTCCCTTCGAAAGAGTCCGGCGATGGCTGTAACCTTCCCGGCTTTAACCTTTTTGGTCTGCGAGGATTCTTTTCATTATAAGTTTCATCTTCCCGAAGTCCTATTGTGTACCCAATGAACGTGGCTTTATTGTCTTTTGAAAGCAAACGCACTGAAAAATTAAGAAAATTATGATTAAAACTTCATAGAAAATCAAAATATCATATAATATTATTGTAATCGTTTACAATAACCGTTAAATTATAATTTGATTTGAAAGTGTAACCATACTATATGTACTTACCAGTGTATTGAACGCCGGGTATATATAAGTCGCTTATTCCATCTATATCAATATAGAATCTATTATCAGGTGGTAATGGAGCAGTTTGCGTATCAAAAGGTCGACGGTCACATGTTTCGAGATCACCGTGACATTCTTGTATAAAGTATGCTAAGAAGCAAACTAAGAAAAATATGACATGAATACGTTACAGATCAGTTTTTTAGACAGTGAAAGTTACATAACCGACTTTATTTGAAATTCAGATATTTAATATGAAATACGAGTAGATATCATATACAGGTAGGTAATGGTCGTAACGATTATCAATAAGGATATATATAATAAACAGAAGTTAATATCGAGTGAATCAAAATATTTCAAAATTATAAAAATATAGGTATCATTATTATCACTTACTCAATAATGTAGAAAATTCTTATTTAAAAAAAACTTACTTATAACAAAAGTTTGGGAAAGTCTTCTGTTTTCTTGCTTAACCATAGCAATAAGTTCAAAAGTAAAAATTGCCACAAATTTAAACCAACCACTAGCGGTAAACAGATGATCCTCAATTGACTGCTACTGCATAACTGTTTCATTAATCAACAAGAAAATTTAAATTATGTGTCACACATCCAATTATACAATTCCCTATTGAAACTACTGAAACAATAACAACTGTTCTTTGGGTTGGTTGATTGAAATTATAAAAAAGAAAAGAGAGGGATATTAATTTGTCAATTGTGTCGCCTCTGGTAGAATGTTATTTTTATTACTGCCTGGTCTAGTAAATTACTTTTATTGAAGCTTTAAACTGCTTATTCCTCAAAGACCGTATCTGCAATACTAGATAAACGTATTACTTTAAAGGTACCTTACTCAAATTTGGAAGTGAAGTTGCTATATCTAACTTCACATGACTAGCTATTTGGTGGAATCCGTTTGTTTTGCGGATATTAATAAATATAGTAAAGAAATTCCAGCTGTAACTAGTTTCATGTATCCTTTTTAGTATGGGCAGATTGCCCTTAATAAAACGAAACGTGATATACGTTCTTAACGCAGCTACAATTAAAGCAATTGAAAGACCCAGTAAAGTATTAGATGTTGTGCGTATTACTTTATCTTTGCCAAACCTTTTCATTTTTATCATTTACCGTAATTTTAAATTTCTGAAACTAAGAATTTATGTTTATGTGATAGTTACACATCTTTGTAAAGTAATCAGTAGCCAATCGTTTGAGAGATTAAAACGTATAATCTGAAATTTTAAGTTTCACACCGCATGCATTTAATTATATTAAAAATTATTAATTGTTATTCTAAAATTTAAATAACTAAAAATAGAAATCTAAATGAAATTCTCATTCTGTTTATGTTTTATTAAATGATCATGTGACAATTTCCATTATATTCAGGATTACTTTCGAAATACTTCTTCCAAATATTCTACTTTGTAATCATTTTCGCAGCTTTTGCCAGAGCTCGTTTCTTCGACCATGGATGGCCAGGTGTTATAGGCGCCATAACCCTATGTTCGGCTGAAACATTATTCAATAGTTATAAAACTACAACAAGGAATCACCAGAAACATAAAATCAGGAATATTTTCTACCTGTTAGGTCATCGTCATGATCTTTTGTTTCACTGCATTCTTCATTACAAATAATTTCTTCAAAGTGTTCATAAGTTTCTTTACAATATTTCGACACTTCTTGTTTTGGTAAATGTTTTATCTAAAATTTACATGGTACATTTATTTTATAAAGTACATATTATATTTATTTATGTGAGGGAAACATAGAGAAAAATATTAATACAAAGATACTTATTTAAAATTTTACAATTATAAAAAAACAACAATATTACAAAACATCATGATAGTATCATGATTTTGTTTGATCGCCGAGTTAAAACTAGAAAAGTCGAAAACATCGATATCCGAATAACAAACGTAGAATAATTAATACAAGCACGTACTATTAGACGGTGTTTAGAGTATTTAGTTTACTTTCCTATTATATTTTAAAACTAACAATAGTTTACTTACGCTGGGATCATATTTCTCAATCGGTACACCATTTACTAAATGGTAGCGTTCTCTCCACTTAATGCCTTTAATTTTCCCATCAACACAGATCCCCTCGCAGTTACTCCAGTCCTGCCAAGACGTCATTGGACAATCTTCGGGAGATTCCGGGTCAGGTTTCAATGAACTTAAAAAATACATATCTTTGTGAAAATAATGAAATAAAATGTTTTAGTTTTATTGAATTGTAAAGAGATATGAAAATCCCCGCAGAATATGTTGGTATTGTAAATGTCAAAATATTTTTAATTATCTCATGTGTCGTAAATCATAATAACGATATAATTAAGCTCATGAATGGCGAATGATGAATGAAATCTATAACTTATTGTTATGTAGAGTCTCACCCCCCATCGTCGCCGCTATCTAGGTCTGGGTTTTGATACCTGGATGGTTCTTCTGGTTCTCCACCTGATTCTTCTTCGGCTTCATGTCCTTCTTTGACCACTTTTTCTGTTGGTTCATTTTCTCCGGACTCTGGATTTTTAGATCCTCAATTAGTTTACCTTTAATTATTATTAATATATTGTGTTGAAGATAAATGTAAAATAAAATGTATTTTATTTACCTATAGTCTCTTTACATTCTCTATGATATGTTCTGACCAATTTGATGTGCAATCTTCCAAACGGGTGCAAGTCTTTTATATCCATCTCATAGAACGGAGAGTTCTTATCATAAGAGCTCATTTGTACACGAGCTACCGCATCCTGAGGGAAAGTCTGGATATTTGCCGACTGAACAAAGTAATTACAATATAATTTCAATAACTTAATTCTAAATAATCCACTTTTATTTCAAAAGCATCGTGGTATTACCTCATAAGAAACTCCACTATCCGTACCTGCGTCCCACGGAAACAAGTTCAGCTCTCTTTCCTGAAGCCAAGTGTTATCCTGTTGACATAACTCAAACCTTGCCACCCCAAGAAACCAGTCTGGAGAAGGATACAATCCAACGGCGACACTAAGCAAGTGATTCTTTTTATCAGTTCTCAAAAATCCATAGGACGGTAAACTCATTTTGAAATTGCCATGCCCTTTACCTTTAACTAAAGTCCGCACTCCTGAGCCCACCTTGAATTGATATAGGCGCTTAATGGAATATGGAACTTGGTGATAAAAATCACGTAAGAATGAAATTATACTTACTTGTTCTAATATTTCTTCTTCGAGCTTGCTAGAATTTGCATGTTCTGCAAGTTGTTTCAAACCTTCACTAGCTGCAGCTCCTGGTATCCATAGAATAAAATCAGTAGTATGTGACGCCCCAACTAAATCACTATAACGTGGAACCCAGTCATTCTCTGGGTAATTTGCTGGATGTGTGTTACGGGACCATATACCTGTGAATGATATCTGAAAAAATGGTATCGTACTGTGGTGAAAAAAAGAGGATTTTTAAAAAATATAAGTAATCTACTTTTGTACGGTTTTTGTGAAACATTTTCTGACAGCTCCATTATATTATTATTTCTCATTTTGACTGATTAATACGTTAAATTTTAACAACGACGTCTCAGTTATATTATACTTACCTCGTATTTAGCTTCATCACATATTTGGCATTCATAGTTAAGCTGCGGTGCAACATCATCAGGCTGACGCATGTCTTCACACATCTTCACTGTTAATGGCCCTCCATCCTCAAACCACATATCTTCATTTTCGGCCACCATAGCTCTTAAAGTTACACATCCACTACCTGACGGGGGAGCTTCCCAATACACCTGTTTTTATAAGAGGAATGTCTACAAAATCCCTGAGGTTTTCGTCCCTGATAAAAAGGTATGTAATAAATTTTCACCTCTACGTTTGACTTGTGCGAGTTAACTGTCTGCTCCACGGAATATAAGCAACGGTCACTAAACTTTGCCGTTGATTGAGTCTGAGGTCTGATCTGACCAGGGTATTGGCTAATCATTCTTCGAAGATTCCGTGGATCGGGTTTCATATCACCTTCTGCTGATATCATGAATCCTGTGAACCTTGATTGACCGTCTGTTACCATTATTTGTACTGAAAACGTAACTTATTGTATTTAATACTCTTTTGTAATTTAATCGTCTCACGATTATTTATACTATACAGTACCTGTGTAAAGTTGTTCTGGCATATAGGCATCGTGATCACCTAATATTTGCAGCTTAAATCTCCCATCAGATGTTGACGACGGAGTAGTCGCCCCATACGGTCTTCTATCACATCGGAAACATATAATTTCACAAATAGAACAAATCAAAAGAAAAATGTTCCATTTTAGCGATGGAGACATGACAAACATTATATTAGAATGGCAACATATCAGTTTTGTGGAACTTATATAGGTTCATGGAAGATTGTTATGATATCTAGTAGATAAAGCTCATGTTTCGAGTTTAATTGCAGATGTTATGTAACTGTATAATAACATTTGTTACATAGATGCATTTCAAAATCTAGGACATAAGTATTTAACTATGCAACCTAACTCCTCCGAATATATAACCAAGAATACAGTTACAATAAAACAACGAGTCGCCACAAATGACATTTAGATCCTAACTACTGAGCCTATTCATAGAATTAACTCATCGAAAAACCATACTCGTAAAGATTGTAATATACAGTGCATATTCAAAATGAATGACTAATTTACAATTACAATGACCAATTTAGGTTAATTATTGTCTCTAATGTTAATTGTTTTGAACACCGCTAATTTCAAATACAGGGTTTAAAGCCGCCTGAAACATGAACAAAGTTTTATATAATTAGCTATAAATTGTTAATAATTTAAATCTTGATTAAAGAAAGTGATGTTTCCACTCCAATTCAGAGCGACTAAATGATAGAAGTGTCAGGTCATATTTCTTCATTACTGAAATTTCCTCCCGAAATAAGTCACAAATAACAATAATAATAATTTTCTTACACTCACACCTATTTTGTAGTCCAAAGTAAGCATCACTAAGAGCTTTTGTTGTGGACTAGATAGCAGAATTATTGATATTATATTAATATACAAGAAATATACAAACATAAATACATAACAAACCTGACACGAGAAGAAAATATTCACGTTGTATCAAACAATTGCTCCGCCCGGCTGGAACACGAACCCGGAACCCCTGACCGAGTAGCCTTTAACCGTTCAACCGGCCTGCCGTAACTGCACCGTAGCCACCTGCACCTGTCTTTACTGCCGTAAAGATTTCTGATATAAATTCTTGTGCTGTCAGCTTGTGGGTAATTATCACGGTATACCTGTTACATTTCACCTCGAACAACCCGAATTTTATGGCAAATACATTATAATAATTATCAAGGGTTTTTAAAAAGGGGAATAGAAATGTCTTTTTAAAAAAACCAATATTTATATCAATTTATTTTTAATGTTTTACATAAAGTAATAACGTCGAATTTAAACTACAGTTCGATTACAAACCATTTTTCAACATTACTCACGAATAATGGAGTAATAACTCGCAAACGATTATAATTTATTTTGTTGTCGATAGGTATGTAGAACTTTTCAGACATGATACTAGTTATAGTTTTCATTTATTTGAATAATGCTTATAAATCCATAACCTGCAGTAAATACGCCGTCTTGAAAACTTCATATTTAATTTCGTGATTTGCCATTAGATAAATACCACCTATATTCTCGCATTCAAATACATATAAAGCGATAACTTGGTACTGTTATGGCAATAATTTACATAATATAACTGATAAGATATATAAGAAGAGATACATAAGAATTAATGGGCTTGGTCCCTTTACTTTTCTGTTTACATGGACATTTAAAACAATAAGTTTTTCGAGTCATTCAACAGCGACGGCAAATTTTTTATCAAAAGAATAAAAGTTGTCAGCATAATGAAATAGTGCCGTTTTGCGAAGGAAATGTCTGTTACAAGAGCAATATTTAGAATAATTTTTATTGGTTTAAACGTACTATAAGTTGATTTTCTCTTCATGGAAGTAGCATTATGAATACTATTACATTATTTTGACATTTTTCATTACTCATGATTCTGATCTGTAAATCTATTTTCCAATTGCCTGAACATAACCATGAAAATAAACGGCGCTGTGAAAAATGTTGAAAAGTTATGGAGGTGTCTCCCATTAGTGGCTAAAAATTTCATTGGACGAAGGGATATGTTACACTGATTTCTGGGAGCCACAATAAAATAATTATATAAGACATTGCGGTATTGCCTTCAGTTTCCTTGGTGTTCCCTGTAATAGGGAGAATTTAACAAAAAAACGGGAGTTTTTAGCTCACATGGCGGGTTCGATTGGGTGCTGTATATTTCATTTCGTATGTTGCGTTGTGGTGAAATTTTTGTTATAAAATTGGAGTTTCCTGCCAAAACCGATCAGTATATAGTATATACGTGAGATTTTTCAGTGATCCATTTGCATTCATTAATTTGTAGGGTAAGTTCATTTATTTATCATCATCGTATCATTCGTATTTATCATAATCTTACCATTCTCATTTAGGTATAATTTTGGAGTAATCACTAACATAACATACTATTTTCGTCTCATTTTATCGTAATCACGAATATTGCATTCCATTTACAAAAACATTTTTCGTAAAAAAAATTAAAATGGCCTACCATTAGTCGCCAAAAACACAATACAGCGGTATCCCGGAGCCAGAAATAATCACATAAGATATGGCTGTATAGACCTTAATTTCCTTTGTTTTCCCTATAATTGGAAGAGTCGAATAAAAAAAAAGAAAAGCTGTCATCTAAACGTCAATCAACGACTGACAAATCATTCGCGTCAACTGTCAATTTGTGAGGTGTGGTGAAGGTTGTGGTTTACTTTTCCTATCAAATGGTAAATAGATGTCTACAAAACCAATAAAGATGCCTTCGGCGACGAAAGAGAAGGATTCCACTATACTCAAAATAGCAGTGGAAATGCTCAATGCACCCGACAAGGTGCCACAGCTGATTGAGTTTGATCAAAGTCAACCTTTATCGACTATTATTCAGTTGCTTTGTAAGCCGTGGGGTCTTCCTGATCCAGACAATTACGCTTTACAGTTTTCTGAGAGCAATAACCAAAATTATATAACTGAGAAAAACCGTAACGAAATTAAAAACGGCTCGGTCCTGCGTCTTGAACAGTCTCCTGCTAAAACTGTTCAAGATATTTTAGCAAAAATCAACAAAGGATCTGAAGATGAACAAACTGTTGCTCTAACTAAGTTGTCTACTTTAAGTAGTGATCTTACATTCGCTTTAGAATTCATTAACAAAAAAGGTCTATCTTTAATAATAAACAATATAGAATCTGGCAAATTCAAAGGAAATTCATTGAAATATGCTCTAGTTACTTTTGTTGAACTCATGGACCATGGTATTATATCATGGGATATACTAGAAAACCATTTCATTAATAAAGTAGCAAGCTTCATCAGTAATCAGGCAAGTACACAGGATCCGAAAATAATTCAGTCATGTCTCTCTATTCTTGAGAATATAGTCCTGAATAGTTCTGGCAAAAATTCACATGTGGAACAAGAAATTACAATACCAAATTTAATAGCTCATTTACAAAATCCATACCAAGACAGTGTTATTCAACAAAATGCAATTGCATTAATAAATGCTATATTTTCGAAAGCTGACACTACAAAAAAGAAAACTATAGCTGCTACGCTAGCATCTAAACAGGTTCGGAATGTTATTTATGAAAATCTCATTGGAGCTAGTGAGTTTTCAAAAAATGCATCAAAAGAAGTTTTAGGCACTGAACTAGCACATCAGCTTTATGTAATGCAGACATTAATGCTTGGCTTACTTGAACCTAAAATGAGGCAGAGGGCTGATTCGAATGAGCAAGATTCACAAGAGAAAATCAAAGAACTGAGAAAAATTGCATTTGAAAATGATAATAACTTTAACATTGAAGTTACAACAAGACGCCAAATGGGTAGCTACTCTAAAGAATTCAAGAAACTTGGTTTTAAATGTGAGATAGACCCAATAAAAGATTTCAATGAGGTCCCACCAGGAGTTTTAGCATTGGAGTGTATGTTGTATTTTGCTAGAAACTATCCAGAAGATTATACTAAAATAGTTTTAGAGAACAGCTGTAGGGCAGATGAACATGAATGTCCATTTGGGAAGACAAGTGTCGAGTTGATAAAGACATTGTGTGATATATTACACATTGGAGAACCACCCAGTGAGCAAGGCCAGACATACCATCCTCTATTCTTTACTCATGATCATCCATTTGAAGAACTGTTTTGTATTTGCATAGTTCTACTAAATAAAACATGGAAAGAAATGAGGGCAACTACAGAAGACTTCATTAAAGTATCTAGTGTTGTCAGAGAACAAATTAGCAGAGCACTGTCATCTGCCCCAAAGGGTATAGATAAATTTCGCCAAAGGATAAACCAGCTAACATATTCTGAAATAACTCAGATATGGCAACAGGAACGTAATAATAGGGAAGTTTGGGAATCACATGCTCGGCCAATAGTTGAATTAAAAGAGAAAATCACTCCCGAAATTGTAGATTTGATTCAACAACAAAGGTTAGGAGTTTTAGTTGGAGGTACAAGGTTCAAGAAGTATTCACCAAGAGCACAAAGAATAAAAGACAAATTTTGGTTTGTTCGCCTATCTCCAAATCACAAAGTATTACACTATGGAGATTGTGATGAAAAAAGTACTCCAAGCTTGGAAGAACTGGGTAATAAATTACCAGTTGCTGATATAAAAAGTCTAGTTGTTGGCAAAGATTGCCCCCACATGAAAGACTTGAAGGGGCGAAAAATAAATCTGCATTTGGCATTTTCTTTAATCTTGAAATCTGCTGAAGTCACTTCATTGGACTTTGTGGCTCCAGATGAACAAATCTTTGATTACTGGACTGATGGAATGAATGCATTACTAAAAGAGAAAATGTCTAGTAAATCATATGAGAGTGACTTAGAGACCCTCTTATCAATGGACATTAAAGTAAGATTACTTGATGCAGAAGGTATTGACATACCACAGGATCCACCCCAGATTCCAGATGAACCTGAAGATTATGATTTTTATTATGATAATAACTAACAGACTATTTGATTTTAAATAATAACAGCAATTAAATTATTGGAGAATTCTGGCAATTCAGTATTTTTAGATCTCTATTGGCTATATAATTAAATAAATAAAAATATTTTAAACTTGATATTTTAACTTCTTACTAATATTTTAATTTTGGAATTTGGTGTATATTCACCATGATTGCTAATTTATTTGTATTGCTATCGATTACTTTACTTTATATGTGTGCATAGAATGACAAAGCTATGGGCCATATTTAGAACTCCTATTATCTTTATATCACGTTTCGATGGCACTTCCGTCGTTTGTGTGACGGTTCTCCCATAATTATTGTCTCTTTATGACTACAAAGTAGGGAGTATAGTAAGTAGAAAGTATATTATTAGTATATGTATAGTATAGTATTTTTCCATAATTGTAATAAGTACTTCCAATTAAGTGTATGTTTAAAAGACTTTAATTCTATAACTATATAAGCACAAAGTATTTTAGGTTTTTTCAAGGTTATTATGGATATGTAGCGATAATTTAAAAATGTTTTAAAAACTATAATTACGACGACAATTGTCGTAAAGGTCATTTTGTCGAAAATGAATTTTATATATATTTGGAATCAGTATTACGAGCTCTAGCGATTGGCATATTTAACATAAAGTTAAATTTAAAAGAGTCCATTACGACTAGGATTTTAAACAGATCTAAATCGATATTTTTTACGATTTGGGATGTATCTTTCAAATAATTTAAAATACTGTGCGTAAAGTGATGGTTGTTATTATTTTTGATGTCGTAATCTCATTTTTTAAACGACATTGTAAAAAACAATTTGTTTTTGTTATTTACTTTTACTGAAAAATCGCATTTTGCCCTTTACGACAATTGAAACTTGCGTTATCAATGTAATCATAAATTCCGAGTAAAATTGACTGACTTTATCAAAAACTTCCATTTTATTGTATAGTTTATTAAGTAATGTGGCCATAATCCAATATTATATTTTGTATACCAAAGATCATGTTTAACGAACAAAATTATTTAAATGTGTATGTACATACAATAAATCTTTTATCCCTTATGTACTGTAGTTTATATCGATATTAATAACAATTACCTATTAATTTTATATTACTGACCGACTCTGAGGTCTAGATGTTGAATTGAGTTACATTAGATCTGGAGGTCCGGGGTTCAATTCCCAGTGGGGGCTATCTATTAACCTCTTACCTAAGTCTGCCACCCTTGCAATAATGTTAACAGCATTGTAACTGCCGGAAAACAATGCTAAGGTGAGATAGCCATTTCCTCTGCAGTTGAGGAATAGAGGATGTGATTCTCTTCCATCTTCGGCCTTATCTTTACTTACCACCAGGTTACCTCGTTTGGAATTTTTAAAAAAGGATCAGTTATCAATAGTGTCAAATATACAAAAAACATTTACGTGTCTTAACTAACCTTTATTGCGATATAGTGTGCATGACTTAATAAAAATAGCTTTTTACAAAAGATACATTTAAATGATAATCACAAAATCACATTTACATAAATACTTTATACATTTTTAAGTCACTACTGCATTTTCGACACTTCGAATTTTGTGTTGATTATTTCTTCGTCTGAGTCTAGGAGTGGAAGCGTGCTAGTAGGTATATTGTCTTCTACCCAGCGGAGGTCGGAGTCTAGCGAATTGCTGCTAGGGTCTGGGTGGGAAGACTCTTTTACTTCTGAGCTAGTATCGGCGTTGTTGATGCCAGGTCCACGCATTTTGACGCCGTACGCGTCGTTCACAAACTGGTCTTCTTCTTCTGTAACAATCACAAATCAAATGTATACTCTTTACTTATTAATCCACACATAGCTTAAAATGTAATTGTAATTAAAATTATGTTTTTTTGACAACCCAACTCATGTTAACAAAACTGTGCTTACTATATAAAATGCTTATCTCTGTGTCTAACTCATCTGTCTCTACTGCAGCAACTTTAACTATTTATATAACCTTAGACATTCACATACACATAAAGCGCCTTTATTTTTGGTCTTATTTATTGAGTTTAAAAAAACCTATCATTTGTGTTTTATTGAATATTTATTTTGTTTAAATGTTATTGTTGTGGAGATCCAAATATCCTCCAAATTTGACCACATGTAATATAAGTAAATCACTTAAAAGAAATCCTGGATCGCAACACTGAAGTGTAAATATCTGATTTTGAACAAAGAATTTGTATTTTTTTATTGGTACCTTCGTCGTCCTCGGCGTTATCAAGCAGCGGCGTGAAAGCGTACCGCTGGTTGTTGTTGGTCGGCCGCCATAGGATCATGATCACGGTGAACACGCTCGCGAACAATATGTGCCAATAGGCCTCATCCATCCACACCTCCTTCCATTCCTATATAAAAAAATAAAGTATGAAGTCTTATGTTGCCAATGTGTAGATTTACATTAATTACTTTATCGTTGTCAAACAATAATAATTATTAATAATGAAACAGATGTATTAAAATTTGACGTACAATAGACAGTTGATTATTTAACAGTCGGGTTTTATTATTGTATGGAAGAAATTTTATAAACAACTTTAATTATGGCTTGATTTACATTATGTTGAACGCCAGCCGTAGTGTTAGCGAATTTGTTAAAGGTATTTAATTAGAGTTTAAATTTGTTCACTATTTTCAGGGGCCATATTAAATCTTTTGTATCATTTCAAAATCAACCTAATGTTAATGCGTTAATGGACGGTTTTTATACTATAAACTTCGTGAATTTTTTTTAATCAAAAACCATAATCATTGCATAAGTTTGAAAATTATTTATGTAACATTGTTTTTATTACAGACTAAATTATTATCAAAACAGTTTGTTGCCTTTTCTTCTTAGGTCGAGACCTTCCGGTTGATTTACGAACGGGTCGCATAAAGCATTCAATTTATACACTAATGTTGAATTATATAATTTGACTTTGTATAAATCGAAACTGAGAATATTGTACATACTCACTAAAGTAAGTAAAATTTTTAGTTAACACGAAAATTTAGACATATATTCTTTAAAGTTTAAATTGTTAATAAAAGATTTTGTTGTGAGGAAAAAATATATTTAAATAAATACTCACTCTAATACAATCTAGTACTCTATAAGATTTGATAGAGTATAGCATGAACACGACGGACGAGATCACAGCGAATATAAGTGTGTTGGTGAAGTGTCTATACAGTGAGAGCTTTATTGTGTTTCTGTAAAAAAATTACGAACAATTTTTATGTACCGCCGATGTCAACGAACAAGTGGTATTGCAACACCGGAGCAACACTGTCACTTTTGGAAAGGCATTTTTAGGACCATGAATAGATAATATACCAATTGTAACACATCTTTTAGTAGATAACGAATGCTCAAAAACGTTTAAAATATTGTAAGTATTGTTGACAAAAGTCATTATAAATGTCACTTGATATGACGGCTATCGTTTTACGGTAAAATTAAATATACAATTAGAATATAGTAGAAGTATAATTTAGTATTAGGCGCAGTGTTGTTAAGAGTTCATCTAAAATGTCCTTGATTTGTAAAATAGAAACAGTCTATACCTTAATATATTTCTTACCTCCTTAACTGCAGCGTCCTCATAGTATGAGCGAGGGACACAAACACCCACCAACAGATGGCGCTGTCAAGCAGCGACAAAGGTGCTTCGGAAAGTAAAAGCACCCTGTTAGAGCCATTCTCCTTATGATGTAAACGGAGCCATACGTTGATGGCACTCAGAATGCCCCACAGTACTCCTGTACCCACCACGCGTTGTAATGCGGGACCTAGACGAGGCCTATAAGTGAAAATAATAATTTAATTACAATGAATTATAGGTACAGTACCCCTAGTGTGAGTTTCAATCGTAGTTACGTTCAGCTGATTATCGCATATATAAAAAAAATCGTTTCCAATACATCACAACAGTGGCGCATTCGTCGCTTACATATAATTTGACAGCTGACGACAAACATGATCTAAACGGTTCAATTCAAGTGAAACTCACACTAGGGGTACATATCAATAAGAAGCATTATGTTTAAGTACTATAAGACCAAATACAGTGTCTCCTCGATAAGTCCTTTCAATTTTAATAACCACAACTCAAACGACGATGCGAAGAAATATATTTTTTTTTCATCATCTATAAGATGGGAGTGGATATGCTACAGTGTTGCCTGTCTTTTTGTTTAGAAAACATGACAAAAAATATACATCTGAAGTGCGGTTTATCAAATGACGTCGAGTGGCATCATAAAAAAATAGATCTTATCTATGTCATGTTAAACTCCCACATAACAGTCGGAGGACAACAAATGACAGAGTCCTTAAAGATATTATTTTGTTGCAGCGCGTCTAAGCGAGTCGGACTTATGTTTCCTTGTTAGAAAATATAGGAGTCGTTGAGGAATAATCGCAACTTACTTGACAATGCCGAATCCAAGGGACACAATGATGACCAACATCCGCGCCAGCGCCCGCTTCGCCACAGAGATCCATTCAGCGAACAGGTATGCTTCTACTGAGAAGTATCTGTCAGCAAACACACAAAGTACACACTGTCAAATACCATCCTCCTTTAAGACTTTTCAAAACATAAGTGTAACAATAGCATTCTTTATGTTATAACAACTTATCTAATTTATAACAGAAACTTCCATAACTAGGTTCCTAAAAACTAGGATTAAATAGGCTCCTCCAGTCATACATCGTCGAGCCCCTCTTAATATCTCACAGAAGAGTAAGATAAAGAGCAAAAGTAAAATCCTAGACCATAATAAAGAAAATAGATTTTATACTTTTTATAGATAATTTACTTAATATTCCTTTCAAATAAAAAATTTTGAATTTTGTTACACTACGGATGAAAAACGGCCTCGGTTCTCTCGGCCTTGGGACAGCTCGAGGTAAAATTCATATGAGTATGACACACACAAACTAACCCAGTGCTGTTAATAGATGAATACACGCCGTAAAAGGTGGCTGTCTCAAGCATACCCAGTAGGGCTACGCCACCTATCCAGTATTGTATACGGAGCAAGTCCCGCCACTGGAACGCACACACGGCTAACCACGCCGCGCAAAGGATGGTGTATACGCCACACATCACTCCGAAGAACTGAAAAAGAATGGTGGAAAGATATTATAATACATTTAATTTTTACAGCCAGATGTTTAAACCAGTGGTTTGATAATTTAGGTAAGTATTTTTCTATTTGCATTATCATTAATTTTTTTGATATGTATTTATATACTTTTCCATTATCTAGTATTCAAAAGCTTTTAATAAATAATTTATTTGGTCTCGAAATCAACCAACCTCCTCTCCTCTCAACCTCCTCCATGATGCCGAAGGCAAGTCCGCCAGCCGCATTGGTCCGGCATGGTGGCTTTATATTACAAATTACTCATGTGTTTCTCTCATGTAGGAAGACTATTGGATGGCTATTGGTGATGTGATTACTACCTACTTATTTAATTATTTAATGTAATCAAAGTCATACAAAATAACAATTTGGTGTATAGTTTGTCTCAAGTACTTTTCACTTAATAAGATCTGAAATCTTACCACTAACAGAGGCCACATAGCAGCTGACAGGTAACCAGAAGGAGCTATCATCTCCACTTGCATAGAACCCTTGAAGTTTGGACTGCTCCATATTGTCATTTCTAATTTGTATACACCTTCTTTATCTACCGTAACTAATGGTTGAGTTGTTTTCTATAAAAATGAAATTTTTATAATAAATCCTTATTAGTATATGTGACACACTTATATTACAATTAAAACAAAAATAAAGTCTCAAACACTTTGTATCAAATTTAACTTGACCGCAACAGATATCTTCAGGGATAGTATAAATCTGTGAATCTACTATGGGTAAAGTCTGCATATCTACACAAAATCTAGTCTCACAGGGAAAGGTTCTAACTTGATAAGATTCTTATTTAGCCTTTTATATTTATTTAAGCCATTGGCTACATTTTGTCAGATATTCATTAATATCCAACGATAGTTATGCAGATTTGCAATTTTAAAATTATATGAGATCATCACCATTGATAGTAATAATATTTTATAAAGAAAATCTATTTTGTTTCAGTTTTGATTGTGTTGTGTTGTTCCTTGCCATATATTCCTTGAGATGATTTTTAATTACATCACATACTTACTACTAGAAAACCTTGTTTTGATTTTAAAAAACAAAAATAATGCATGTGACATTGCTTAATTACTAAAAATTACTTACGGCGACTAAATCTGTTGACTCCAACTTTTTGTTGGCATCATTAGGACCAAAATTTTTTTCATCATACAGGATAATTGAATTTTTTCCATGACATACATATGTTTGTTTCAGACTAAGACTTTCGGACACACTGGTATTGGTTACTACATCAGCTACAGATCGTTCCACTCTATGTGAACACTCAACAACTTGCTGAAAAAATAAAAGTTGTGGGTGATAAGATAACAAGTATAGTAGCAGGAAGTAGGTTCTAACTTGTTTTGTTTCAATTGGTTAATATTGAATAGTAACAAGATACTAATTGTATCATTTTATTTTGTTTTTATCAAATCAAAACTTTATTTTATGAATGAAGTTAATGGTCAACCAAATAAATAAGTAATATTATTAAAACTCCATGATAAATTTGTTAGATTACATCTACTATAATTAATCTTTATTATCTATATTTCCTTTCTGTTTCGATTCCACTTAAAAAAATGCTTTTAAACTGCCCATTTACAAACATTACCTGTTACCAGCAGTCAATAATATTATTTATTTATTTTTCAATCTGGAGTAACATTATACACAAATACATATAAGTTCAATATACAGCAATTGATAGAAGAAATTAGTTACCTGTTCAAAATAATGGAAATAATCTGGAGAACATGCAGATGGTGACCAGTTGTAAGTCACAGTAACATTAGCAGCATCAACATTGCAGTGTACTGCAAAATTAAAAAAAAAATTATAAGCAATAGGTAAATCTTGGATCATTTATGACCACAGTAAACAATATTAAACTGGCTAATGTTAAATTAGGAAATAAGATTAGCATTATATACTCACATACAACCAGGACCTTTGAATTTTTAAATAGTGATTTTGCTAATTTAAATCTGCAATTTTCCTGAAAATTAATTTTATTTGATAAATTACAACTAATCTATCATAATTACTTTTTAAAAGTATAAATACAAGAAAACAAACACGAGAGACGACATTTTCTTCTAGCCCAGCAAAGTATATACAATAAGTATATATAGCCTACTGCTTAATAGCACGACATTGACTGCATTTAAGTATAACGATAACAATTCTGGTTGAAATTAACTGTGATAAAACTTGTAAAATCTTACACCACTCAGCAACAAATCCCATTTTCCAACATCAGAAAAACCAAGCGACAATTGAACTAATACTGCGGCCAATATAATTAAACTACGAAACATGTTTAAACAGTTACAAGAAATAGGCGACTACAACAAATTATTTTTCTAAATGAAAATATCCTACAAACATCATTTTTAACGATTTTCAGCAATTTCGTTTCAATAAATTTAAAGTACGTCTGTAGGTAAAGTAGATACGTGACGCAAATAGACATATTTCAAAGCTGTCAATGTCAAGAAGGCATTGTACTTCTTTTGATTTTTTAATTTTTCTCTATTAGAAAGACAGCAAAGAAAGTAGAAGCCTATGCAGCCTCATCCTGGAAAATCTCACAAAATCATACGTTAGTGAAACCATTCAGGAAAACATTACTGGCATTGTGACCCATCTACAATAAAAGGCTGTAAAGAAACCCAAGTAAATGTTGTGCACTGCACAAGAATCGCGAAAGTTAATTGTACTAGTACTAGGCCTAGATCAATAGACACACAATTTCATGTCTAATAAGATTTCACGTCTGTGGGACTTATAATTATAAAGTCCTTAGACTTTGCTGACTATATTGATGTTTCTAATTTGTTCAGTTAAAATCGACGGCTAATTTGTCAGGTTATATGTAAAGAAAAGTCAAAACTTATAAGGATCTGTTTACTTTTTCTATAGGTATAAATTTTTTACTTCTGACACAGGCCAAAAATGGAAAATAACATAACACATGATTGTATGGCCCTCAGTTTCCATTGCTTTCCCTGTAAGAGGGAGAATTGAACAAAAAATTTTTGAAGATTGACACTTTATATATCAACTCCACTTTTAATTTAATCTGTGATTTTAACATGGTTGATTTCGTGTCAAAATATTTTTGTTTTGTCCCTTATAATTTGTCTTAAAATTCGCTTATTATGTCCTTATTGTAATGTTTTTTATTTATTTTAATACTGTATCACAAGAAGTGCTTGTAAATACTTCAGATTATTATTAAGATGTCTTGGTAATCCAATCTTCGGGTCCACTGGTAGTCATGTCAGACTGCGCGTTAGTAGCCAATGTTAATGAACACGATGCGAGCATGGACGTGGGGAACGACAAATCTCTATTCGAGCCCACTGTGGATATGATGGTAAATGATTTTGATGACGAGAGAACACTAGATGAAGAAGAAGCTTTGGCGGCAGGAGAGCAACAAGACCCTAAGGCAGAATTGAACAGCCTCCAGAAGGAAGGTGATATGCCATTGGATGAGTTGCTTGCACTTTACGGCTACGATAGAAATATGGATAAGCCAGCACCAGTTGAACCAGTGCCTGAGGTGGTACCGGAAGAAAATGAAAAACCTGAATCTGCTCTGCAGCAGTTGTATAGTGAGACGACTAGCCCAGAGGCCACGCGATGCCTTCGATCTGGTTCAAGGCCTCCTTCAGAAGAGGAGGATGACTATGATTACAGTCCAGATGAAGATGACTGGAAAAAAACCATTATGGTTGGTAGTGATTATCAGGCTGGCATTCCTGAAGGTCTTTGCAGCTATGATGATGCCCTTCCATACGAGAATGAGGACAAACTACTATGGAATCCTACTGTCTTAGATGAGAAAATAATAGAAGATTACATGAGAAAAATATGTGTAATGAATTCAGGTATAGGAGTAGAAGCTGTTCCTCGGGGTAAACAATTGCGTGATGATGAAGAAGCCTTATTTTTATTACAACAATGTGGACACAATATTGATGAAGCTTTGAGAAGAAGAAGAATTTCAGCACAAACACCAGCCCATGCTAGCTTGTGGTCAGAAGAAGAATGTCGAAACTTTGAAAATGGTCTCAAAGCTCATGGTAAAGATTTCCATCTAATTAGACAAAATAAGGTGCGAACAAGGTCTGTAGGAGAACTTGTACAATTTTACTATATTTGGAAGAAAACGGAAAGACATGACATTTTTGCAAACAAAGCTCGACTAGAAAAGAAAAAGTACACTCTGCATCCTGGTCATACAGATTATATGGACAGATTTTTGGAAGAGCAAGAAGCATCAGGAGCTGGTGTGGTAAGACCAGCTTCACCCTCTCCTATGATGGTTTATGCTCCATCTCCAGCGGCACAGCCTGATCCTTTAGCTTTAGGTGAAAAAGAGGTTTTTTCTCAATTAAACACACATAACACCTCAACACGAACACTTTCTACAGATGAACAGGAACAAGAAGCGGGTTCCTAATATATGTATATGGCTATAGCCATTATTTTGTTGTAGAGAGCACTGTTTGTATCATGCTTATATTATTGTAATGGTATAAATAGTTTACATGCATGCAAAACAACTTTTTATTGGACATTGGACAAATTTACTGAGCACTTGAGATAAAAGTTATTTTCATAGTTTTAATGTCACCAATGTTGCCTAATTATATTTAATATACTGTAAATATAAAATATACAATACAGTTTATACTATAAAATGCTAATTAATAGGTAAATTCATATCATTGCGAAATAGTGCAAATGAGCATAACTAGCATTGGTCAAATCTCCTATATGACAAAATGAAGCTAATAGGATATTTGATATTTTTTTAAATTACATAATTTATAACATTATTGTTGACTTATGATAGCATGTCAACAGTGTTTATGTTTGCCATCTAAGACTGCCCCTTACCTGCCTGCTGATGTATAGTTAAGCTCTCAGCAATAAAATATCTGTTGTATCGCTGTGTATGTGTTTCACAAATTAAATACTGTAGTATTTATTCCTATATTTAGTACTATTCATTTAAGTATGTGTTATATAGCATTACCTTTAAAATATGATCTAATCATTTCATGTTACATAGAAATCAAATCATGTTAATTAGAGACTTGTTTGTTACCAACAGTTTAAAGTTGAATTTGCATGCATGGAAAAATCAAACCTCTAGAAAAAGTAGGTTCAGGGTTATATGTTACTGAAATTATGGAATTTTTAGTGTGAAATCTGCTATTTATCTTCCATAATGTGCCTGTACATTGATGATAATTAGTTCATCAATCATGATCACAGTACCAATGAGTATTTCCATAAGATTATTATGAATATTTATAATTATGTTCTACTTCAATTATAATGTACTATTTTGGTGTAAGATAATAATTAGAAGTATTTTGAAGATTAATAATTATTTCATTAATATTATTATGTGAATTAGAATAATTATGTTGGTGTAAGAATGTTTCAGGGATGCTGGCTTCAGTATTATGTCCCTGGCGTTGAAGCATAAAAAATTCCTTTATTCATAAATATAATTTTACTTAAGTTTTTAAAGATTTTGACTGCAATGATTTTATATGAATGACCGATGAATTTAGATGTGTAATAATTGTAAAGAGAATATTTTATAACAAATAACTAATAGTTGGACCCATTTGTCAGCATTCAGAAATTTACTAATGGTTCGGGACTGCATTAGTAACGTACCCACTATCCATGTGGTACTTTTCAGGTTATAGGCCTTGGTAATAGACACATTGCTAGGAAGCTCTTCTACTCGGTGTTCTGGGTGCTTATCGCGTTGAATCCTATAAGCTCAAACATTACCTGTCTTGGTAGCAGGTATGGGGTGGTCGTTCTTTCGGGTGATTTGGCATTGGCCAAGACGCAGTGTACACCTGTGGCTCAAAATTAACGACCATAATATTATATCCCTTAATTTAAAGTAGTGAGGGAATTGACTGGTCGCAGATGAGGAGTATGATCTTGGTCTCTGAAGGGGTTCGGCCTGACTTCATACGGTGGTCGTTGAGTCTATTGCAGGGTGTATTAAGCGCGCCCTCACGAAGTAGCTCCGACTACACATTCGTGGGCTGTGCACGCACTTGTGATATACTCAGCCAAAGTGCAATATCATGCTGATATTTTGGAGCAAAGTCCAATGGTACAATGTAAATAATTAATCATAATTTAAACAATACTCTATGAATAGGGGAATTTTGATATTGTATGTATGACCATCAGTTGTATTGTATGTTTGGTGCAATTGTATGAACATGATTTAACAATAAACAGTGCAAAATTAAATATATTCTTAATTTATTCCACTGATAATTTTGTTTTGAAAAACGAAAAAAATCACCTTTGTAGGGTTCCGTCCCCGAAGGGTGCCATCGGATATTGCTGTCACGTGTGTCCGTCTGACATCCATAAAAATCATATGTCACAAGTTTAACAGTCAACGGTTAGGGCGGCTAGTCTCTATAGTCTGCAAATTTGCACAGTATATGCACTGAGCATATAAACATTACAGTATATGTGCATCTTATTAATCCAAAGCCATACAAATTGTCAAAAAATATTTCTTAATGTTTTTAAGGCATTCCCATACAGCTAAAGGGGGAATGAAAAAAAATTTGGCCTACCTTACCAAGTGAGGTATTGCTGTTCACAGTTCATTGGGTAGGTAATTATTGTAGTTTGTTTTGAAAAATTGTGAAGTTCTTGGCGCGTAATGGCGGGGTCGGTTGGGGCTGTATATTTTATTTCATATATTGTGTTGTAGTTTTTTTTTTATCATGAAATTGGTATTTTTTTGTCATGAAATTGGTGCACGATATAACGATCGGTTTTGCGATGAAACTACACCAATTTTATAACAAAAACTCCATTACAACACAATTTACGAAATAAAATATACAGCACTGAACCGCATCCTGCCATCACGGGCCAAAACCTCCAACTACATTGATGAAGATATGGCTTAAAGGTCTTAGTTACTAGGCCCAATAATTGAAAAAAAAACCGGCATTGTTTACTTCTGGAAAAACTATAACTATTGAAGCAATACAAATTAATTTTTAATAATGATTCTAACACCTGAAATGACAGGAAAAGAGATTATAAATGATTTTAAAGAAAACTACAGCAAGGTTCGTAAACTTTTAGACGAAGATAGCAAAAATGACCCTGAGAACGAACCATATCTATCTAAATATAAAGCTAAAGAAATTCTATCAAATATGTGCGAATCCCTAAAGATGGCTTTGGACTCCGTTTCTAATTTAGATGAAATAAAACTCCAAGCTATGCTAGGTACTGTGCTGCTAAATATCGGTATTATCGATATGGAGACAGAAGAACTTGCTGCAAGTGAAATAGTGTTGTCAGAGGCTATTGAACTTTTGACTCCTAATTCTTCTAAACCAGAAATTGTTACTACATTAATCAATATTTACAGCAATCTGGGTGTACTGTGGTCCAATAGAGATGAACCTGTTAAAGCTAAAGTATTTTTACTCAATGCAAAAGAGCTATATGAAACCTTTAAATGCACTTTACAAATGCCTATGCCCATTGAAAATTTAATAAGTAATTTTGGAGAATCAGAGGTTGGTGACTTCATGTTACTGGAGAAGGCACATACTCACACTCTCTATTATTTGGCACAAGTATTCGGTTCACTCAAGGAGAACTTGAAATCTGCTATTTATTGCCATGTGACTCTAAGAAGGCAGTTGCAGTATTCTAACTTTGAGCCTATAGATTGGGCTCTGAATTCAGCAACTTTATCACAATTTTTTGCTGAACAAAATGGTTTTTTTCAATCAAGGCATCATTTGGCAGCAGCTTCAACAATTCTTGACCAATATGAGGAAAAACTCATGGCAAATGAGAGCAATGATGAAATATTTTTAGCAAAATTGGAAACATTGAAACATAGGTCTGCAGATGTAGCCCGTTGTTGGGCTAAGTATTGTTTATTGTTGATGATTGCTTCAAAAGGAAGACTTATGAGTGATGCTGAAAGGTTGACTGATGCTATAACAGGTTTGTTAATACTTGAATACCAAATATTTTAATTCCTCATTTTTCCCTATTGTTTTATGGTTGAATTATATTGTATTGTGTAATTATATATTTTTATGATTTAATTGTATTATATTTTTAGATTTGTCCAACTTGACACTTGAAGATGATGAAAATATTTGTGGCGGTGATATCAAGAGCTTAGTTTTTCCTGATTTAGATGTATCAAAGTATGATAGTAAAATAAGTGACAAATTTCTTCTTACCTACCCAGATGCAAGGGAAGTATTTTTATGTTGTCAGAACTGGTTGAATAAAGCTAAAGAATATTATAAACTGGACTCATTGGCATCAGATTACATTGAACTTATACAAGATAGTTCACAATCATACAGCTATCTTGCTTTCTTCGAAGAAGATGATGAGAGACAGGCAAAAATGCATAAAAGAAGAGTAGATATGCTTGAAGATCTGGTAAAAGAAGTAAATCCCACTTATTACTTACAATATTGTAGGCAATTATGGTTTGAATTAGGGGAAGTTTACTCTGATATTTTAAATATAAAGCTTGAGAAATTGAATAAAACCAAAGAAAAGCCAAAACCTCATGCTTTAAACAAAATAAATATGCTGTGTGAGAAAAGCATTGAGAACTATGATCATTTCTTGGATTCTGTCAAGGATAAAAATGGGAAGTTGCCTGTTAAGCTTGAGTTTGAACTTATTCGTCCAGTTGTAAGTGCTTATGCTTTTATAGGAAGGAATAGCATGAAAAGAATTGCTGTTGATAAGAGTATACAGTTGGATTATGTAAAGAAGAGCTATGATTCCTATCAAGCTGTTGTTGATATTTGTTCCACTGATGAGGACGCTGCAGCTATGATGTATGAAGAATATAGTTTATGTCAGGAAATGGTTAAGATTTTACCAATTAAAATTAAAAGGCTTGAAACTGACATTATTAGAAATATTTAAATATTTGTCAGTCATTATTACATAAACATAAAAAAGGTATAAATTGCTGTGAAAAAATATTATTAATTACTTATGCAAATTGAATTTTACTTTTTTGCAGTTTGGGTTTTTAGTTGCTAAAAAATATAAATGTTTTATCATGGGTGCATTTAAATTACTTTAGGTACCTAACTAAATACGAATTTTTTTTTTATTAAATTTATGTTGTTTTATATTAAATATTATAAGCATTTGTGTTATGAAGAAAATAAATGAGAGAAAATAATTTTATTTTTATATTTTCACGTTTTCGCGAATAAAATTTTTGTCTGATAGAGTGCTTGGTGGACTATTCCGGTTCCAAAACTCAGGAAGGGAAGCTGTTTCTATGATGTATATTATTTGTTCATTAAACTTTAAATAAACGGAAATTGCGTACGTTACGGACATAAATATCCATTCCGTTTCGTCCATGGCCCTAACCACTGCCCATTTATTAAGTTGATACAACCAGAGATAGGTATACTGAAATAAACGCGTACCGTTTCCAAACGCATACCTTTACAATCGGTTATCAAACATAAATTATATCAGTTACTTTATCAATATGTTAACCATAACCGAAACATAAACGTATTTATAGCTATTTTTGACGCCTAGCCCGTTTCAGAATCCTTAATGTATTTCTAAATCTGTATATAGGTGGTATTAAGAACCAAAAAGTGACACTAAGCACCTAACTACTCACATTTAGTGGCTTGTTATTACCGCATTGTATTTACAGCGGGGCAAAGTGGTTTGTAGAAAATATAATAATTTTATCATTTCTTGTTGTTTTTTTTTCTTTTTTAATATCGCACTCTCATTCAACAGAACAAACAATAGACGACGATACCCAATGATTTCGATTTAACAATGCATTCATCTCCGGTCATCTCGGATCGTATTCTCTTCTCTGCGACGGACGCTGTAAAACTGTCACATATCCAGGGGGTATCCTTCAAAAACGATTAAATGTAACCAATTTATTTCGATTTTGCAACATAAATAATACGTTAACAGAAAGGTAACCGTTATAGAACTCAGATAACAATCGATTCATAACGGTTGTTAAGACAAACCGGTATAGACTGATAAACCCACTTACAGATGAGTAATATAAGGCTCCGTTCACATTCGTGCTCTACTCAAGCTAGAGTTCACTAACACTAAACAGTAGTAGAAAACAGTCGTTATTATTGAGTCTCGCTTTGATTATTGACTATTTTATAAAGTTTGTTGAAAGTGACAATAAATATACTTCAACACACAACAATTATTTAAACCAACTTAAATATTAATAAGAAATTGGGTTATGCAATAATTTTTGATATTTTTTATAAATTAAATAAATATATAAACAACTGTGACTTGTCCGTAAATGTTCGTGTTCATCACACAAACATTTACCGCTACTTAGATTGAAAGCCAAACCGATGTATAGGCAGCCATACTGACTATTTCAAAACGGCGACGTTTCGCTAAAATTAGGTATAACAATCGGCAACTAATGTTTTAACGCGACTTTTTAATAGTAATGTTTAATACGTTCTAATAAAGACGAAAACGTCGTTTGTTTTGCAGTCATCTGAGCTTAGGCGGATAATCGGGCATTGTTTACATGTTTTGATTTTTGTTATAAATATTTATAAACGAAAAATTCCAAACCGAAAATTTACAATGATATTTGACTAGGCATACGAATTATTTGGTTTACACTCGCTCGTTCTGGGTTGAGCGGGGTTCTAGTAAATTGACGTCAGTTATTACACCGTCATTTTGAATTTGAGTAAAATTATTCTAATGTGTATGTATGTACACTTTTGAAACTTTTTTTTTCTAGCAAGTTGATACGTTACATCATTTAGGTGTTGTGAATTTATTTTTGCGGATTTAAAAAAAAAGGTGCGATTACTTGAAACGTATAGATATTTTCTTAAATAATATTCCGTCACAAATACACACAAATAAAGAGTATATTTTTGGTTGTTTTTCTACAGACGCACGTATAATTTTTTTAAAGATAGTGGATTCTGCCAAACGTTACCCCAGCAGGAAACGCAATATCACGCAAGCCAAACTAGAAGACGAACAAATTATATTTTCGGCGCACATTTTAGCACTAATGTAATTTCTCTGTCCATAGTGGAGATTTTTCTCTAAGGTCAATCGTTTTAAAATTTTCCTACTAGAAAAACTTTACATTTTAATTTTAATTTATCGCACATTTATACAGACTATGTACTAATTATACTTTCCACTCTTTCCATCTGAGATAACGCATACACGTGTAGCAACATTTTATTTACATTGATTAACTAAAACTCCTATCCAATAACCCTTGATAAGTGTTTTACTTTACCATGAGTTTACCACACAATATATTTGAATGAACCTCCAGCCTGGCATTGAAACATTAGTCCTAGGAACTCAGGTAGGTACATATATATCCAAGACCTAAGCAATACCTTTTAGAAAGTGGAAAAGGAAATAACTTTTTTCTTCCCTAATGTTAAGGTCTGAGCCTGAAATCTTTGTTTGAGTCATATCCACAACTATATAGAAATACTCGGTGCCTAAACGTTGCATTAAACGAGATTTGCCATGTAATTAGTTTTTATGAGTTACTATATCTATTCCCAATGTAAATAACTCGTATTCCGTTGCTGCTTGATTTTAACTGCTCTTCTATTTCAACATTCCAAGAAACAGGTAAAACATTCAGGTGGTGTCGAGTCATTTGCTTAGCTTTTAATAAAAAAAAACGGTACCTTTCACTACCTACACCTAGTGTAAGTTTCAATCGCTTCGAGAAGTTCAATACCCCTAGTGAGTTTCAATCGAATCGTGTTCGTCGTAAACTGTCAAATTGTATGCAACCAACAGCAGCGCCTTTGTTGTGAAATATTGGAAACGATTATTATATATGCGATTGTCAGCTGAACGCCACTACGATGAATCCTCTCCATAGATTGAACTAGGGGTACAGTTCGTATGCATATTTGTATAAACACTAGTTTTCAATTCTTCACAAGAGAGGCGCTTCTGTCGTTTTCATACGACGATGATGATGAGGACATATACGACATATATCTAAATGCAACAATTCGATTGTACTAACTCAGTTGTCATATACTAGAGTGCACGCATAAATAAAATGATGGAAAATTCATGTAGGGAGAAGGGCGAGCTGATATCTAACAGGAATATGCTCAATTAATATAATAAGGGTTAATATTATTTTTTGTAAAGTGTGTTTTAAACGCTAAGGCTTTAAACAAAATGACATTCTCATGAAGTAGTGTGGTTATTATAGACCAATTTCAATTATATAATTTAAATAATAAGCATTTACTTCAAATAATAAACTGGAATGTGGGAACCAAAAATCTTTAAACGGTACTGGTTATGATAATTACGTTTTAAAGCGACCAAACCCATGTGTTTTATTGTGGTTTCTACTACTATAGCAGTAATTATAAATTCGACCAACGCCTGATTCAGATCATAGAAACTATTTTATCTAATTCCTACATGAATTACTCATCTGATAAGCAGACCTCAGTCACTCAATCAATTAAATACACAAGGAATTTAAGTTGTTTTTAGGTATTATCGTTTACGATTTCAGTTTGTGGCTTTATAAATAATAGAGACAAGAACAAGTAACAATTTGTTTAATAGACACAATATTTGTTGTTATGCGATTAACTATTCTCCCAATCATTCATTTGGGTTAAATATAATTAGTATTATTCAGACCTTAATTAACATACATAGTGTTGGAGATTATTTACTAATATTTATGATAAAATTTACTCTAAAGATAACAAAAGGAACTTTCCATCTAAAATATAAATGTAATATCACCGGAGAAGCTCAATGCAGCTTTTCCTTGTCTTTGGAAATAAAGGTAAATTTAATGATCCTAAGTACTAATAATAAAAATGATTTTGCTATGAAAATTAGAATAACAATAGCTAGTATCAATGCTGCGGCGACATCTAATAAAGCGTATTGGACGAAATTAAGGTCTCTGGCGGCCGAGTGGAGAGGATCTTGGTGGCCCCAACGGATCACGCGCTCCACCCAGTAGATTGCTTTATCCAGAGGCTTCAACTCTCTATCGTGCCATATTTTGGACGCTCGCCGTGCACTCAGGCGCATTCTGAAATGGGGAAGTATAGTAGTTAGTTTGTATATACGGTGGACGTACACTACAGACTAGGTACATCATAATTATGAAGAAACTAAATGCGAAATGAAATGTTCTTACGCTTACACTAACCAACTTAACCTAAAGTAGACCCGAAAACAAATATACGTATATAACACACAAACATTTATCCGACTGGGACTAGAACCTCTCTGCCGGCCAATCGTTAAAAGTATTTCCAAATACGATTAATGAAACACATTTTGAAATATCGGGTGTCGGCTTAGCTTACATATCAATATAATAAGAAGCAGAAAAAAATCTTCGGAGGAAACGACCCAAGTTGGTGAACCTGTGGTGAAGATAAAGTCGAAGATGGAGGCGAACTTCACCCGGATTCTTCATCCATAGAGGAACTGGTTATCTCACCTCCAACTGGCAGAATTCATGTGCTATTAACTTCATTGTTATGAAGGCAGCCTTAGTAAAGATGATGGTAGCTAGGAAAGGTGGAACTAAAAAAGCTCTATCACCAATCAAACCGATCATAAAATTTCTGCCGTTACTGGGAATCTGGTGTCAGTCGCTACACCACAAAAGCGGTCGAATTTCTTTCTAGCGTGATGCGTCATTAGGTATATAACGCATCCAATATACCGTTAGTTTTTCTGTCGGTATACCGTCTCCAGTTTAGGACTCCGACATAACCTTAGCGCGGCTCGTTTTTTACCAAAAATCTCATAAGCTTATGCTTTTAGAGACAATTCTTAGGGTATATATGTTTCTCACAGATAAGTATACTGCTCTTACGAATGTCAGGAATTGCTTGCGAAAGTGGATATACTCAAACTTCCTATTTACAACGAAAAATATTTTCTTACATTTGAAATTTTATTTTAAGTGTCTGCCTAGGAAGGCTAGACTTAGACCAAATTTTGCTATAAACACGCAGAAATTAACGTCATGAACTTGGTATAGCTTATAAAGAAAGGAGAACCGCACCAAAAAGAAAGTATTGACAAGTCAAATATACAAAGAACCGAAGATAAGCACATCTTTTAAACCAACTCGTATTTAGAGACTTGCTTCATAATCATGAAAATTTATTAATCGATTTTAGTTGTTGTGTATAATTACTAAATGAACGAGCATCTTCCTTTGTAATTTATTTAGTACAGTATTATCCAAATGTGATTTAAAATAAGACGTTGAAATAGCTAGGAGTTTAAATTCTAATAAGTTATCTATAATCAAAACCTTTTTTATTTGTAAATAAGTAAAGTACGCACAACGTTATGCAAAATACACGTCTCAAAAACAATACCCATATAAAGATTATAGTCACTGTCACAAGTCTAGGAAATTAATGTCGAGATACTCGATAACCTACTGAATAGTTGTTATACCATATAAATAATATATTTTATTCAAGAAGGTAAATAAAAATACAATGGATAGCAGGTCTAGTATGTCATATGCAAATTGATATGACCCTTAACGGTACGGAACAGAGTCTATTCAAAGGTCAACTGTTCTTGGAATAGTTTCAATGCTAACACTTGAAGACAAGTAGAGATAATAATGAATTATCTGCTGTTTTTTTTTAGCTTTTTCATGTTATTGATTTAAAGAAATAACACAGGTCTAAATCCTGCTTAGAACTGCGTGTGATGCAAGTAAGCGTAATTGCACCTTGTTGTGCAGTAAATAAAGATTATCATTCAAACTAATGCAATAACAGTCTACTATTGTATTATTTCATCTAAATACCGAGAATAAGAAGTAACATCGAGTATTGTAAGTAAAGTACGTGCATCTTTAATCAATCTAGTAGGCCATAAGTGGACATATTTTATGAACATTTTGATATTCGTCAAATCAATTTATTTAGTAGGCAAGTATGACTAATAAGCACGTGTTTGAATGTAATGTAATGTAACAAGAAGTTAATCATATTTTTACGATACATAACTATAATGTAATAAAATTCCACGCGCTTTTATTAAATTTATTCCTTATTTCAATAATCTTTCTACGGCGGGTTCTGTTTACGAGGCGTTTAATTCAACATACTCGGCTTCACAATAATTGTACATTGATTACTAATACAAATCATGATCTTTTCAATTTAAGGTCTGTAATTTATTTGAAGAAGAGGTTTAATATTTTTGTATGTTTTTTTTTGTTTAATAGGAGATGCTCAAAGTGGGGTTTCCGACATCCCATCGGCGGACTACAGTATTTTATGGAAAAAGGAAACAATAAACAAATATTGTATTTTTGGGTACTATATATTTCTCCGATAGTGTACGTAGTACGCAAAAGATATATAGTACAACACTTTATATTATAGTGAGGTTAGCTCAAAGGGCCATTTGCGGTCACGGTCACTGCTAACATCAGTAGGTATATGGGCATCAAAAATATACTTAAGTAGATTAAGACGATACATTAAAATTGTAATTGCTAGCAAATTGCCTTGGTCCTGCTCCTAGCAAATATCCAGCGAGGTAATGTAAATTATTATTTATATAATAATTTATAGAAAGTTGTAACTCTAGAAGAAACAATTTCAAACAGAAATCTATAACAAATTCAATAGTTCGCTTCAGTGGTTCTGTTAAGACTTTCGATTTTAAAATGACTTTCTATTACTACAGTTTTATTATGGGGCCATAGAACGTAACTGATTACAGATAACTTAAATAAATAACAATTCGTTACATAACTACAGAGGAATAGATCTATATATTGGTATTGGGTATACATTGATTTCCTTTTAAAGTTCTTTCATTGATTGATATATGTTTTTCCTTTATCTTAAGCAGTGTTTAAAACAATTATTAATGTAACGACGTAATTATAGACAATACTCGTACATTGATGGCCAAGGCTTTCCTACAAGCATAGAATACCTTATAAACTCAGGACCGTAACATATGCTTTTCCGAGTACGTAAGGCTTGGTACAAATGATTTATATTACATCCAGAAACTAAAGTCGGCCAAGATATTGGATGACCTAAGTGAGACAGCTCCAGCTTCAGCTCTCTGGAGACTTAATCAACAAGGATTCCTCTCTTCAAGGTATGTCTGTCAATTAGAAATTCCCCTGCAGTGAATGTCACGACATGTACTATGTGGAGAAGGAATCCATTAGCGGATCTACCGTGTGGGGCTCGCCCAGCACCTGATAGTGGCAATACCAACTCGCCCATAACTCCGCTGTCTTTCGCGGTAGTGACCTGGGTTCTGTCGGAGCAATTCAATCAGACGGCAAGTAGCATAAACCCAGAAACCGATGTTAAAGACTACGTCAATCGGTTCATAAACATTTTGGGAAAAAAATCGTTTACATTTTTTTTCCAAAATGTACATATATGAATTTAATTTGAACGTTGTAATATATACAAAACATATTTTTTTTTATGTACAAAAATAATTTAGTTTGGACAAATCAAAGAAATTGGTAATGTTCTTAGGTTTCATAGGTTTCATTGTATTTACTTAGGATAAATAATAGATACTGAATAAAAATGGTTATTGATCAAGCGTATACAAAAAAAAAAGTCATTCTCTTTTCTTTAATTATTCTGTATCTTTAGTTAACGTGACGCTGGTAAATATTTCTAGTAAAATCTTTGTCACCGAAGAAATTAATTACTTAACTAATTTACCAACCGATCGTTCTTACCTACCATACTTCTGTTTTCAACGAAAACTTGAAGTTAACTTAGTTAATCATAACTCGTAACCGCTCATGTCAATATTATTTTATTTTATTATAATATTATAAATTATAAGTGTGGCATCATGAACGCTTATATCAATCATTTATCTAAAATAAATGAATTAATTGAGAACCTACTGTCTTGCAATTTACTTATATTCTCTTTTATCTTATCAATGTCACGGACGTCAATGAATCAATTATAGAGTATGTGATAGAGACGGCGGATAAGTAGGTTCGTATTCGAATGAATCAGCCTGTTAATACAGATTAAGTAGCTAAGTTTTCATTGTTTTCTGACCTATACAATGTGTGCCTAAAGATAATGCACATTATCATTTAATTTGATAATAAAAAAATATTTCTAAATAGTTGCAATTCTCTTTAAGGACAGCTCCAATAGAGGTATTGTACCTTGGAGTTGTACTAAAGAAGATATGATTTATCTTTAAAAGTTCATCACTTACTCTGCACTTAATACTGTCTTGATAGCTTCATAAAACGTCTCCTCGGTGAGGTCCTCGTATGAGATTGATATTCCAAGACCTGTCTCTTTCGCCATAGCACCGTTGTACTGCTGATCCCCGAAGAATGGAATTACCAACATAGGCTTACCAACTGATATAACTTCAGTCATACCCAGTAGCCCACCATGGCCTATGAATGCGAGGACTTTCTTGTGCCCTGGAAAATAATTTCAGTTGCTTTTTCTTATAAAAGGTTTGCTTTTGAACCGGGATTCTAACCGAATAGAGTATTCTTATTTTTTAGGAAATAACTTCCCATCGCACCATGTAGAATTATTGATTATAAATCAATTAATTATCACATAAGCCAGTATTGCCTACAAGAATAGCTGTCTTTCAGTTCCTTAAAGTTACTCTGACATCTATCGACTGGAAACAGACATATAAGCTTATATTATTCATTCAATTGTCAATTTGCGCAGAATGTGCATGTACACAGTACAACACATTCAATTTGCAGAGTATTCTATTATCTTAGTTCATAATGTGCTGAAAGATTGGATGCTCATACTATTAACATTACATAGGCAACGTATCTATATAAAATAAAATATATAATCTATAAGCTGTAAGCATAGAATTATCGAGATTTGCCGATTATGCAACCTACTAGCAGAACAGACTAGACAAGGTCTACCAGAGATAGAAACCTGGTCGAGCCCAATTTAGTGTTCAATTGCCCTGATGACGAAATTTAAATCATTGCTATACTTACTCAATAAATCGTACTGAGGAATCCATCGAACTTTAAGGATATTCCCAACCAGAGTTCCTTCGTCTTCGCTGTTCTCAAACTTCCAAATAACCCTCTGTTTAAGTTTCATGAGAGCATTTACTATAATTTTCTCCTTGTATTCTGGGATGGTAGAAGTTTTAATTAGAGAGCCCAAGCTAAATAGCACTACGCCGTAATCTGATTCATTCAGGAAGCGTTCGATGTACTGAAAAATAAAGTAAATATAATTTATAATAAAGTCGTTTCAGTGGGATATTTATTCCTAACTACTTTTGTTCCATCTAATGTTGCTAGTGTGCTAAGGCGCTCGCTCTCACGTATAAGTTTAATGCATGTCGTTCGTGTGATAATAAGTGATTGGTTTTCGCAGGGGTAACATATCCATGCGATATGTGTTTGTTACGTATGTACTTATATATATTTAAACTTCTTAGAAAGTCAAATATAATAATACGTATAAAACTATCTGCTCCTCACACATATTAAAACATCTATTTTCTAATATATAGTTTTTTTAATAATTTCTCATACACGTGAAATTCGTTATTTCTCATTATATGTATGTACAAAAATTGCCGAAAAATAATACATTATTTTACTTATTATTTAAATCTATCGAAGAGGTTTTATTTATGAGCATAGTATATGAAAGAACTCACAGGAATGAAGGCGGACTAACAAATCTATTTTAATTGAGTTAAATCGCTTTGATTAAGTCCGCCAATAATTGACAATTATTTATATTCCGAAGACTAACCAATGAAAATAATTGTTTGATTAGAACGAAACGTAGAAATATAGAAAAGTTTACAGATAAAAAACAAAAGAATATTGAAATGTGAAATAGAATATAAAAAAGACGACGACATATATGACCCGTTAACAAATAACCATGTTTTTTTACACACATCTGCCCCGGCCGGGACTCGAACCCCGGACCCCTGACCAAGTATTTACATAGTACTGGCCAGTAGCTAGAGGTGCTGACAATAGATAGTGTATTTTTAAGGTAACAACCGTTATAACTTTAAAAAAAATCAAATGATGACGAGACTGAAGCGCATGGTGAGACGATAGAATACTTGGCAAATTGACAAATAGTACATTCATTAAGGGGGACAAGTCATTAACTGTTAGTAACTAACATGATTGTTAAAATAGTTATAGGATGTGTATTATCGCGTATTATTATTTATGTATAATGTTTTTTATAAATTCTGTTTAAATCAGGGTAATAATTACAAAAACGGTTTTAATAATAGTGCTCTTCTCTATTATAAGGTTGTTTATATACACACACACACACACACACACAAACAAACACACGCATGACATATTTTACACACGCATTACACGACCTAATTCTGTAATAATTTTTTCACTTTCAAATGTACACACATCACAGTCTTTTGCTAACTGAGCAAATAACGCCACTAAGCTATGATATAATTTGTAGGTATTATTACTGCTTATAAACATTTAATATAGTTTAAATTTTGTAGATTTTTCATACATATACTATTAATATATTGTTTGTGGCACTTCATATCTGTGACAGTAAATCACAAATAAAAGAATTTATCTATTCATCATACGACATTTTGTGATAAATTAAAAAGTTGTAAAAATGGCGGCTTTTAACCTTTTTACAATAGAAACTTTGAATAAGTTTTAAATCACTCAAAGTCAAAGAAAAATATCTTTATTTAATTAGACTCATTTACTAAGTTTTATTAAATCATCATAACAGGGAATATGTATGCGAAAAAATAAATAAATGTAATTAAAGGTAACAGTGATAACTTTACGTGGTTATTAACCGGGTATTTAGAAAGTAACAAGTACACTAGTAAGTCATATTGTTTTTATTCTGATTATTATAATTTTAACTTCGGGTACCTTTCTGAAATGATTTTATCTCATTATTGCAAAATTATAATTTGGTGTACTATACTTGTTTTACAAGTATTAAAATTTTAAATAACTGATTTATGAATTCAGAAAACTAACGCAGAACCCGCGAGGTGAGCGACTCATAATAGGTGGGTTCAAAGACTTAAATCTTAGTTATGGTAATGTGTCACACAAATATTTTTTTACCGAACAGCTTTGAAACGAATTGTGGACATTATTATGATATTGTTTCGTTCAATATTATCATATGAATGAGAGAAACACATCAAGAGATTTCTAATGCGTTTTTTTGTATGATCGCAGATATTAAAATCTTTAATATATACACTTCTTTATACGGTTAAAGTAGAAAGATTTTTTTTCCGAACGGTAAATTGCAGATTTTATCAGCAATTGGAACTAATAAAATAACTCTATATTTAGATAGTTTTCGTAGGGCACAAATGACCTATTTGTGCCCTACGAAAACTAATTGGTCCACATATCAACCTTTGCGCGGTCAAATCAATGTTGGTAAATATGAATGAAACAAAAAGGGTTTTTGGCTACTATGTTTACAAGAGTCAGTTCGTTTATCGCACTGATTAGTGAATTACAAGGCTTATGAATGCATAAATTTTATGTATTTAGTTAATTGTAATAAAACTAACTACTCCCAATATTAAAAATAGCTTTTTAAAATGTACTTACCAGGGGCAATTCTGTAGTTTTTGGTTCCAAATGCATTCCACCAACTTCCACTAGCCCAGGCAACAAGGGTTTTGGTCCGTTCAAACTATGATGCACGTTCGCTATCATCATCGTCGTATTCTTTGCCAATTCACTGAGGTCCGGGATTTTTCTGCCGAAATGCCTCTCTATTATTTCTTTTTCCTTCATCTGTACTTTATACCGGTACCATAGTTTCAAGTAATAACTGACTAATGTATTTTGTAATCTCTGCAGGAAAGTCATTCGGGACGAATATTCCGCAGTCACAACTGGGACGTAGGCAGGGTTATCTGAAACTCCGATACGTTCCGCCGACCACTGCATCAGACTACTCGTTAACAAGCCGATTGTAGGTAGTTTCTTTCCGTAAATATGCATTAGGCCGAGCATGCAATCACTATTGAAATTCTCCACTAATATCACATCATATTCCTTCCTTAGTGCTTCCGCTAGTGGAGCCCAGCTCACTAATTTCGAACACACATTCAAAGCCATATCACCTAAGGGATGAATATCAGTAGTTTGTTTGGCTATTTGATTGACACCGAGGAGGTTGTATAAAAAGTTTTTATTTTCATACCAATTTAAATCGATGGTTTCTACTCCTAAAACCGCGATGCCTTCTAGACTGACAGAGGTATAGTTTTCTGGCGGGTTCTTGATAGGGAAGAAGGACACCACTGTGAGATCATGTCCTCGATCGGCAAGTTTACGAAGGAGAGGATCGAAGACCATTTGGTGACTTCGCCCAGTGTGGGGGAATAGGCCGAGAATGCGCGCGGTGTTTGCATCGTTCGCAAGTAATAGAAGTGCGGCAACGGAGTATATAGCGAAGTGTCTGCGCATCGCGGTGCCAGTGCCGAGGCCGAGTGGTGACTGCCGGATGGCGTGAAGTTGCGTCGAAGACTGATCGCCCAACGCCGGCAGGCGCGGCTATTTTCAGTCGATCGCAGATCGCAGTGCACGCGGCTACTATGTGCGTACTGTAGATAGGGCAATGTCCACTTAACTGAATTATACTTAACAGAAATAAAGGTCACTGAATTGAGAACTAAATGCATCAAATGCAGGAAATTCCTTGAAACATTTGTTGATATAAGGAAATTACTATGCGACATCCTCTTAAGAATAAGAGCATTTAAATAAAATGATAAGATGATTTTTGTCCCTGACAAATTACAATGTGAAAGAATTTTATTTTCTTAAATAATCTTTTTGTTTAATCATCTTTTGATTTATAACAATAACTTTTCACCATTTATATTCAATAAACTCATTTATAATTTTTTAATTAAAATATAATGCCGTCATGGTACAGGAATATCCCCACCAACCTAAGTTTGTGTGACTATAATTTACTTATAATCGCAAAATTCAAAATTGTTTTAAATTTATTGATTATCACGCCCGTCGATGGCATCGTTATTCGGGCTTGTCCGTTTACTTTTTGAGAGATCTGTAAAATCAAAACATTTCTATTAGCTATTGTATATATACTTTGTGATTTAAATGTTGTTTTTAATTACATGAAATAACTATTTAAAAATTTAATCTTTTCAATAAATTTTTATCAATATATAATTTTATTTTTGTGGACATTCGGTTTACGTGCAGTACAAAGATCATGATTCTTTAAGTACACAAATCCAGGCCAGTAAAACTTTTAAAAAAAGTACACAAATCACGTGATTACAATTTTTTTTAAAGACCGATTTGTGTAAAACGTAACAAAGTTTGAACGTAACCAAATATTTTTTTAACTGTAAGACCTTACTACTTTTATGTAACTTTTTGATACATCACTCGTTAAGAACGAATTGTGTATCAAAAAGTTGGGTTTGTTTGATGGATATACAAATTTTCATTCTCTTTTAAATAAAAAGTCACTGTTAAATTTCAATCATTTTGCACTCCGAGCATTGGAGTTTAAGAAAAGGCAAAATGAGGCATATCCTATTGTTTTGGGGGTTGAGCATGACGATATGCGTGGCGGAATACGGACTAAGAACAAACTCAGAAAGATTCGGATTTGAGTTCCGGTGAGGACAAATGTTTGTGTGATGAACACGACCATTTTTTAAATAGTCATGATTGTTAGTTATGTTATGATGATTATTTATATTTAGAAATATTTATACGCGTATAGTTTATTATATTGTAAAATTAATTTAATCTATCAAGTAACTTGATAAAATATTACAAGGATATTACAATACTTAACAATTTAAATGCTAAGGATATTTTCTAAGTGTCGCGACGCGATTGATAACCTGATTCCTTACTGACTTGGTAACAATTATAATTTAGTTTATACAAATAATTATAAAGTAAATGCTAAAAATGATGTTCAGTTACATTGCACCGAACACTATACATACATATTTCTGACACAAGTGTAAGAAATTTTTATAATTATTTATGGTTTTTGTCTATTTATAAATCGATCAAATTCTTGTTTTGTATTTTTTACTTCTTATTGTCATTCTGCCTTCTTGTTACATAGTCTGTTTGTAAAATAAACCCATTTTTACTTTTATCGTTAGCTTGCCTTTTCAGCATTTAGGAGATACTCACAGTCCACTAGTTCCCCGCTCCATGCGGTATCTGTACCATTCTAAATCTATGGGTACAGATTGAGTAGAAATGAAATATTAACTTATATTTAACATACGACGATCGGCAAAACTGTAAGAACGTCAAAGAGAGATTTTGATATAAAAACTTTATTTTAGTCATAGAATAATCCTGCAAATAATTTGTCCCTTTTGAATGGTCACTTAATAGCGTAAATGTTTACATTGAGTAACATACTACATACAACATGAACTTAGTAAGCATCGCAAAGTATTTTTACAACGGTACCTACTACCTATTGTTCTCTTGACAGTCGACGTCACTGACTGACTGAGCAGTAGGTATAACTGAATAATTTAAAATTCAAAGTCCTATGACTGAGTGCGTTGATACAAACATCCTAAACCGCCTAGCCACATGAAAGTTTTAAGTTGTGTATTATGTGAAGTGAGAAATTCTCTAAGAAAGGCTTTTTATAAATGTCACGCTTAAGGTGAATGGAGGGATGACCGTACCACGAAACTTATAAAAAAAAATCTTACCTGTTTCGATACACAAACATGATGCCGGGTTATTCCGGTTAGTTTTGCAATTTTTGCAATAGAGTCAAATAGTGTGGGATTTTCGAAGCTCGTAAGTATACGTCTGATAATGAGTCCATTCATGACGTGAACGATGAACTAAATAATTAGCTTTTTGTGAATAACTCACATCATTTTTAAAGACGTGTCATGTAGATTTTTCTAGAAGTACGAAGACAGACAGCTCGACTGGACAATTACTGGACATATGCCATAAAAAGGCGAGAAAATGTTTATTTCTATTAAAATTACATTCATGTTTAGGATAGTTACAGTATATTAAATCTAGTACTATACTATTGGCACCTAAAATAGTTTAAAGTAAATATAAAGTGATTCTTATACATCTACACTGGTAGATATGTACTTATATGAATTATGTGATAGTCGTTTTAAAGTCTAGACTAAGGTCCAGTAAATAGCATGCCGTTTAGAAAATCTCATTTTTTAACGATAACTGGCAAAGGGAATAAATTGTCTACTAAGAACTAACTAAGAGAATTAATTCTTTACTTGTTCTTTATTCAAATAAAGAAAAGTTATTAAGAACATTTTTAGATAATCGTGAGTATACGAACACAGTTGAAGAAAGAAAATTTTAAGAATATTGTCCTGATCCGTGATGCACGAACTAAATTAAATTTAAGTTCAGTACTACTCTTTATATATACAACCAAAAAAATACGATGTCGATCGATGACGTCATTATACGTTCCTAAAACGATTATTGCCTTATTATAAAGTGCATCATAAATATAATATTCTTAATATAATACTATATAATGACTTTTAGAAAAGTTATTGACATATAAGTCAATAACTTGACGTTCCTAAAAGTCAATCTATCCAAACTTATCGAATTGGAATGAAAGAGATGCGAATAACGAATTTAATTTAGTCCGTGCACAACGGAATAGTGGCTATTTTATATGCAGAATCAGTTACTAATTGAAACTTATAAGGGTAAGGTTTATTAATAAAAGGGATTTATTAATAACAGCATAAAATTTAACGCCACGGGGAAATTTATTAACATACCTTACAAACTCCTCACATACTATTTCTGAAAATAATAAGAAACCTAATACGGCTCTGCAATAAAAAAAACAATAATAATAACTAAATCCTATTACAACACCCGGTTATATTGCCATTGTACAAAACCAGAACAAATAACTCCGAAGTCAAAATAATTTACTAAATATTTTAGTCATCTAACGTATTACTGCAGACTTATTACATATTTGATAATACAGATGAAGTTTTAAAACGGACGTACTCATACGACAAAACGTCACCTAAATACGTAAGTCAGTCGCCAATGAATTTAAATTGTCTATTTTAGATGACGAATATAATTTGTATAGGGAAGACTCTTAGCTTAGGTTTATTTATCTCCCCTTTCGGCCGCTACGGTTTCTGTTCACGATCACGACCTTGACCCTCGTAATCGATACCGCTATTGTTTACTTGATGATACAACGGCGTTAATGCTCCATTTTCTCCTTCGTGTGTGCAACATGTAAGCTGGTCGGTGTACATAACTAAGTTGCACATTAAGTCGACGTTGGAAAAAACATTGATATAATATTTAATTTAATGATATTTCTTGAAGAAGCTATAAAATTAAATAAGCATCATACAGTTTGTTAAAAATCAATAACGACTGTAATCAAATTAATACGTACAGTTACGTACCTACGCAATTACGCAATATTAATATTCTTCTAACAACAAAAAAATATCCTACTAATCCTATAATATCTATAATTATTTTTATATAACTTAAGTACTTCATCTGCTAGAAGCATTATTGTATTTTCCATACATATATCGTTTGAAGTTAAAAGTAAAGTACGTTTAATTTGGGAATTGCGGATGACATTTTATTTAGATCATTACTTCATAATCTAATTTTCATTGCTATAGGTACACCGTAAAAGTTAAATTTCTATTATTAACATTAATCGTGAGGTTGTTGATTTATTTATTGTTGGATAACACAAATACACCAAAAATGTTAATAGTTGAAAAACATACCTTAGAGTTTACGGGTCAACTTGCAATTCTGAATTTCGTAAATTACGTCACTTACTTTAGCGATGATGTATTAATTCAAGAAATTTTATGAAACAAAATCAATAATAATCCAGAAACAGTCCCTGAATCGTCGCCGCTTTGATTCGTCACGACAACGTGCCCTTGTTGTTTATCCCAGACTACACACACTCACACTAGAGATACTACGTATTTCGTAGATTCGTCCTTCGTACCTAACCTTGTAAAAATGTCTGGCTTTTGTTTTCGTGCACAGATTACTAAAGCAATGGGAAACATCCCTTGATAGACATTTGATAGTGGGGACAGAGGAGCATTTATTAGTTACGTAGTAAGCCGAGCGTATCGATATCGATACTATCCTTTTAGACTCTCGATATGAAAAATATTATATGTATTTATAGTACGGTCTTTTTGGGTAAATAAAGTTAATAAACAGCAAAATAAAGTATCTAGAGAAGGATGTATGAGTGCAGACTCATACATACTTCTGTAGATACTTTTTGTGTTCAGTTTTAATATTTCCGAATTTAAGAAATTTAACTCCACACAGCTTGCGGAGTGTGTGTGGAGTCCGTAACTCCTGCTGTCGTGGGCGTCACCATAGTGCCACGTGCATCACCGCTATTACGTGTGCACCAAAATCGCGCCGCGTACACTAGAACCCTGCCACGTAATATAACACTATTCCTTGCACGTACAGCGCATGCGGCTGTAGCGCTGAGAAATAGTAAAGGTCCAGCTAAAAAAAGTCAAAGCTGCAAAAATGTTGGTGCGGAATACAAATAGTGCGTATCAATCTATCTACGATCGATTGTAAGTAGGGCGTAACTACTACTGTAAGTAGGGCACACAAGAAGCAGTACATTTGTCACGGTAATGAAAGCAAAATGTAAGAGCGGCTCAAAATTATAAAATGCACTAATTACTTAACATTTCATTTTGCTAGCCGTGTTACTCACTCCCTCTCCCTAAGGAACTACCTACCTAGTCTGATCACTTTATTTAGTCGCATTACTCGTCACATCAAATATCATATTTGTAATAGAATTTCAATTGTTCTGAAACTTTAGTAGGTACGACTCGCCTCATATGAATTGGGGCTTTGTACTGGCTCGTATCAAAAAGAGGCTACTCATACAAACTCTTCTTCAAGTCGTGTCCTCCCCAATACTAGAAATGAAAATGTCATTGCAGAATACCAAACTGAAAAATGGTAGAATCTAGGTAGGTCGTATGCAAACCTAAGGATACATTTAAACCTACCTACATGTGATATCATGTAGCAATTCGGATAAATAGATTTCTTTGAAATAAACAGCAAAATATATTTAGTTCTTGATATGAGGCTTATTTATGATATTATATTAATCCATTGTGTGACAGATGTCACAACCAACAGGGTAACATCATATAAAGTTATTCTTTAATAAGTAGTTATAAGGAACCAAAGTACAACTTAGTTTGGAAAGGTACTTACTGCTTAAGAATTTAAAATAAGCTCGAAAAACAAAATAATATAATGATAGGTTTATCGACCCAGAGACCACATGCAAAGGCGATAGCGGTTGTTTTTTTTCTTATATTATATACCTACTGACCTATTAGAAATCAAAACAACAGTTATGCTGATTCTTTTGGTACAAACTGTAAGGTAATGCGATGTTATTATAGGTATAGGGAAAACAAATAACACAGTATAAAGATAACCCTTCAATAATAGCCCATCATATTGGAAAAAAACCGACAGTCTCATACTACCTGTCAAACGCTCTTTATATAATAGTATTTAATTAGTTAACAAGGAAGCAGTATCTACTATTCGCTTCTGAATTATATCACAAGCTACAGCAACAGCATTCGTATCAGAATTCGATACGGTCGTAAAACTGTAACAACACTTTCTATGGCTATTATGTTCGTTTTGTTACTTATTTTATAAGATAAATTATTATTATAACTTAGTAACAGAAAAAAAATTTAGTCTGAATATTAGCCGTACAATTGGCTTCACAGATACGACAGAAAAGTTAAAATAAATAATTATTATTAATTTTGATAAAATACTTTCCCACCATAAAATAGTATTATAGCTTTAAATATTACATATATCTTTATTAAATAAACAAAACAATGATAATGCAATTCTTATTTAAGTAGGTAGGAACCTACATTAACTGATCAATGTAAATGATGACATGCTGTCATAATGCAAGTGATTATTTTAATAATCACTTATAATTATTTATAGTTACTGTACACAGTAAAATAAAGAATATGTGATTGTACCTTGGTAAGTTTTACGTTTCTTCTGCTACTAGGCCCCCTTTTAAATGAGTTATTTTCCTTTTATTTAAGGATTTTTTTTATTTATTTAACAGAAATTTATTGAACCACGAACTAAAATACATGATCAAATAATCATGTATGTAATTTAGTTCGTGTTTCAATAAATCAAAAAGTGCTCACACTGAACTGCGACAAACATTACTATAAGAGACAGAACTATAACAAGACAACTTCGACAAGGAACTGACCAGAGAACATAACAAAATGTATAAAGTAAAGTGAAAGGAATGGATTCACTTTAAAGTTAATTGTCTATTTAAAAGACTGTTATCTATTCAGAAAGTATTTTTTCATTATAGATATCGCTTTATACAATTCTATTTTTCATGGAAACATTATACATAGTGAAACATATTATTATTATGATTGATGACTTACTGGAGGAGTTGGGATGGCTGGAGTGATCAACCATTCATCCTCCGAAGTAAAAAAATTATATGACCTTAACCTTATGGCACCTTAATTGTTCATTACAATAAAATTTAAATATTTATTTGATATCATTGTAAATCCAACCACTGCCATAAAATTATAGGTACTATAGGTATCAAATGAAAGGGCTTAAATGGTAGAATACAGTTCATGTTGAGAAAGCAGTAAATAATAAATACTCCATGCCAGCTCTGCTAGTATTTTGTTGGTTGCCATGGTGTTGTTAGAAAAAATCTTTATTATTGTCAGTTCACTAGAACTAATAAAATAGGTTGGGGAAAAAGTTTCTTCGCATTTTATATTAAAATTCAAGACATTTTATTTCAAAGTTAATTTACATTTAATCTCAGTATATGTGTGCCATTCTTCTTTCTGTCCGTATACTTTCTGCCATCTTGAAGGTAGAGACATGGGACTTCAGCTTAAAAAAAACTCAACTATTAGTTTAGGCAGTCCTCTCTTGATGTTAACCTGACACTGCCTAAAGAATTCTGAAGAGACTGAAACAGGTGGATAATTGTGATGAAAGACCACATCCTTTCTATTAATATTTTGATTCTTTGAATGTTTTTTTTAAATGTCACCTTTTTAATGTAATAAAACCATCTAGATACAAATAGTCCAGCCAAAGATATAGTTATGGTATATTTATACATATTATTTGTGAAAAGACTTTTTCCCAGACCTAATATATCTTTTATCACATCCAACTGTGCATGCTGGAATGAGAAATATTAATATAGGGAATAAAAACTGTAAGCTTGCTTTAAGAATTCCATATTGAAATCTATTTCCCTTACTGAAGTTTAAAATAAAACACGATAAAACATTTTGATATTAATAAGAAACTGTATTATCAAAATACTGTTCAATCACACAATCCTACAATTCATTTAACATTCCACTTGTTCGCTTGACACAACTGTAGAATCACGGAGACACTAAGAATAAATTATGACTTACTGGAATTATACAACATATTTAATAGCTTTTATGCCGCAATCAATACCACAATCATTCTGAAAAAAAAGAGAAAATAGTAACTGTAGAATGACATAAAACCTAGACTTTAACTGCCTTAAATTTAAGCCTGCCTTGAGTTTTTATTTGGTAACCTTAAGTTTTAATGAACTTATTGTATATTATTGTAATTGTAATTGAAGGCAGAAACAGATAAAAATAGACTTAAAGTTTGATAATTTCTTGCTAGAGTTATGAAAAAATTTATCAATACTTCTTTGAAAATAATAGTGTAAAATCTTACCCATATAGATATAAAAAGAAAGATAATAAGTAAAATGCAAGTTTGATCCAACCCTCTCTTTGACAAACTGTCAGGACATCAGCATTCATAATACTTGTAGGATCATAAAGACCAGGGCCAGACATTACAGGCCTCGTGGAATATCTTAAACAGAAAAACAAATTGCATTTATCCTATTGATTTTAAATTTATACATGTTTCAAGTATAACACTATATTCACTTACCTGTGTATGTGATATAAGATTAAGGGAATGTTTATTAACAATGAAAACCATTCTCCAGAAAGTAAGAACAATAAGTTTATAAAAAGATGTAACAAATATTCTGGCAGGACCAACTGTAAAAACAAAATTATGGTTATACTTCTGGAAAGTCACCCTGACATTCAAAGAGGTTGTAATACTTACCGGATTAAGGCTATTGCACTGATCAATAGGGTTTTTATAATCAGTTTTTAATTCATCAAACGCTATAACATGAAAAATTGAGAAAAAAATAAGAAAAGCATCCACAATTAGAGCAATAATGTAAGAAAATGCAGGAAAATTAAACGCCATTTTGACAAAATAATGTCAAATGACATTTCTCTATTTGTCACTAATGACAGTAGTTTGATGAATTCTTCCTATTACAAGAAAAGCAAAGGAAACCGAAGTTCATACAGACATATCTAATGTAATTATTTCTTTGGATATGGCTCCGAGATATCGGTGTAGCATGGGATATGCTACACCGATATCTCGGAGCCATTATTAACCCGATGGAGTTTTCATCAACTAATGATCGGTACCACTATTTTGTTATTGACTGGAGCCCGAAATAAAGCAATATGTAGATATTGCTTTATTTCGGGCTCCAGTCAATAATAATAAGATTTGGCTGTATGAGCTTGAGTTTCCTTTACGTAATAGGGAGAAAATATAAAAAAATCAGAGTCAATTGTCATCGAATGACAGCTTTCCAAGTCATATGAATATTACTCGACTAATTTTAAAAGAAGCCAAAATTGTTTTATTACGTATATACTTTCACCCATTATTAAGTGGTTACTAGCGCCTTTAATCAAAATGACTATATAATTGTTATTTATTCGTATTGTTTGCTTCATAATTTTTATATGCTTGCTTGGTGTTTTCAATTATTTAAGACTAAAATAAAATAAATACTTTAATATCTATCTAGTTTTTAAAAGTCATGAAAGCGTAATTAAATAAAATGAAGTATTTTTGTTTATTGAGTGTTTGTACGGTGGGAATTGTATTTTGTTTAGAAAATGATTTCAAAGGATTTGATGATAACATTCTATTTGGAATTAATTGGCCCGGTACTCCTTTAGAAAATGTAGCTGATGCAGAGTTAAATAAATCTCAGGTTCGTATAATAATTAGTTTATCATATTATTCCTCCAGTAATTACCTACGTAATATCTCTTCTTAATATGTTAAGAAATATAAATATTTTGGTAGGTATATGTTCAGTTTAGTAAAGACAATACGATATTGAATTTAAGTAACAGTTTGAGCATAGGATTATAAAATAATTAAACAATTCGTTTAGAACATTCTCTCTAAATATCATGAAAATTATAAAATAAATAGTATTTTATTATTTCAATAAAGCACACTGTTTACTCAAACATTGTTCCTTTTATATATTAACTTAATCTCTTCAAAATCGTTTAATTTCAGGTACAGAATAAAGAAGTACTTAAGGTTACAAGCACACACAAAGAGAAATACGAGTGTCATATACCGGAACTCCAGACTAAAGAATCAATTAGCATTGATGACTATGAAGGACCTTCACCAATTAACTTATTGAAACCACTCTTTGCTCAGAAAATTTGCTCATATAGGCTTGAGAGCTACTGGAGTTATGAAGTGTGCCATGGGAGGTACATACGCCAATACCATGATGAAAGAGATGGTAAACAATTATATTTTAAATTCTTAAACAATAAAGGATCAAGTGTTCAGTAATCAAAATCTTTATTTCAAGCAATAATGTACAAATAGGTGGATATTCAGTGTTGATTTATCATTAAATTTAATGTTCTGTTCATTTACCATAAAAATTTTTGTTCATGTATGTAATAGGGAAAAAAATGAAACTTTTAAATCACCCTCGTATTATCTTAATAGGTAAACAAGTCAAAACTCAAGAGTATTATCTAGGCCATTGGAGCCCTGAGAAACAGCTGAAGCTGGAGACAGATCTGAAGATCCAACAGGAGAATAAACAAAAACCTAAGAACACTAAAGTTGAAGGTCTCACATTGCCTTATGTGGAAATGGCCATGGATGATGGTACTATTTGCTCTTGTTTTTTAATTTTGCTTATACATTAGTATCCAACAACTGTCTGATCAGTTAATCAGTAATGTTAGCTATAGGTTTCTTGCCCATGAATCTTTTGACACTTGGTCAGGCAAGATGTTTTTGTGCTAAACACTAATATATCATCACATTCTTGTGGACATTGCTTTGAATAATTTAAGTATTAATATTTCTAATATCCCTAAATGATAATGTTGAATCTTTAAATGTTGCTGTCTTTGGGCTAGATATCAGGTATGAGTGTAAAAATATTGTTATTTTTACAATATTGGATATCAGGTATATAGAAATATTAATGGAGTGTCTCATGTTTTCTAACATAATTGATTGTTAAATTTCAGGTACAGTGTGTGATTTAAGTGGTAAACCTCGGCTAACAAAAGTTTTGTATGTTTGTTATGCCCATGGTAAACATGAAGTTTACTCATTCAAAGAGACCTCTACTTGTGAATATGAAATAATTATTCTGTCACCATTACTATGTGAACATCCTCAGTTCAAACCGAAGGATGTTAGTGAGAACATCATAGATTGTATACCCATTGGCAATGCTCCCAAAAAACCAAGAAATTTGTTGCAAATGGAAGTTGATAGCTTAAGATTCCATCACCAGACCATTAAGTATTTAAATAATGTAAGTGGTTTTGTAATTTTTTTGTTTTCTTCTGTTAATTGTAGTTTATATGCTTTATTATTTTACATATTTAGTGCATTGCATAGATTTTTATTGAATGTAATTCAATTTAAAAACATTTTAAAGTATTTAGGATATTTTAAATTGCATTACATTGAAAGTCTATAATTGGGTTTGCAGCAGCTTTTTTCAAATGGGTCAAAACTGTTTTGTGATCAATTCCCAGTTCTTCAGCTATGTCGTAACTGCTGATATGCCGATCTTGCTCCACTTTTTAAAAAATAGCGTCCATTTTATCAGGTGGACCAAAGCGACGGGTATCTTTGACATCAAAATTCCTGGATTGAAAACACTTAAACCAACTTTGTGTTACTCTTAGTGATTGCATTAGGTCCATCAAACATCAAATTTGTTTGTGGCTTTCGTTGCATATTATTCTTTAATAAATTTTTAGTATGTATCTAATTTCTTCATTCAATTCGCTCTTTGTGACAGAAAGAACACCAAATGAAAAATAGTGGGAAACAAAATTTTCCTAGTTTGATGATTAATTTTTTTTAATGTCACCTTTTTAATGTCTTGAAAACCAGCCAGATACAAATAGTACAGCCAAAGATATTTTATTACAAGTTTATACATATTATAAGCGAAATTATTTTTTCTCCGACCGATATATTGAATACATTGAAATTACAAGCATGCTTCAAAAATTTTTTAAATCGCTTTGCATGCCCAATTATGATGTTGTAAAATTATATCTGATCTGATGACAACAAACATAGTGCTAGTTTATTTTATTTTGTAGTGTAGACATTAGTTGCTTAATTAATTTTTGTGTTGGCATGTCACTCAGGATAAAGATGCTAAGGATGTTCTTGCTGTATTGAAAGTTGAAAAGATCAATAAGGTAATAAGTATAAAAGCATGTTTTTTATTGAGATTGTAATTAGTAACTTATTATTACGCGAGATCAATCTCTCATTCTGGGTGTCAAGAGTGATGTTTTTGCTGCTGAGACATTTAATACATCTGAAATATGTCAAAATTTAACACCTAAACAATGCCACCCGTAGATACATTATTGAAACCGAGTGTTAATCAGTTTTTTTTGATGTTTCGGGAAAGTTTCGCGAACTACGAATAGGTACTGGATAAAATGGAATGGGTACCTACTAATTACGATAGTTATGAGGTAGAATCAGGAATTATTTCCTAATTCTTCTAAATCAAATCTTAAAATGCTGAATAACATTTTTATAGATATGTGTGACGTCAGAGAGTGCTCTGACGTTTTTGACATTTTGCAATTCTTTAAAACTACTAAACTTAAGTTTATAAGTATATTAATAAAAATATATTCTATTCTATTCTTTATTAAAAAAGGTACATAAGATAAAGGACAATTAAATAAATATTTAATCATCCAGTAATACCAGATACGTCACTTTTAACTAACTCTAGTCCTTTGGGCGTTTTGAATATTATTAACTCTTTTACAAATGTTCAGGTATTCGGCTAAAAAAACATGTACCGTAAATAAAAAATCAGAAGTAAATTAACACTTTGGTGCTCTGTCACACCAACCCTCATTACCGGCCACCATCAGTGGTTGTTGCAACCATATAAGGCCTAATATGGTTGACCTGGTGAATTGCTCGTGCAGAACCCAGGTTACCCCCCTGAAGGGCAATGGAGTTACCGGGGAGTTTTAGTGGGTATTCTCAGTGCCGCTCTATTGAGGTACTGAGTGAGCCCCACACACGCCCGTCGCTTAGCCAGTGGCGGGTAGGTCCGTAAAAAAGGTCTAATATGGTTGCAACAACTAAGGCCGACCGTACCTATTCATTTTCACTCTGGTCAATGTAAACGCATCATACAGAATTACAGCCAAACATAGTGTGAAGTTTGTGATTATCGAGCTGACTGATCACAATAATGGTGATAGACAAAGAGAATAGAATAGAATATATCTTTATTGTATATCAGCCAATTCAAAAAGAGAAATACATAGGGAACATTTAACTAGTTAAAATATGGATATAGATATTTAATATTATTAGAAAAAGTATGACACCAAGCTTATAAAACGTGTTTCAGGACGGCGAAACACACTTGAAATTTGAACTGCATCCTTTAAACGAAGATGGGGACATTACAGAAGACGCCCCTAAAGTGAGCCAATTAACTGATAATTCTCCGGTTGTCAAAGATGACTCGCCTGTAAGGGCGTTCCTGAACGGGGAGAACTGTCTTAACGGGGTAAGTTTGCTGTGAAGTTGAAACCAAGTGGAATAGGGCATATTTTAGTTCTCAGAATTACTACTTTCTACTCGACTCGACTTCGATGGTCAAATGATGAGTCAACCCGATAAACGTATATAAAAAACATACATTTCATGACCTTCCTTAGATTATTATATATTATTATTAATAGGATATATATTGAACATGTGACCTTTTAGAATTAGACCCAATGTGCAACTAAATAGAATGAATTTTAATATTGCTATCTTTTTCCTTTTTATTATGAGCGAAAGAAACTAAGTTAGTGTAGCTATAATTGGAGTAATGTTGCCAGGGCACTGGTTGGTGGAAGTACGAGTTCTGCTACGGCAAACACGTGATTCAGTATCACGTGGACCGCACCGGGGACAAGACCACACTACTGCTGGGCAAGTTTGATGAGCAGGCGCACCTCGACTGGCTCAAAGAGAACAGGGGCAAGGCGCCTAAACCTGTCGGTGAGAGACGCTGCCATCATTATTTTCAACCGACTTCAAAGTTTCTACTTTTTCTAAAAATTTATACAGCTAATGAAGCACAGCCTCCCAAAAATACCATATACACATATTCATTGGTAAAGTACTAAGTGTGCCATCAAATATAGCCTATATATGTTCATTGGCTTGGACTTTCATAAGGCCACAAACAAAACATTTTTTTTTGAATTTTTATTTGTCTTGCCGTATGTTGGTATACTTATCATGCAAAATCAGTGAAAGCAGTTTACACTGATGTATTCTCTAGTAATATTTTAAGGCAACTTAAAATACAGACTGCATTTTAACGTAGGAAAATATCTGTGGAATATTCCACGGATGCGAAATCGCAGGCAAAATGTAGAGTTTAATATAAATATTGTTTTCAGAACAACGCACCTCAGTCTCTCACTTCTACTCCGGAGGTGACATATGCGACAAGACAGGAAAGCCGAGACAAACTGAAGTCAAACTAAAATGCTTCGAGAACTCCTCGAGTCCCGCCCAAGTTTCATTATATCTACTCGAACCTAGAACTTGCCACTACATATTAGGTGTGGAATCACCTTTAATATGTGACATACTACCTTTAGCAGATGAGAACGGTCTCATCAAGTCGCCCAAGTCAAATTTCACTAAACAGGATACTTTAGTCATCGAAAAAGATATTAAAGATGATGAGAAAGATACAAAAAGTAAGGATTTACCAAAGATAGGTAACGATTAGAAAATTTAATAAATGGTTGATATTTTGAATTATCTTTTTATTCTGTAGTATTTTATCCGAATATACCATCAGACAATTGTGAAGTTAGACATGAAACGTGTTCACGTTTGGTTAAAATACGATAATTAAGTTCCTTTGTATTTCATTAGATGGCGCTACTAGTCTGCTATGTAATCACGCTGTCGTATTTGTAACATCCATTCATGGGCCAATTTTTTAAAGATTTGTTTCCGTGATACTGATATCGCGGAAACAAACTTTAAAAAAATCTAAATCTAATCCGAATTAGATTTGAAAGAATCAGCGCTCTAACTGGACGATATAGGAAGGAGTCATAAAATCTTTTTGGCTGTTAATTAGTAGAAGAATAGCATATGAAATACTTCATTTAATATTTCATTATTGAATACGATGTCGCCCGATGTCCTTGAGTGCAAGAGAGAGAGCGATTAACTATATGCTCGCTCTAGCTTCGTCGCTTTGTTTAATTCGTGGAAATTAGAGTATCTTGTCATGATCTTGTAGCAAGTCCGGTTCAGTCCAAGGTGCTCGGTTATTTGTTATTTACAATGAAACTACACTTGTCGCGCAGTAATTGCTAGATTTGCTAGTAAGATACGTTTTATGTCAAATGTGAAATCATATGAATAAAATCATCATTTCATTGAATAATAATGACTGAGAAGTAGCAATAATTCCATGCCTAGTAACATGTAACATGCCAAGAAATAGCGAATGAGTGACTCCACTGACTAGCACGCGGGCTCCGGGAATGGAGAGGGAAGAATACTTGCCTAAATGCTCTTCAGAGCACTCCGAAGAGATTCTATTTTAAATGTCCATTGATATCGGAGCCATCCCAAAAGTGCTAACAATATTCAACAAAAGACCGGATCTTGGAGTATGTATAACTGGTATAGTTATACATAATCCCAGGATCTAGTTATGCGTAGGCAGTTTAGGAGTAAAAACACACACAACTAACATATACATTGCGTTGATTTTTGTGGAGTGAAGTGATTTGGTACTATTCACATAATCACTGTATATATTTAACTGCATACCTAATTAGTCATTGAAATACAGCATGTACTAAATGGGACAGCTGATCTCCTGTTGTCTCTTTTACACTTTTTGGGACGCTATTCGGATACTTGCAATGTTTCGTAATAAAAATTATTCCATTTTTAAATTACACGATCTGCCATTACATAGTAATTTATTTGGCCCTAAAACGAAAGACTTATGCAACTTTTGCGCGCCGTTGTTCGCATGTATTGGCCAATATAGTAATTTCGATATATTGAAGAAGGTTGTCAAAAACAACGTTTTAATTTGTAAGTATGTTTGAGATAAATATTTTTTTTCGGTTCGTATCAATTTTTTTTAAATATATTGAGTTGACATCATGAAGAGATTGAACGAACGGTATATAACGTTATATTTTGATTGTTTGATAATAAGCGGACTTTTGCAACCAATAGAATTAAATGTACCCAAAAATTGCCATTTTAGAGATGTGGATATAAATGACGACTATATCTTACCTTGTCTTTTTCTTGTCAGCCTGCTTTTAAAATACACTCACATAAATCACACATCCTATGATTTGTATTACAATTTATATCACTATGATTGTAATGTATCTGTAAAGATATTTTACTAATCACAAGGGTACCATCATTAACAGCTCATATACGTCTCCACAGAGGAGCTCAAGCCCACACTAAATTAGGGCGATTTATTAAACTTTAATTTTAAAAATACAAACGTAATAAAGAAACTGCTGTATTCGCTTGTATTTCAGAACCAAACTTATTGTTTTAATTGTAAAGTAATAACAAAGAACATATTTGAATAGCTTTCCAACGCTATATTACTTTTACTGGTAATCCTTGTATAAATAAAACTTTAAGTCTGTTGTATGAGAAACAACTAGATGTGTGATTTTAATCACGCTGAGTGTATTTTAAATTTAGTAGACTGGGATTGAACATCACAATGAATTAAATTAATTATATGGATAAAAGAAAACTCACATATTTAACTTGACATTTATTTACATTTATATCAACAAAACGGGTGTTGTATAAAACAGTTCTTTTTATTTATTCCATACCAATTGTATACCTACTAAATAGGGTGCCTCGAAATTGTGTAAAAATAAATTTGCTTCCATATTTAAGATATGCTGGTTTTTAGGTACCGTGATTCTTGTGTTCCGCCGTTTTTATAAATAGAAGCTTTTTAGCTTCACTAGCTTTTAAGTTTGTGAAATGTTGACTCGAGGACTTGAATAGCCGATAGGTACATTGCGATTTATATAATATAACCTGGTTTTAAAATTCCGTCAACATTTCAAAAACAATCTTGTTTATAGACACCAGTTTTAGCTATACACACATTCTTTTGTAAAGTCATTTTTAGTGGTCGCATATAAAATACAATAAAATAAACAAAAAAAACATTCGACTACGATTTAAGGTAACTGTTACGTTACTTGATAAAAATGTTAACAGTGGGAAAGTATTTTCAACAACAATAACTTAAAATTATTATGCGGGATCGTAGAATATGAAACCCAGTGAATGTTATATAAATTATAAATTAAAAGTTCATAGAAAATACAATTAGGTACGTATCTAATTAATTCCCATTTTCCTTGTTGTTGATTTTACTTTCGTAGCTAAAATACAATAAGAACATTCTAGAAATATAGCTGTACGGTTCATTGATTCAATGTTTTTGTTAAAGATTGTTTTGCTAAACAAAGCTTTATTGAAAATTCTTGTTTACAAAGCGGTCCAAGCTATTTAAATAAGCAACACCAGCGATACCTCGGCATTCAATACAACAACAATGAGGTTTCAGAGGTCTCTCGACTAAGATACCTAGAAAATGTAGGTAAAAAATGTTCTTAACTTTATTTGACATCTAGATCACACCTTAATAGGCTAACCTTGTAGTTGTGTCTAGGATTATAGCGTAACACGTTATTATATTCCCAATGTCAAAATAGTTTTCCCAACAATACATCCGGATAATAATTTATACCTTACAATAAGAAAAGAGACAACGGAACTGTTTACACGAAGGTCCACTAAAAAAATTACAAGACGAAATAATTGAATCACTTCCACTGAATAAACATCTATTTGGGAACTTATTCAGTCTAGAATATTGTCTTTTTTCAGACATCAGTAAATATGACTAAATTTATCTAAACGTAATCGATAAGCCCATCTTGATAATAATTTTTCTTTTTTTTAAATATAACAATATATTACTCAACTAAATTATGAATGAAGGTCTACATCAGTTCTTTAATAGACAGTAACATAACATTTATTCAATTGTAAACGTCTGTTTGGTCGTTTTGTATCCTGACGGTTATGTCCATTTATACGCCAGTCGTATAAATCGGCCACAACAGTCCAAAATTTAAAACTCATTGGCACAAGATTGTAAAATTATTCTTACATAATTTATTTCACGTAAAATTATAATTTTTGTAGTTACTAACACGCTTAGTTATAAAAAATTAAGTAATAAAATTTTCCTTTAAAGATTGAGCGTTTGTTTTAGTAGAAATCCAAGAATAAGTGTTTAATTATAACCAAAACTCTTTAAATTTGTCTATCTAATTTGTAAGTCGTTGGTAAAAAGCAATTTTACTAAACTGTACGTTCAAAAACCGGTCCCAAATAGTTTTGTTTCCTATCAAAATGCTAAGAAGTTTCTTTTCTTCATAATTACTTGGTCCGGTATTTATTACGTACCTAATAGAAAATTATGTAATACAACGTGCAAGGGTCTACAAGAAAATATTTGTGAACAAATATTTAATAAAATCATTAAATTATGTAAGTATAGCAGACAGGTATTAAACACATACCCAAAACTTACGAAAATAGTAAATAGAGCTATATTAAATACTAAAGAAATTTTTGACTAAACGGCCAGTGTTCGATGTGTTACAATAATTGAATAATTTATAATTGATTTAATTAAACGTACGTGTACAATATACAACAAGCATTGTATGTGTTCAAGTAAAAACGGTGCAGATATCTCAAACAGTTTCAAATTAATATTTTATGTATTCGGAAAAATAACATTAGATTGTAATACATTTGAGTTGATATTTAGTAAAAACAGAACCTATGATTGACTTTACAAACACAAATATGGTAATTTACCTACGTATTGTCAATTTATGTTTCGCTCCATAGCACCTACACAAAAATATAGGTCATATGGAATAATACCGTTAACGTTTAGTTTGAGATACCCTTACAGACACTTCATCAAATAGGACATTTATTCACAAGAAATTATAAGTTTAAGTACGCACTATTGACAACAAGTAAGGCAAACAATAAATACACTGATCACTTTGAGATCATTTAGTTATACTAACATCTTATAATTTTAAACAAAAAAACACTAAGACTGAACTGACAATGGCCACATTTCTGATTAAAATATAATCAACTATGGTAACACAAAATAAAGAACAAATCTAACAAAAAATTACTATATTAATTAAAATAACATAATATTGTTCTATTTGAACGTAACGGTAAAATAAACTATAAGAAATACTTATGCGGTAAGCCGGTACAACTCACGTTCGCTGGTACCGTGGTGGTTAAAATAGACAAATTAATTCACGAAACAAAAGTAGACATGATGACACGACAAACATTTCTGTACCACTTCTTTGGCGTTTATAAAATGTTATATTTAAACGCATACAACTTATCCTTAAAGTGACTAAAACTTAAAAAATAATCATTACGATAATAATAAACAATTTGGGGAATACTTTGGAAACGATAAATCCTTTGACACAAACCTTAACTTTATACTTATTAGTTAACAACTGTGCACGTCGACTGTCGACCATCGACCGTCGACTGCCGACCGTCGACCGTCGACTGTCGACCATCGACCGAGCCCTAACTATTAATTATTCAGTTCGTGTGCACCGAATACATCACAACAAACGTTCAGAATCTTACAACCTCATAGCGATAGTTCTTTTTTAATTTTTGAAAAAAAGTGAAATTCACTAGGAACGAGTTCTGGAATAAGTTAGTACGGTCTTGATAACTCTTTAGAACGTTTCAATTGAACTTTGAGTCTCTTTGTACCTATTTGGAAGCCGTTCATGGCTTGTATGGCGGCTTGAGCGGAGGCCGCGTTGTCGTAGGACACGAATCCAAAGCACTTGGAGAGGTTGGTCTGTTTGTCTATGAACACTTTGGCGGAGATCACGTGCCCGAACGGCAGGAACGTGGACGCGAGGTCCGTGTCCGTGAACTCTTGAGGCAGGTGGTAGATGAAAAGGTTGCCGCCCTCAGGTCCTAGGAAACATGGAAAATGTTCTACATTTTGTCTTGATAAAAAAAATTTTTCTTCACTATTTAGAGTTAAGTTACTTCAATATGTCATGTTTCAGTAACATAATAACTTTTAGTATTATTAGGCCGTTTAAACTCGACATAGGCCATCGGAGGCTTTCAGAGGCAATACAAACTCATGGCACATAATATATAAGTACTCATGCGATTGTTTTTGAATGCCAACACCATAGATGATGGTGTATCTTCTCTACTCCTTACCTTCGACTTGCTTACCCGCGGCTGCAGCTGCCGCCGAGCCGAGCACCGACCCGAGTGGAGCCGCCGCGTACGCACTGCCGAACTGCGCCGCGTAAGCTGACCCCAAAGGCTCGGCGGTTGACCCTATGGAAACAACAATAATATTAGTTTTACTCAACCTCATTGCTTCTTATTAGTATGTTGTTCACCGAGATTGACAAATATTTGCCTATTCATTTGTTTACTGAGATTTTTTGGTCTATTGGTAATACGAACTGTTTGATAGGCGTGATTTTATAAGCGATTACCATAGCCTATACAATTTTGGAACACCAAGGTTAGCTAATCACGAACATGAAAAAAATATTTCATTCCTTCCTCAAAAACAGTAATTTTTCGTTTTAATTTGAAAGTTTCATGACCGTTTATGAAATCTATTTTTAGAGAGCTGTTGGTACGGTCACGTTAAATACTAATTGCTAACGTAACAAAAAAAACAAGATAAAATCATTACATAAAATATATTTTGTTAATCCATAAAGGTTAATCCCGTGACATCGTATAAGTATAAATAGGTGACTACATATCTCGAAAAAAACATGTTGGAGACAGAATATAACCATCAGTAATCGTTATCTAATAAAACAGTCAGAAATTCTATTGTCTACTATTTTCCTTTCCTCCCATACTGGCCCCATTGGAGCTCAGATACTTCTATGCCCTGCCACTCTTACTTACACTCAAGAGTACCATAAAAATAACAGTTATATATATTTAGTTTTTTAGCACTTACATGCAAAAACCATTAAAGATAATTATGTTAATTAAAACGGAGCATATTTTATGTCGCAATAATTAAGACGTATTTGTTAACTTGTACGTATTAATGAAAAGGTACCAACATTATTGTAATATATTTTGCTTAAATATTGTGACATAGGTCAATTTTACCAACATAAAAAACATAGATTATGTAAGTTAATAAACTAGGCAAACAGAAGACGCAAAGGAAAACTACAGATACAAACATAACACTTAATATAACCTTTATACGAGGAATGTTTGTTATAAAAGTTCATCTACAGATCTAATGTGTCGAAACGTTGAAATTATACCCTAGATAAATAAAATCTGATTATTGAAAATTCGGCTCTGGGTCATACATTGGGTGATTGGATTGGGTTTTGGTTTATTCTGTAAAAATAAATTTAAATTATCTGTCTCGTGTTTATTTTTACGAGTAAAAAAGGATAGAATATTTTTTTGGAAACGTTAAGTCAGATGATATTAATAACCCATTCACAGCTTCATAGTTGAGGAAAAGGTTAAAGCGTTGTATTATGGATAAAACGCTTTAAAATTAACTAAAGACCACCAAATGACGTCACTGGCTATCTGCCCTTTTCTAATTGGATTGTAATGAAAGAGTGACACTTATTTAGTTTTAGTACACAAGAAAGAGCCATTCGCAGATATTGTAAACTCCTCAGAGATTTATTGAGTACCTTATTTAGGTAGAAAGTATAGAGCATAGTTAAGTAGGTACACTCAATTTATTTTAGATGTTATTGTTAGTCGTGATTATAAGTTATATTTGCAAACTGCATATTTGCATATACAAAAAATAAACTTATGAATTGTCCGACAAGCATTATCTACGTTGAATTCTACATAAAAAACTAACCTTAAATAAATATCTACCAAGTATTAAGAAATTATCGAAACAATGCGAGAATTACGAACAAAAAGCAATCTGCTGAATGAATGACAAAAATACATATTTGACAAAATAAACAAAAGAAAAACCAACTTTGATACAGAATGTATCTATAAATAACTTGCACATCACCGCCATCTTGTCAGGATAATTAAAAAGCCTATGGCACATTCAAGCGGTTGCAGTCTTCTACAACGGATGCCAACATAGAAATCAAACCAAGCCGGACCTACATACATGTATTATACGAGGCAGACTTCGACTCTTGTTATTATTCAGTATTCATTACGTGTCAGGTCTATGTGCGTGTGTCGCCTTGTTTAATTTCCGGCGACAAAAGACAATGGCCGGTCTTCGGTGTTGTCAGTTTTTATATGGAAAAGTGGGGGCCATTTTTATTCTGACAATCAAGTACTATCCTTTGAACGTGTCTCGAGGGACTATGAGTCTAAAAATTTAATTTTTATTAAGAAATATCACAAAATGTACTATAAATATGCCTAAAGAGTGCATGAATGAGCTTCATACGTAAATTTATAAGTTAAAAGTTTCAAAACTTCATACTTACCGAATCTCTAAATAGTGGTTTTACAATGTTAGGTTAGTTAAGTACAAAATTATATGATATAATTTAAGGCAGTCTGTCTGTCTCATTTAATACAAATTAATGTTGAAAGCCAAAGATCAGTCATTCCGTTTTAATAACACACACACTGTCCAGTTCATTGCAAATTTTACCTGTGATGTTAGTCTTCCCGAGAAGACCTGAAGTGTGAAAAATGTTCATCGTTAATTAACGTTTTTTTTTAAGCTTTTCTCAATAATAAGTCCAACCTGAAATAGGAAAGTTTGCGGAGGAAAGAGGTCGTTACAATTTTCCATGGCTTAACTTATGTAGTGGATTGTGCTACACTCCAATTAGAGATTTGGACAGCACGAGCAATTACAGCTGAATTTATTGAGCTTAATTGTCTTGCAGAGGACGATTTTGGGTAAAGGACGGCCGTTAATAGAGCAAAAGAAATGACAATTAAGGTTGGCAGCTTTATACTCGCAGTGCTCGACGTTTCTTTTCATGATACGTAATGAGGACGTTCCGATTCAAGTGGCGGTGCGCTGTGCGTCCGAGAGACTCGTTTGTGCTGTCCTAGCACTGCGGTGGCGCTTCTCATTTGTAAGTACACCGGGGTCCGTGTTCACGAGCAAATGTTTTATATTGGTTTCACTATCCGCTGAGATTTATCAAGGACCACGATTCTTAGTGTTTTACACTTAAAATAAAAAAAAAACTGAGAATTCCTAAGCCTAAACGACTAAGGGTAAATTAAGCTTTAAGTTGAATCGAAGATCAGCCGAATAAATATAATCAAATTTCTAATCTCTTGCACCAATCTATGTGGATACGGTCCTCAGCCTAATGAATGCCCAATGAATCGGGGCTTTTATTCTAGTTTCATGGATTCCACGGTGCCCCAGTCAAAATGACGCTGCACTCCCAATGTTATGAAGGTACCCTGACTATAAAGTTATATTCTTTTACCACATTGGTTGCTAAATTTTACTTCATACCTTCCTGTAACATATTATACAAATTCTACTATTCGGTATATCATAGAGCTTAGGTAAGTTAAAATTGCCATTTGAATCGAAAGTTCTTGTATATTATTTTAATTAATTTTCTTACCACAGGGTAAGAAATTGCGCAATTTTTACATTATCTAGCTATATTTAATGTTGATAGGATTAATAAGGAGATCAGGGCTTACTCTAACGTAAAAAAATCCATTTTCTATTTTATTGGGGCATTACCTATGTGATTGCCACTATGTGATAATTGGCTAGTTTTAAGGATTCCAGCCATTTGATGACTGTATTGGTGAAACTTTGACATTTTTAGATTTTTTTTGTAAAAGGGCAATTTCGTAGATAAGGACCTAATATTTTGTAGATCTTAATCTGTCCAAAAAACTAACAAAAAATAACAATACGTCTTAAATATAACACTGTTTAAGATTACTCACACAATTGCGGTGCAGTGGGTTGCGGCGCGGCTGCCTGTGCCATAGACGCCGCCTGAGTAACTACAGGCTGCTGCGTCATGGCAGCAAGGGCGGCCAAGTTCTGTACAGAGACAGGGGCCAGTAGGCCACTGAGTTGGCCTGCAGCATCAGTCACCCCACTTACGGCTCCTCCGCTCAGCCCTGCGCCATTGAAACCGATATCTTGATAGTTAACACCTAGGACACGGGGAGATAAAACCAAATTGAAACATAAAAAAAATAAAAATAATAAAGAAATAAATAATATAAATGGAAATAAACTAGAAAATTAAATCATAAAAATTATAATAATTAACACAACACTGAAAACAACTTATAAATTTACAACACGTTGGGCGCCAAAAAGATGATTGATCATCAAGAAAAGTGGTTTTGAAGAAACTACGACCATGTAAAATTGTAATAGTATGAGCATAATTGGCAAGCAGTTATTGAGATTGAATACCTACATGAAAAATGAAACATGACATGCCATCTAAGCCTTGGTTCATTTTATGTGGTATCGTACAGGTTTAATTGTAAATTAGGTTTGTTATTCGTACATATGATTTCATTCGGACTAGCTATTAGCCTTGTATCATTTTGTTCTAAACTTATTGCAACACGAACATAATTTCATAATTATATTTCCTATACTACCAAGCTTACCAGATACATTACTCCATCCTTAATTAGGATCATCATAAATCATCATAAAGATATGTTCTGGAATTATTAATTTTTTCTTATGATTTTTAGTGTGAAAATTATTCCACAGTGCTTATTACAAATAGCATTATATATTAATTAGTATTAGACAATTCGTATTGGACATTTGAATTTATTATTGTATGTAGTGTCATATTATGAATAGTAAAGCTTAACGTGAACTAAGAAATGAGCAAATTAGAAAGGGTTTAATTTGTCGATAGAAATTTGTTTTTGTGTTCCCCCGTTGGACTTCTATCTAAAGACGTTTCTGTAGAACATTGGGTTGTAACTGACCTTGGAGTAGTGTCGATCCCTGTCCTTGCAGCAACTGATGCTGCAGCCCGACGGCTTGCAACTGCTGCAGTAGCTGCAGCTGCGTCGCAGGCGACAACGCTGCCTCCGACGGGAGGTACGCGGTCGGTGCCACCGGCGTTGTCAGGCCCCACAGGCTCGCCTGCATTGCTTGCAGCTTCTTCTGTTCCTTCTCTTTCTGTGTGTCCGCGAATTTAACCACCAACGGCGCAGAACACCCCTCCATTGTTTGACTGTGATGCAGCGCCTGGAATTATATAGCATCGCTGTTTTAGTTTACACTATTAGTAGAATTAGTTAAGTAATTGAACTATTGATTTTCCTTAAAACACTGCAATAATGGATATTAGTTAAAAGTTTTTATATTGTTTAAGACAGTAGATATGGGTTTTATTTTTGTTTTGAATAGAAATAGAGAGTGACTAAGCTGATTAATCCACCAAAATCTTCGAAGCCTTAGAAGAATTACTTGGTGGCTATTCACGAATATCTCCAATTAAAATTCTGAAAGTCAACCAAACCCAGTCCCACCTTATCTTTGTTGCTGCTGCTTCAACGCGAAAGTGACAAATAGCCTTTTTCTGGGTCTGCTTGTCCCTATTCAATCTTAAACGTCTTGATTCACCAATTATATTTTCCATAATCGTCCTCACCTCGATCGCTGCAATTGCCGCTTGCTTGAACACGAAGGTGACGACCTTTCAGTCATCGAGCCTCCTATATTATGCATTCTTTAATGACCATCAATCACTACCACTCTTTACAGAATAATCTACAAAAACCCACCCTCACCTTGATCGCCGCTATCGCCGCTTGCTTGGACACGAAGGTGACGAAAGCGCAACCCTTGCTCTGCCCCTGCGCGTCCCTTAGCACCGTACACTCCTCGATGGCGCCGTGGCCAGCGAACAATGCTCTCACGTCGTTTTCAGACAACTTCTTGTTTAACATCCCCACAAATAATTTGCGTTCTGTGGACAAAGATAACAGAAAATTGGTAGATAATTCTATTTTATTAGATAAGAACCTTGTTCGGGCAAAGTAAGACCCGAATTAGTTTGTATTGAGAATTTCCTGGGAAAAGGTCAAGTATATAATGTTAACGATTAAATAACTAAATTCTACAAGTAGGACGAGAACTTCAAAGAGAATATTTAGGTTTCGCTGATAAAATCTAATATCATTTAACTATTAATTTAATGTATCTAATGCACAAACAAAATAGACTATGTAAGCATAGTGAGACAATTTAATTTCATTTGGTGTTTGTATCGCTTTTGCATTTACGAGTTTACCGAGTTCACACAACTGTTTACGTACAAGCTCTGCCATAAGACTTTATAAGTTATGTGTTTGAGTTTAAAAATCAACGAAAACAGCCTTGGGACAAGTATATCACATGATTAAAAAACGCGGTTGTATCAAAATGTTATTTCGCATTTTGTTTTTACATAAAATTAAGATCCACCGTCTTATTCTGTAATGAAATTCAGATTATTTCTGGTACCACAAGATTTTTTTAGCAGTTAAAGAAATCTTCAAATCAAAGATTTGACAATTGGTTTCTTGGCCGAGTCTCTTCGAAACTTAAGTGAAATAAATTTGAAACTACCCGTTTACTTGAGACAGACACACTGTGTACAACGACACTGCAACTGAGGATCGGAAATCCTGCAACGATCCTGAAATTTATAGCGCTATTGGAGTTTTAATGTGAATATACGATTTCCCAGCTTTTAACCGGATCACTTTTCTATTTATGAAAATTTAGTGCCCTAAAGATATTAATTCAATATGATCAAAATTAATCATCTACTTGGAATACGATGATAGGTATTTCGTTTCATAACAAGTAACAATATAAATCAGTCTACGTTTCAGTTATTTTAATGTTGAATCATATCGTTTCATTTGTACACATCAAAATTTTTCCGGGGTTGAAATCCCACATCGAATTATTTACGCGCAATACTTGAAATGCGCGCTGAATTCCCGCGGGCAAACGACAGACTGAAATTGAAAAGGTACCGGTGCCGAGAAGTCTGTTACAAGTATTTCATGCCCGCAAAATCAGCACACCCCTAGTGTAGAGATTAGCATGAAAATGGCAGGAGATCTCGTGAAAAACTCGCTTGACGGAGCGTATACCCTAATTTCTACCGCTCGGTTTTGTAATACGGATGAATACTTTAAAAGATGAGCAGTAAACACAACCTTATATGATTTCCGCCTGTACTACACCGCCGATAAATCAACGTGTAGGTATCATTCTCAAAGACGAAAACTCTGTTTACACTTAATAATTCGGTACTTTTTTATTTATTTATCACACTATGGCTTACAAATTTAAATAATAAAATCAACAAAGAAATCACTGAGGTTTGTAGTGAAGTCAAAAAAGCAGTAGGTTGTTGCCTATTGGTATCAGGTGGGCTGACATGTAGTTAGCTAAAAAAACCATCCCATAAAGTGAACAATATAACAATTTATATAACACAGAAGTTGATTTGTTTAACAACTTTTAATAAATAGTGATTCAACAGCATAAAAGGAAACAATGTACCACAAATTTTAATAATTCATGAAGTTAAAAAAAAACCTCTGCAATCTATGATCTTTGAAAATTTCTGTCTTTAAAATGTTGAAATCGACCTTGACTACTATTAAAGATAAAATAGATTTTAATCAATAAATCTTGTCAATAACGCATCCAGCTATAAATAATATGTACGTATGCAAAGAATTAATAAATATTTTATATAGACAAAGAATATTTTAAGATTATTATATTCAACAAGGTCATGAAATTGATGCAGTTATCATGTTGATGTTAATGTTAACTGAAATCTTGAAACCTGATATTGAACAAGATAACATCGGGAATTCTCTACACCATTTGCTAATAAAGTTGTGGCACTACCGCGTATTACATCAAAGCTTGACTCTGTAACGTTGAAGGTGTTAAAATTTAAGACGACTTGTCTGGGTTGTGAATTTTTGATTTAAACTCATCTATTGTTACTCATGTGAAGAAAAATGCCGTTCTCACTGTTGATACAGCGCTCTCCGAGATTGTGGACACAAAGAGTTATGAGCGCGCGACGCAGAACACGAGTAAACGTTAACAATACCGAAACTGTCTCAAGACGGAGCTAACTAGTAATTACAAGATTTAAAGCAAACCCTCTTTTAAACGAGACCCGTAATCAGTTTAAATGTACAAGTAATTGTGTACTTAGTACAAATAACGCTTTAAAATGTTAATGCTTTAAGTGCGCCATCGAGGCCCGTAACGGCATCGTTCGTTAAACAATTTACATAACCTCTTGGCTGAGGCACGTGGAAGTAGGGGTCGCGGGGGGAGGGGGGCTCGGTGTTAAGAAGGTACGTTGTTTGTAACATAAGAACGAATTTTCAGAACAATTACAAGAGGCACAAAAAGCCTCTGCGAAGGGAGAGGGTTTCAGAAGAAAATTTCTCAGAGATATATTGTTACACTGAAAATTACGTTGCTTTCTTAATAATGTAGAATGTTTCTTCGCCAGCGATTTTAACGAAGATATAGAGTCGACAATGGATAATTATGTTAAGCTGTACTTCGGTATCCCTTTCACTTATTTAATGACATAAATTGCCAGAAAGTAAGATGTTAAGCTTCCAATTTTTCGTAACTTGTTAGAAAGATTTGAAATCTGTAGGCGCATATACAAATATCTATTGTGTACAGCTCTTAGAGTTTTGCTCATTTGAGGTACAGTTGTACTCAATACATAGTACTTAATATAGGTTGGACTTTAAAATATACTAATATCAAGTATATATTGTCTTGATAATGACAAAAGACTGCAAAGTCATCTGTATAATTTCCTTCAACTAGTGAAGTATTTTGTCTTAACAATTAAAAACGACTTACGATATCAACAAAGCGATGTTCACATTTCAAAACGGCCACTAAATTTACAAGCATGTTAATTACTTTTCAAATGAGTTCGTAAAATGGCGGCGATTTACGAGCATGAGCGGTTTTTAAAAAATATTTAGACGCTGGCGCTGATGTAGATTTACACAAATCTGTGAATATATTAAACAGTTGTGATACTGTAAACATTATACAGGTATCCAATCAGATTTAATAAGTTACAATTTTAGGCAATGTACTTAGAAACAGCAGATATTTCTCAGAAATAATTACGATAATTAAACTTATTTTAGCTCTTTTGTTTTACACTAGGTTGTGTTATGTAAAGACAATGTGTCGTTAATTCGTTCGTGAGCCTTGCATCCTTCACGTGTTACACGACCGTATATGTCGTATTTTATACAATACTTACATTCTAGTTTACGACACTTTAGTATTTTATTAATTATATTGATATTACATTCGTGATGAGACCCACAAGGGAAGCCAACGTAACCCCAAGAATTGCAAACCTGAAGTGGTGCGAAAAGGGCTTCGAGAAGTGGCCGGCTACCGGGAAACAGCGTTGGTGGGCGTTCTTATTAGGTTAATCGACGATCTGGTTAAAGTCTGGTGGGAAGCCGGTGGATGCGGTCAGCACAGGACGATCAATTTGGAGATCCTTTAGGGAGGCTTTTGTCCAGCAATGATGATATTACATTTGATATATTATTTTAGATCTCCATTATTGTTTTACTAAATTTATCGGTTAAATAACAACTATACCTCTATAAATAAAGAGCAATATTAGATAGTTAATATTTTCCACGTTATGTTGAATACGTTTAGAGTAACGTTAATTTTTATGGTCATAAAAAGCTTTTAAATATTATTTAAAACAGGATTATTTAAATTTTTTTATTTAGTTTTAAATTTTTTGTTAGACTTTGACCAATATCAAACCCAAACATTAAGCAACATTAGGAGCTTTATGGAAAGTAGATTAATGGAAAAATATTCATAGTAAACTATACCGTAGTAAAATATCTTTATTATTAATATTACATGAAATAACCATACAAACATTCATTATCCGTGCTCGAACAAAAATGCTAGTATTATCATGACAAAACATCTTTATGTACCAATTTTTGAATCCAATGTAATTACTACTCAGAATTGTATTAAATAATTTAAACAATATTAAATAAAACGTTTTAAATATTGCGACACGAACAGCCTGATTTAATTTAAAGAAGTGTTGGACGTGTCATTCAAACACATTTGAGATTTAATGGTCATAATAACAAGTCGATTAAACAATTTTAAACTTAAAAGTTAAGCGAAGTAATGCCAAATTATAATGACACATTCCTCTACTCATAATTAAAACGCACTTCTATTTTTACATTTGTAATTGTTTGCTTCCGCTGCTCGAGATAGTTTCAAAGGTAAATTAAAATGGGAACCTAATTTGCCAGTTATTAAGCGGTTATAAAATTGTCAAAACTCGTAAATAATTCGCGCACTGGGGTGGGTACACACTGTCTGCTAATACAACTTCTCGGGTAATGAGGAAGTAATTGTTCTTTGAAAGCGTATATGTAGACCGTGCTTTAGTGCTAATAAGCATATGTTATATTAATAACGCGGTTTATTATCCACAAATTAGTGAAGTCTACTTCTACAAGTGCATACGTGGTTAATGTATACGTAATTGACAGTGTTTATTAACACTAGATTTACCAGACCAGTCATTTAGACTGGTCGTGCAATTTCAATTTTTTTTCAGAAATGATGTTATGACTTTTGTAGCTATAATTAGAGAGTACGTTTTATAAACTTAATATTATTTTATATACATTAGTAACAAATATAATCTTTGTTGTTGACATATATTCAAATCGCTGGTATATCAAGTGTTAAAAGTTGGTATTGTTTTACATACTGTGTGTGCACCAGTGATGACTTTATATGTAGTGTGTTACTGTTTATTTTTTACAGTGACTTCGTAATAATCCCATCTATATAAGGTGCATGTATTGAATTTATAAAGTGCATATATTATAATTAATTTGTACATCTAGCTTATATATTTATGTAAGTAGCGTCATCAGCTACAAAAAGTCGGTACTTAAGTCCGTAAGGAATTGATAAGAAAAAGAGCCTATCGAAAAAGGCATTTTTTCTTTAAAATTTGCATAAAGAAATACAATAAAATACCATTCAATTCGCCAGTATGTAGCATTAGTCAAGTTACGAACAAACCAAAACCGCACGTAACTCGTAATTAACTTAATTTGAAAGTACAAATGGACGTAAACTGTGGTTTAACATGTAGGGCAAAAAGATTATATTCATTACAAAAGTAATTAAACTTGATTCAATTACTTCCACGCGCAATCAGACTGCTTGTTTAATAACTTGGTTAAATTCACCAATTATTATTAAGCCTTACTAATTTGTCATATAAATTGAAAGGCATTAGTAAGTATATTATATTTCCCATTCCTGTCTCATAGTTAAGTTTTTCTTTGATTGTTGCAATTATTTTATTTGTTACAAGTATTACAAGTAAAAATAAAATAACCTTGAGTAGAAAACTAATTAATTCACTAGATTACCATCGTAACTGAAACATTATTTCAATATCTAATTGAAGAAATTGTACATTTTTGTAGTTAAGTGTACCAAAGCGAAATTATATCATGAGGGCGGGAGCATGCAATAAAACTCCGAGTGAAAAAACACACAGAGAACATTTATAATGTGTGCTACCATCGGACGCTACGAGAGTGCTACGTGTGACTACGAGCGGGATGTGGCGGCCGTGGTGTCGACTGTCGACTCACACTGACCGACCGCAATAAGTACGACTTTAATTAACAACGTTTTGTTTTACACCTGAGAACCAGAACGGTCGTGTTCCGTCCTATGGATGTGTTTAGCTGGTACCGCGTTCCTTGTTTCGTCGCGGTCGTCGGCCATTTTATAAATTACTGTACAAACGAACTGTATTGTTGGAAGCACGTTTAAATAATATTCTATTTAATCGAGGGTTGATTCAAGAAAAACCTCAAAGTTAAGTTATTAAAAAACTAATTGCCCTAAAGTATCTGCTACGTCTTTAATGAAATAAGTGGCTCTACCAATTACTAGACTGTATAATGACTCTACGTTTTGCATGTTTCTTTAACGATAAATATAATTTAAACAAATTAGATCTGTATAGGTTTCACAAGTAATCAATCAATTAACTGACAGTGGATTTTTAACTAAAGATCTAATCTTTCCGATCGATCTGATCCGACCTTTTCTAAGATTTAATCGTAGATGATATAACTTAATATTCTATCTATAGGACGACTTACTAATCGAAAACTGTGAGATACATTGATTAAGAACTACTTTTATTTCATTTGTTTTTACTTCAATTGAATCTATGAATCAATTATAATTAGATTTACGGATTGCTGAAATAGGTTTTAGTCAAATTAAAATATTTTTACTGCCGAATTTGTAATTGGAATACTAAAACTTGCTCTAGTTTCAAGCGCAACGTGTCCCCATCCATTTCCGTTCCGTGTCGCCACGCGTTCCGTTTTGTGTCGCGGCGCGTTCCTCCGTTTTACAAATTACCGCTCAAACAGCGCGTGGCGTTCACCGAGCGGGCGCAGTATCCCGGATATGTGAACCCAGTCTTTGTTACACTGAACTTTATAATCTTGCTGAATTTTCAGCATAACTGTACATCACAGTCACTATCTAATTTATATGAAATTAAAAACAGCACCTCGCTATGAGAAAACTTGGAAGTGTTATAGCTATGAGTTGGTATACAAACAGAGATTGAAACAGAATTATACAAAAAAACGTTCCTTTTACAAATAAAACGGTTATTTAAATTTCAATAAAAACGTCTAAAAGCCTTATACAAATACGATTACGAATTGATTTTTCTTTATACTTATAACATAAAGTAATCGTTTAGCTTACAAGATGCCTGAAAGCTTTTTTGAGAGAGAAAACACACAAATGACGATTCTCTAGCACAAAAAGGATTAATAAAAACACCATTAATATTTCGCGAGCGTATTTAGGTAACGGCGCTGGAGTCTTTACAAATTTACTCGTTGGATTGTTCGCGGAGCGGAGGAAGCTCACGCCGCCGCGGTGTTAGTGCCGAGTCCTTATTTGGTGGAACTTTATTATGTGCGCCAGCTTTTCAACAGAATCCACGTTTAGTGATGTCACGCATGTAACTTGCGTCGAGTGATTGCAGTCACGTCTTTTGAAGGGGCTCCGTGACACTTGCGTGATGATAGTGGATGGATTATTATATTTGAAAAAATCGTTGATAAGTTATTGTAATTTTTTTTGAATAAAAACATCAACGCAATCTACTAGATTTCGATAAACAGTAAATGGAGTATCACCCGTATTGTGAGGATCTTATATCACTCTAAAGCTTAAATTATAATGTTTGCCAAAAATATCTCAGTCATAATGTACTGTATTTAACCACCACAGGACCAATTATAAGTTTTGCTCTCTTAATTTCATCGAGTTTTATAAATTATTATAATTTTCAATTCCGATCGAGTATTATTTACTAATTCATATGAACCCATGTTACTAATATTTTGTTTAATATGACTTTGATTTAAAAAAAGAATGTTTAAAATATATTAAGACAACTAACCAACGCGTTCAAAAAACGCATGCCATGTCGCGGTGGTGGAATAAAATTATTTTTGATACCCACATTGTCATGCAGATAACGTCTAAAATACAAATAACTAGTTCTTCCGATAATTAGTTTTCCTAAACCGATTATTCGAACTCAAACAAATAGTTTTCATATTTACTATATAAGAAGTATCAACTGGAGTTCAGAGGGCAACTTGGGCGTCGCATGTCAAATATTCACAGCACCGCTTCCACGTACGCGACATATCACTTTAAATATCGAGTGACAAAGTGTCCCCGCTCGTACCAGATTTCGCGGCTGAAAGGATGAGATAGAGCCTTATAGGGAGCAGGGTGGCACCCTTTAAAATAATATGTAGGCGCGCATCTTAGCACCGTGAAATCTTTAACCGTGATTAAACTTTAACTTGACAATTCCGAAATTAACTCTGATAAAGCACCTAATAATTGCCAATATTCCTTTGCTACAATTGACAGAATACCTTTGAATAAAATAAATAAATTGTGTTTGTTATTTCATGCAGTTAAAATAGCAGTAGATAAGTAGTACTATATTGACTGTAATATTTATTGAATAAAGAAAAAATGTACTTAGGTCGTCATAGTGACCGTTGTAACTAGCTTGTCACATGAAATTACGTTTGTACCGATATTATACATTTTACTTATTAAATTGATTATATCATTAGTTGTTCCTTTCCATTCCACATACCCAACAATATTAAATAAATATAATTATATTATAAGAAATACTGATTCTTACAAGTCAGCTGGTGCGCGCTCACAGACATTGTATATACTTGTTGACAATATATATACTTGAAAAATTACTATTTCATTCAACTTTAAAGTATAAACCTCAATCGTCGATGTCATTGTCATTATGATGGAACAAAGAGATGGCATACGAAATATATACAAATCAGAAAAGTTACATGGAAACTTAATAAATCGCACGCAAGCTAAATAATAAATGACACACGACTAGTTTCACTATGTTATATATCACATTAAATTGAATAATAAACCAATAAAACCTTATTATATAAACAGTAAAAATCTTATTATTCAATTAAGTTTATTTATTCCACAGTAAACCTATATAATGTATGAATAGATTTTTTAAGCAAAATATTCTGTATAGCTATAGGGTAACACCTATAATTAAGATTGCATTCAATTTAATTCTTATTCATTGTATTTTTTGTGCATGTTTAAATGTTAATCTTGTTGGTGTTAATAAATAAATAAATAAATATAACAACCCAAAATTAGTATGAGGCGTTCGTTGGCGTAGTGTAGTGCGTCTGGCGCTGTTGTTTCGATTACGAAATTATAAAACTGAATTAAATATTGTTATATTATTAGATTGTCTCTCACAATTTCATTGGAACAGTAAGGAAAACCTCTAAAGTACTGCTTCAGTTGAGTTATCGAACAGTTTTCAGTGCGATTTCATTACGTTGTTTTATCTTTGGAAAAGATCAATTTTGCATTTGCCTTTTTTAGGGTTGCTACTTTTAGTTTTAATTTTAATCTTAAATATAACGAATATCTCATTTTATTTAATGTAAAATTGTTTTTAATTCCACGTATATCTAATACGTCTTAATCGGTAAAATTCCCGAGGATAATGCCAATGAAGTCGCTTTATTGAAAAAAGTTCGATACCCAAGAGATACAATCTCATTTTATTAGGAGCTTTTATTTCGAGAGATTTATATTTTTCGCTAGGAAAATTTATAAAAAAAATCTGTTCATAACTTCCATGTTTTTTTATATGTTTTTTGTTTAAATAGAAAATTCAAGTGATACAAGTGATTTCCAGGCCATGGCACCCTTATTAATTGAATTGTAATAGTTATTTTAAGAATTAATAAAGTTAAGTAATGTTTGAGAACATTTTTAATAAAAATAAATAATTACCAAACCAATGCATAATCCAATTTTATTTGTGGCATTTTATTATATTTATATTTTGACTATTATTATTATAACGCAGTCTGGCAACATGATTATATGCGTCCTCAATTGAACGAGCCGAGTGAAATAAAAAAATAATCATATTTTTCAACCCTATTTCATTTAACTATAACAGTGACGAGAAGCCAACGAATGCTAATAGATTAGGAACTGTTCGTAGACGTTTCATTTCCACTTGGATCTCTGGCTAAAATTGAATAAATTTGAATGTGGAACATTGCAGGGGGTCCAGCGAAGATTGTAGTAGGGGGACCACAGATAATACAGTGCATTTGGCTGTGCTGATGGGTTGATGTGAGACTTCAATATGTGATATAGGGGAGTTTTGGCGCGTAATGGCGGGGTCGGTTAGGTGCTGTATATTGCATTTCGTATATTATGTTGTAGTGAAATTTATGTTATAAAATTGGCGTAGTTTCATGTTCGTGTATTTCAGATTTATTTGAAGGATAAGTTCATTTATCATCGTATCATTTCATTCTCATTTGCTATCATTTCATCGTCATAATTAACATTGCTTTAAAGAAAAAAATCAAAAAAATTAAAAAAAATGTGATATTTGCCCATTAAGCCAAATATTTTTAATCTTTGTATTAGATTAATATTAATGTTAAATCGTTTTCACTTTAAATATTTTTAAAGAAATTATTCTGTAATCGCAGGTTTTTTATTTTCTTCATCCATTAAAAGAATCGTTGTGTTTTGAATAAACAATTACGTGCGAAACAAAATTCATCTAAAATATAAGAAAAAAATGTTTACCTCGCGTAAAAAGACGTCTTTGTTATCCTTTGATGCGTAAAGAAGCGAATTTGTGTAACACAATAAATGACAATATTCAGAATGACTCTTCACTGCTGAGAGAGAATTATTTTAAACGAGAGCTCGTCTACGAAATGAGTAGGTGTGCAGCCTTCATCGCCTATCAACAAAGACTTGAGAATGTTACGAAAAGATCTTTTAAGATAATGTTTATTGATATACATAACAAAAAAAATATTTCAATTTTAAATTGGCGGTTTAATTTTTATTTTCAATGCTCATAATATGACAAATATCCCAAGAACAATTGCTTGTCGTTCTACTATAAAAAAAAAACTATCAACATTTATCGATTGTTGGATAAGCTTAAAGGATAAATGAAATTTGTTGGAAATAAGTGCACAATGATATATCCGCCATTGTATTTGCGTGATAGACTGGAGTTGCGCGATCGGGATAGTGTTGGCAATTCTGATAGCATCCATTAAATTAAAATTAAGTTCTCGTTCAACTTCAATAAGAAAAGGCTATAGAATATCTTTTAAAAATATCAAGTTAGATGACACCAAGACAATCTATACCTTAGAGAAAGCGATATATTCTGGTTTCGTATTAAAATATGAAAAAATGCTTTAAAGTTGCTATTTTGCCGCTGACCTCACCGGTGATCTGTCTTTTTGGTCAATTTGGAATGAGAGAATATCCCGTAGAGAGTAGCAGGAACATATATTTAATTTAAGTCCGTGCATAACAGAATCAAGGCCAGAATCGTTGATTTGCCCCGGCGACTGGCAGCTGTACCCCTAGTGAAAATTCACATTGAGACGATGCCATTCGATTGAATTGTCTTGACTGTCAAGTCGTATGAACACGACCGCGGTGGCTCTGCAGTGAAGTATTGGAAAATACAAAAATTATATGCTAATATCCGCCAAATGCAACTACGATAGAACTTACATTAGGAGGGTAGTCATCCTTAAACGAGTTCCCTAATCGATAAATCGATTTCATAATACATACTATTAATATACATTTACGATGCTAATTCCTTTATTGACATTAATTAATAAACACCATCACGACCATCACATTTATGTTCGTAGGAAGAAAAAACTATCAAAGTCAAAAAATTTAAAGCACCATTTACACTTTCCATTCCGTGCGTCGTTCCGGCGTCCGTCGGCCCGGGCGCGACCGGCATAGCCCGCGCATTCCCAGTCAATTTCAAATGTATAAACTTTAATTGGAACCCGCGGACGGTACGTTCCCACCGTAAACTTAGACGAGTTAAACAAAGCAAGTACAATCTTTCAAGTTTCATCTCATTTTCAAGTGGCGTTCCTGCTTGTATTGTTATTTGTAAATGTACATTGGAGATGGAACAGTCAGCCAATTTTATCTTTTGAAATTTGTAAACAATTTTATTATGTATAAGTTAATGTTTTTCAATAAGTTATTGTTATTTATATGGCTTTTGATATTTAAAATGAAAAAATTTTAAACAGCGTTAGGTTTATGACTGGATTAAACAATAAAAAGAATAACTACAGGCGTTCTTATATGGGAGAACCACGAGTCGTTTGGACCATAATACCACGAGCCTAACCTAATGCGGCTTGAAAAGCAAGTATTAAAAAGCAAGTATACAAAAAGCAAGTCAGAATCACTAACATTCTGTCTATGGCCGGTGTTCTAATTTTAAATCAAATCTATAGGTGTAGTGCTGCTAGGTTCTCGTGTCCGTACTGTTATAACACGTGTCAATATTTGGGATCGTCGGCGACCCGTGCGAGCGCGCTCTATCGGATCGATTCGCGTCCGTCGAATAATTCCAGGTATCAGGAGCGGCTTAATTGGTCCTGACGGCTGAGGTCGATCGGGCGGGCGCTTTACTACTGGCGTTTAGGCGATTATCTGCATTAAAGACATTTTACGTGTACCTATATGATTGCCATAAGGATGGCCGTTTGGAAAATCATACATAAAATAATGCTTATATTTGTCACAATTAACTTAATAAAAAAATAAAACTTTAACTCTGATGAGGTTAAAAAAAATTTTGTACCCACTCATAAGCCAGGGCGACTTGAGAAGAATTATATTTACATCTTTTATCTGGATTGAACGCGAGATCGTTTACCAATCTTGTATAATTCTGACGTTATTTAGTTTCATACCTATTAACATTGTCCTTAGAATTATCATCATGTTTATTTTGCTTTTATGTATGATGGTTATGAGCAACTTTGAAATTAGAAAAACTAAAAAGGTCAAAACAATTAAAGTGCGGAGATAAGTTAAATACACCGCGTTGGATCAATGGAGCCACTAAGTCTGCACCTTGTTGAGAGCTGGTCTATAAGTGTGGACACAACGCTTTGTGTCACAGCAGCAATATTACTGTCTCCGTACACTGCACGTCCAGCAGTCTGTTTGAATACTGTCCGATTGCTTCACAGACAAATCTAATCGAATTCTTTACTCAGTGGACTAGTGCTGAAATATCCTTAATAAACGTTGTTTGCAATCACTGATGCAAATAATAATAATGTCGAATAAAAACTTTTTAATACTATTGATATTAAATAATATTATTGTTTTATTTGTTGTAATTTAAGTTTATATATATTTGAATTAGACACGTTTTTGTGTAATATTTTGTAAACTGAGGGTCGATTTTTCAATTATAATACATTCATCCAAGGAATAATTTGACACGTGACAGTTTTTCTAAAGAATATACGTCAAAAGACAAAATTTTTCGTAGGATAAATAATATGTGTGAATTGAAAAGTTGGCCCTAAAGAAATTAACATAATTTCATGTAGGTTTATTCAATATGAATTTAACTTGATTTGAGTTATATTTGCGTAGGATTAAACCCATGTTGTCGTGAAAGTTTAATGTACCCCTGAAAATTGGTATCTTTTAAACAAAATAATTATATGTGTCTGGTATGCTATGAACAGTAAGAAATATCCAAGTTTGATATAATTGAAACAAATATTGTTATTGAATAAATATTGTAACGTTAAAGGTATTATACATTCCTCTTTTAATGAAAATTATTGTTTGAATTTAAATTCAATTGGCCTCTTAGACCTTTAACTAATTTAAAGGTATTATTTGCATTGCTTGTTAGATATATATTTACTATCCAGAAACGACTAAAAGTGAATGACCGATAAAAATAAGACTTTTAAATGTTGAATTAAATTTCAGTACTTTTTTTACATGATTCCCGGAGATTATCACAATCATCTTGTCAACAGTGTTAGTTGAAATAAAAATATTTTATTGTTCTTCGTAGGTACAAGAAAACCTTCCCACGATTCTATTACGAATGGGGAAATAATCATGTCTTGTGTAATTTGAATGAAAGCGAGAATGGGTTTTCTTACGCACGTTCCCACATCGATCGTTTTCTTAATTGTATTGAATTTTTGTCACATCTAAAATGTATTTGAGTAAAAATGAATCAAATATACCTGATTATGGTTTTAATACTGTAAGAAATAGATCGGTAGTAGTAAAAATCATGATGATGCTAGAAAAATATGGGCTAGCATTTTTTAAACGCGAATAATTGGAATATAATTTTTCAACATTATGTATACAAAATTCACAAAAACATACACCAAACAACAATAGAAACAAAAATATTTCAGTTACACGTTTCAAGTTATTAATATTTCATAAACACCGTGCCGGAGCGCAAACGTATATATCTCCTGGGGGATTTATATGCTGTATTAACGGATACTCGCACACGGTTATCGGATATTTGCCGATATCCAGGTGTTTTGTTACCTCACTAATCTACCGCTGTCCGAATGTTGTAATGGACCTGTTAACATCTTAAAGGCTTCGATGGTGTTAAGGTCGGATATCTGATAAGCATTTGCTTGTAGCACTTCGGTAATTGAACTGTATGGATAGAGAGAGCCCAATAAGTCCGGACAGTATTGTTTTCATTTACAACAATACTAAAGTACCACAATCAGTAGTATTTTTTTGCAACGTAATTCAGCAGTTCATTTTTAAAGCAATTTAAAGTTTGTGTTATTTTAGCAGGCGGTTTTATCCAAAAACATCTCGAAAGTATTTCATCTGCATAATTACCGTGTACGCTCGGAGAATGCAACACCTGCGTTCTTTATACAATATATTTCTATGTATTTCTCACAGTTATTAACCACTGCGTCATGTGTTTGGTCACAGTTATGTTAGAGTTTGCTTTTGTTTAGCACCGCTTTTAAAGTGATCAATCATATATTATGTAGGTAAACTATCTACGACATGTTTACTACAGGTAAAATGTTTAACTTATACATAATGAATAATTAGTCAAGTTAGATACACGATAAGTTTACTGTTTGGTAGCATTGCAAACGTTCTCATAGAAGTTTTATCACAATTTATGTTATAGATGTTATTGAAATGCGAGACTTAAAAATACCACATGTATGAATGAACCTCAGCGCACCTAAACTCAGTAGTCTTACAATTTGGGCCGCGAGGATCTTGACGTAAGCCCGAACGTCACACGTAAACGTAAAAACAAAATTGTTTTACAATATTTTGAATATACCGTTCAATGTTTCGCAGTACTTATTTTAAAATTCAAATGATTTATTACATGTCACACGTGTTAAAACAAATTATGAGCTTATATGTGATGCCTTGTAGGGGCGTGGCAGTATTTTTGAACGCACACAGGCATTTCTTTTGTGTGTCTTCAGGTACTAATACAAACAGTTATAATACTAATTACTAATAGCTAACCAACTTACGGTTCGACCAAAAATATGTTGTTATTACATCTACGATAGCGATAGCAATCGCGAATCAATATTTAAATTAATTTTCGCTGAAGTAAAATGTAGCACCTGGCGAGAGCGATGAATTTCCTTTGCACTTAACGCCAAATTCTAACGAATGTGATAGTTGTTGTCATTATACAATAAACTCATATAAACCAAAAGTAAATTATTTACAATAAATTTCTATGATCCCATAATGTGAACTCATTTTAATATCAGGTGGTTCTATTGCGTATTCGTTTTTGTTTTATATTGTGTGTGTGTGCGTGTACGAGTGTTTGTTATGTCACATAGAGACAGATAACAAAGCAGTTGAGATGCTGATTTCACACCTGTTGAATTGCTACATATTCTTAAGGGCAGTTATTATCAACCTCTACTGTCCACTAGTTCCCTATATGGGAAGAACATATAGGAAGTGTTATCCATTATATATAACCTTGATGTCAGTCCGGTATAAAAAGAGCACACATTATTGCATTAAAAAAAAGCATTAAAAAATTTGTATTTTGTTAAGTTTTGCCTATTTTGTGTATAACGTTTGTTTTAAAGAAATAAATCACCCAGATTTAAGTAAAATTCCAATATGAAAAAACTGCTTCGGCAAGTTAAGTTTGCGTCAAAAATGGTAAATGTTTCCATTGTCATGTTGCTTATGCTATGTTTGTACACAAATATTAATTACTCAAAATGAATAGTTATTTTTATAAATAACAGTAGGTTATTGAAAAAACCCAGCAAAAGAATAAACTAAATTTGCGTAAATTATCATAATATTTTTTGGTTGGCATAACTTTAAACGTCAGAATATTGTGGAATTGTGTATTTAAGTCAATATTATATATTCTGACTGACAGTTGCTTAAATTAAGAAGAATGCAAAAAATTCAGTGTGTAACATTTAATTTATTAGGAAGGACATTACGTAGGTAGTAGTAGTTTTAATAAAATCATAAAATTATAGTGTAAATATGCCAGGCCCTAAGAATCAAATTGCTTTTTTGTGCAGGAGAATTGCATAGAATACAAGATATTGATTTGTGTGTGTATTGTTAACTAATTGCTTACGACGATAGTAGATAAAGAACTAATTCGCTACATAAATGGGATCAAATTTTAAAAGAGATATTTTTTATTCGATACGTGACAAACTGGGTATTTAAATTTTAGTAACAATTTGCAAAAACAGCAAAAGTTAATGTTCGTATGTTTGTTTTAAGACTAAAAAAGTAGTTCATCTACACTAAGTATATTAACATTCATATTTTGAATGATTATTTCGATATTGATTTTACACATATACACACATTATATCATTTCTAACAATTTATTTAGTACATATTGAAATACTATAACTGGGACAATTAGTAAATGCCCGGTTGATACCCAGTAAAATTATGACTATTGCCTTTATAATTATATTTATTTATTTTCTTATACATATTCCCTGTTGTGACGATTTAAAAGAGCTTAGTAAATAAGTCTATTTAAATAAAGTTATTTTTGACTTTGACTTTGACTTTCGATCGATGAAGAGACAATGGCGTGTGCTGATTAAGAACTTAACGGTTTAGTTTTAAAAAGGCTAATACCTATTTAAATTTCATGTCTCCAAGCGGACTAATGAGGCCTCCGACGATGTCTAATCCTAGATTGGTCCGGGGCCCGGAGAGGTGATTAACCAGCTTTCCACATTTATCTAGATCCCAATAATGATGATGTATGATGTCCTTTGTATCGAGTAAGAAGTGTTAACATTTTAATTTGGTAACACTTTTCGGGATAAAATAAAATTGTGACACATGCCAGCACATCAAGTTAAGTACAATAAAATTTAATAAATATCTTAAACCATGGTTATAGTCATTTTTCGATAACGATCTATATGATCGATCTATATCGATTTATGCGGCCAGCATTACAGTTACCGTTGCTTTACTATTTTCTAGCAAGTATTTAATAGGTACCACTGAGAACCGCAATGAAATACAATGATATGATGATATTTATAACACAATGAGGAATAAAGAAATAATAAGTAATTAACATCATTGCCAGTAAAAAATTCTTACAAAACAAGCATAATATTATATAATACACAGCTTTTTAATTAATTGCTTCATTATTCATAATTCACACTGTCCGGTGCATGACAAGTGACCACTTTAACATTTGTAAAGTGACATGTTAAGCTTTATGTGCTGACGGCAGTCACCAGAATACGTCACATGAGATAATTTAGATACCAATGGTATTACATTTATGATGTAAAGACCGTTTGTATCTTAATTATCTTTCTCTCTCAAGTTTCAATTTAACACTAGATATACCAGCGATTTGAATATATGTAAACAACAAAGATTATATTTCTTACTAATGCATATAAAATAATATTAAGTTTATAAAACGTACTCTCTAATTATAGCTACAAAAGTCATAACATCATTTCTGAAAAAAAAATGTGTAATATAGTAGGAATTTTGAATTGAAATTGCACGACCAGTCTAAATGACTGGTCTGGTAAATCTAGTGTTAAGAAGTTTAAGAGCTTCTTAAAGCTTATATGTCAAATAACAATAAAAATACTATGATTAAATATAAAAGGCGATATAGTAGATTTTACTCGGTAAGTATAAAATTATTATTTTTATCTCGCCCTGTTTTGCTGTTTTCGCCATCGTGTGTTATTTTGTCGCGTACTTAACAGCAAATCGGACATGCAATGGAAATAATATGTAAATGAGGCGACACCGGGAGGGCTGATAAGGGACAAAAGGTTAAAGGTGTGATGGTGTACACAATCTGTCAGAACGAACAAAGACGTAGCGTAGTCAAAATTTATGTACCCCTATTATTGAAATCGGTTCAGTTCACGAGGTCCCCCCGTCGCCTTATCTATCCATCAGATATATTTAGCCGCAAGGTAGAGCCCAGATGAAATATTCAAAGGGTCTGAGGTCGCGGGCCGAACGTCTAATTAATATTAAACTGGATTTGCCTCGTTTTCTTCAGTTGAGAACAACCTTGTCACGGGGATGAGGCACGCTCTGCGATTGTGTGATTCGAGTTTACAAATAGAATGAATTTGATATCGTTTGAAATATTGTTGTCATTTAGAATGCCAACTGAATTCCATTTTTTGTATTCAATTGTTTTGATACTATATCAACATGCTAGAGTTTAATATCTAAGGCTTTATAGTAGCTTATCGATGTTTATATTTTTCTTTATTCACACTTGTAGGATAAATGGTGTTATCTATTTTATGAAACAACTAAACTAACTAATGCAATACGTTGATAACCTTTTACTAAGAGAAATAACAAAGGAAACGAGGATCACATAGCTGTATTACAACATAAGTGACATTGAAAAGGTCACTCAGCATAATGCAATTAGGGCAGTAGTTGGCCAAAAACGGTAGTTTTCTGAGGGTAACCAAAAATAAAAGTTAAATTTGAAAGCTTTATTTTTTGTGAGTCGTCTTAACATACTAGAAAAATAAATAATCTAGGAATAAAAAGTTTTCTCCAATTTTGTGACCGACTCAACACCGACAAAAAATGCGTAACTGATACCGATTGTCAGGATCGCTTTATATCATTATTACAAACGTTTGAATTTTTAATTTCCTAAAATTATTTATGGGTACTTAATTATTTTCTTTGAAAAAATAGAAATTCTTTATTAAACAATGCAATTAATAAAGAATTTCTATTTTTGAGTTCTGTTAAGAAAAAAAGAAATTACATAAACGAACATATCCATGAGGTGGTCTATACCGGACTTCATAGAATGATCTTTATTTGCAAGGCCATTGAGTTCAATGAAGAAAAAAATTCCCTCCCAAACAACACAAGAGGTGACAACAGAGGAGTTCGATGCTGTTTCGTTCGTTCTGTTGCGGCTTAGGGTACTTTGTCTATTGACATACTTGTTGCGTTAAAGCTTCTAAGTTTGACAAATAGACGGAAGACTGGTTTTATTTTATTAAAGTTTATTTTTTGTACAAGAAAGGAGAATACAGTTTGAATGGTGGAAAGCAGTTATCGTACATCAAGGATATTAAATACACCCTTTGCCACTATAAATGAAGAAGTCTGATACAAATCCCTCTTCTTAACATACCGCTCACTTGATCACTTTTGCTGACACATCTTAACATAGGAACTCAACTTTAAAACATCAATAATTCCAATACTTAATGTATCACAAAATTAATAACCACCTACTTGACATGATATACTGACATGACTATGGTGGTGATTGTAAATTCGCAATTTATTACACTTAAAACTACTACTTATATGCTCTCCGTAAATTTGACCATGTTTCGTATTTTCGTAGGGACCTCAATTGGCTTCCAATTCGTTTACGCGGGAACTCTAGGATACTTTGTATATTGTTTAATGTTCTTTTCAATCCAACCTTCGTTCTCTAATATAACATTTGTCAATAAAGAAAATAGTGAAACGAAAACAGTACCAATCAACATATTGGTCTCTGTGCAAAATATTAAGGTCGTCAGGAACTTATTATGAATAAAGATAGTAGAGAACCAACTGTGACGCACCTACAGCCAGAAATATGTACGGAAAGACACGATGAAACCATACAAAACCTGTTGAGGTTAAAATAGAATACATTATCATTTTTTATCATTATCATGATTAGTTTGTTAATGGTTCAGAAGTATTGCAGAAAAGATGGTATATCTGAAAACAAATTGTTTCTTTGATATAGCGATATGTTTGAGGAACTTCTCCATAAACTCCCCATATAAATGACATAGAATAGTGACGTCACAATTTCACAATTGCTACCAATATAATGGACCACATGCCCAACCTTAATATCTTTGTAATTTATAACTTTAGATTATGGTCGGCTTAACAACATGAATATAATATAATAACATAATTTATATTTTTAAAGTATAGCGTTAAATTAACAAATAAATAGTACTAATATTTTCAATGAATTTATATCGTCTCATATTGAAAATATTTAAAACTACATAAATTTTAAGATTTATAGAAACTTAATTTAGTCGTGTATACCTGCACTTGTAGGTATCGTTCCTATTATACCATTTTAAGTCCATTCTTTATTTAATCACGGTAATAAGGTTTCCATCTTGTTGGAAATAGGTCACCGTCCAATAGCCTCGATGGTACGTAATTAGCTTCAAAAGATTCTTTACAGATCACTTTATAAAAAAGCTTTTTATTTACAAAGGTATTTTACGAGGATACGATAAGGGATTCTTATCTTAGACAAAGAAAATTAAACGTGCAACTAGTACTGTTACCTCGCTTTTATTACCTAGGTCGTAAGGCTTACAAAATGTATGCAATTCACTTTGTAAATTAACCTAGAAATTAAAAGTTACGCAGGTACTTATAACAGACTCCACACCAAGTGTAGATAGATTCAAGTACCGTAATTCAGTTTCAAAAGGGTGCCAGATAAGGTAACAACTGCGCCGTGGGGTTGGATAGACCCAAGCGCCCGTAATTAAGATTACAGTATGTGGAGCCGAGCGATAGGGCTTCAAAAATGTCGACCTTTGTACCATTGGCGTATTAGCGCAGCTAAGCTAAAATGAATCTTGTTGCAAAAACTATAAATGTCAGAAGTGAAAAATAAAATGTTAATCTTGTAAAAAATGACGTTAAAAGTAAGAGTGAGGTTTATTTCCGATTTCAAATTTATTATTTGCGATTTTTTCTAGACACTAGCAATATCAATACTATATGCCACAAAATATGATATGCAACAAAATACTTTTCCCGATAAAAATAATGTTAGAAGGTAATTATTAAGAATGATAGAGAATCGATACAAAAATCTGAGGGTTTTTTTTAATTTTTGAGAATAGCAACAATCGCCTCCCCATCGCCTTCACGCCTGACCAGTTATGCCTGCTGAACAAAACCCAGGTCCAGTCTTGTGTGGAGTATATTGCTCGTACCTTTGGGATGGCTCCGCTCAGTACCTCCTCGATGCTCTGGACAGATTGCAGCGTCGCGCTATGCGTATTATAGGCGATACGAACACCCTAGAGCCTCTGCAATTGCGACGCGACATTAGCTTTTTATCGTTTGTACCATGGAGAATGCTCTCCTTTCCTACTCAGGAGTACCGTCCTGGTCTACGGGTTCACTCTTTCACTGTCGTCATATATACTTTACGCACTAAGAGATTTCGTGACTGCTTTCTCTGTCTTACAGCTAGAGCGTAAAACTCTTTACCAGCACACGTGTTCCCTCTTTCATACAGCATAGGTTCCTTTAAAAGAGGCGTGTAAAACACTCATTGGGCGTGCAAGGTGGAGGTGGCTATCTTCACATATGGACTCCTCTACTGCTTATCATCAAGTGGACTCGAGTCATTTGTTGAGCTTATAAATTTTTTTTATTCTTTAACATTAATATGAATGTTATAGAAAAAGAAATTTCAGAATCGATAAACTATTTATGATAAATACGTAAATTGCTTTTAACGCTTAGAATAAATATATACACAAAACAAATCTAGGTACGCTTCGTAAACATAATCCAGCGTTTGTCAAACTGTTGAGAGGCTGGGGTGATTTAAATACGTCGATGGATAATTGCTGAATCGATTTAAGCGAAAGACTGCCGTCGCTCAATCAATACACTATTAATTCCAATGTTCTATTGTCGGGGAATAAGCTGCCATTATTTGCCAGCAATGGCTGTTAGGGCTGTCAAAACGGTGCATTGTTTTGAATATTTACTATCAATATTTCAAAGGATAGGTTGAGGCGTAGGCAGTTGTGATCTATCTTATCCTATTATATTCCTATTATATTTCCAATTCAATCATCAAAAGAAAAGAAAAAATTGAGAACTGTCATATTATTTGAATTTAGACAGTAAAGGTTATGAAAGAGGTGGAATGAGTTTAAGGAACGAAAATCTAGTTGACATTTAGAAGAGCCGTACACTTTTGACTTTTTTTATCGGCATGTTTTATAATGTGCATTAAAATAAGGTAAATATGCTAAAAAGTTGCTATCCTAGAAACGTCATCAAACAACAACCATCATGTGTTCTTTTTCAAGTTGGATTGTATTGAAAGAACAAACTTTAACTCTATAGTCATATAATGTTTAGTTATTAATATCATTATTTTTATATTCCTATTATAATAATTCAAAAAGACTTTTGTAACATAAAAGTGGTCAAATACAGTTCAGATTTAGTCCTAAAAACAAAATAATTCAATGTACATAAAAGTATACGTCTAAACTGTAAAAAACAGTGTAATGTGAATTTGTTTCGATTTTTCTGAATCATTAATAGTCTAATCTAACTATGAATCTAAAATTCATTACATGCAATTTATAGATTGATAATTACTAAAATCAACGAAGAAACATAAAATTAGAGCCTATAAAAATTTCGCACAATGTAATAAATTATAAAAAGAATAAAATTTATGTTACGTACTTAATATCAAGATGGATGCGCGGAATGCCAACATTTATTTTTACGATTCATAAAATCTACACACGATTACTGTATTAAAAAAGAGCATTACTTTTTGTCAATAAGACTATTATTCCTACAGCAACAAAGTTGTACAACAATTCAATAGATAGGTGTATTCGAGAAATTTTATGCTTATAAAAATACCGCTCGAAACAAAAATTTAAAACGTCACGGACTGTCATATTTCTTTTTACTATTAAGAGTGACGTTGTCAACTAACAGTTATTTGAATACATTAAGCAGATGTTTTTAGAAACTTTTTAAGTGTGGACGATTGTAATAAGGTGATCCGTTTCGTTTAAAACGTCTACGCAAGCATTATCGAGGCGTGTACTCGTGCTCTCTTTTATTAAAAAAAAAATAAAAGTCTCAACTCAGCAGTTTATTTTATGGAGCAACCCTATGTCCGTTTCGATTTGACAAGTCACAGGCGCGAATTACTTGCTATTCGCGGCTTTAGCAACGGCAACGAGCCGATCGCACACGTGATCCGGCAACGAATTATCTACTCATTCGTGTCTCGATTACGCATTCAAATGTCGCTCGTTTAACTCGTCTCGTCCACCGCACTAGATGTTACCGATTTGTAATTCAATTGCACTGAAACTCACATTGATATTGGCTTTTCAACAGTCGATTACGGATTATCGCAAACATACTGCGTAGAGGAGAGTTTGAAATGCTTATTTAAGTATCGTTGAGAAATACAAACGCTTTTCAATCGTGAATTTACGTATTATGTAAAGCACGTAATCAGGACGTCCAAAGGCTACATGAAGGGAATGCACCTTAAATATTGTAGATGGGAAATTATGCTGAAACGAGACTTTAGTTTTGTTTTAGTAAGTAATACTACATTCAAACATTTTCTAGAAATTTTCTGGAAATGTCAAATAATAAAAATACATCCCACAATTTTCATAACAATCGAATGTACAAAAATATTAATCCTCTAAAGTAACATAGTACCTTAAGTGAAAGGAACAGCTTAAAGTTTCATTCAAATTTCCTAAAAATATTTATTGCCGACGATGACGTTCGTAATTTTTAAAATTGCGATATTACCATTCCTTAGACAGTTACAAATTTTTTTTTGATAAAATTATTTGGACAGACGAATCTAATTTTAGTAATAACGGGATGTTCAACCCCCACAATAATCGTATTTGGTCTAAAGAAAATCACCTACGAGTCACCGAAACGAATATCCGCTATTATATCTTTATAATTACCTGATTTGTATCATCTGTCATCGTCAACATTAATAGCTTATTTACATCTAACTGGCCTTCCTATATAGGAGGAACACACGAGGAATTTGAGGTTATAACACCAGCACTAGCTTAATGAAAGAGGATCGATGGCTCACCGTGCCTTACGAAGTACAGAGTGGCTCAATACACTGACCAAAGAGGGCAACCATGGCGATGGTTGCTTTGTAGTCGTAATCAAAACCAGAGCGCTAGAACCATTACCACACAGGAACACACCACAACTACATTCTAAGGCCACTCCAATACACTTATTAAATTTTCTATTAATTAATTCACAAATGGAGCCTAATTCATGAAAAAACTTATCTTATCTTGCTGCTTAACCGATTTTTTGTTAAACATTAGTTTTTAGAAAGTATCTTTCAAAATAAAACTTTGTATTCAATAAATTTGAACACGTGTGTAAGAACTATTCGAATACTTAATTTAAAATTCATGTCGCGTTCAACTCGGATTCTTACCTGTAACAAATAAAAGATAAAATCAGTAAGAACATTAATGAATAGAAGCAAACATTTAGAGAGAAGCATTATTCTTTTTACTCTATTATAAAAACTTTTATAATAAATAGGTTAAAGCATTCAAAGTAAAAGAAAATACTTTTTTAAAGTATTTATTAAGTAATTCTTAGTGAATAAATTGTTTATGGTTGAAAAATTCTTTTCTAGACAGAAATAGAAGTATTGGAAATTTTTCTTTTTATACTTCAATTACATTTTTATGTGGAAAAATAGCAATACACTTCTGACACTGCAATCCCAAATATTAATGGCACAATAAAACTAATTGATAATATAACAAAATACTAGATTTACAAGTACGGAAGTACAATTTTTTGAATTTTAATGTTCGTAATTATTAGTGTTCCTAAAATATACCGTTTATAAATGCTTTGAAATGTAAATTATTGAAACGTCTATCTATGTTGTTAGCCGATAATATCCTTTTCTTGACAGGTTCCAATGAAATGAACTTGTATTTATTATAAGACAGTGAACTATTTTTTTATATTTATTATATTTAAAGATTTTTAAAGTGCATCAAGCCGCACAATCGAGCCAGTTAAATCCCAATTGTTACGAGGTTCTTGGTATTGTATTCAGGATATACAAATTAAATTATTGGTTGGATATTATTAAGCTATTTGCTATACTCTACCCATGATAGAAGTCTAATGAAGATTATCAACAAATATTAGTATATATACCTCTTAAATATTGTAAATAATAATATCAGAGGTTTATAAACAAATATTATATAATTTCACCTTTCTGCCGAATTCTAAATCAGTAACCTGCTATAACGAAAACAGTTTATTGCATAAAGACGATAATTTAGAAATACATCACGGACTCGCCGAAATATTCGTGTAAACTCTGTTGTGTAAATTATCAATGAAATGCATACGAATTTTATGTTGTTGATAGTTTTATTATTCGTAGTGAGCATAGCGTAGCTTATGATAATATGTGATCTGTACATTTACCGAATTTATGTTACACTAATTTATGTCGTAATAAAATTACGGTAAGCTACGGATTAATAGGGAGATACTCAAACCGGAGAAGTCAAGTCCGTCGCTGAGTGTCTAACTTGATGTGTAAAAATTTCCATTTAGTGTCTATCTGTCACCGTAAGATTCGTATATATAGGTGTAGCAATAGATGGATGTCCAAATCGAAGGAAGTTACTATCACTATTTTTGGGAATAAGTACTCGTTTATTAATATGCTAAATTGTAATTAAGTACATACGTTACAAGCAATAGCGTGTATTTAGTTAATTTTGCTATTAGTACATATGAGCTAACAGAAAGTATATTTTTTACCTAATCAACAGGATATATAGACGAACCAAAACTATTCTATTAATATCAATTTGCCTTAGGCTGGCATTGTTTACGAGACCTCACAAATAACTGAACGTGATGATGGTAAACAGAACTCGGTTAACGCTCTATTTATTGAAACATCGAGTGTTTATTACATTTCGCTAATTTGTCGTGTCGGCGGAAGCGCTTATACTAATTAGTGGTGCGATCTGTGGCAGCACCGTGGAAGCGACTTAATCGAAGCAATTTAACTCAATCGAGTAGTCGAATGCAAAATAGGTTTGCTCGATCCGCCACTATGATTGGCCGACGCCCTACGAGCGGTTCAAGTAGACATATCAATCAGTCTTAAAGAGATTACGCGTCTATTTTGTCTATATTGATTTAATGTGGTATATAGGACGTATGGGAAACCGGGAACGTAGTAGTTACTGTAACGTCTAGTTTGGATTAAGGATTTTGTTCATCTGGAGTAGATTATACGAATGTTATATGTACAGTCACGTGTAAAAAATTGTATACATTTAATGATTTGTATACAATACATTATTTCTACTGGTATAAGGTTAAGTATGGAGGACACGTTGGACTCATCCAGGGTTTGTTATATTTGCGTTATTGAAACCAGAGTATTCGAATCACTACGTCATCGAGCTCCTCGTATACAACTTAATCATAATAAAGATTTTTTTGGAATATGGTTTCAATGTTTGTGTATGTATGTATATGTATCAATCGATAACATTTGCACACTTCTGTTATTTATAGTTAATATTGTATGTTAAAATAGTATTTACTACTTTCACGTTCACTTTAAATTGAAAAATATTGTTATAGATTCGAGTCCTACTTTAAAAGTGACTCACAATTAGTTGAAATCACTTTTTGAATTCTTCCAAAGGTAAACCAAAACCACTGCCATTTCTCTTTGCGGAACTTTCTGACGACTTAATAATGGAAAAAAATCTACAACCACCCGGGTCTCTGTCTAACACTGGCTTCGTTTAAAACTCCAAGAACTTGAAACTGAGACAATTAACTTTGAAAAGCAATCCGACGTGAGCGCCCTAACAATTGCTTCAAGGTCCAAAAGTTTCTCGAATCAATTAAAGAGTTTAAACTTAATAAGGGCACTTAGGAATTTAAATAGCCCGCCAACGGCTCTGGAAATCTAAGGAAACTAGGCGTCCGTAATTAGTATGCGTACGACATTCCTGTGACCCCATTCTGTTCGGATTTACGCAGTGTTTAACTGCTTGTTTACTGGGAGTCGTTAGGTGTTTGCTGATCAATCTTCGCTGAGTAGATATTCTATTTATTCGACTTGACATTTATACGTCTTCCAGAATTCTCTTTATCACTCTCATTACATATAATCTATGGGTACATATTATGTGTACCAATAATTATGCTTCCACCTCACAAGTACAGTGGCAAAACTCAGATTGTTGATCACGTCTGAATCTATAAAATATGAAAGTTAAAACTTTCAACCGTGTAGTGTTTACAAAACAAATAAATGATTATATAAACATAAAAATAAAATGTGTATTTTAATTTAAAAAAAATGTATTAAAATTTAAAAAATCTGTAAAACAATTATTATACTAAGTTTCACATTTAGAAATTAGATACTAAATTAAAAATCCCAGCACATTGTCTTAAAGAGACGTCACTGCCGGGGGAGGGCCGGTCGGAGTTGAGCGACAGTCGCACGCGCACGCTGTGTGCATTTTAAAACAAACGAAGATCAATAACCTACCACGAACACAGCTTTGCATACGAAGAATCCGTGTCGAACAACGGTCAGTTAGACCCTACAGAGATTATGTTTTAGAGTACACAGAAATTTGTTGATAAATATCGAAATATTGTTGAGTTGAAATTCGACAAACAATACTTTTTATATTAACAACTACTGGTGTTCAATTTAATTGCGCTATTTCCTGAGTGTGAGGTAGTCAACACAGCTCACATTTTCCGCTAGAAACATTTCAAGCTACCAACTCTCAGTACATCCATGTTCATGTTTTCAAATTACTATAAAATCTGCAACAGCGTGTAATCGAAATGCCGACAGCTCTTGATAAATGGACTTCAGTTGTGGTAGCTTCGGTTTTGAAACAAAACAAAGGATGTGTGTTATTTTAAAGAGACGCGGCGTGTGTGCAAACTAACGTATTTGATGTTACATTCACGACTGTATTTGAACAAGAATTACGCTACACGAACAGTCTCTTTTATGTTGAAATCAGAAGATATAATGAATTAAATGATTAAATTGAATGTCAACATCTTTCAAAACTACTTTTATATTTATAATTTAACATATCATAAGGATAAGACAGTGACGGATTAGCCATTCAGCAAGAGTAGTCATGCTATCAGCTGCGCTCCTTGGAAGACTTCTGCACCTTGCAGCATCCCATCTGCATCAAGGGCCGGTGGTTTTGGTTAGTGGTAGGGCATATTTAAGTCCATCTGGCTTGCCTATATTAGTATCATCCACTATCATACCGGCATTATGTTTGAGTAATCCGAGTTACCAACTTCGGACTTATCTTCAATTACCATCAGGTGAGATGATAGTCAAAAGCTACCATGCTTCAAATATTAATCAAATCTGTATTCTTCAAATCTGTAATACAGATTATTATAAGGATAATGAGGTTGCCGGTACACTAAAATTGACAATAACTAAAACAATTAAAAAAGATTTCCATAAAGTCACTAAATTCCATAAGACTGATGATTTAATCGTAGCTTAGGTAAGTAGTAACAAAGCTAAACACACCTTCGCTTAAGTTTGCTTAACGGATTTACGTTTACCTTCTTACTCGGACTTTAATCATATAGGGCAAGAATTTTTCGTTACAACAATGCTTTCATAAGTAGGGATTTCACACCACACTATTGCAATGGATATTTTCATATTTAAATCGTGTATGAAATAAATATTTAACCAAACCCCCGTCTAGTCACTGTGTTCCAAAACAAATTCGTTAGTTTCAGATTAAAGTCCTAAATGGTCATTCACCAAATCCACTGCGGATTTAGTTTCGACCTGCTGCGGTGGACCGGTAGACAGGATCCATTGACAGTGGATTTGAATGGGTTCAATTTGGGTTTAATAGGTATTTGTGTGAAATATGAATTTGGGTTCAGAAAGTTAGTTATTTGACTTAATGAATGGTTGGAAACACACGAAAAATGGTTTAAGTATTACCCGAACTAAAATGAAATCAACTGTGTATTGTCTGATATAGTAGAAGATATTAAAATTTTGATTTAAAATTTTGGGCTTTTGAGCGGAACAGTTACTTGTTAAGTGCAGCTAGCTAAAGACATGTATCATTAAAAATTGTTTTTACTCACTAAACAATTTTTTTTCTAGTAGGTAGGTAAACAATAACATTAACTATTAAGTCATTATTTATAAAAATTGTTAATATAATAGCCCCTCTGAAATTGTCGCAACCTTACAGGGCGCTACATTTTAAAACCCAAGAAATTTTGTTGTTTTTTCTGTGCACGCCAATGTAGCATGCAATAAAAAATTTGAATTTTAATACATCTGCCCAGTGGCAACAGTCCAAGTTAATGTATAACCTCATGAAGACAGTGTATATATATCAAGAATATACTAAAAACACAAAAATCCAGTACTCGTATGCATCATACAAATATCTACCCCTACCAGGATTAGACCTCAGGACCTATGTGTAAGTAGGCAGGGGTGTTGATCATTCGGCCCACCGATGTTCGTCTTTCTAGATGGTAATATTGATACCATCTTTTACCTTCAAGTAGCCAGGTTGCATTTGTTTTTTTGTTATGGTGACTATATTTTACGATTTCACCTAAACCTTCTTCCCTTTTTTCTTAATTCTTTTACCTTCTTTCTGTATAAATATCGCTAACAGCCAAGTGTAGAAGTGTACCTATTTATAACAAGAAATTTAATACAGTTTCAAGCGCTGAACTAATTGAGCGGTACCGGGAGAGTTGCGGGAGTATCGCTACCGCCCGCCGTTTCTATGTGATATGGTGCATAGTAACTCGAACATTACCGGTACCACCTCTAACAAAAGCGCGGAGTTTCAGCGCTGTAGACTAAACATCGTACAAAGAATTAATGTTCCAGAACATAGCTTCTCTGGAGTTTTGATAAAGATGATCGACATTCAATATATAGACAGCATATACATATACATCACCATCATCATACACAGCCTATATACGTCCCACTACTACACACATAGAATCATGGGAGAAACATATAAGGAGCTTACATTATACAAAAAATATATCGCGAACGAAAAATTTCACATCAGTTTCATAGTTCGAGACAAACTATAAAACCGATGCGAAATTGTTGGATAGTTTTTAGTAAAGTGGTATCGGTGACCAGAATAAACTGTCCAGTTGAACAAATATACGTAGAATGAGTAAAACTAAAATAGCTGCCTAATAATAAATCACAAAAAGACGCGAGACGGGAGACGGTGAATATCGGTTAACATGGGTGTCGCATTCTGTGCGGTTCACTGCCCACAATGATGGCAGAACACGAAAATTTATAAGGAAACCTGAGGTTCTTTCGTTGACCCTTCTTTAGTGGATTTATGTTACGTCATGTCTTACCGTGTCAATTACTGACGGTCCATTCAACACTTTGGTGTAATGCAAGAGACACAAGACTGGCATTCTTTCTTAAACTCCAATTAAGTAATTACCTTCTGTTAACCAATTCCATATGAAAGGGATAGAATAACACACACTTTTGAATTATTTTAAAGAGTACGTTTTGCGGTACCAGTTAAAATAAGGCAAATATGCTAAAAGTCGCCATTTGTAAAACGCCAAATGACGCCAGCGGACATCTTTCTTTTTCTTTTCAGATTGAAATGTTAGAGTAGTACAGAACTAAACTTTGATTTTAGTCTGTTAATAACAAAATCGGACCCAATTTCTACGTATATACGGATATATTACTTTAGAACTTTATAATTTCATGGTGGCTAAGATAATATGTTTTATTATAAACGGGATATGTGTATTATATCTGCCCGCAGTGATGTTGACTTCTACACAGGGTTTCAACAGTTAACCCTCAATCATGGCTCATTTAACTGCGCTTGAATATGGAGAACTCATAAAAAACAAATGAATTTACAAAAACAATTTTTAAATAATATATGTTTTATTAATTAATTTAGTCTGAAGGTTAAAGAAATGGTCAAAAGTTCCTACGATTTTTATAAAACTAATTTCTTACATAAATAATCCGTCATGTACTGATTCAATATAAATAGAAAGCCATCTCATTCATTCAGAAAATGTTAATATTACCCCCGACTCCAGATTCCAAGAATAATTATATAATTCCAATGAAATAGCAAATAATCAAGCAGTTTCAGAATGCAATTGTGAACGTTTTGTGTTCTCAATTCTGCGACAAATCTAGCGGGTGTTCATTAATTATTACACAATTCACTCTCAGAGCTTGCTATAGTGGTGAAAATTGTGTTTATTTCCAGCAACCGTGCCGTTTTTCAGTAGGAAGTTACTATTCATTGGGTGAACATTTTAATTGGCTTTTGTTATGCTATTTTTATCAAATAATTCTACTGATGGGCATAAAAATTATAAGATTTGTCATAAGCTTATTTACCGCACAATTTAGCAGTTGGCAGTGAGGCATACATTAAAATACACGAATTCCAAAAAGTCTTTAATTATATCTGGTACTCGTACTGTTATAAAAATGATACCAGAGCTATCGAGAGAAGAATAATAGATATATTAAGAATATTTATTTTCCTAAGTGGCAACAAGTTTCTAGTGTGTATTGTATGGACATTGGACACAATTTGGACTCCTCTATTACTTACCATCAGGTGGTATCGAGTCATTTGCTCAGCTGTTTATGAAAAACAAATATTTCTTTCTCTAAAATGATTGTTATTGTTAAACCCTACACAATTGGTTATGTTTATGATTATGTATATTATTTGATAAATAAAAGACCATGGGCCAGGGTTATAAATAGGAACCTTATTACTGTGAGCTAAATTCTTTGGCTGTACCAAATAAAACTGTACCCGAAAACAATACACTTCTAAAACAAATGTTGCGTGCAGAACTATTCCAGGTGGCCAGTGCGGTGGTTCATCGCCGCTAATCGGATCGCGGGAAGTTTCTATTAAGTCGGTGACGCGCTCAGCAACAATTGACTCTATGTCGGACGTCGGTTGTGTGGCCATGAAATTAGCGGCTTATGAGCGTTTGGCAACGGCAGGTTATCAGAATAAAAAGGTAAAATTTACTCTATGCAAATCAAAAAGTGTTGATGTTAAAAATTTATTTTTAAAGCAGTATTGAATTATTTACAAATACGTACATTTACATGCTGCAAAATTGCAAATCTTGGGTCATTCAAATAAGGCGTCTTGCAGGTCGACAAGATAAACATGGCTAGTCTAGAGCATGGTTTCACTCGCATTAGCCATTTTTTTAGTTGGACTCCACTTCTGCCTACCATCAGGTGGAATGGAGTCATTTGCTTAACCTTTCTATTAAATAATCGCAATACGAAGAAAACTCTCATTTACAATTTCTTATGCGGTGGCTCTACATTATAAATTATATTTTAAACTTACGTAGTAGGAAATTGTACGTCACTCCTTAGGTCTTAAAAGCTAATATAGATAAAATCGCGATAGATGTGATATAATAATCATAGTAATAGACTAGGTTTAAGCCTTTGATTTCGCCCGCATGGGACAGCATTTTTATTTATGATATTTATTTTTCAAATAACATATGAAAACTGTTGTAGTGTAATGTAAATATATATATTATTTAAAAAATGTCAAGCTATACTTTGCTAAAACATTAAGACTAAAAGGTAGCTTACGTTCTTTCGAAAGCTCTAGTCTATATCTCAGCACCTAATTTTATCAAAATCGGTTCAGTGGTTTCCGCATTAAAGTGAAACAGACAGACTGAAAAACATAATAACGCATTTATAATATTACATAGATGGAATTACAAAAATGATGATTTATAGCATTTTAGCCCCAATTACCTAATACATACAGACCATACTAAATACCGAATAATGCATTATATTAGTCCAGTCAGGAACTATTTATTTTAATTTGTGGCCATTGTTTAAATTAAACCAACGTAAAATGCATTTTCAGTCGCGCCCGTTAATTTCTTCAACGTAAATTAGTTTTGAATAAAACACGCAAGTGTTACGAACGCGCACTCTGTTCAAAGTGTGTTATTACGAGAACTACATTAATTTCTTACTTTGAATGCTAAATATGAAAATTGCATTAATAAAAGCTTTTTGAATTCAATTCGCCAGAGCTAATCTTGATTGTTTTTTTTACAAAATTTCCATAATCCATATTAAAAGAATTTATATCTAGGAATCAAAACAGAAAATGTCATCGTTTCAATTTTTTTCAATCAAATGACTGCAATATCTTAATTTTGTCGAATCCCCGCCTTAAATCGACGTGTGTATTTTAAGTAGTTACTGTATTGATTATTCGGTCTTATTTCTGAAAATTAATTATTTAAAGTTTGCTTGAACTGGAAGACTCGGACGTCGCTGAGACTGAGTCCGAGGAACAATTTTTTTTTCCATTTCTTTGTATTTGTTTTACAGTTCAAGATCCCTCGCATAAATACTTATATAAAAACATTGTTTCATTTTATATCAGCTTCTTTCATCTATATGTCGCTTGTTAGGCTAACTAGCTTAAATGTTCAATATCAATCATATTGCAATTGTGCTTACAATCTTGAAGGTGTTTGTAGACTTGAGTCAAAAGAATGTCAAATGTACAAATTATAGTGAACAGACTAACGGTCTGTATGCGGGAAGATAAATAACATAAAAATTGGCAGGTGTTCACTAAGCATGCAGGGAGTTTACTATAGCACTATTATAATTAAATATAGATAGATACAATATGTTTTATTATACCATAAATTTAAAGCACAGACTATAATGCTATTTTGTACGACAGAATATACAAGAATACGATAGCACAGTGAAGCCATCGATGTACCATTATCCTATCAAAATACTTCATGTGTCAATATGTCACGATAAGGCTAAATTTAAAATTTAAATAATAATAATTTTTTTAAATAATGATTACGTATAAAGTAATATAAATCTATGATGTATACATACAACTAATATAATAAATAGATAAGAGTGTATGAAAATATATAGTACAATGGATACATAGTATTCGTTTGTACATAGTGTTCTGTAAATATCCTGCAATTGAGCTTTTTTATGTGAAAAGGGAATTAATCAAAAATAATATCTATACTATACATATTAAAATGAAATATATATTTATACGCCGATTCGCATTTAGGACGTTGATTAAATATTTTGATAGCTGTCAATACACACGCCACAAATTCGCACCGACAGAGGCATGTCTGTCGCATATGTATGACAAATATGCGGCGTCAATAATACCACTAACTATTTGAAGCATGATTATACAGGGTGAGGTATTGCCCTCTTAGTATGAAATCCTTAAAATCTTGCATTTAAAACAGTTCGAATTATGAAGTTGGAGTTATTAAATTTTTGCAGTATGATAGCTGTAAATTCAACTTTGAGTGAATGACACAGTTAAGGCCTTCAAGAGTAAATACAGCTTGACTTTGAATTTTTTGCATAATCCTAATATTGTGTAAGCAAAATTGATAAATAAAAGTATTTTTTGAATTCACTCTTCTTTATTTTTCAAATAGCAGCAAAGCGCTCTATTAAAAATTACTTGTATAACAACGCTAACATTTTGGTTTGTATACCATTCTCGTAGAGTTGTAATTGGAGCGGTTTTTTTGCAAAGCAAAAACTTTACAAGTTGCTTTTTAAATATTTTTTGCAATAAACATATACATTTTGTTGTTCTCAAAAGCTTTGATTTTAGAAAAAAAAACAATAATTTAATTTAGATGACTTTAAATACAACCTGTATAGTGTTTGACACAGTTATTGGATATGCCGCGCATTGCTGCGGTTAAGTGTTTATAATCGTCCATAGTCAAGTACAATCGCATTACAATTATGTTTCAATAAGATAATCTGACAGTGACTCAATTATTATAATGTCTATTATTACCGTATGAATCATGTGGGCTGATAGCTGAACTATATGCTTTTTCGACACAGACATAAGGTAGCTTCTTGCTTTATGGATTTGTATCGTTTAGTGCATTAATATATAATGTTGCGTAATTACACAAGAATTCCTGTGGAACATTACATTTACAGAACACACAAACTCACTCACCTGATCTCACTCACTTGAGCTCAGAATCTCGATCAAATCTATTTCAACTAACGATTGCGCAAAATTCAAGCTTGCTCGAAAAATGGAGAATAAAGTTTTCTATTTATCATATCTAAAAGTTTAAAATCATACTTTAAATTTCTATTTATAACCCTGCCTAATAATAACTAATTTACACTATGGTATAAATTGATTTCGATTTATCGATAACTTTATTGACATCGATTCCACAATAAGTTGAATTACTCCGGTACATAGTTCTCACTTGGCGACTCAAACAGAGTACAGAATACAGTATAAAAAGTACAAACGACAACACGTTTCAGAGTCGAATTAAAACTAGCAAATGATATAAAAACTTATTGCCAAATTACTATTTTAACATTTCCAAAAATAATATTTAGTTTGTTTAGTCTAACTCAAAATATAATCTATATAGCTAACTCCAATTTGGATTTGGAATGGCATTGAAATGTGGGAAGCCTAATTTAAATATTGCAATAAATACAAGGTCATGATGTGAATAAATAACAATTATTAGTAAGAGGGTTTCTTATGTCTTTTTTGTTTTGTTTTTTAAGTTTAATGTAAAAATTAAGTAGATGAAATATCTGTTTAATTTTTTTATGTTCTTTGCTTTTTCGAAGCGTCACTGAGGGTCTATAAAACGTCGAAAATCGCTAACGCAATTGCTTCGTAAAAAATATATGGTATTTGACATAAGCCCTCGCTTATCTATCAAGCGTAACTGTCAAATCCCATACATTTGCCATATAGCTATTAGATTGCGATTATCGTAAGGCATGTTATACAGGCTGATCTCGATGTCCTCTAGATTCCTTACACTACTCTCATGAGTGAAACAAAAGTATAATTACTAACCACATTTTATCTTATTAATAGTCCAAAGCTTATGCCATTAGACAAACACATGTAGTATCGCTCGTGATGTCTTTAAATACTCGAAAAAGAAAACACGCGTGACGCACTGGTCATTAGGCAGGACCAATCGCTAGTAACAGACACAAGCGGCCATTATAAAATGAACTGTTACTTTGAGAACAAATGTAATTGCGACAACAAAATGATCACTATTGAACTTTGAAGCCATCTTATGCAGTCGTCTTAGGAACTGTTTTTGTATAGCACGCTAATGTTGAAGTAAACTTAAAATTTAACATAAGTCATGCATTTTTTGCAGTGCCATTGCAAATTAACCTATCGGAAACACATCTACATAGATAGTCTGAAGATCTGTTAGGCGTCATTGGAGGCGTGAGGAGTTTGTTATGAGTACTTATGAAATTCTATAGAAAAGAAGTATCCAATTATACTGGTCTTTCTTTAGATGAAATGATGATGATATATGATGCATCATAAGAGGCGATGGAGTGTAAACCCTTAAGACGAAGTAGCTAAAGGTTTCTTAATATACTGGTGCGTCATATAAATAGTATGTCCGTTAGCAGGTTTCCCGAATGCCTAAGCGGCCGAATGTGGGACGTGGACGCGTCAATCTTCACCTGGACTGTTCCTCGGACGTTAAATGTTGTATTGTTGTATTTGATCTCCAAGAATAGTTTGAAGAAATTCTTTAAAATGCCGGTGGTGTGGTAGCCGTAATTAAACTGGGAGGCTTATTCTACTAAAAATGTATTTAATTCACTGTAAAATTTAAACAAAACTGAAAACAAGACTGAATATTTATCAATAATAATAATATTAATTTTTTTATCTATTAAATAACTTTGACATTTGGGGACGAGAAGGTAAGGGAACCTATCATAGAATTCCAGGAACCCCGTTTCACTCAAATTAGCGCTATGGTGTCTACATAAAAGGCAGACTAGTTCTGCATCTACTGAACTATTGTAGTAGAAATAAGTTTTAACATTATATAACTGTAGAGCTAATAATTACAAGTAAAATTAACTAAAGCATGTAGAAGTAGAAACCGGTTTAATAAACTAAAAAAAGGCCGGACCAAAGAGTCCGAATAGTCATTAATAAAAAAAAATGTCCTTGTCTATAGAGTAATTCTGACATTAAGTAGAATATATGTCCATTAATAAAACCATTGGTATATCAACTTTTCGTTTACCTCCAAAGCTCCATTCTCCTTTGAAACCGTGGCCAGTCCGAGATATATTAGCGAATGTAATATTTATTGATATGAGTATGAATATAACCTCGAGATCGTCTATTGTGCTATGTAATATAGTATGAGTTTGTGGTCCCAATAAAAATGCGGACGGCTACGAATGCCGTTCAATCCGGGACCGAAGAGTTTATCCGGGATTAATCGAACACAGATCAATCAGTATTAACCTTGTTCTTTCTCAATATAACCTCTTATATATAATCTACGTAATGTAAAAAGTTGATGTAAAAAAATTCAAATTCTTTACGACTTTGATTAAAGTACAACAATGCCTTTTATATCAATAAGTTATGTAATTAATCTTCTCTTATAAAGCAAAATTTATTCTATCTAGTATATAGCATATTTAATATATTTGAGTATTAGTATTTTATTTATAGTATATTTGAGTATTAGCGTATTTTAAATTAGTGCCAATATGCTTAGGCATATTAGCATTTAGTTAATGTTTTAATGGCACCACTAAAACATTACTTTTATATACCTTTATATTCTTCTAATATTTATACCATAGCTTTTATAATATAAGCTTGAAAAGAACATCAGTGGCTCGCGTGATTAATTGTAAATCACCATAGTAACATCCAAGACAACTTACAAATTTAATTATGTTGACAGCAGGAGGAAAGTTGCCGATGTTACGCTTCCTCAATAAGCCGACAACAGTTACTAGGCTGTGATCTTTTGTACGGTGCCAGCAGGTGGTATGAATGGCTCAAAATTCGAGTTAAAAAAATATCAATAACACTTCAACCACAACTATCATTATCACTATCACACTGTGTTATCCCACAACTGCTTCATTAGAAATAAGCAGTATCTTTGTATACAATTATTAGTAAAAGTAAAGATCATACGGATCTTTATTTAGGGTTAGTTACATTAAAAGAATTATGGCCAGTGTTAGTACATCTTAAAAGTAAAAATAAATTATAAATTATTGTATACGTAAATTTTCTTAAAACCATTTGTTTTGAAGATACCATTCGTGGCTAAAATATTGCTATTGCGTCCCTAAAATTTTTTGATAATATTAAAAGTACAATAAAGAGTAAATAAAATTATAAATATGCTTCCTAAAACTTATTATGTCATCGTTATAAAACTTGCAATATAGCAGCATGTCGTGTTACAGTTGAAAAGCTAAAAGGAAATTAACACACCTAATATATTGCAGTTCGCGTGCTTCACCGCCCGTAATGGCGGACGATTTGATTTGAAAGCTGTAATAAAAACATTCGAAGTCGGAAATATTTGTATCAATCAATTTTGACAGCTACATTGGACACACCCATATTGGCAATTACATTCATTCAGATTGCCATTGGGATTCGACAGAAGTAAGGTCTTCGCATTTTATTACGTCAAAATTCTGACATAGAACTAAATCACTAGATTTTCGTTGAATCAGCAATAATAATAATTGAAGGGCAATAATAGATAGATAGATAAATAGTCTTTATTTTCATTTTAAACATCATACACAATCCATCCAGACAGTACATAGGTTAAAAGACAAACATTTTATAATAAAGGTATCAAAGAGCTTTGTTTGCGCTGCAGAAGTGCAAAAGGGTCGCAACTCAGTGACTAATTTTGTTCACATCGGGAACAAAGCACTAATAATAGTGATAATATCATTAAATTGAATGCTCATTGGCACTTACAGCTAAGATCGCCGTCATTTGTAGGTGGATGTATAGAAAGCCAGTCAAAACATAATATTATTAACGCACCTACCTAGAAATTCCATAAATAACTTTTGTAATTATTTTATTAGGTTAGCGTATAATTGCATCTCGCTTGTTTAATTTCTAAAGGGCAGAGAATTATTAAATTACAATTTTCTCGTACTACAAGCAAACGGAGAAATACTTCAACAGTTATTTAAGAGGGCAAAAATAAACTGCCTTTAAGGCAGATACTTCGCAATCTTTTTTTAGAGTCTACACATATAATCCCATTATTCTATTCTATAAATATTTTTTCATTTAACATTGAATACGTTTATTATATATAATTTTGATATTTGGTTATTTGCATTCTATTAAGCGTTTTGAAGTATACATAAAGACATTATTATTTAAGTTTTTGTGCAGAAACAAACAAGAAGATTTATATCTTATAGTATGGATGGTAACATCGCCGACTACAAGTGAAATATAGAGAAAATTATTCGAAATAGCTTGCGGATATTGAAGAGACGATATCGTCTATTGTATGAATAAAGTCAACACCTTTATGTGCCGTTAATAAAACCTGAAATTACGCTTGTTATCTTTTAGTTCCCAGCGAAAAGGTACATGAACGCACAAACTCACTGTCAAGCGTGCATATCACATTGTGTATAAAAAATACAAATATTTATAATTTAACATAAAATAGCTTTATTAGGAGAGAGAGAGAGAATCTACTTTCTCGATATAAAAGTGAAGAAGTATCCCCATCTATGGCAATATTTTATTTACGCCTCGAAATATAATAGATTCATTTTCCCTCCACATGTCTAGGCGCTGACGTTGATTGATACGGGAACGTTTATATTATTATTATCAATGGCCGACCGGCGCGGGCGACCGGATGCCGGATCCTTAGCTGAGCGACCAACATTACTAAAGAGTATGTTTTTTATATTTAACGTAGGTCTGTACCAACATTTTCTATTTTATTCGCCTGTTGTCTGTAAATTATATTCGATAAAAACTAAATCTGTTATCTATTCATTTATCTGATTGAAAACATGTTATAGATAATATAAATCGTTTGATTTCATTATTCGAATTGGTATTATTTCATTATCATGATATTAAGATAGCGAATAAAGTTATACTTAAACCCAGTAGAGAGGGTTGAGCTTACCTATCTGCTAGCTTTTGAGTTTACTTAAAATTAGATTATATTACACGAGTGACTTCAAACGAATTAATCTTTAATTCGTTTGAAGTAATTAATATTGGCTGGATAGTGTCGTGTTGCGGTTTTATTTTGCTCTATCTATCTACATGAGAATACATTTGGCCTTGTGTAGCTCTTGTTTCACAGCATAAAAGTAGTAAAATCTCAATTGCCATGAATTTTTCTAGGTCGGCAGTTTTTCTAAATATATTTATGAAATGTCAAATTTAAATTCAACGAAAGGATTCAAAATGGCGGCGAGGACAGGTCGTAATTTATATAACGATAGGCGTCTCCTGCGTACTTTTCTACTTCAAAGATGAGTGATTTATTAATTTCATTATCTATCATCATCTACAGTTAATATTCGTTCCACTGTTGGGTATCGGCTCTCCTACATAGGAGATACACATGAGGAGTTTTTTTATATATATAAAGCGCAGCAAATTACTCGACACCACTTAATGATAAGCAGTAGAGGAGTCCATATGTGAAGATAGCTAGTGAAGCATGCGACATACTGCCCTAGCCTCCCTCACCTTGCCGACCCAAAAAGTGCCTTTTCACGCCTCTTTTAAAGGAATCCATGTTATAAGAAGGAGGGAATACGTGTGCTGGTAAGAAATTCCATGCTCTAGCTGTGCGACAAAGACAGGAGTCACAAAATCTCTTAGTGCTTAAAGTAGACGTGGATACAGTGAAGGAGTGACTCCGTAGACCAGCACGCGTACTCCTCAGTAGGAAAGGAAAGGGAGGGATAATGCTATTAGCTTACAATAAAATAATTATAAATAGCCTAATAATGAATGCAATAAAACTCGTACTTATCTATCGCTCGTTATCGCTCGAGCGCTGGCAGTGCGCCAAATATTTATTTTGATTACTCAACAAATGGACGTTCATCTGTTTTTGTAAAGTGAAACTTTATACTTTATTCATGTCCCATTAGTCATTAAAACATCTAAATCAATAAATATTTGAAATTCGTTGACCCGGTGTACTTATTTCATAGATAGTCTACCACTAACGCCATCTATTAAAAGAAATCCGAAGTAGCGATGACGGAAATGACAGTTTTAATGTGTAGCATGTTAGTTAGACTTCCTATTTTTCATTCAATTTTCAGTTTTATATTTTTTTACTTTTCTGTAGGATTTCTCCAGTAATTTTTATTTTTAAACGACTCTTGTGTAAAATTGAAATAACTAAATAGAATTTATTAAAATTATATAGGCGTTTCCAGTTTGAGACTAACGAACATCGATTCATTTTCATATATAAGAATAAGAAAAAGATAAGTGATTTTAATTTCTATGGAATGTAACGTCTACATCTGGAAATGTTTATTTGATTATATTTTGTAATAGTATAGACTAGTTATTTTATATAAGATTTGAAAATTCTAAGAAAACCTATATTTATATAAACGTGAGTTTGAGAATAAGTGATTTTTTGCACTAATTATTTATTACAGTTTTTATTTTTTTTAATAACAAAAAGTAAGTAACATGAGTCTCCAAAAATATTTTAAATTAGACATCGTAAGAAATAATTTCATCAAACATTCGACAAAACACGAATACATCATCAGCACATCCTGTTAATTTCCTCGAAATAAAAAAAAATATAAGGACATAGGTACACAATGTCACATAAAAAGAACTCGGCATTGTAAAATAGCAGATTTGAAAAAAATCGTGCATATGTAAAGTAAAATCGATCGACGATGGTCGAAAATCTCTATATAAAATATACCGTGCTGGCTTTTCTGTTCATATTTTATTTGAAATTCTACCATAGGTTTTTAATTATACAGTCGACTCGAACTTTAAATGTGTTCGGACTTCATTAGATCCGACGACAGTGCGCATAAACGCGTGTGACCGATCACATTTGTTTGTAAAGGCGCTTACTGACACGGTGACGCGTGCCAACGGTTTCGTCATAACATACTATTCTATCATCTGTTCATATAACAATAATATTATACACAAACGCGCTTCTTTCACATAATTTTTGAAAAAATTCATGACCATTCTTTATTTATAGTCTTATATATTCGTATTTGTAAATTGTTTTCAAAATAAACATACTAAGTGTTATTGTTTAATGTGATTTATTAACGTCAATCATTTAACCACAAATGCTATTTAATTGTGAAATAATTCGATCACTAAATATATATACAAAGTTTTTCCACAATGTGACTTTGTCATAACTTTCATTAAAACACTTATTACGTTAAATTACACAATCATTTAAAATACCGTATCTTGTATTACCATGTTTCACCGGAGATGGAAACAGCTGAATATACACATAAAATGATTGGTTGATATTACCTAAATTTAAAGCAAATTGCATTTCAAAAATCATTGTGACCAACGAATTTGAAATAAAATGTTCTATTATATTTCGACAAATGACATTTCATTTCATAATTGTCAAGAGCGTGTAATCTTTAAGTAACTAATTAAAAATGAATTTGATTTTTAGGTTTCCTTTTGCGCAAATCTACTGGTCCCTGACAGCCTTGTGGTACCCCTGCGATATTCCATAATATTCTTTAAAGGAGGGTAATGTTAAAGTATTTAATCATTCTAATAGAATTCCAATGCTAATCACGTTCAAATGAAAATCAGATGTGGAGCATTCGCCTGGTACGCGGAACGTGTACGAGTGATTGATATACGATCAGCTACCACCTCGTGGGAAATACTTCAAGACAAGCTAAGCAAAGGGACTTTAATTTATTGCTGCTGCGGTTCGCTAATCGAATTACAGTTGCTATTTGTAACACTACGTATGCACATTAGACATTTATTATTCTGAACTGAACTAAGAAATACGCGGTTGAAACAAAGCGTTATATTTCACTTGTTTTTTTTATAATTTTAGATTGTTAAATAAAGTCGATAACGGAAAACAAAGAAGTATGTCGAATTGTTAAATATTTACACTACCAAGGCCGACGTACAGTAATTTTAAATGAAGATTTTTTGTAGTCAATACTCGTTTTTCACCTGAATCTAGTTCTCTCACTCACACCTATTATTTAGCCCAAAGAAAGCATCATTAAGAACTTGCGTTAACGATAACTGAGAAATATAGATAGTAATATCTATATAAATATCAGAAATATACTAAATAAACATACAAACATCCACGACTTGTAAACAAATATTCGTAATCATCATACAAGTATTTGCCCCTACCGGAATTCGAACCCAGGATCTCTGACTAATTAAACAAGGGGTTAGACCACATGAACAACCGGCTATCAGTTTAATAGCTTAATTTACTTTTTAACTTTTAACTTTAAAAAAAAATAGTTTGGATATTCGATAGCTAATAATAAAATAAATGATAGTATCCTAGTTTGGTTAGAATTGTAACCAAAATAAGCGTCAAGACGAGCGAGCGTCTCGCGGTAACGGGCGACGATTATAATATAGCTATTATGCATAATATCCATATTAATTACATTGGTTTAAAACAATACAATATTGTATTTGTAGGTAAGGATTTCTACGTGCAGTTAAAATGTAGCCATGTATATGTTTAAAATTATCTAGCGAGCCGGCCCATTTCCAAGTCCTAAGCCGGAAGATAAATGAGTCGCAGATAATGTACAGTACGCACCGTGTGCGCATTTATACCGTCTCTACCGTCCCGCCAGATTTAGAATGCTTAATAAGGATGCGCAGGCACATAGTTAGCAACTCTTACTAGTTAATGTTTTTTCGTTGTACATTATAAACCATTTACAACCAGCCTTGCGGACTATAAAAAACTAAAATTTGAACTATAACTGCAATAGATGAAAAAAAAGAAAATTTGCAAACTTTACAATTCATTGACAGTGCGAAACTAATTGAATTTAAAACCTCTTTCTTGAAAAAAATCTAACCTCTCAAACTGTAACTAATATATACTATGTATGTATAATATACTATGCATACATATATAAAATTGTTTAAAGTATGTTTTATATTATTATTTTTATATTTAGTCTGCATGTATTTTTGTCTGTACTTATTGTCTGTAGTATTCAAAAAATCACTACAAAACGCAACTACACAAAACTAATATACACTACTTAATTATTATTTAGGTAGTGTATATTTAGTCCTACTTGCACTTTTGCTGGTAGAAATTTCTTAAGAGCAATTCCTGTGTATTCTTTTTTCAGCATAAATGGTATAAATCACAAGTTTGATTCTCTAAAACTACTTTTCATTTCATAAGGATTAGAACTTTTTAAATTCTGCTTGTAGATATATATTTTAATGTTACTAATTTTCACCATGTTTACATTTGTTTTACTGTTTTAACAAAAGCTAAAGAAGTGAAATAGAGAAAGGTGTAGATGACTAGCACAGTCGTTTCATTCTTAACTCTGTCTTCACAGTTTTTTCACACTTACCACGTAATGTTAAAAGGCTATTCTCGCCTGATTGTAAGCAGTAAATTTACTTTGACCTTTTGGTTTACCAATTGGAACATCTGGAACCACAGATATTATATTCAAAGACACATGAAATTCAAAAGACGTGATTCACTAATAAGAACGCGCAAGCACTTAAAGAATACGTGGCATAATATTTGTTAGGCAATATCGCTCAATTGAACCTCAAAGCGAAATCACCTAATAAATAAATATATCGAATGTCGAAAAACGAAACTGTAACCATGATTCATGAAGTTATAATTCAGGCCCGGGAAATTATATAGGGGTCGAAAAAGTTGCGTTATTGCCGATATTAAGGCGAGGCAGGGGTTAGGGGGTACGGTAGGAAGCAGAAAGTAGTGAATTATTGCCCCGAGTGTATATGCGCGACAGCGGTTAAATTTGTTTTAATGAAATCCGACGATGCCTTGAATGGGACTGACATATGCATGAAACTGTTATTTTATTAAGACTTTTTTTTTCTTCAACATAATAGAAAAAAAAGTATTAACACTAGATTTACCAGACCAGTCATTTAGACTGGTCGTGCAATTTCAATTCATTATTCCTACTATATTACACATTTTTTTTTTCAGAAATGATGTTATGACTTTTGTAGCTATAATTAGAGAGTACGTTTTATAAACTTAATGTTATTTTATAAATATTAGTACCAAATATAATTTTTCTTGTTGACACATATTCAAATCGCTGGTATATCTGCTATTTCTAAGTCCAAACTGAACCTTGAAAACTTGTTCTTATTCTTTCATACTATGGCTTCCCCTTCAATCGAATTCTGCCAATGTCTGGCCAGTTTCAAGCCAAAAGGAATATACGATAGCTGACTTCATTTCACGTGACAGACATTCAAAAGTAAATCTTAAGTATTAACAAAATACACGGATAGGTTATAAAATCAAATTAGCTTGTTGAAAATTACTTTTATATTGACAAACTCATTCCTATACTACCGTATGATAGTGATGCGACTCTTGAGTTTCAAACAAAACAAGAAAAAACTCCGTCGTGATATTTATATCTCAGTTAGTATGTTTCCGGAATAAATTTAAGGTCATTATAGCAAATTCATGCACATAATAACGCACGGTTACTTATCGGTTCATTTGGTTCCAGTGCCTTGGGATGTCAGTGTGTTGTTTACGTCTAAGTTCAACTTCGATTTTGGACTTTATTTTCAACTGCATAAGGTGGCGTTGTTTTTTTTGTATTCGAGTTATCCGATAATATCATCCCCTAGAGGTCGCTAGCCGTAATGTATGCGCTCCCGATAGTGAGCGTTACCTGTTGATATTTTTTTATCTGTGATAATTTACGACGACATTTTTATGTGTTAAGCATTTAAACGACAAACTTAAATATTTTTTTAAAGTACTCCAGGGATTTAATGTAAAATAAACGTAGGTTTTTAAAGCAGGAGGCTACTGTTAAGTATAATGTTAATAGGAGCCTTTTGTATAGTGAGTACACAAGGAAATATTTTATCCTAGCTTGCTCTAAGGCGTTTTCATTCTTGTTATCTTGGGTAACGGCCTTGATTTGATATTACCAGCCGTCTGCATAATAGTCCGCTTAAAATATAACGTTCAGTAACAGACATTTTGTACAACTCTCGCCGAAATTAAACTTGTAAATACACCCCATTTACGGTTATTGCAGTTTCAATAGCTACAATAATATTCAGGCCGATCTCAAAAATGTACACCTGACAGCATATTAAATAGAACAGTAGAATTAAAACAGAGCCAATTTGAAAAATGAAAAATGTTGTTGCGAATAATTTTTAAATTCTTTTGGGTATAACCTTATTAGTAGGAACTTTATCGAAACCCGTAACGTTACACACGATGAATTATTTTATAGACTATTAAACAAACTCTCTCGTATTGAGGTTCTTTTTGTTGATTAGTAGTTCCGTAATTACCGTAGCTTTGAAGATTGTATTTACACAAACAATGTCAGCCATTGTCAGGTGGTCAATTTTATGTCTATTTTAACTACTTGGTAAAAAGAGAGAGCTGTAGCACTCTCTTGCTTGAGATGGAATTTCATTTTATTATTATGTTTTGGAAACGCGTGTATCGTAAAAATATTTAACTGGGTATATCAAATTTTTTGATACATAAAGATTATTAAAGTCCTTAGCTACAAGCTCAATGGTTCACTAGTTTATTTAAACTATCAATTCATTTCAATGAGTGACACAAAAAAGAAAAGTAAAATAAAAAGTATCTGCATAGAAATCTAGGCGCGAGTGTAGTGCAAGCGTAGTCAAAGCTATCCAATACACGAAGTTAGTTGTCGGTAATAAGTGTTATATTAGAACTGCGGTGCAGTGCTTCGTCAGTTCTTGCCTGTATATGCAAGGACGTCAAACAGTCATAAGATAAGTGGTCTGAGACTTGTAATAATGACATAACTAAAAGAACACATCGACAGTCATTGTTCTAAGTAATCCTCAACCTTATTTTAAGAAGGCTGCTAATTCTCGATAGAAACTATCAGACAAGGCCGCATTACGACACGACAATAGCTAGAGTTTACGCCATTCTCTTGAACATTGAGCGCTCATTAGTGCAAGAACAAGTAGCGTTACTAAGAAACACATCAATGTATATAATACGGACAAAAACTTCGCAATTATGCTAAACGCCGGCTAATTGTGGAACGGCGCTGTTGTGGAAAATCGCTTTACAATTACAAGCATTGATGGCTAACCAAAGGCAATTAAAATTAATTTCTTCTAAAATCCGTTAGTCTACAAGAAAAATAGACAAATTAACGTCGTTAGTGTCCAGCTAAATTTTTCGTCGATTTCACTCTTGTCCTCTGCGACCTTGCGTAAGAATTGGAGGCTTGTATTGTAATTGTGAAGAACCTTAATACAAGTACGTAGGTTTCAGATTGCTTCGGTAGTGTACCGAGAAGATTTAATGCAGATTATTTATGCGAAATCTTGCGTTTAGGTTTTACGACTGTAGCCATAACCTTGGGCCGTTTGTAAGTCTGAAGGTATGACAGTAATATAATTTTTATTGCAAATAGGGTTTAAAGTTTAAAATTGTTTGAGCTTTATGTAATGTAATTATCTTGTTGTATTATATTCTTTCCGCTTTCATTTCAGAGGTCATGGGTATTTTAGAAGTACTTATTTTAATTAAAGTTCTCGCAGATTCTAGATTTTAGATACATGGTCTAATTACAGAAATTTACAATTACATGAACGTTTTGGTGGGGGTTTTAATTCATTAAAAAAAAACTTTAATTCGCTTTTCCCAGGAAAACCACTTTTGTAATTTTCCTAGTATTCGGAAAAAAAAGTTTTTTTTACAGAAAAAAATAAGTCGAGTTTTTTAGAATTAAATACATATGCACTATTTAAAAACACTCTGTATATCAAAATATTTCTATTTCGGTGACATAAAATCTGTGTCAGTTGATATCGGATAACTTATTATGAGCTAACTAGTTTGTAATATTTGAGAATTGCTCCAAATGTGATATCACGTTGATTCATTCGGTGTATGATAGTACATCTAAAACAGGTATATTGCTATCCCTATCTGTAAATTGGAAATACAAACACGCACACTTCACGAAGGTACCCTTAAGTGATTCAGCTATAACTGGTTTATTGTCTGTAGTTCAAGTGTAGTTGTAAATTATGAAACTTACGACCGAACGGCTGACACAGCCTTCCGGCGCGATTAGCGACTCGGCTCAAAGTGTCGGAGCACGCTCTGCCTTGTTATATGCCAATTAATACATACACTCGTGGAGAAAACTCGACTATGAAATAGTCACTGACATAGATAAGAAACAAGTCTGACAATGTATGACCGATTATCGGTGAAAAATGAAATATATAAATTTAAATACTGTACACCGCGTGTGTCCGTCCAACACAAGAGTCAATCACATATTCATTGATAAATACGGCAGTAAATTTACGTGTGGCACGATTAATCGCATGCGTAACTGATTTGATAATTAACCGCAATCGACTCTTTCCATTTACAACGATATTTTGCACGTAAAACTTTGTACAATGGGATCATCTGTAGGATATATATAAGTATAATACTACGTAAGTATAACCATTCGTGTCAGTAGAAATTAATATATATATATATATATATATTAATTTCTAATATATATATATATATATATATATATATAAATTATTAAGTATTTTATAATTGTCATAGGCTTCTGTTTACAAGAAAACACTAAAAAATATGTGAAAGGACAATGCTTGATCATTTCAGATCATTTTTTGTGAAGACACGTTGAAATGGATTGAGACAATAAATAAAACACTCCACTTCCTAGACTTAAAAACAAATACTTGTCCTGTAATTTATACATTATTGACTTCTCATATTTGTACAGTAGTACAAATAAGTAGTAACTGGGCACAGGTTTTTCTACTTCAGAGAAAGACACGAGGAGTATAGGCCACGCTGGTTCATGGGTGGTTGCCGAAACAACCGCTTAACTTGCCTTCCAATATACTAAATTATTTTATTTTTATTTAACAATTTATTTACACACAAAGACAATTAAAAGGACACAACAGATCATTAGAGAATTGTACAAAGGTACTGCTTTTTTAATGATATATATTTAATTTAAAGAAATACTGCTACTGGATGCAGACAATAAAGTCTCGTTCGGTTTCGAGATCCTTGGGGGATGACTTTGCCCAGCATTGGGCGTTTCTCGAGTGATATATCAATGACGATGAATGTTAATAACATTCTGTAATGGAGAAAAGCATGCTTTATAAAATTATGCAGGCAGATGACGTCACATCGCTAAACCAGGCTATCAAATATATGGGCGGATTGACAAAAGTAATGATATTTTTGTACGCATTAATAAGTTGGTGTCATAAAGTATTATAAGTTTAATGATAACAACGTTCAAATGCCAAGTATAGTAAAAATTATGTAATTTAGAGATTTAAATAAAAATACGATTCTACTTTTAAACCGTTCGTTAAAAACATTTGAGGGTACTATTAATTTATCCACATTATACTTATAAATTTTTATGACACCAACTTTTTATGCATAAATTACAAAAGTATCATTACTTTGTCAAGCCGTCCATATATTTGATAGCCTGGTTCAGGGAAGTGGCGTCACCTGTCTGGAGCATTTTCTATAGAACGTTTTTGGATAACTCAAACAAATATGACATATCTAAGATAAAATGATTTAATATATACGATTGTTTCTACAATAATTCTCTATTAATGACACACTATTCATTTATGAAATAAAAAAAGTTGTCAAATACTCTAAAATTAAAATATGCACAGAGACATATATACACACATGTCATTGTTGATGATGATAAGAGTGACATACAAAGCAGCCTATGTCTATAATCTGCAAGTCTTTGCGCACGTGCACTTGGGCAATTATCACGTGTTGGCTTCCCTGTTACAATCAGAAGTATGTCTTGTGGTTACAGCACCCTGTTTCAACATACTCCTTGACCAGCTCTAGCGATGTCATCCACTTATCTCAAGAACACAACAATACAGTATTATAGTAAACCGACAATAATCAAGATTTTTTCTAACAACACCATGGCAACCAACCAAAAGACTAGCAGAGCTGGCATAGAGTATTATTTACGGCTTTCTCAACATAATAATGTATGTATAAGTAGTCAACATAATAATAATTATATGTATAAGATGGTGGTACTAACTTAGTCAGACGATTTAGATTCCAGTGGAAAATTATTGAAAATTACTCAATTGTATGTCTTCTTTTTTTAGCTCACGTACGACAACTAATTATTCGACTTATTCATCAGTTTACTATGACAGCTGAACAAAACACATTCTTACGCACAGTGTGATTGATAACGTCAGGTACATTTATCAGCAACTGCATTTCCGTTTTTACCAGCAACTAAAAATGTCATTTAATTTTCTGCTATGAAGAAAACTTAGTTCCTGTAAAATCCAATCAAGCCTCGCGTCAATCTGATTAATACCGAAATTAAACCTGATTAAAGGTTTTGCGCACATAGCTTCGTATCAATGTTTCAATTAGAATACTACGATTCAGACTAAAACTAATGAAGTTCATTAATTTAAGAGCACTTTACTATATTTATCTATAAGAGGCATTTTAATCTCTAACTGACGCGTCTATTTCAAACGTATACAAACTAATATTTTTTCTAACTCATACAAAAAACCAAATCATATCATAATCAATAAGCAAAAGCAACGCTAGCGCCATCTAGTTTCAATACTTAGCTCATGCGTTAAAAAACGTTAATTCCCATATGTAAGTAGCGCATGTCAACTTTCAACTATTAAGCTATCTCCACACAGAAAACAGAATTCATTTTACCGGAGCTTGAAGGAATGGCAAACAAACACACAATTGCACGTTTATAATATCCGTAGATAACTGATTCAATATTATTTCGTGAGTCTGGGTTTAGTTAGTAACTCATGAACGATAATTGTCTAGAGGTTTGATATGTAGTCATAACATTTAGTTTAGCTATTAAGGTTACGTCTAACCTAGCTCGTTTGTGTAGCTATTGTTTGAATTGCCAGTATTTAATGGGTTTTAGGTAAATTAACAACTTATGATGTGAATGCGTCCTTTTTGGCGTTATTAATGTTTTTTATTAGGTGTTCCTTTTTTTTAGCGACATTTTGGTTTGCTAAACAACTAATCTTATTAGCACACTCATAAAAATAATGATATACAAATAAAATCATCAGTACTTGGAAAGAATATAAAAAACAGGTCCACTATATCAAGTCAAAAATAAATATAATGAAATAAAGATGTGTTCAAAAATTATTTATCATAAACTTACGTACTCGCCAGTACTTGGAATTAAGTAGGCTTCTAGCAACAAGAAACAGTGTAACATGGCGAGGTGCTAACTGAATACAAACATACAAGAACATAAATGATATGCATACATAAATGTATATCACAGGGGCACATATTATAACGTTAGTGAGCATAAACAAGGACAAATAGAGGAAATAATAAGAATAATAATCCCTATGGATTTATTTCTAGGACACAATTTAAAAGGCTTGCAGCTTACTGAGCAGAATATGAAATTATTTATTTTAATTCAAAAAAGGAATTGTCTCACAAAACAATAAAACCAGGGTACTTATGCATTTTCTTATGTAAGTATGTAGAAATAATAGCTTTAAAATAAAAACAGATTTTTTTAAAATAAACTAGATAACAATAGAAACAGTATATCTTCATTGGTAACGTATTACGAAACTCAGTTAATTGGACGGCTGAAAGGATTGTTTGTACTATAATTTCATATTTCAATGAATAATTAAAATCATTGCTTAGCTTGCGTCTGATAACAGTCGCCAATACCGGGCAAAATGCTCACATTACATAACACAAATTAGATCGCAGCAATAGGAAATGCAGTATCGTTATCGATTCGATACGAAACAATGGCGTGCTTAGATGCAACTTGGCTAAATCGATTCGTGTCCTGATCTAAAAGTGGGTCAAATTTGAATTGAAAGAAACCGAAGTGTGTGCATTGGTAATAAAAATCAAAGATGCTCGCAACTATGATAAAGTGACCTGTCATAGAGCAGGTATCTAGTATTCACAGGGCTGGCTGGAATATAGCTAATTATAATAAAATATATCATCAAATTATTTTTTACTTGCCATGTTACAAGATTATTAACATGAACAGGTATTTTGAAATGGAGCAAAAGTTGTGGATTAAAATAACGTTGTTATGAGTCGCTAAAAATTAAATTACCTTTATGGCAAGAAGACGGGACCGAAAATTAGTAGCTGGTGCAGCATACTATTTATATGATGCTATTACCACCTATAGCTTGAAAGCCCAAAAGTATCCTTTCCACGCCAATAATATTTACAAAATATAAACCTTTTAAATTTATAATTATTTTTCTCACGTATCCATAGATTAAAAAAAGATTTTATTAATTTTCTATTAAAAGCTAGTAATGTTTATCCGAATGACTCGTTAAAGAAAAGAAAGTGTAAAGTTTATCGTTCATTCATTTATCATCAAAATTTATTTTATTATGTACATCTAAAACTTATAAATGTCAACGTGAATAAGTAATAAAGACGGTAAAGTTGAAAAGTGAAACTACGTTTATTATACCGTCGCAACAAATATCCTTCGCAACTTTAGACTCAGAGTCGACTCAACTTTCTCGCTTAAATATTAAGCATTACATGTTTAACCTCGACGTGTAATCATCTATAGCTGTGGACAAAATGTAGAACTTTCTAGTGACAACCCTGTGAGCGAGCGGTCGCATAAATACTACAATAGCGCAGGAAAGTATAATAGGGTTGTGACATTTTACCCAGTCGCTGTTGGCGAGCGTCCTACTTTATTTTGCTGTGAAATATTGGACGATACCTGTAAATATATCGCTCTAAAGAAACTCCTATGAACAAAAAATAACTTGTGGAATTGACGGAAAATTCTTTTTGAATTGCATTTGTTAAGCCAAACTTATTCGTTATTTATTGTTGGATAATTTGTGCATTATCTACAATACCTACTGTTGCGACTGCGATTGAGCTGATGGCGTTACAAACGCTACGATCTGTTACGTTGATCTTAATTATTCGTTCGTAAAAAATTCTATATTCAAAACGAAGCCAGCCTTTATACTTAAATTTATAATAAGGAAAACTCACAGCATATGTATGCCAAGGATAGTTAAAGCGTAAGTATCGAATTGAATCTATTTATAGTATGTTTATTATTTATTCTGATGTCATTCCAATAAATGTGACAAGAATAAATACCTATTCTTCTTTCAGTGACATGTTCTATCGTAGGTCGATATACATTGGAGTATATTAGGTTCGAGCAACTTATAACTAAACTAGTAGATAACTACGCTTTTTTGATGTATCGTTTAGATTTTTTATGTCAAATAGATTTCCTCCTCAGATACAGTGTTACTATTTTAATAAACTACACTTAAATTCCAGATAAAATGTATTTTTAAATTTTTTTTACATGTTTTTCAAAATATTGTAAGAGTTAATGTCTAAAATCACTATGCCGAAGATACGAGACAGTTCCGATACTGACGTAATACACCGCAACAACTTTGGATAAATTCACTGGTTGGTCCTCATACCTGCACATAGATATGACGTATCCCCTTCCGTGTATCCCTAGCTGTCAAACCGAAATTTAATTATCTTAAGCCGATTAAATCGCTGGCGAATCAGTGGTCTGCTCTATATTTAAGTTATTCAATCTAGTTAGAGTCAGTAAATCAGAGATCAACTCTCGCGATGTAGACAATCCGAAAATATACGAAATTACATCAGATTATCAATACAATATTATATTACTTATTTCCATGATGGAAACAAACTTGACAAGCCGGCAATAAATTTGCATTAAATGTGAAATTTAAATCCTAAAAATCATGGTGTTGCAAAATAAGTCCATTGTTGAAGTCGATATAACATTATAAGATTCCCATTTTAAAAGACGCGAGATGAATAGCCGATATGAGGATGACTTTTCTCCCTAACACTAGTTTGGAGTAGAAAACTTATTGACAAAGTGATATCTGCCTTTTACTGCACTTGCGAGCGAGTTGAGACCTAACTGTCCGAGTCAAAGCCCCAAATCTTTGACTAAGAACTCTATACAGTATGCAGATTGTTTCGCGCAAAGGCTTTTTGTCGTTCGAGTCGTATCAAGAACTTGCTTTTTTCATAAATGCTGCTAGATAAGTAATAGTATCAATAATCATAGCGCACACACCACATGAGAACAAAGAATGCACTTCAGAAGGAATACCATGAAACATTATACGAAGTTTTTAGCCAAAATAAATCGTATTTAGTGACATGCGTGTTTATAAACCCTAGTCTTTCATGTTCAAAAGGTTCAAAATCGAAACATCCTTGATTGTGACTACGTGTTTCGTATTTCAGTGCTTCGTTCCTTTCCGAAGTTTCGTATAAACCCGTTTATGGTAGCCCCTAGTATCTAGTTATGTACGTAAAAATCTTCAAAACAAAATGAGACACAACAGAACAAATCTCGAAAGTTACGAGCTAAATTCAATAAGTGAGTATTCAAGTGCAGACTCGCACGAGTCGTGTAGAAAATTCTTCTATTTGCTTGTAAATAGAGTTCAAACATCTCAACCCGAGAGTGGCGGGTCTCAACCCTCAAATGCCGACGTTCGGGTTTTTGGCCAACTATTTGCTGGCGTGTGCGCGACAGTCGAGCGGCAGCCTGCTATTGACACGGACATGGATGTCGATCATTTATTCGGTTGGATATTTAATAAACACTGTCTAAGGTAACATTATTAAATTGAAGCACGATATAATATTTAGCCACTTTGCACAACAAAAGTGGTTACACGGAGGTTTTCCTCGGATATCTAACAAGTGAATAATATTGAGAATAACCGTAATAGTAAATATCTTATTTACAGATTTTTAGGATTCAAGAAGGATCTTTTTTATAGATCTCTGTCGCAGAAACGGTGACTGTCGATGACTCAAAGACTGTGGCTGGATAAGAAAAGCAGAAGATAGTATATAGTGGCGAAACCATGGAGAGGCCTACATCTAGTAGTGGACTGTGAAAGGTTGATGTGGTGGTGAAGATTCTTCGCATAACCAAAGATTAAATCATTAAAGCAATCTATACTTAGCTAACACTTCCTATATTGATTTACAATTAATCAGATACTAAATTAACTAAAGGTTACCTAAGTGTTGCCAAGAACTTTTCTCGTAAAAGCTTTTTACACTCAATCTACATTTCCGATATAGTTACATTCAGAATTTCTAACTAGAACTAAATACACAGAACTATATTTGTCCACGACCCAAAATCAAAGATTAACATAACGTTAGTTTTACTTTTCTTGAGAATAATACCTTTTTTATTTCTTCAGAAAAAACAGTCGTCCTTTCTCAGCTAACGTATTAAAGGGATTTCAAAACAGTCGTCAAAAACTCCAGTGTAATGGTGCAGCATGTCTGGCCAACTATTTGGACGGGTGGTCGCGACGGCTGAGGCAAGCGCAGTACGAACGATCTCCTGATTTCAATTGTGGGGCCACTGCCGACCATTTACTATGAGCTAGTGCTGGGTATACGGTGTAAATATTTTACATCAATATCAAAGACAAAGTCAAAACATCTTTATTAAAATAGACTCATTTACTAAGTTCTTTTAAATCGTCATAACATGGAATATGTAATAGTGATAGCTATAAGTGGTTATTAACCGGGTATTTGCAAATTGTCCCAATTTTAGAATTTAATTATGTAATTATTATGTTAAATTGTTTTAAAATTAAAAGTAATACTTATATGCATATTCCCAATTAACCCACCACAGTATATAAGCGTATGACTGTAAAGATTCATTTCTAAAAAAAATTACTTTAATTAATATTCGATTTAAAAATATTTAAATACAGTTACTAAATGATCCAAACATATCGACTAACCGGGTATGCCCCTATAGTCAAAATGTTTTGGAAATTTACAATTATGTTCGGTAGCCAAGCGAGGGTTAACTTACTATACGCCTCATTTTTTTACTGGCTCATTTTTTTTGACACAGCATACATAAAAACTACGTATTTTGCCTGTTTTATTTTTCATGTGTGTGTGAGTAACAAAGACATTTAAGTAAAACAGTGTTCAACAAGCAAGGCAAAAATTTATACGTAGTTTTTGATTTGAAAAGTTAAGGTTACGGTAAAAATTTAGATCTATCGTGTACCCTATCCCCTGGACGAAGCAATTTACATTACCGACCGGATAAAACTCCCTGGAGTGGTTAAAGAGAACTATACTTTATCGGCCAGTGTTACATTGACATAGTAAATATAAAACAGCGCCAGTAAAGTAAATACTGCAAGTAGTCACTTGTGTTCAAAAGTAACTTTAATAAGATGACAGTTATATTATATATATTTGAAGGCAAGATTTCATCCATTTGCTATTCATTCGATGGTTTAAACGTCTAATGAATAAGAGAAACTGGTATCAAATTGATGACAAAAAGAAGAAAAAGAAGGGAGACATACTTATAGTAGATTAAAAAAGAAATTGCAACGGAATCTGCATCGATATCTAACTCAATACATTAGAGATGTGCAGTTTTGAATTATGTTACTCTTTATTACTAAATATTTAAAAAATATGAGACAAATAAAGCACTTCGTGATATACTGTTAAACTTTCACTGTGCCACGTTATGTCGTTGCGCGGTGATATGAAGGTTCTTCGGTATATTTGTTCTGCTGTTTGGCGGAACGTAATTTAATATCGGATGCTATTGATAGCTTCCAGTATAGATATGGTATATGGCTCGGTCTCGAGTGGGTTGTACTTTAAGAAATAGTACCTTTTCTCTAACGGTAAAGTTGAGTTATGAGGAGTTGGAAATTTTATCGAAGACGTGTGAAGTTGAGTGGAAAGCCACGCTTTGCACGATCACTTTTACAAGAGGGTGTTGTACAGAAAATATTATCACCATCAAAAGCCTATATACGGCCTATTGCTGGGCACAGTCTAACACATGAGGAGTTTGTGCCATATTACTACCACGCTGGCTCAACTCGGGGTGAATGTGGTTGCCATCGCAACCTGGACCAACGTTTTAACGTTGAAAGATCTTTCCTGAAGTATTGGAAGAGCTCGAGAGAGCTCGAGAAGCGAGCTACACCCGGATACCTCAACCACAGAGGAATTACCTACCCTATCTCCAACAGCCAGAAGACAACAATGCTGTTAACATTATTATTATGGAAAGTGACTTAGGCAAGATAGTGGTATAGCTAGCTAGCGATAGGCGGTCTAATAAAAAGCCCTATCTAATACTAAGCAAACCAAGTAAAATATTCCAGCCCCACTAGGAATTAAACCCCAATCCTCCAGATCTAATCACAGTCACTAGAGACAAGGACGGTTTATAAAATGTAGTAATTACAAGTAATGGGATCATTAACATCTCCTGTCTTCAAAATCTTTTTGCTCTAGCAATATAAATATTCTTCAGAAAAAAGAATAATATATTTTCTGTATATACCGTGTGTCTCTAATATTGCCGCCAGTTTTTTAAACCAGTTTTAATACCAAGAAAATTCTTTATTCTCTTGTCAATGAAGTCTGTACAGAGTTTTACCATGTTTACTAACAATTTAGATTTGCTTTCGACTTTACACGAAGGAGTTTGACGTTGAATTGTTGAAATAGAAAAGGGAATCGCTTGCGTGGTAAAGTAAAGTTTATCTTGTAATCCTTCAACGGTAGTTTATAACGTTGTACAAGCATAAGCATTCGGAATACAGTATAAGGTTCTCAAGCACTTGGTAAAGACATGAAAAATTACATACTTAATAGCTATCTTATATTAGTAACATTATTAATCAGTGCGTTTACAAATTCTAGCGTAAATAAATTAAAATGTGTAATCAATTGGTCGCGCACATATTCATATGAAGTTAACTTATCAACTAATGTTAAATTGCGAAACCTTAAATCGATTACTATTTTCTTTACATATAACAGTATAGTAAGTAACGTGTATCTAAGAGCGTAAGGCTGTGCAGAGCAAAATAACATAAATTAAAGAAGGTTTAATTGCAAACGTAGTGGGGTGTCACCAACATTTGCCAGCAACGTTCCGTCTTTTGTTAGGCAACTCAATTAAAAGTTGCCGCGCGGTCAGCTTTGTAGGCTTGCGGTGTTTGTGAATATTAGAACTCACACGCGAACTAGTTCGCATCGGATTCTAGTTCTTTTACTTCAAATTAGTTCTTATTCAAATTTAAGGTCAATTAAAATTTTTCAGTTAAAGTTGAATATTACTAATAATAGTTCCCATAAAGACTAAAACTGAATGACATTTATAAATCTTATTCATACAATCCGTATTGGATTACCTTCATATACTTGATTTACATTGTTTATTTTATTTAAAGTTTCATGGTTTAATAAGTATAGAAACAAATATATTTATGTCAGTTATTTTAGTTTCTATTGAACTGGGAACTAAAAGATCTCCTTAGTACACAGGTGACATAAAAACAATCAATCATATTCAACTATTTTTGGACTATTGACGTAAAACTATTTATATTTATGACACTGTTAAATGTCCAAAATTTGAAGAGCAATGTCAAGTGCCTATGACTCCAAGTGGAACACTGAAGATATACTCGAAATCAAAGTCTAAGTCAAAATATCTTTATTTAAATAGACTCATTTACTAAATTCTTTGAAATCGTCAGACAAGGTGCGAAAGCTTCGTAAAGTGAAATACACTGTTAATAATTTAATATTTAATACGATACATAAACACTTTTAGTAGTTATCTATCCATAATAGTGCTGTAAAGTAACCTATCTAAGTATAAAGTTACTCAGGTAACTTAACGATCGTAAGTTTAGCACTAAACTGAAATGAACCAGGTTTCAGATTATTATTACAGACTAAGAATGGATGCACCTTGAAGCTCCAATAAAGCCGAGTACGTTAGATATAGGGTTGCCACTGTCACGCTAAATAAACTTACTTTATATCTTTAAGAGAGATATTAAAAATATTATGGGCCGACAATGTGGTGATAGGTAGTGTGTTCTGTGTGTATAACAATTTTCGCTTAGTTCAAGAATTTAGTTTCTACTTCTCATGAGGTGTGGACTCATAGACATAAATATGTATGTAAAAATATAATGCTCGAGAAACAAAACCTCTGAATTGATGTAACTACTCAATAAGAGCGGTATGGGGCATATAAGTGACTTCAAACTTAATCAAAACCCTATATTGAATCATAAATGCACAATCTTGAAGGCACAATTTTGTACAATTCCTATTATTATGAGCAAAAAAAGGTAAAACATCCAAAATACTGCATCAAATAGGATAAACTTGTTCTTTAATACAATTATAAGGTTCGTGTAAATTATATCTTTTTCCGATGGTCTAGTTTTTAGTAAAAATAATTTTAGTTTTCTTTTTTTAAGCATCACAAATTAATCATTAAACAGCCAACTCCAAAAAAACAAAGTATATCATATTACCAATGTGTCAAGTGGTTATTGACTATAGAAGAAATAATTTTGGTATTACCAACAGTATAAAGTTTTAAAGCATGATAAAGACGAACCCTGAGAACAAATCGCAGTATTCACACATAGCTACACAAATAAGTGAACATAACCACTTCGCATTCATTCTTTCCCACGCATACAGTTATGTAGGTACTTATAATACTAATATATACTTATTGACAATTTGTGACAATTGCTAGTAGGTTAAGGCTCTCTAGATTAAAATATATATGATAATTTCTATTAACATTAAGATACCTTGAAATAAATTAAGAATGGAAGCTTATTTATTTTTACTTTTACATACTAACAAAAAGGTACTAATATGTTTTCGTATGACTTCATTCGTGCGATGTGTACGTATTTATATATGATTACATTTTTAAATTTATAGTAGATATTTAAAAACAATAATAAAAGGCATAATATAGGTTACACTAACGATATAATGATATGTAAAGGTTTAAACGCTGTGTGTTCAATACTATTGGGTAACCTCTTTATTGTTAAAATAAATATTAAAATTGATAACACGACGTGTCTTTAAGAAAAAGGATCCATTTAAAAGTAAAAGTATTCAAAATAAAAGTATTTCAATATTTTTTTTATTTTATTAATCAAATAAATTACATTTTATATAGAGGTATATAAATGTCATATTTAGTAAACTGTTAGCTATCGTTATGTGTATTTGTTACTAAAATTAGAACAGTGAGACGACAACCCTAATGCAATTGGAGACATCGAAGTAAAATGTGTCACATCTTGAACGACGTCGACATTTTACGGCGACTTAACTGTTATGTTTACAGGGATCGCTGGTTTCACGACCCACTGTCACACGCCGGTTGCTACTCGGTAATGTATACGTATGTACAGTGTTCGGATCTTCAAGCTTCTGCGGATTCATCGCAGGGTTGTCAGCTATTACCAGTAGTCTGTAACTTCGAGCCAGTGAAGTGGAAAACTTGCAAATTGCCATTGCCAGTACCCGTGCCATGATGGATTGAAACGTTAAGCGTAATGGTTCTGGCTAGAAGTGTTGCCTTTGGACAAGACTTTTAGAAGCTTTCAATTTCTAGAATTGATAGAAATTTAATGCTAACTGAAATTGTTCATTCTAATCTTTCTAGTTTTTGCCCAACAGCTTCACATAATAGGTGAGTTAAGGGCGAAGGTCAAGAAGTAATTTACTTTTGACTGGGCCCTAAATATAGCTTTCAAAGCTTAGGTGATCATAATTACTAGTATTTTCTCTCTGTTACTTTGTTTTATTTATGAGAAAGCCAAAAGGGACGAAATGTGTTTGATAATTTGCATTTGCTCAACATACTTTCAATACCTTCTAACATTGATGACTACGGATTCTAAATATTACTAATTGAATATCAAAATCAAATACCAGATCATTTATAGGTATATTGTGTATCATGCAAGCAAAATACGTTATTAAAAAACATCTTATTGTGGTACGCAATAAGGTCTTAATTTAAACCCGCATACCATAATAACTCTTCAGCGTATGTGTGTAACTAAGCCACCAGCGAAGTTCCAACAATACGTTGAGGTAATATCAATTTGCTTGGGCCATTTTAACGTTCGACATTCGACTTTATTATCTTCCATTTAACAAAAATCTTATTGTACACGAAGTAATAGCTACATATAAGCAAAAAGTACAATATGTATTAGTCACAATTATATTTTCCATATTATTTCAAATTGAAGGTTATTATAATATACCTTTTTTAATTTATATGATTTTTTAAATTTAACAGAATTGGGAAAGTTATTATTATTAGTAACTTACCTTTATAATTATATTTTGTGAAGTACCATAGCATCTGTGATATCACAAAGGTATTTGATACTCAGAAGTTGTGTCGTATTATTCACCTCAGCATTTTATGTTAGCTATTCTAGGGTTGCCACTGGTATAGCCGGTTTTTTATAAATATACAATTTTTTCCTTTAATTTGTTCAATCAACCTCTAGATAAATATTAATTGATGAAAATCAATGACCAGAGCCATCATTTCTTTAAACAAATAAGGCAATTAAAAAACATAGTTTTATTTATGACATTGAGGTTCCCAATTGATAATAACTTTCAAAATATCAAGTGATACACATGCACGCATATACACACACACATACACAGACATATATAGATATACTTAAAAGAGAACTACAGTAATATAGAAAGGCGATACTATTTATTAACGAGGTCCGTAAAAATGCTTAAGCCGCTAACCCTAACCCAAGTTCCTCGTAACGCTAGTTGCGCGTACGCAGCACTTGTACAAACATTGTCGCGATAAAAATCTTGAGACCGCAGTTGTTCACAGAACACAACTATAAGCCGGTAATGAAATTTAATCGCTTCTTCTCATCATTTCTTTCTCTAAATTTTAAAGAATTTATATGACAGTAGTTTAAGTCTTTATATTCAATCGCAATGATACTGGTATCGAAAAAAAAAAGTAAAAAAATTTCAAACTTCAAATTATATTTTGGGGAGAATCCAAATATCCAAAATATTATTTCAAACTTCTTTTTTAGTGGTAATGAAAGGTAAAACGACAGAGTACAGATAGAGTCATAAAATGACGTTTCCAAATTTTAAAATTGAACTATTATAAACACTATGTTTTCTAAAATATATTCATAATAGTTCGTATTTACAAAGATTTTAATTATAGAAACAACGTAGTTCTTTTGTTAAAGTAACATGCTAAAAATGTTTGACATTATATATGGTATCTATTCTATAGATAGATTAATAATTCTAAATTATTAATGTTCTTGATGTATAAAAATCTCGTGTCCCCATGTTTGTTATCGAACTCCTCCGAAACGGTCTGATCGATTTCTATATGTATTATGTATATTTAAAAGGTAAGTCTGAGAATAAGTCGTAGGTTATTTTTTATCCCTAGATGGCTCTCTTCAAAATTTAAAAAATAATAATAATTTATATGGCAATACAAAGTTTGCTGGGTCAGGTTGTGTCGAATATATTATTTATTCATTGAAGAAAAAGATGAATATAATCTTTTTAATTTCTTTTCCTTAATAATTTAACAGATATATCTTCCTCTTTTTTTACCACAATGCGAAAGACTTAGGAATATCAAAAATTTTAGCTTCTGACGATGTTTATCTTTCGCAGCGATATGAGCAAAAAAGCTCTACCAATTTTTGTTCACACGTTTCTTAAATTGCTTTTTGATATGAGATTGTTTAAATAGAAATCCGTCAAAATTTAAATAATAATAATTAGAATGCTTTTAATCAAATAAAACTAACTTAACAATCCTCATTGTCTCACGTTGCTCGTGTCGATAAAGATGTTTACATTCCGTCATTGTTGTAGAATCTTATGTTGCTTTGTCGTCTCCTCTTGTGGCCAATGTATTCAAACAATTGAAGATTGGCGCAGCTTGGAATTTTCGACGGCGTAAACATTTCTTTCGAAAATAATATGTGATGCTATCAATAACACCAGCATGCGTAGCACAAAGAACTCGAGAAGATTTTGTCTACACTAAAACCTCAATTTTAGATTATATCAGGACATTGTATGAGAGTTGAAGTTTTAACTAGAGCAGTTGCTGTAATAACCGCGACTAAAGACCCTTCTCCGAAAAGCTTGTTGATCCGCTGGTCCCAGTTATTGGACCTGACACAGAAGATCTGGAGATGATAAATTTTGATTGACCCATATGGAGCTCAATCATAGTTGGTTATCATTATCATAGCGTTAGAACCAAGATGGCTATATTCAGGACTATTCCCAATATTCCCATTGTTTTAAATATTAAACAAATTTTGTTTAATATCTGTGAAAATTTGGTAATGGAAATGTGTTATTAATATTTGAATTGTAAAGTTGATATTCGACTGTAAATCTTCTAACGACCAAATAAACAAATAAATAATTTTAAAGATTAATAAGGAACCGAAATAATCGAGTACCATTAAAATCGGTATACTTCAATAGACCGAATATTTAAAAAATCAGACCGTCTCAAATTGTTTCAGCATTGATAAAGTCAAATAATTGTATGGGTAAACATTAAATTGACTCTTCAGCAGTTGAGCTCTTTATATTTAACGAACATTCGAGTATTCAGCTATAATCAAATCCACTTAAATACCATTAAGAAGTTATGGAAATTCACAACACAATTAAGATAGTAAACAGGAAACCTATAAATATCTTTATAAGTCCCATCATACAAAGACTTGTAGATATATTATTAAATGGGTCACGAATTAGTTCTTTGACTTTTCATGTTACGTGCTTAACCAATATATTTAACATTCTCATAGATCTTTGTACTTTATTACTTAGAAAACACTTTGATCACTTACCTGACATCATACATAAAAGATAAAATACTCTTTAGTTTATATTATTAAAAATCAATCATTAAATCATTTTCTATTTACAACAACAAATCTGCCCTCATACTTTTTAAATGACTCACATGAGTACTTCATGTAGGTACATTGATATTGAATAGTTTCATAGAATTCATTTGAAAACCGTACTAACCGTTCATGGTATATATAATTACAACTTGCATTTAGCATTGATTTTGATATTGACTTTAAAATCGATGTTATAATAAAATCAAAGTTGTCACTTTGTAAAACTTTTTCATCGATATATTTTTGCCATTTATATAGTCTACAAATTACACGATACTTTTAGCAGCGTACGAAGATGCATTACACGAGCGTGTGTCTGCATCAACACTTCAGCTTATCAGGTCGAATTGTTGGCTGCTGCATTCAATGTATTACATAAGAATGTAGCTAAGAGTTTTGTATTGCAACAGAATCGTCAATGTATAGTGACTAAAGTTATATTTCCTTCGCGATAAAGATTAGGGAATTCCTCGGAAGCGGAGTTTGATACCTGGCGTTTCCTGCACAATGTATTTTGTTTTGGTAATGAGCACCAAATAGCTTTTACATTAGCCGCGCATATCTTTTTGCAGTGCTTTGGGAAATTACGGTCACTTACTGAAATCAATTCTTGTGAAATATAAAAATCATTAATATTTTCATTTAAAATTTTGATGTTGTAACAGAATAGATATATGTCTTCGGATCGTTTCAAATTTAAGAGACGAGCTCTTTGGTTTCTTGGCCCGAACGATCTGATTACAATTGCGAAAACTAATTACATATCACCATGGTAGGTAAATGCGTCAATCAAAATTTGTTATTTCGAACTGGTTCGTGATTCGGAAGGCATGTTAATCAGTTGGCCCCAATTGTTACAGCTTTTATCTCCCAAGCCTCTTTGGGTCCTCGTGGTAGCGTTATAGCCCAAACTCTTCATGTGAAAGAAGAAACATAGAAACTTCATAGAAACCAGAGAAGGGAGCCCAGCAGGGGACCTGTATGACCTGTCGATGATAGGTATTCAATTAAATCAAACCGATTCATTCAATTAACTCAAACTATGGTTGGCTGTTAATGTCAAGATGTTAGCGGTGCATTATTAATGCGCTGCGACAACACGAAATACAATCGGCCAGACTAACTAGAGCCTATTAATAAGTGATTGAATCGTTCAATCATTCATTGAAATAATAGGCTTATTAATAGGCTCGCTAATTGAATTCTAACTGCAGATGTCTTTACAACTTGTTAAGGCTAATTGTCTGAACTATTCTCTAGTAAAATATCGTATCTTTATCATAAGACACGCAGTACACTTTTTTGACTGCACTAATTGTACACAACAAGAAATAAATATATAGATCGTTTTATTTAATTAAACGTTCACGCCTAGAAAAAAACGGTAATTCTGATGAGGTTTTTACTTATTAGATAAACCTTATATTGAAAGATTTATTTTGATTTAATTTTCCAGTTAACTTCAGTCTGTATCTGTACCTGCAAATTACGACTATTGGGTTTCTTTATAATAAAGTGTCTGTAATTACGCATTAGGGTGCCTTTTAAAGCACTCTATGTTAAATCATCATTATTGGTTGTTCACAAAGGTCATGACACTTGAACACTCCCACAACGTTCCATATTTCTAGTTGTCACAGTTTAACCCCATCATATATAACCTCATCCACCGGTACGTACTAAGTAAAATTCATTTGAAAATATCACAAGCCTTATAAATAGACTATTGGTATTCCACTCGCGTGTTACGGCTAGTCTGTCTGTGTCTGTTCCGATTACTACATAAATTATTCAACGTGTATTTACAATTTTTCTAACTTATTTAAAATATAAGTACCATTCACTTTTACGAAGAAATCTATTTCAAATGTTAAATGTAAAGAGATTTTGCTGTTTGAGACTAAAATCGTGATTACTTTATTTATGGTTTAACGCGAAGTTGATCAGTTGATTCGGTTCGTATTAATATAAATATTTGTACAGGTTCAGCTTTCGTTCTCAATTACAAAAGGTATTAGTTACTTGGTAACGGAAATTTCGATATTTACTTCAAGATAATTATTAAATTTAAGATTAAAGGTCTGACTTTATCGTGTTCACTACAAAATTATCTTACCTGATTATGCAGTATCGATTTAGTGACATAACAAGTATCAATTGATATTCAAGGCTTAAAAGTAATTCTTATATTATTAGGAATAACCTATCGACAATTGAAAGGATTTAAATATCTACGAGAGATATACATCTGTAATTTGAAAATCAATCTAAGAAAATAAGTCGAACCATTTATATAAGTTGATAATCTGAAATCAGACAGCTTTGAAATTCGAAATATTTTCCGCTTACCACTCGGATCCGGGCTTACGTTACGATAAAGAAATATTGAGGACTTAAATACAAGGTTTTGAAAATCTGATGACCTACTCTGATATGCTAAGTACGGCAACGGAAAAATGACATTTTACAGTTTTTGATGTGAGTTCCTTTGAAAAACTGTTAAAAAGTATACCTTTGTTTGCGTGTTTCATTATTTGGAGTAATGTATTTAATGTAATTTAATTAAATTGTAATTAGTAAATTTAATTGTAATTAGTAATGGAGTAGTGTATTTGTATTAAAAACACCCAAAAATAAATCATATATTGCCACCATGTAAAAACTAAAGAGTTAAATTGTTTGATAAAATAAAGTAAGTTTAATAATGGTTAAAAATAAGTTTATTTTAAATTTATGTGTATATAAATAAATAATAAGTCTATTATATACCTACCTACTTTTGAAGTATTTACATTTTGCAGGCTACACTTATAAATCTAGAGACACACGAATACATCTTATTAAGAAAGAGCGAGTGAAAAAAGTTCGAATGTAATAAAAAAAAGGATGGGCATTCAAAAACCAATCCAACGTTTTCACGTTCTTTATTGCGATATCGCTGCGAAAACACAGCATTGTTTTTCGGTTAGCATATCGGTCAATGTCAGCGCGATTTCGCTTTCAGACTCGCCTGTGAAAAAAAAACTGCTACCAGGCGGAAAATATCTTGTTGGCCACGACAATAATATCGTCAAATGCACTGAAAAGTATTTGAGAGTACATAGTAGTACCTAATCAGTCAGTTGGAATTTTACAAGCCTAATACTATGTATTCTGTAATATAGGCACTTTTATTTAGTAAATTAAAACTCTGAAAGATATTTTCTAGGGATATGATGGGCAAGCTCCAGGAATATGTGGGAAAAATAATTTACTTCACACACAGTCGTGAAAACTTAGCGCAGCATGATTGGACGAACAGCATGAAAGTGTAATCAGTCAGCAAAATTGACAGAAAACACCATTCAGGATGAATTTAAAACAATAATTGACACTACAGAAATTTCTTCTTCGTAGTACAAGTGCGTACTTAAGATAGAATTAATCAATTGAAAAATAAATCACGCGTTCTAAAATTTAACTGATACAAATAATTGTTAAATAATAATTATTGTACAACCAAAGGAAAACGAAGTGGTGACAAGGATAAATAAAACCGTAATCGAGGACTCGTCACGTGCGCACGAGGAAAACTTCTCAACACTGATTCTTCATATATTATATTGAATTTTAATAGCGCCATTTTGTAAGTTCAAATTGTATATTTTGGTAACAAGGTTTTGAAAGGGCGTGGTAAGTTCTCATAAAAAAAAACAAATGCGTATGGAGTAGTTCCAATTTTTCCTCGTGATAGTTCTAAGCGACATTATTCTTGCTCTACAGACAGATCTTCTATAGATGCAAGAGATGAGCATCGATAAGGTATACTTAAATCAAGGGAATGGTTGATGAATTAATTTTTTACTTGTATATAGAAATAGATATTACGTAACTAGTTGTAAGGGATTCTTCTAGGCCACAAACTGTTTTGGCTAGCGTAGCAGCTCCAGGGTTAGATAATTAAGATTGAATGAACAAGTTCTTGACGTAAAACTTCTCCAGACAAGTCTATAAAAAATTGGCAATGATCGTAAACCTTACAATCTTTTTTTCCAGATATAGAATTTATTCCGTCCGCTAGAAAATATTATAAATATTAATATTGAAGGTTGATAACTTCTTGTATTCAATACGAGTTATTGTGATAAACATATTGTAGATTTGGTGACTCTAAAGTACTACCTCGTAATAATGAAACAAACAATTAACTAAATGGGCCACGAACAAGCACAGATTAAAATGACATAATAAGAACCTACCAGTTTGTCCTATAACAATATGAAAAATCCGAAACGTGTGTATGTGTCAACAATATTTAACATTTTATACTCGCCGCGTGTTGTACAAACTTCGCGTGTAACTTTAAGTATGTGAAAAGTAAACACGAGCCATTGTTATGACACTCTTTGCTTTATGTTTTGGTGAATAAGAATTGTACCATTAGAAATTAAGAATATAATTTCTAATAGAAATATTTAAAAAAAAATTAGGAATCTTAATTCTAATCAAAAACTTTTTGAAATGAAGGCACCAAGACCTGATTGCTTACAGGTGTGTCACACGTTTCCACGACGGGGATTATCTGTTACAAACTATTTCGCAAACACAGCGTGTGTCACTGCAATTAGGTATAATAAAATGCGATAGGTAATTATCGTTGACGTATTAAATTGCTAACTGTCAATGTTGACATATCGTTAAAGTCTATCTTCGATAAAGATCGGTAATTAAAGCATCTCACGATTTACACACCACACTTGCCTAGTAACCGTTTTGACTTGTGGAGTTATAATGCTCTTTGTTAATCGTAATAATTACGATACTTACAATTTATATGTGTCTTTACACAGAAATTCTTATTTATTCATATTACACAAGTATATCAAGTCATATGCATACAAACAAATGCAAATTTCTGAAACACCTTTGCCACGTCAGATAATCCATTACATCCAATTAACAGTTCACGGTATTACGGTTTTCATAGTATACTACTTTGTTATCGCTACTATTGATAGGGGTCATCACGGTATCCAGAGCTTTGTCAAGTAACGAACCTGGCACGTGGTAGGGGGTGGGGTTGGACGGAGGCAGCCAGTAGGCGGCGCTGATCGGCGGGTAGTTGGAGCTCGCGCGGCCCGCCTTGCCGCGAGCGCCTCCCGCCTCACCACGCATCCTTTACACAACACTACACGCACTCATCACGCGACCGCGCCCCGCCGCGGCGCAGACATTACTAGCGCAAACTGTTCAACCGAGGTGCGCGCGCGATGACGGACGATCACTCATTCTTGGTGGACTGTCACCTCGGTCTCCCCCCGCGGTTACGTTGCCGCCTAATGAGCTCCGTCCTGCTGTTAGAATGACACTTTCGGGTGAAGGTGAGTTAACACGTGCTGTTATATATAATGATTCGTTTTTTATCAGCTGTCACTTGACGCTTTCTCACTGCATCACTCATTTTATCAAGATGCTGTTAGGGTTTTTGCACCCAACATGTCAATTGTGAACATGTGTTATTAATAAAACTAAAATGTTAATTAATCTTTACGAGGAAAGTGGATTGTATGATTTATTGAGTATGATACATATATACTATTTCAACGAAAGGAAAGGAAGACAATACAACGAAAGGAAATAATCACTCTATTCATAGAGTAATCATTTTCTTTCGTGTTATTTTACACATTAAGGTTACACATGTGTCCTCTACACATTAAATCTAAAATAAACCAAAGGACTACATCTGAAATGATAGCTGGTCAAATGTGGCTGTGGAAAATGTCTTTTCTCTATATAGAGTTAATTTTCTTGAGTTGAAACACTCTCATACTCTAGCCGAGATACTCATCTCGATGTTGTTAAAACCTTGGTTAGTGAGAAATCATAACTTATGTCAGTAAATAGGTCGATTGAATGCTTAGACACTTTTAGGCTTTTGTAGATTTTCTTAGAGTCAATCGATTTATCTTTTATATACATTTACTGAGATTGTGATCCAAAGAATACAAGGTGATCTACACAAAGCCATGCACTAAGCCATTCACCTGGAGTGGACATTCTAGCCGCGAGCGCACGTCACGTGCGTTTTCCTAACACAGACAGCGGCGCGCAGCTCAATATGTCATAGTTACAATGCGCACTCCAATGTACCGCGGTCGGCAGCTGAAGTAACTGCAAAATCGAGTGTGTATCGATTTATTATTGTTTGGAACATATACACGAATCGTCAATAATTCGCAATTACACACAAATGACGGCGGAACTATGGAGTGCATTTTGGAATAATGAGATAACTCATTCTATATAGTCTAGTATAAACTAGAGCTTGCTCTGCGATATAATAATGAAAATAATATTTCCCAGACTCACACCTATTATCTAGCCCAAAGCCATCATTAACAGCTTGTGTTATGGATGCTAGATAACGGAGAAATATATATATATATATATATATATATATATATACATATATATATATATATATATATATATGTCTACAAATATCAGAAATATCCTAAATAAACTTACGAACGTAACTATGACCCGTAAACAAATATTCGTACTCACGATGCAAATATCTGCCCCTATCGGGATTTGAACCCGGGATTTCTGGTTGAGTAGATGACTACTGACTGACCACTCGACAAGACGGCTGTCATAATAATTAAAACCTGCGAGGAACCAAAGTATTGGAATCGGATTGATACAAATAAGCGATTCCGATCATCTGATTGATTTTGACTCTACTACGCACGTTACGATAAAAATAAACGTCCACTCGAGAAAATTATTTCTCGGAAATGAGAATATGAGATTGTCGTCAAGTAACATTCTATTCATATTTTTTAATAATAAAGTTGGAGGAAATGAAACTCTAATAAAGCAATTGTACTGGTTACAATAATAAGACTTCATTTGACAATTCTTATTTATTGTGATGCTTATTACGTTTTTACTTTTTTTCTACGAAGTAAAGGTGATTTAGATAACCTTACCTCGCACACATTTTCAGGCTCCGAAACTACTTATCACAATTGCGCAATCGCATCAGGTTTGGAGGCCTCGTACTTTGGAGACTTTAAAAAACCTTCACTTTCAAACCTTTGGTTTATATTTATTTCTTATCTATTTGAAATAACTATATCGTATTTATGGATTTCTTAAATAAATCATGAATTTTATTAAATACATTTTACCTAAAGTGCAAGGAACTGGTTTGCAATTAATTATAAGGTTGCCTTATTATATACATATTAGTATTCTTTCACCACTGTTTTCATATTATTGGCTAAGCTGATGTTTGTAATTTAAATAAATATCTCCCCAGGCACTTAATACTTTATGCTAAAATATTGCTACAATTATGCTTTAGAATAAATCATAATAAAATGTCAGAACATCATTAGCATTCAATGAATTGGTTATTAATTAGTCATAATACAAATAAGTCGGCATTAACGAGTAAGGTAGAGTTATTTTGAACTGAACTGGTAAATATTAATATATGAAAATTAAATTTGCGTAGGTTGTTAAAACTATCGATACAGCAAAGGCTGTTTCAAAAATTAGATACTAGTACAGTGACTCCCTTTTATTTCAAGCCAATATTATTGTGTTTTTATGTACTGTGTTGCATTACAAAAAATTGTTTCTATTGTGAATATAATATAATATAAGTAACGTGACAAAGTCAAAATCAGTTCACGTATAGGAAACTACACAACTACAACTTTGTGTAATATGTATGATAACTATAAATAATATTAATAAGCAAGCATAATGATAGCTACGCTACGTAAGGTATCGTCTGACGTCAGAACTGATGTACCATGCACCAATGACCTAATTTGATTGAACAGGTTATGTGAATGAAAACACACACAACAAATAGGAATTTAATTTCGTTTAAGTGAAAATTATTATTTTGGTTTACCAATTACAAATTAAAATGATAAATGTAACCATTATTTGGTACACGAATTTCTTGGTCTATCTGACCTGCTGTTTTACTTATTTTAGGCAGTTCACTATATTGCATGTAAAGAGAAATGCTAAATGTCCAATAAATGGGCTTGGGAGACATTCGAGCCAGGAGCTCGTCGGTTTATACGGTCAAGACTTTGTTAAGAAGAGCTCGAATAACAAATTTTGATTGACCCATCCAGGGACTAACCGTGGGGAAAGTTGCTTTGGAAGGCGCGTTAAGTTGTTGATGTGTGTTACAATAATATTATCCATATTATTGGTCTGTATCGAGAGATTTAACCATCAAATGATTTTATTTTATTACTATTGCTTTGAGCGGTGTCTAAACGATGGCTTTGCATGTAACAGCGATCTATTTAGAACTTGTGTAAAGTAAATTTTAATATCTGCAAATTTATTGTTCAACCTCTCGACATAAACACAAAGTTGACTAACCAAGAAACTGAATCATTAAATTCATACATCACAAGGTCTAAAATCAGGTAGCAATTATATGTCACTCTATCAACACGCGCTAATACATTTACCAACTCGCAAACACGCAACGGATATTAAATTTTGATACTGTCACGTCACCACGAAATCGTGTAATTTTGTCACGTTTTCCGTATAAACTATTATACATTTCCCTCGGGGAAGTATCAAGATGTTTAAGTCGCAATGCAATACATCTGTATGCTTCGAATGTGTTTCTTTGACGGTAACTCGACATGACACTATTAGGGTGCGCCCTTGTATGGAATAAGTTTAATTACTGTTATATTTAGCATTAAAATTTCAAATTGTCTATGAACTATGTAGTTGAGTTAAGTTATACTTACAAGAAATCAAGGCTTACGAAGCAACCAATCAAATGACATACACCTACTATAAATATTTCAAGATTACTTTATCAAACATTAATTATGACAAAGGCACGGAAATTTCGGAGACGATTTACATTAATTTATAATAAAAACCCCTAGATTACAATGACAAACGAGTTTTTTTTTAATTTCAAGTGAAGTTGAATTTGTGACTAATATCAGTTAAATATAGGTGGACCATACCATAAAATTACCTGTACATCAGTTTAGTTTAACACGAAATTATAATGTCATTTTGAATTGGCACGATTGATGACCAGTTAATAGATCTAATCCGTTTGAGCGCATTATAAATAGAATATTAACATCTGACGCGCGAGCCTTTGTATTGTAAGCGCGCGCGCCGCTGTGACTGTCACAGTGCACGTTTTAATTTATTGGTTCGTTTATATGCAATGCATATAAAACTCTACCATGCAATGATTTAATGATTAAAGTCCCTTGCTAGCGAATTGTTTATTTGTGAAATTTTCGAAAGCATTGTTAATATTTTGAAATTCTGTAGCTGTGTGTCAGGTATATTACTAAGGATTGGTGAAAAACGTCAACCAATAAGGTTATGTGGGATTTATACCACAATCATTTTACCTTCTTAGAACTTGATATTACCATTAATCTTTTTGTTCTAAACACATATCAATACAACTAAAACAATACATACATTTTGAGCCATGTAAAGCTTTATGAAGCCTAGGCCATTTATTTTTTACCTAGAGTAGCAGTAATAGGCAACACATAGCCAAGTTACGGTATAAGCAAAGAGAAAAGTCAATAAATATACGTACGTATCTATATAAATTAAAATATTATTATCGTAGCTACTAATTCCAATAACTTTTCAAAGATTTAAGTCCCTTATTATAATGTCAAACGTATTGGCACGATCGATCTGCGACGACTAATGATCTAATTCGTTTGATCGTCCTATAAATAGCACATAACAATTCGACTTTGTTACAGGTCGCTTTGAGTAAAAGAAGTTTGTAGTGTGAATACTATTAATAAAAGGATAACATCTATTATGTCTTCGTACAAAGACCTAATATCAACACTCTTAAATACTTTTAAAAATACTTCGGTATCTTATGAAGAGGCATTAAAAAATTAGGCTAATCACACACTGGCTGCGGCGCGATGACAGCTACGCGCTTCATGAGTGTTGATAAACCTTTATATCGGTTATTGTACCGTGTATGGCATTTCGTA